>JAVLUX010000038.1:28425000-29625000 GCA_032164185.1 Moxostoma hubbsi | reverse complement strand
ATGATGGATTGAGTTTTCAGGGGGTGGATTAGTAGCTTCTGTGAATATTAAATCATAATAGCTCATTTACACATAAACCAGAAAGCTGTTTAATGTTGTGCTGCAGATGTTTGTGCTGCAATAGTGGAGTTTCCCTTTACATCAGGCTTTGGGGTTCCCCCGACGCACTTGAGAACATTAGCATATGCGCACTCTTCAAAAACTTCTAAGAACTTATCTTATGCGTAAACATGGACTCATAAGTCGTGTTCTCCAACAGAAACTGTGTGTGTTAAAGGGCTTTCTCTTCTGCATTCATATTTACATGACGTTTCACAGTGCTGCTTTCTGCAAAACCCTGGAATAAGCAGTTTTCTTAAGAATAAGCAGTGTTTAAAGACAGAATGAAAGATATATATGGAATAAAAGATCTAGAAGCCTCAGAGAAGTTAAATGATGTCCACAAAGCAAATTAACAAGGAACTATGCTTCTGACTACAGGTGAAGAGCTGTTGTTCTAACCACACAAATTTGCAATGCTGTTTGCGAATGTTCATTGGAACTTTGGCTTCCGGAAACACCAATTCATGAACTACGAGACAGCATACCAACTAATGTTGGAACTTGCGACAATAGTTTGCTAACTATGCTTTTGGGAAACGCACCCCTGCTCATTCAAACTGGTCAAACTTCCAGTCCAAACTCATAAAATTTGTTGAGTATAATGCTGACATATTTTGAAAGTGCCAGTGTTTACATGCTTTTGGAGAAATTAGTCTATGAATGGCTCATTTTTAATTGTCTCTGCATGTTATAGGTGCTGTAAGCGATTTCAGCCATTCTACTTCCACGAGACTGAGCCGTTGGGTTAGCCATGCCCCGAATTCCAAAGATACCAAAATGAGCTTTATTTAGAGCAGAAACAGTTGTTTAAAACAACAGCTGCAAAATAGTGCTCTCAACTGACAACTGTTATGAACAACATGGCATAAAAATACATTAGGCCTCAATAATTCACTGCAACTACAATACTATGAGAACAAGCAAAATGATTGACAGGCAAAAAGCATAATTGTCTGTGGACCACAGACACATTTTTGTTTGCTGTTTATAGAGTCTAAAGCTGTCACAGTGACCGGTGAGTTATTTCAGGACACTTATTTCATTAATACAAGAACATTTTTTGCATTCCTTTCCATGAAAGAATTGCTAACAGCACTTTTACAGGACAGAAGAATGTATTTTAACAATTACACCCATCATGTCTAAATGAACAATTAATATATCTTCTGAAGCTGCCAACCCATTTTCTATAACATTTATGTTGATGTGGTACTCCAGATTATTCCATATTTTTGTAGATATTCTTTTAAAAATTCTTAATTACATAACCAAATTACCCATACAATGAACAAGTTGACCCAAAAAGGCTTTATCTATTCTACAGCTTTGTTGAATTACATATATTTCCACTATTTAAACAGAACAACAAAAACATCAACACAATTGCAAACGGTTCAACTAGATCAACAAGGTTAAATCTCAGATCTTTGTACCTTGACTCTTAATCAAGTTTTCAGTCCGTAAAACCCCTCAAAACTTGCCATGTTTTCAGCAAGACGGCCTTATACTATTGCATTTAAATTACATTCATGTACATATGTACTTCATAAATGAATTATTATTTGATGTTGCATTGCAGGCAGTGAGAAGGCGCGTTCAGTGCTGTTGACCACAGAGAATGGACTGTATCCTGCAGCGACTGCACGATCTTCAGATGCACTGGTAGGTCTACTGGGGATCATATAGTTCACAAGGCCATGTACTGCTTTCTAAAGTACAGCAGAACTCCTCAATTTCAAACTTTCACTATAATTGTAGTCTTTTCTGTTGTCCTAATACCTGAAATCAAAATAGCATCTATTAAGATAATATGTCGAGAAAAAACACCAAAGTGCACATAAAATATATTTATTACTTACACTTAATACATTATCACTTACCATATTGAACTCTAGTATATCAATGTATATGTGGTTGGGTTTAGGCTATAACCCGGTTATAAATCTCTATCACCAGTGCCATGAAATAGCCATTCATTTATAAGTTCCTCAGGATGCAACATCTTTCAAATGCATTATAAGTGACGTAGATAATGGATGGTTTGCATCTGGACAATGTACCCAACTATTTCCTGCCCCTTTAATCTGTTATAATGATTAGTGAGACGTTATATGTTTAAGTGAATGATGAACTGATCACTCAATATGTTTCCTCCCTAAATAACAGTAATGTGTAGCTTGAATTTAATGCATTTTCAAAATAATAATTATTACATAAATAACAAAAATTAAGTCTTTTCAGCCATTTCAACAGATCAGTGGTTCACCCGCATTCCAATATGAATATGAATTTCATGACATCACTAACTATTTGAATGCCCACACAGAAGTGTAAGTTTATACTTAGCACTTAAAATTCCCTGGATACATATACATATATTTTACATTTATTTTGCATATATTTATATATTTTGCATGCGTGGTACATTAAATCACAAGATAAGACCTGATAACCTCTGCATTAAAGGTGTCATGACATACTCTTTTTGTTTTATATATAATATTGTTATTTTCCCTGAGGTCCACTTAGAATGTTAGTGAAGGTTTTTTGCAGCAAACAGTCATAATTTTTTCATATATAATAATTTTCAACCCTGTCCCTGGCCTTCAGTGTAAATGCCCACTGTTGTGATTGGCTAACATCATGCAGCCCTTTCAATACAGGCGTATTTGAAACACAATCCAAAGAAAATGAACCAACTCCACACAACATTAAAACTACATTTCAGGGTGAACACATAACATACACCCAACACATTTCATCTGAATGAATCAAACTGTTCACTCAAGCACAGCATCAACTATTCATCAGTAATGAATCAAATTGGGTGATTCAACTGGCTTTCACAGGCTAAAGCAGAGACGCTAATCTTCTCATCTCACATTTTCCCATTTTGTGTACACACACAGGACTGCATGTGTTTCTCCCAGTCAGTAGCAGCAGCAGAATTGCTGAGATGCGTTTTTGAAAGTTGCATTTAAAATGCTGCGCACATCGCTGGAAACGCATCAAATGATCAAATATGTTTACAAGTAAAAATAGCACAGATGGGCGCAAAAATAGTCCAGGACACCTTCCAAATAACACAACAGCAAGACAGCGCAGCTGAATTAAAAAAAATGGGGGTCTCCATTTTAGAGTTGTAACTTGACATAGCGTCTTTTAAAAGCAGCGCGGGATGTATTATAACACTTAAAGCCATTCGTCTAGTGCACGTTTATGTAGAAAAACATTAACATCCAAGTGTGTATGACCACTTAGGATGAATCTCCCATAAGAGGCCCCATCTCTCTCCTCTTCACCTGTGTGACACCTGTGTGAGCACAAGTGGGCGTGGTCAAGGGTGCAATAACGGAAATATAGGTGTTGCATATGCAGATGTATTTGTTCCTTGTGATATAACAAGCTCCACAAATTCCAAACAAGCCATTTTTGCAGCTTGGTTTACAAATAAATGCTCTTTTTCTATTTTGGAGGAAGTTGAAACTTTCTGAACTGAAACTTTCCAATACCTAGATTAAGTTTCTGGTCCACACAAAGGCCGAGATATTTGTAAAAACAGTGGTAAATGTGTGTGGAACCATAAAAATGACTAAATGCCTATGGATGACAATTTGGTCTGCATTTTAAGTGCTCAAGATATTTTAGAGGGCCACCTGTATTTCAGATCTGTATAATGTGACGGAGGGGGATGGAGGATAATTTTTCTCTATGTATTTCTAGCTCTTGGTCCCATCTAATGGACTAAACTATCACTTTTTACAGGGACATAGAGCAAACAAAGCCTAAATCACAGGCTTTCAAAGACAGGATAAAAATATGCTGCAGAGCATAAGGGGTAAAGCACAGCTCTGTTTCAAAATCTAGAGAAAAAGTGCATTTAGAATTTATTTCAATAGAGTTTGACATTAGCATGTTGCTAAGCTAACAACAACACTATACTCTAATACTATTAAAGTACAAAGCAGACACAAATGAAATTTATTGACTTATTATTAACTATTATTTCTATCAGGAAGACTCGCAGACTTGAGTGAAATTGAAGATGACATTTATTTGATGAATATAAAACAGAAAAGTAATGTCTCTCTTTGGCGTAAGCCCCGTCTGGTGGTCCGAAGTTGTAGTACTCAGAACCGTCATATCCTGCCGGAGATAGGAGGCAAGGGCGAGGAGCCTACCCCCGAGCAGGACGAGACCCGACTGGTGGTGGTGGGGTGGTGGAGGTTGCCGTGTTAGCACACTGAAACAGCAATGTGACTGATTGTGAGCAGACTTATAAAGCAATGTCTTACATGTGATTGGCTGGGAATTACCCAGCTAATGGTGCGATGATGTACAGCTGCTAATCTTCCCGCTAGAAATGTGAGTGCAGCGTAGCTCTAGCGGGAAGACTACATTTCTCTCAATTCGTCCTTGATCTTTGAATAATTTTTTCACTTAGCTTGCATAGCCATGCATTCTAGAATAGCCTTCTCTGTGCATTTGCACAGAACAAGGTATTGTTGAGTGTTACAGATATTTTTATTTTCATGCAATGCATGTTTTTTATATTGCTGAGGTGGTATGTTTTGATTATCCAGACATGCATAAGGACATTCTTCAGATGCCTTGAAGTCTTTTAACTTTTCGGCAAATTAGCCCACCGTGGGACACTGTTACACAATTTAATTGTTCTAGAGAATGTGTGATGCAAAAAAATGTCCTCGGCTTTCAACATTTCACTGTTGACCCCCCTGCGTTTGTGTTTGCTTGAGTGGAAACAAAAGCAGGATGGGGGCCAGACTGAATAGGCGAGCTGTAACCCGAGCAAAGCGCTGAACTCATTGTGATCAGTTCCTGATTGCTCTAGAATAAGAGAGAAACCTCCACACAGCTCCAATACTGCTCTAGTCATTCATTATTTAGCTGGTGCATGCTTAGTAAGAGAGAGAGGTGCAAAGGCAGACAGAGAGAGAGGGACAGAGATGTGCAGAGAGATCAGCACAGTCTGTGAGAGATCAGAAAGCTCAGTGCGAGCTGGACTCCAGTAGAAGCTTGTGCTTGAATGTGCTCAATGTCAAAGTTGCTGCAGCAGCGCGTGCATCTGAGAGTGATGCACTGACGCGTTTACATCACACAGACTTCAGTACAGACTCTTCAGTAACACAATATTGGCTCAGTGATGGTTTCAATCCACAGTCGAGGAACTGATAGACACTTGATGCTGTCTGCTGGTGAGAGGTAATTCTTCAGTTTTACATTATCAGAAACATATGAATAACCTTATGATCCAGTTATACAGTGTGCACTGTGAGAGTTGGCTTTTAAACAATCTATGCGTACCTATTGCAAGCACAATGACTGATTTGCGTGTATATGTTTTGTCTATAAAGATGATAGTTTTAATCAGTGCGATCAGAACTGAAAGAGGGACTGCAGTGGTCCAGATGTCTCCAGTGCAGGTCACCACTGCTTCTCATTATAATATGTCACTGTGTCTTGTGTAATTTATTAATGACTAATATGCTATTTACAAATGCTTTAGAAATCATTTAGATGTGGTTATAAGAACATAAATAAAAAGTGTTTCATGCAATACTTGTAAAATTGTGAGTCACTTTACATTACATGTTATGAATGCTTAATAACATCCATTCAACTTTAGTAACCTATGAAAATGTATGTTTATGTAAAATGGACACATATGAAGAATTTTTTAAGTTGCCATCAATAGAATTCTACATAAGCTTCCGTTTTATTTAATGGTCATCAGGCTTTATTACATATATTGTAATTGAGCATGAAGTCCTGAACAGTATTTTTGCAGAGGACTTTAGGTAAATAGGACTAGGTAAGTTAGGACAACATTCAGAGTATCTGAATCAACTTGACAAAGAAAGTAACAACATAAGCAAGTCAAGACTTTACAGTAATGAATATAAACACAAATCAGACTATTGCAAAATGACAAAATATCTCCTTGTAATATCACTATAATAGTATATTTTTGCTGATTTGCACATAAATCATGAATTAAAGATATTAAAATATGAATATAAGTATGAATAAAGGTATATATTAAGCATTTGTAACATTTGAGTTGAGATGTTCACTAATTGGCAAGTATTGCATGAAATTCACCTTATATTAATGTTGTTATAACTGCATATCTATGATTTATAAGGCATTTGTAAACTGATTATTAGTCACTATTGAACACCTTTATAGACAATATTAATATAACTTCTAAGTTAAAATGTTCACTATGGGGAAAGTATTGCTTGAAATTCACCATTTTTATTCCTGTTGTTATAACTGCATATCAATGATTTACAAGACATTTGTAAATGGCTTATAAGTCATTAATGAACCCCTTTATAAACAATATTAGTATAACATGCAAGTTAAAAAGCTAATTGTTTGACAAGTATTGCATGAAAGTGTCCCTTTTTATTCATGTTGTTATAACTGCATATAAATGATTTATTATGTATTCGTAAAGGGCTTATTAGTCATTAGTTAATGCCTTTAAAAACAATATTAGTATAACATGTAAGTTAAAATGATCAGTATTTGGCAAGTATTGCCTTTTTATTATTGTAATTGTTTTTCTCGTTAGGACCGCATAGCATTAATTTTAAAATGTATTTGTAAATGGCTTATTAGTCATTAATGAACCTGGTTATAAACCCTTAATAAAGTAAAATTAAATGTTAAGTGTTACCAGTAATCAGATTTTTATTGTAATGATGTATGTTGTGCATGTCAAATGATGTCTGTCTACCCTATTTCACTGTATCTATATTATTAATGCGACTACAATGTTTATATATTGTAGAGTGTATATACTTTCTCTGCCATGCAAACCAATGCTGTACTGATAATGTTATTATGTTATATTAGTCTATCATGATCTGATGGTGTATGATGTATGGATACAGTTGCAGACACTGATGGGAGTGTATCGATTAGAGTAACATTGAAATGTCCTTTCAAGGATTCTCAGAAAGAAATGATGCCTATTATCTAGTCATAATTACAGTTGCATTATTTATAATCCTCAAACAATTTGCTTAGGGCTTGTTTTAATCCCCTTAGTTTAGGCTAAACCGCTTATCATACAGACTCCAGTAAAACTTGTTTTGTGGATTTGACAGTTTGAATGTCCAGCTTTCAAAATGTGAGCGATAGTCATGGCACAATCACAATAATTGCATACTGAATATCAATTTTTGTATCTTACATCTATTTGCATTCTGATTTATGATTGGTCTTGACTTCTTTGCATATATTAGCCCATAACCGCATTGACACTGCGCAGTGAGAGTGTTTATTCTTAAGTCAACATGTCAACAAGATTGTTTTTCAGCTTTGTAAAGACGTTTTTTTTTTTCCTTCTGGAAATGCAAATCTAGTTTGTAATAGTTCTCTCTGAATGACTCCTGAGAAATGAACGATCTTAATTTAATGTAACAGAATAAGTTATGTATATGGAATACAAAGTAATAAGAACCAGGTCAAATGCAAATTCTTATATGATCAGCATTCCTGAGGTAGTTACAGTGAACCACCGTTTCAGTTAACACAGATATCCTCTGCTGATTCAGAAGTAAAGGTGAGCAAGAAAAAGTGAGAAAACAGAAGCTGCTGTCTAAAATCATGTAATATCTAGTATGGCAATGTAAAAGTGAATACGGGCCGTTGTTGCCTTAAGGAGCTATTTTTGGATGATCTGACTTAAAAGTGTTTATCTGAAATGATGTACCACAATAATAGACCTGCCTGCAACAAAGTCATTCAAAAAATGCGCAGTAACCAAAGAAATTAGTGTAAAAAGTTTTAAATTTATAATCTGAATTATCCATTTAGAACCCAATTACGGATTATTTCATGAACATAACCATACAGAATATACAGTTGTGCTCCAGGATATCTTGTTCACTTTTTACAATCAATTTAATTCTTGTCTGCTTCCCAAATTATTACCTATTTGAAATAGTAGATCCCATAATAACAGAACGCTATAAAAGGAACTCAATTCCTGGAACCAATTGTATAGAAAAACAACAATAAAATTAAATGAAAACGTGAATAGACTTTGTAATCAAAAGTATGTCCATCCAATAGTGATAGCACTAATTATTTCACAGATAACTGCCCATGGATATCTAGATGTGTTGCTACAAACTGTTGAATAACACTGAAAGAACTCCCAGGAATTGGGTAGCAGTTATCCAATCAGATTTGAAATCTCGATTTCAGACTCATCTTCAGAATCACATCAATTTATGCATCAGACAGTCTGTGAACGATCCCGCCACCTAACTAACATTACCGACCGCTACAACTAGGGAGAAAATGTCCAAGAATAGTGAGAAAAGTGTCAAATCCTGTACAAGGGATATTACTGCTAAACGCAGCCTGATCTCATGAGCATTGCATGACTGTGGCAACATTTTTGCAAAAGTATATTACTTGCTTCATTACACGTTAAGCTGCACTTTCCTAGTGAAATGTCCCGAGGGGGGCGCCAAAAGCGAGTGAAATGGTGTCGTAAACAGACAAGGTTTTTCAGGTGAATATATGTTGCGGTTTTAAATAGTACCTCTCTAACCTAAAACTTTAACCTAAACCTAACCAATGATGTTTTAAAAATGCAAATGAGAGGGAGACAAAACAGACGGCCTTAGCCTAAACCAACACTATTCAAATTGAGACCTTCAGGACAAATCCGGCCTGTTTGAAATGGTCAGTGGCCCGCATGAGGTTGCCAGTTGTTTTAGCTACTGTTCACACTGAACGCATTTTGTGTCTGTTTTTCAATTGCGTTCCTGTGTAAATTCACGCTAAACAGATGTTGTGTCAAGTCTCAATGTTTTTACAGTGTCTTGTGCAAGAGCACCATGTTTTTAGACTCTTTCTGAGTTTGCGTTATGAATATCATTATCCTAAATTTTGATGGAATGGAAACATTAAAAAACTGAAATCATGGAGACAGAAAAGTTCTGTTCTGTAATGAACAGAACTTCAGGCTTGGTGAGAATAGGCCGGGTGATGGAGTAGCCTAACAGCGTCCGGGCGGTCGGGCTACTCCATCACCCAGCAGACAGCAGTGGCGCTCCCCTGGGTGGACGGCAGTGTCGAGGACTCTGCGACGGGCATCCCTCCTCCTTCCCAGGTTTTCGGCACCAATGTAAGGGGGTTGAGATGGCAAAGGAGGAGGCGAGAACCGGCTTGTCAGTATAAATAATGTTTAATGGAAAACTTAAAAAAAAACACTCAAAAATGAACACATACTGGGCAGCTGGCCATAATTTTCTCTCTCTCTCGAACCGTCGTCACCGGACGCCTTTATCCCTCACACGCCCCATCAGGCCGATTGGGGACCGGGCGTGCGACATTCCAGCCCGGCCCCACCCCCCTCCACTCCACAGTCTCTCAAGATGGAAGTGTGTTGATTGAAGGTGGTCTTCACTTCCAATAATCACAACAGGTCAACTCACTTGATAATTACTGAAAGGAAATTGAGGAAAGACACACATTAATCACTTATCCTGTCCCTTGAAGTAAGGTTGGACAAATGTGACCTCTGAAAAGCCATATCCTGAAACATGGGTCTGAATTGTCCAAAAGTCAAAAGGAAATCCACCATTTTATAACAGTATCGATTTTGCAATATTCCATCAAGCATGAAAGTGAAAGATGTATGTGGTATGATTTTAGTCCAGGAAAAGTTTTTGGAACAGTGACATTGTCAGCTCAGGTTACACTATCTATCCTGGTTTCCCTTCCTAATGTGATTCCTGGAAATCATATTGCTTTTGTAAACATGTAAGGATTGTGTGTTTTAATATTATCTGTCTAGATTGAGTCCTTTTTTCCCCTCCCAAAAAAAATCTCCCGTGTGACATTACTGACACACTGGAGAACATTTTACTCATGGTTTGGCCATGGATTACATGGCTAGCAGTGTTTACAACAAACTATCCATCCATTTCCTTTTGCTTGTAAATGATACAAGAAAACAGCTATCTGCACATAATCATGGCCAGGTGAAGTGGTGTTGTGACATTATATGTTAATGGAGAGTAGAAAGCATGTTAGCGGCTTGGCGTTTTCTCTGTTGTGTAATGGAAGAATTGTCGGGTAGATGTGAGCCAAGGGGTATCGTTTACTCACTGATTAGGAACCAGGACAGTTAAACCCGTGGGGTGTATTCCACTTTGTTGTCCCTGTTGTCCACTGAAGTCTGTGGAACTAGATTACATTGTGTATGTAGCTTTTGCTTAGTGTTCTAGATTTAGAGCCAGTTGATGGTCAGCTGTGATGGCTGCTTTTTTCCTTACCTGCGATTTCCAGGAATAAATGTTGCACAACCCTATCTGTGTATTGGGGAAACTCTTTTTTTCTCCACTCTTTTTGGTTATTGCCTTTGGCCATTGAGCAATACAATCTCTGTGCAAGTAAAGCACCACCCTTTCATTATCAAAAAAAAAAAACCACTTATGATAAGCACTCTAATTTAAACTTTAAGGATTGTCTTTCCTAACATTAAATTCTAATGGTCTGCTCATCTAAATTCGTTTAAAGGAAAAGGACACAAAAACAACATTTTTTTTCTGTCATCATTTAAGGCCTATTCTCACCAAACCCAAATTTTTTGGTGTGAATGTTCGTTGCAAACAAACTCTTGAATAGGAACAATGGATTCCTCTGGCGCTATTCACACCACTGGCAATCTTTCTTTCTTCCGAGAGCAGTCTGACAACTTTATAATTGTATTTTAAGTAGTCTTGCAATTATGACTTGTTAGCAGGTTTTTTTACTAACATTTTCATTAGTGTGTTGTGCAGTTAAGGATGTGAAATGAAATGGAGAAACTGAAATTAAAATAGCTTTTCATTAAGTGCCACCTGTGTGAAAAGACATTTTGTCTGCAATTCGTCTCGAATTTTGGTGTGATTTTGTTTGACATTATCGACGAAACCGCCATATTGGATTTCAGCTCTGTTTATAGACTTTATAAATGATTTGATTTGATTTGAGAGTGAGTAACGACTTAAAATATAGTCTATTCCACATATAAAAGTAATTAAATGCCTTCAGAAGACTTGGAATATGGTGCACATGTCACTTGGACAATTTTTATCTCACTTTTGGGCAATTTATTAAGAAATAAAGTCTTAATGTACTGTCATTGTTTTGAAATTAGCCAACAGAAGAACAAAAGTCATATGGGTTTGGAACGGCATGAGAGTGAGTAAATTATGACAGATTTTACATGTTCAGATTTAACTGTTCAACAGACTTTTTTTAGAGCTACATGTTAGCATTTAAAAATGCTTTTATATATATATATATATTCCCCGATGTATGGTGTGTCTTAAACTGGTATTATTGTATTGTTATTGTACACAAGTTAACTATGAATCTCGCAATTCTGTCAGGAACATGTCCAACATGTCAGTTTTTTGTGTGATTCACCCTTATAGTATATGAAATTAAAATACTATTTACAGCTTTATATAAAAATCTGATGACTTAGTATTTGCAATGTTGTAATTTATCCATATCTGTATTTACAGAAGACAAAACAATACTACAAATACACATCAGCGCCCAGCATTACATAATGCAGTACCTGAAATGGCCTTTGTCATTATTGGTTACATGTAGCCAAATATCACAAAGCATACAGAAGTGATGGAAAGTAATTCATCTTTATAGACTGTGTAATGCGCATACTAAACTATGACATTCACATCTGAGCCTTGCATCATGGGGCAGATTCATTATTAAAATAAAGAGGCTTTTAAAGAGGTTATAACCTGCTGATTTGTCATAGTCACTATAATTGAATGATGTAATTATTATTGATTATTAAGGAATTCAACACTGTTTAAAAAACTAAATTAAGTGACAGATGATCACAACCAAATTTGAAAAGGATGAGGAACTGAAAAATGCTGGTCTGCTTTTGGTGTGGCTTTAAACACTCAATACTCAAACGGTGATGCAGAGGATCTGAAAATAGCTTTTGATTTCATTCTGGCCTTGCACACACTGCAAAGTTACAGCATGTGAGTGACAATTTTATTTAAATGTAGGAGTGAATGCTCAAAATTATCATTCCATGTCTGTATGTAATACAGGAGTCACTCTCAAACCAGCGATGATTGAGGCGTTTTTGCAACGTTTTGCAGATTTAAACAAAAAACATTGATGCCAGTTTAACCTTTTTGATGTTGGAGTTATTTTTTTTCCCCAAATAATATTAGTGACCAGAGATTCAACAGAGACTCCTTTAAGCTGCTGCTTTTAAATGTGTCGAAAGAACGCTGAACTGCACCGCACGTCTGAATATATGCCCAGCAGGGCTGGACTGGTAATCTGGCATACCAGACATTTTCCCGGTGGGCCGACGGACTTTGGGGCCGATCAGGGGTGGACTGGCCATCGGGAGAACCGAGCAGGCCGGTGGGTTGGCCGCGAAACGTGCTGAATGGGCCGCGATAAGCTAAAATGAGCTGCCGTTTTATGCAGAACTGACCACAAAACGGTGCCGCGATATGCAGAAAAGGACAGCGAACAACCGAATTTTGACTGCAATAGTGATTTTATAAATTGCTTTTGATATAAATTGATTTTAAATACTTCTAACAATTTCTTGCAATTGCGAGATAAAAACTCACCATTGTAAGTTCAATTATCTTAATTACTTGAAATAAATTAGCAATTGCGAGAAAGAAATCACAGCTTATGAAAAATAAAGTCGATATTATGAGGAAACTGCCAGAAATAGTTGCATTTGGTCAATTTTGAACATCTTGCAATTGTGATTTAATAACTCGCAATTACGTTTTTACAATTATTCTGTATTTCTTGCACTTGTGAGATATAAACTCACCATTGTGAGTTTAATTCCCTTCATTAAAAGAAATAAACTTGCAATTGCGAGAGAGAAAAATACACCTTATGAGAAATAAAGTCGATAAAATGAGATACAGTATAAAGTCGAAATTACGAGAAATAAAGTCGCAGTTGCGAGAAGTATTGTCAATTGTCAAATTCTGACTATATCTCACAATTGTGACTTTATTGCATGTAATTGTAATGACAAACAGCTATTAGAGACAATCACTGCCAGATATGATTGTATAACTTACAATTTCAACTTTATTTTTTGCAATTTCGACTTAATTTATTGCAGTTCCACAATTATGATTTTATAACTCGCAATTATGAGTTTAAATGAGCATTTTAACTTTATTTCTCGCAATTTCGATTTTTAGTTCTTGCAATTGTGAGTTAGGGTTATAAGTGAAATATAAGTGAAATAAACTTTTTTTGTCTCAGTTTTGTTATGGTAAGTGTTAGGTTTAGTGTTTGTGTCAGGAGTATATTATTTTAATTACTACTCAAATGTCACATCAAACCCTTTCAAAGAAGTAAGAGAAAGAACACAGTTATGCTCTCATTCCTGTAGTGCATATGCACAACTGTAGTTCCAGCTTCGGCCACTGGGTGCAGTTCAGAAATTCGTAAAGCATAGACCGAATTTAGTAGACCAAATATTCAACCTCTTCTCGCTTAATTGCCTTTAAGATCAGTCTGGTGTACATGACCATTGTGAATCATATTTAATACAACTTCCCTTCCCAACTAACCAGCTGCAACACCAAGAAAAGTGAAGCAAAATTTGCGATATATTATTTTTAGAGTGTAAAAAATATATTATGCAGATATTTATGGCGATTCACTTTCCTAGCCTCTCAAAAACACATACAATTAAATAAAAAGACGCAATATATGCAGCCTCTGCTCATCTAGCTTATTGATTGTGGATGTAGACAGACAGAATAGATTGGCAGTGAAGATAATGAAGGCCCAGGGCTTATTCACACCATCTAAATAAAGCAGGGTAATCAGGAGCTGAAAATAGGATTGTAGGATGCGCTGATTATCTTTCTCAGTTGTGCGTTACACTCACAGCATGCCACACAAGAACCACTGGCACCATACATTTCTACACTGCTTTGTCTTCAATTCAGTCCGCAGTGCAACACGACCCACTAGTATTGAACAAGGCGCAATGTTGTTGAAGACGGCTCCCAGAAAAAACAGCAGCTAATTGAGTTTGAGATGCTATCATTGGGTGCTTACACTAATGAAAGCTGGGTCATGGTCAGGAGTTGCATTCAGGAGTCAATAGACGACGCAAACGGGATTAATCCATACACACGACGGTTTTAACCAGGTCACGTCTAAGGTCATCTCAAAAACAGTTTAATGGCATTACAGGTAAGGTTACGCTTAAAGCTGTAGAAAAGTTCACTCAATGATCTTGGGTTGTTGTCTTGTGATGTTACAGTAATTACTCAAGGACATATTTACTATGTAGTGTAATGTAGAGAAAGTATTCAGATATTTGAGGCACACTTAAAAATGTCTAAATGCCATTGCCTTAGATAACAAAATACAAATGATACTAGAGCTGTCCTCAGAGCTATTTTTGCAATAACTTTTCCTCAACTGGTGACAAGGTGATTTTGAGTGGATGTATGAAGTCAGTTCCCTTCAAGTACACACTTTTTGTGAACTCTTTTGCTTATAAAGCATGCTTGTGCTGACTTTATTTCAAATAAATGCCACTTTGTTTAATCATTTGTTATTTGCTAATGCAATAAAATTCATTCAATTTAATAATTTCTTTTATGTGCCAAACCATTATAAAAGCAAATCTAACAGATATTATGTAGTGCGCTACATTTCCAGTTCATCATTGTGAACTACTCTACTGTGATTTTCTAAACATTCCCAGCAGGATTACAATCCAGTCAATTCAATCTAATTACATAACAGACTTTCTAAGCCACAGATTATCAGTCTCAGAGGAAAAGCAGTTTGAAAAGGCAAATAAGTTAATTTACACCTTTGTAAATTTACCTCGTAAAGCAAAAATGACTGCAATGACTAGCTCTCACCCTTATGTTGTTCCAAACCTGCATGTTTTTTTTGTTTTTTTTTTTGCTTCTGCGGAACACAAAAGGAAGAACTTATTTTCAATACAATGACAAAAATGATGCAAAAGTATCATAAAAGTAGTCTTTTGTGTGTCATCAGTCTGCGTCAAGACTTCAGAGGACATTCAATGAGATGAAAATAACTGAAATGCAAGTTATTATTCTGCAGAAATCTTGAATTGTGCATTCAATTAAGTGCTTAAGCCTCACATGTTCATTAGTTGTTGTTTTTTGTTTTTTTAATGTTAGGTTTTTTTTTATTAAATTATTTTATTAATTATTTGCTTCTTATTTATAAATTGGAAAAAAAATGAGATAAAAACATACTTTGTGTTAGTTTTAATACATATAGACAGCATTAACATAGAAGAAAATGGATCATGTAGCTGTATTTTCAGTGGCCTGGAGATATGTATACATAAAATACTTGCACTGACAGTAAAAGGGGATGTGTTATTTACAGATATTTAAAGATGTCCAAGGGGCTGATAAGATTATTTTTTCGCTTCTGTGCCTGCTAGAATTACAAAAGTTCTACAGAGGCTAGTCTGCAAACATGTCAATCTTTTTTACACATTTCTGATATCACAGGTAAAGTGTTAAAGCCCATAGATCTGACAAAACACTAGTATGCTTATTGTTTGTGTTGAAGTCTTATACATTTTAATTAATGCTATAAGACATATTAACCTTATTATACTTGTATTATACAACATATTACAGTTACTATACCAACAGTTGTCTGTTTTGGCTTTGTTTGGACTATTTCCATTAGTGGAGCAAAAATAGACAAAAATAACTGGTGCAAAAATAACCTTATAATCTCAATTATAAGGTATTATTATGAATTTGACAAGTTAGTAGGTTTAGTCTTGGCAGGTTAGATTTGCTTACTGCTTATGGATTCAACACCTGTACGAAGACTTGCTGCTGCTAAAAACAAGCCTACAATTAGATATACATACTATCCCCTTGACGCAATTCTAGACAGGTGATGCTGAGGAGGAGGAGGGTTTCAGTGAGAAAACTCCAGTATGTTTTAAAAGCAATGATTTTAAGGATTCTTTTAAATGTTAAGTCCACTCACCAAAATACGGACATTAATTAATTAAATTAATTAAAGGAAAACAAAAGGTGACATGGAAAACCTGGCCAGTGGAACATCTGGGCAGAAACCTCAACAACACAAAACCTCTTCAGCTATCATTAACTTCAAGGGTAACTTTAACAGAGTTGGAAGTTTAAATGTGATGGCATGAATATGGCACTTTTTCCTTAGCTTTTGTTTGGGTTGTTCAGGGTTTGTCCTTGGAATGGTTGGAGTTTTTTCCTGTCTGGTTTGACCTCTTACATTGTGCTGAAAGCACAAACAAATCAGCTGCTTCCTCCCTTTAAAGTTTGTCGTCCATTTAAAGAAGTTAAAAGATTGTATTGCTTGAGGTATTACTGGAAAAGTTAGTAAATTCTTGCAGCTTTTTTGTTCATCTATACTTCTATCCATTTAACTTCTCACTTGTCACAAGAATTTCAGTAATTTCTACTCAATTATATTTGTTTTCAGAGTTTTAACTTCAACAATTTTAAGGCAGCAATTGAAGTGAAGTTTTCAATTTTAAGGTGGTTGAATTGTTTTTTTTTTTTGTTTGTTTTCCAATTTCAGTTTTTCTTAGCCAAAAAATGTGAATCACAGGATCCTTTGATCCAAAACTCATTGTCACATGATCTTCTCTTATGTGTTTTTATAAAATGTGGATTGCTAAAGGGAAATTATCCCTGCTGATCGCCAGCTATCTCAGAGAGAGATGCCCTTGGTGAGTTATTGTTACCAAAATAGAAGAAACTGCAAAAATAGAAGAAACTTTGCATTTAGATTCTTGAAAAAAAGACAGAAAGTGCGTCAAAGTTGTACTCGATGAATCTGGGTCACAGATTAGGCAAGGGCGAGCAGACTGGTTCGTTACAGACTGGCAGATCCAGACAGCTGTCCTGATCTTCCATGGTGCATCATTGCAAGTTCATAAGCTTATACAAGCAATGCAAAAAAAACGAAATCAATAAAAAAATGGCAGTAGAGAAACTGTGAGATTTCTTTGGCCTGTTATGTTGTTGGAAGCTTGCACAGGTGGATAAAACTACCATTTGTCCAGTTTAATATATAGAGATAGTAGGAATGACATTAAAGGGACAGTCAACAACAGAAACTCTTTAAAGTCAACATGAAATTAAAATTGTATATACTTAATACACGTTCCAGAAATGTCCACAGAGTGGCACCAAAGCAAGTTATAAAGCGAGTTGTTTTTAGTTGTTATATATGTAAAATATGTACAGACCCTGAATGCATATTTTATTAACCCCATAACCCAAACTCCAACCATAAACCTAACTGTCAGTGGAGTAAAAATGTAATCTTAGAGGAAAAAAATACTTCAGAAGTACCATCGTTGATTACATGAACTAGGGATGTCCCGATAGGCTACCATTTTTTTTGAGAATGAGTACTCACCGATACTGAGTCCAATACCTTTTTTTTTTCTCCATGTCAACAGTTTATTTCAATTTTATCATCAAAATGTTGTTTAATAAATGTATTCATGAAAACGTTAATCAAATGAAAATATAACAATTAATTTTCAACATAATATTATTTTTATCATGTGAAGTGCTTTTATACAGAACCTCACATCACAATCCAAAATACAACATCGGAGATGTATTTTGTCAAATAAAGTGCTTGCATAACAGAGCATCACAAATGTGAGATATTGCTTGAATATACTACAATTACTATTGATCTATTAGTAGTAGTAGTTGCATTACATTGAATATTACATAACTTTACAGTAGTGATCTATTTCTATCATGCTTTTTTTTTTCATTTAAATTGAGCTTTTATTTTGAAGTATTTCTGTGTTAAGCCGGTGACTCAAAGTGATTATAAAACTGCAAAAGGCTTCTATTTAATTAATAGTGCTACAGACTGGTGCTACAAAGTGAATTAGCGCTCTGCTCATTTTCATCTACTACAGAAAAGAGCATGTGATGCTCATGATGGTGTTTTCCGTGTATGGATCAGGGAGCTCTAAAAGGTATGAGCACCGGTTCTCACATTTGAAGCGTGCAGCACATTCAAACTATATATTTATCTCATTAAATCGTAGCTTTTGTGGTTAAATAATCTCACTAGGAAATAAAGTGATTTTAATTAGTTCGCTGAATATTTACGTAATGATATTCATATATCAGATGGTATTCTTTGGTATTGGAGCATTTTTACGAGCACAAGTACGGTATCAGACCCGATTCCAATACCAGTATCGGGACATCCCTAATGTGGACGCAATTACTTAATGGTTTTCATGGGGCCAGAACCCGTGTCGCTGAGGCTGCTCTGTCATGCCAATTAGAATGGTGTCAATGAGATTTCTCCATTTATATTCATTGCATTATTATTGCACTGTATGAATTTGCATAACATTTTAGTCTTTGTCGTCACAATTTCCTTCTTCATCGAAGGAGTTATTAAGTGCACTAAGAGCTTCATGAACACAAGGATATAAGCAAACGACTGCTCTCAGCACGTATCAAGCAGCAGACCCATATACAGTAATTGCTTCTGATGCTAAGCTCATTTTCAGATCAGATGCCCTCTGGCAGACTCTGCATGGATATGCACTGCTGAGGTCTGCATGCAGTCTTGTGGAATGTTACTCCCTGTGCGATGGCATCCTTTTTTTCTTAGATGAACTTTGAGGAGGTCTTGGACCATAATTAAGGAGGAGTGAACATCTATTGAAGGAAGGTTGAAACAGTAATTGCTATTTTATTCAGTAGTCTGGCGAAGTAAAGGAACCGTTGGCCATGCTGAAGTACACGGCACCTTGGCAAGTTCTCTGCCTCACTTTGGAAAAGAGCCCAAGGGTAAGACCTCATTAATTTGGAGCTTAACATGGACTTTAACATGATTTTGAAGAAATCTTGAGTCTTCCGAGGGTTGTGTCAGATTCCATGATTGTTAAGACAATAGGTGCAGATGTCTTAATAGCATGTTTTCCAGTAAAAAATATCTAAACATTTTAAAACAAGGTAAATTTACTAGGGAAGCTAAATTGATTGTTTGAAAGACATGTTTTATTTACAGCTAATATATCTTGAAATTGTCAAATAAGTAAGTCACAAATATATACTTTGTTCAGAAGTAGAAGAACACTGTCATCTTTGCTAACAGGGTTCATTTATGTCCTTTACTCTTAGTAGCTTCTAAAAACGTTTGCTAGAACTTTGACTTTGCTTCCAAGTATACATTTGCCAACTATATGTTAATACTAATTATATCATTTTTATGTTTTCTTTCATGTTGAGCTCATTAACTTGGTAAGATCAGCAAAGGATGATATGATGGTTCTCATAGTATCACTCATGTTTATTTTAGTTGACATCACAATAGAGTGTAGACATATAATTAAGTTGGAAATGCAGTCTAGCTGTTTCTTTTTCTGGAGAAACCATCCATAAGAATAGCTTTGCTAAAAAGAAGGGTTTACCACAGAGCTGGCTGGCTGCAACCTGATTGCCAAATTTAGAGTTGAAGATGTGCTCTATTTTACTTCTCCCACTGGGCTCAGAAAGCAGGTTAACTAAGAACCATACTGTCCATGCTACAGACTGTATGAGTCTTGTATTACAAGAATCAGTTCATATTTGGTTGGTAGGTCTTGTTCATACCTACAACAGCTATCTGTCATATTGGATCATTTAAGCCCTTGGTCTTGTCAAGGGTTGAATGAAGTCATTCTCATATGGGGTTGCCACCTTTGAAGTTGTCAAATTTCAAGACACTCTCTCTGGAGTTGCTGGCAGGAGGTTGTTGATTGGGGGGGCTGACATATTTGGACTGTCCCTTACCACACCCCCTTCAGATTTTTAGCATGTTTTAACACAATGTTAGGAATGTTTAGACAGTCCCTTACTGTAGGCGAACTTTCCAGCAAATTTCAAAGTTAAATTAACTTTACCCTCATGGGGTGGTCTTGAACGATTTCACTGTGACGCCATCTGACTAGGATAAATGTGGGACACATCACATCCCGTATTGACTGATGCATAATTTAATCTTCAAATCCTGTATTTTATGGGACAGGTGGTAACACCATTCCCAACTCCAGTAACTAAAAGTCTAGTTTCTTCAGAAGAGTTAGTAAATGATCTAGTCTGATCTAGACCTTGTATGGTCAGAGTTGGTAAACAAACATGAGAAATTGCAATGCTCAGCATGCCGGCTGTAGGAAAGTCAGTACTGCCTTTCATTTTTAAGAGCAAATTGCCTTATTGGCATAGACATCAACTGGTCGTGTTCTTATGCTAGAATGCACATGTGCATTAGCTTAACCAACCTGAACAAAACAGGGTTTTTTTTTTGCCTGATCTGAGCTAAAAGAGCTTCATTTATGAGACTGTAGCATGCTGACAGACTTTATTGGAGATTCAATGTTATTGAAAGTAACTTTGGCAAACAGTTTTGGAGATTTCTCTCTTTCCCATTTGAACAAATATCTACAGTATACTTTCATAACTGGAAATAGCAGCCCAAGAATGTTACCAAGATGGCCCTGTTGCTTTAAAAATGACTTTTTATGAGCTTACATTTTTGGGAATATCATTACTACTGCTGCCCTGTTTCTAAATGTTTAATTGTAAGTTTTCTCCCAGAACACTAAATAGCATCAAAAACTACCACATGACTTTCCTAAATACATGTTTGTCACAGTGCACTGCAAAATAATTCATTATCCACGCAATTTGATCATACGGGAAGTCAAAGATCTTGCTTCTGAATGTCCCTGTACCCCGACATCGGCCCCAATATGCCAAATTGCTAACAAATATCATATCCCATCAGATATTTTTGAATTAGTTTTAAAGTGTTTACTTTCTCCTCTTGGCACAATCGGAAGAGTGTTTCATCAGCAGCATGGGAGACCTGGGTTCTTGAGCCACATTGAAACCAGTAAGTAATCATTCATTCATTCATCTTCAACCGCTTATCCTGTACAGGGTCACGGGGGGCTGGAGCCTATCCCAGCTAACATTGGGCGAAAGGCGGGGTACACCCTGGACAGGTCGCCAGTCCATCGCAGGGCCACACATATACAGACACACACTCATCCAGTAAGTAATCATGTTTGCATAATCAGGGTCAAGCATGGTTTAAAGGTTACATTTTCCCTCTAAGATTACATTTTTACTACACTGACGCTTAGGTTGAGGGTTGGGTATTTGGGTAAAGTAAAAAAAAATATGCATTCCTCTTCACTGTATTTTATCCTTTAAAGCTAAAAACAACTAGCTTTACAACTCGCTTTTAGCTCCCCTCTGTGGGCATTGCAACCAGAAACTGAGAAGAATATAGCTGCAGGCAGTGCGCCAAAAACAGAGCAAAGATATAGGTAGCCCCTTATCTAAACCTTTCCCTAACCTCATCCATGAGTGTAAGTGACGACCCTTTTAGAGTTGGTGCAACCCACTTTTGGAGTAACCCTTCCCCCTTCTTGAGTAACCCTGCACTCTTTTGGCGATTCCGCCCCGATTTGGAGATCTCTGGCCTGTATCTATACCTACTTGCAGAATCTGGAGTTCACATGTGCCCTTACATCCAAAAACACTTCCCACTTCGGCCACTGGAGGCAGTGATTTGAATTTCGATAAGCAAAAAACCAAGTTTAGCTCAAGAAAAGCCAACCTATTGTTTCCGAATTCACTGTGAGATCAGTCTGATCCATGAGGTCATTGTGTGCAATATGTAAACGTTTGATTTTGAAGAAATCTGAATTTACATTTGTTTAATTAATATAATTTAAAGGTGCACTCAGTAACTTTATTCTTTGTGTCGTCTTAGACTTACACTGACACCTAGTGGCTTGGATGCAGCATCATTTCAAATCAATAGTTTTCAGTTTCTGATGCCATTGTAGAAATTTAGTGTTCACAGTCAGCCATGATTATTTAATCAATGAGTGAAAGTGTCAAATAGCAGAACGGTTACTGAGATTAAGGGAGTAGTAGTCTGCTGGTCATGTGATTCTAACATGGCAGCCCTCTCCATGTAGAATAAAACAGCTTTTATATGTTTATTGAAATAATTGGAGTCTTCCTTTTAATGTTAGTGGTCATGATTTCCTACATATATTGTAAAATTACAATTAATTTCTTTAGGAGTTAAAAAGTTTTAAAGAGAAAAAAAATTAGTGCACCTTTAACTTAAAATGTATCTATCAAATTATAATCCCAAAAAATATCACTTTGAGACAAATACTTTTGTCATTTTCAGTTTTGTTTCTAGATCTGTCCAATAAGTAAATATTAGTATTTGGGGTAATAACTCCCCTGTTGCAGGGGCTAAAGGCCCCTCATAAAACAAATGTTTTTTCTTAAATGGGGGAAATATATTTGATATGAAAAATGTCCAAAGTGGGCTCACATTAATCGATCCAATCACAATGGAGATTCATTTGTTTATAGATTACTTGAGATATTATGAAATACCAAATGGACTGAAATTTACATTAATTTGTGCACCCATTTAATAAACATTATCTTACTTTGTTTTACTTTTGTCTTACACTATAAGCACAAAGCTTAAATGAACTGGTTAGGCCTTGAATTTCAGGTTACTTATGGCAACCCATTCAAAAGCAATACAAGACCATCTATGTTTTGTTTAGGGTGTTGATGTTTCACGGTTTCGCCCTTGGGCCAGACTCACTGATAATATCCAGATGACCCACTTCTTAAAGTCTTCCCGCAGATTAGAGGTCATATTTTAGGCCGGGATGGTGACAGGGTGTGAAGCACAATGTCCTGTGTTTATTCTCCTCTTAACATCATAATATGCAAACACGCTAAAGTTTCAGCCTTTGGTCTACAAGGAATCTGACATTTCCTTAGTCAAATTGTCTTTGCACTAACTAGCTGATGTAATATTTTTCTGTGTGTCTGACCAATCCAATTTCATTTGGTGGTGCAGAAATTATACAAATAATATTTTTTTTTTAAATAAATAAATACATTAAAAAGTGAAGACAGCAGGCAATATTAATCCTTAGGCACCATGAAGCATTCAAAAACGTAAGTAGTATTACTATGTTTTGAAAAGTGTGCTTGTTCTATCTTATAATAATTGCAACTTTGGTGTAAAAACTTGTTTTTTTGGTGGACATGATACCATAGTACAGTAATTGGTACCAAGGTACCATGTTGATTTGGACTTGGTAAACCATGGTAAAATTATTGTATTCATCGAAATACTTTGTAGTATACTATGGCATATGAGTATGGTTATCAAAATAACACAGTATTGTCTTCTCATACCAAGTTTTTGGCAGAATAATTTTGTCAGAGTAACAAAAACTTTGTCACCAAGGGGAAAAATTCATTCTAATTAGCAAAATCTGACAAATTCTGGTCAGATACATTTATATGATGGCCCATAAACGCAAAATCCAATTGAAAGTGATCATCCCTATGCCTTGACTCTACCCTCCCAAGTAACCGGGCCAATTTGGTTGCTTAGGAGACCTGGCTGGAGTCACTCAGCACATCCTGTATTCAAACTCGCGACTTCAGGGGTGGTAGTCAGCGTCAATACTCGCTGAGCTACCTAGGCCCCCTATATTCCCATATCATTGAACAAGCCTACAGTCGACAGGAATCCATTTTGCAGTAGTGTTCTTCAATCTGTCCTGTTTTTACTCAAAACGTTCACACTTCCGAGGCATCAAGTACTGCCGCTTGTGCAAGAGTCCAGCACGTCAACAGATAGACTCCAAAGGCAGTTTTTGGTGTCCGACAAGAGCATTGCTTTCAATGATAAACGTTCGCCGGCAAAGACTTATGCGAAGGGCATCAGATTTTTAACATCTTGAAATTACTTGTTGGGGTACAATTTTGGCTTCCTGGCATAATATGTTGGGCGTCAGCAACATCAAACTTTTTTGTCTCTCACAAGCCAATAGCATATGATGTCACTGATGCCTTCTCGATGTGGCAGTTTTTGAATATGTTAGAATGAGTTGAGAGTGGGATGTTGTACTACAGACCCATTATACATTTACACACATATTCCAATGTAATTTCCTACCGTGGTAGCTCACCTCATGCAGTGTTGGACTTTGGACTCAGAGACCAAGCCTCTAGCCCAGCCAAGGATGCTAAAAACAAAAGGAAAAGTGAAGCGAAAGTGCCATAGAAGCAACACAAAATTACGTGGTTGCTTCAGTAAATGTGCTTTTACTGTCAGTTTGGTTTAGGTAAAAGATGTCTGTTTTGTTCACCTCTCATTTATCTTTTTAACACTATTGGATAGGTTTAGGTTAAAGTTTTAGGTTAGGGAGGAATTTTTTATTTATTAAAACATCCCTCTAATATTCACCTTAAAAACTTTGTCTGATTACAACATATTTTCACTTGCTTTTAGCGAATATCCCACTGGATATTTCACTGGGAAACTGCAGACAAACATTTATTATTTATTTAGTTGGTTAGTGCACATAGCATTATTATTCCTCTTTATCCGCATGAACACACAGATTGTGTGAGGAAGGAGATTTTAGAGAGAGGATGACACACCCCACACTACTGACACCAACATCCTCGAACAAAACAAACAGACATTCTGCTCCTTCCTTACACACACCTCAATACTCCAGTCAAGCAATAACTAATCACTGAGAACTTACAACATTTTGATCATTTCTAAAGTCATGGGAAATTTGAATGTCATACTTTCTCTGCCTATTTTTAAAACATCATAAGCTATTCGTATGACAAAGACATTCTTTAGCAAAACCGTTTCAGTCAGTCTACCACTAAAATACTAAACTACAAAATTAACAGCGCGAAGGTTATCCTGCAGTCTTTGTTGCTAAACAGAAACAAGCAGGTAGAGTTATTATTAGCACAAAGAACATCTTTAAAACAACCTTGTGTGACTGAGTGGAAATTCTCACACAGATCTCGCCTGGATCTCTTTTGCTCTTATCTGTATTCTATTGTTGTCACATTTACAAGGCACTTGATGCAGCAAGGACATTATAAGTCATTGGCCAATTACTATAATGCCTTTTACCAGGATTTTGCCAGGGACATACTCTGATAACTTCTATTTTGAGGTTTCAATGAAAACAAGAACTAGACATCTATTTAATAATCTATTCATAAATACTTATAGATTCACAATGTGTAGCACAAGGCCCGATAAGACGCACAAACATTACACGTTAGCTTTTGTGAGTGGATTCCTGGGAAAGTGAATGCAATGACAGATTAGATTCTGAGAAAGTCAAACTGCATTGTAAGTTCTAGGCAGTATAACAGTACATACAGCAGTAGATATATTTAAACTGCTACAAGGAGTTGGATGTTGTTTATATGTTTGGGATCGATGCCTTTTTCACAAATCGAAAATCGGATGATTTTCCCGACATTATTGAAATACTGTATATCGGGATTGTTTTCAGATATAAATAGGGCTGCTAATTGCACAATAGTCTTTATCTTTTCAAACATGTTTAGCATCTCAACGTACGCAGACCGGATACGTCTGGCGGACGACGATCTAAAATTAGTAGCAGTTATTTTCTACAAAAGGTATACACACAGCGTCAAAATTCTGCTGTGCCACAGAGCGCAACTAGCATAGTTTTCCATTAAATTCAACCCAAATCATAATCAAAGAACAAAGATTATTTACTCTAGCCATCACTGGATGATTTACTGTGTCTATGTATCTTTTATATAGCACACACAATGTATTTTCAGCTACAAGTTTGTCGTTTTATGGTTTGACAACTTGAATTAATGACCTATTTAAGACTACATATAGAGACATTCCATAATAAACATTTCCGTTTGCACAGGTACACCAGTTTCATACACTAACCTACAAACTCATCAACATTATTTTGTTCATTCTTGAAGAAGTACAAAAACCTTCATACATTTGGACTGCCATCTGCTGCGCTGCATGAGCTCGTCCTGCATGTGTCAGTGAGCTCTAAAATACGCTGTGTGATACTTGTGCCTTTCCTACCCACAAAATTAAATGTTATATCACCTTCTTGTTGCCTCCCAATGTTATTACAGAATAAACAGAAGACCAACTGATTTAATAGAAAAGCATGCAAATTAGACTTCAAATTAAATGTTGTCTTGTGTATATATATCGTTGCCTATATAACGGGAAGGGGACATTACTCGAAGGTTCGTTCTAACAAACTTTTTTACGGAAGGCCCTTCAAAAAGACTGTTAGTGAAGGATACATTCATACAGTAATGATATGCTCCCTTCAGAGTTTCCACATCAAGAGCTCTGTCCTTCATAGGGTATAGGGATGATCACTTTCGATTGGAATTTGCCTTTAGGGGGCCATTATATAAACATCTGACAACAGAATGTGGCAATTGGCCAATCAGAATAATTACAGCCATGCATTTACAGCCCCTGGGTGACTTTAAGTTTTTCTTACCCTGACAAAAAGCTTTTATGCGGAATCATGGCACAGTGATGGTATGAGAAGGCAATACTTTTGTAAAATAACATGCCAATCAATAATCGATATATTGTTATTTTAAGTCATCCTAGTTGTTTATGGTTGTGTGGCAGTATTGCAAATTAATTTCTTCTTGGTAGTTGTGTTTTATTATGTTGGAATGTTCCCTCTCTTGCGATCTAAATGTAAAGACAAAAAACAAACATTGCAAATTAATAAAGAATTCAACTGGTGTGGTGAGTGACTCCAGCCAGGTCTCCTAAGCAACCAATTGGCCTGGTTGCTAGGGTGGGTAGAGTCACGTTGGGTTAACCTCCTTGTGGTCACTACAATGTGGTTCCCTCTCAATGGGGCGCAAGATGAGTTGTGTGTGGATGCCTCAGAGAATAGCGTGAAGCTTCCACATGCGCTATGTCTTTGCGGTAATGCGCTCAACAAGCCATGTGAAAAGACGTGCGGATTGACGTCACTATGCCACCATGAGGACTTAGAACTCACTGGGAATTGGGCATTCCAAATTGGGAGAAAAAAAGAAAATTCAACTCATGTGCGGTCACAGCTGTACATATTTTGGCTGTTTTGGAATGGTTTTAAACGTGGTCCATCTATTCAGAATTTAAAGTTGGAATCATCCATTTTATAATGTTACTTTTACTGTTTTTAACAGTTTGTATATAATGTGAGACTTATCATTCATTTGTTATGAATAAACTTATCTTCTGGTGTGCATCCAAGTCCCAAATAAAAGGACAAAATAATCAAATAAGATGAAGTACCTTTCATTAGTAAAGTATTTAATTCAGTGGATAATCCAAAATCGGGCATTACCATACAGTTACTTATCTAAGGCAAAGTGTGTAATTTCTTTGGCTCTAGCGTCACCAAACGGAATTGCAAATATTCTGCTTTTTCCGCGACTGCCATCGGGTCCATCAATAATGTATATTGTGTGAGGAAGGGCAGCTGATGGACTTTTTGGTGCCCCCCTAGGGTAAGATAGGGCTCCCTCTGGTTTTGGTGTCCTAAGAAGACTGCGTGATCTGTATATAGGGAGCAGAATCCCTGCTTTAAGTTGTACACTTATCACCTTTAATATATTATTTTTCCATTTTGGTTCCACTTATATAAGGTGTCTTTAACTACTATGTTCTAGTATTAAAATGCATACAATACAATGTATTTATTGTGAAACTATATATTGTTCTACGAGATTCTCATAAAATGTACATTGGCTGCTATTAAGGTTGAAGTATGTGTAGGTTTAGAAGTAGGCTTAGGGTAAAGGTGGTGGATGGGTTTGGGTTATGGGTAAGGTTAACAGTGTTAACAGTGTTTAACTACAGATGTAGTTAAATACATGTACTGGAAATCTAAGTACAATGCAACAACATGTATGTGCATAATAAGTACATCGTATCAAATGCTTAAAGACACCTAACATAAAGTGGGTCAAATTTCAACCATAAATAACCACATTACTGCCCACCTCTGTGAGTGTTGCATGAGGAATGCCGGATTTGGTGACTACTGAGTGTATGAGTGAGAGAATGCAGACAGAAATATATATTTTCATGTTGGTTTTGAGTCAGGACTGAACAGTGTTCCACCCGAAGGATAGATCCACACCCAAACGTACTTCGCCTTTCCTTATCAGGCATTTGCTGCTCATACTAGAGTAGTTTGGAGGGGGGGGGGGGGGGGGGTGTTGACTCCGTCCATCCGTCCAGGTCGGTGAAGGGAAGAGGGTGTTAAGGAGGACGGCTCTGACAGAGAGGGGCTTTGTGTGAGCACTGGTGGAGACCACACCCCCTCTTGTTTTAAACCAGACCCCATTTGCCCATGACATCATAGCCAATAGCTAGACAGAGCAAGAATTTTGACTCTGGGGGACAGAGAGAAGAGAGAGATGCATTGTAGGAGAGCAGACGGAAACGTTGCAGCCAGCAGTATAGGGTGAGTAGGGCATGCGGCTCTATAACACAAACACGCATACATGGGGGCGGAGGGGGGGGGGGGGGGGGTTGTTAGTGGTCAGGAAAAGCCCTATGTTGTGATGTCCTGGGCAGGGTTGCTGTGGGTCTCCTCAAACGTTTATAGTTTGTGGTATAGAAGCAAGCCTGTTTCTTATGTTACGGATTTACAAGTTACAGTTACAAGTGACAATCTGTATTGGATTGGATAGTGTGCCTGAAGTCTATATTACAAATTTGGAAGAATATGAAAATGGTAAGCAAGGACATCTCTTAATATTTCACTCCTTGGAATTCTGTTTGAAGTTGACTTTAAATACTTTTGGGAAGTTGGTATGTCCTGCACTGTGACATGCATTTTTTTTGTTCCCGTGTTTTAAACGTGTTAAAACTTGGATAAAAGAAAGTTTTGATATTTTTACTGGAAAACAAGACAAAAATATTCAGTAAGAAAATCATTTTTGCAGTGCTGGCAAATCTGAGCACAGTTTGTGGCATCAATGAAATCTCTGCTGAAACTCGAGAAGAGACATGTGTGAGATTAGTGGGATCTTTTTCACAGTAGAAGCATCTGGGAAGCAGCAGACTTCAGCAAAAGTCCATTTAATCGCACTGCTGTCTAGGAAAAACAATCAATATTTCAGAAGATCTCATTTACGATTTTTCTTCCAGCATGGTTAATTCAGGTCTTGAAGTGAGTTTGTTTTAATTCTCAGCACTCTCTTTCAATAGTCTTGAGTCCACTGAGTTGTGCAGTGATAGAGTAATAATCTTATTTCAGGAGTCTTTCATCATCAGTGTGGTGTGATGGCTCAGTCTGTACTGCCTGTTCTATGAGCTGTTGAAAGTCATACTAGATTTGATGCATATTGCGTAACTGTTGAATATTTATGGATTTTGTATTCTTCAAAGTACGCCACACTTAAAAATGTATGAATGTCATTGTGTTAGATAACAAAATGTCAAACCAAGAAGCATTTATTTGAATTATAGAACAAGCAAACGTTTCTACTCAGCCCCTTAGATCACATGGAGAGAATTTATGTCCTGAAATAGTTTTGCATTCCCTCACAATTCATTTGGGTTTCCAAAAGCTTTAACCATCCCTTATGAAAAGTATCCATGGTTGTACTACAGTAAAAATAGTTGAACTATGGCATTTGTAGTAAAACTATAGTAACCACTAAATTTACCATGGTTTTACTACAGTAACCATATTTTAACCATGATATTCTTAGTAAAACTGTAATATTAATTATAATACAGGAAAACAAAAGGAAAACACGATTCCTACAGTTTTACTACTGTAACCCCATGGTGAATTTGTGGTAGAAGTATGGTTATTAAAACCATGGTTTCCAACGCCCAAAAATAACATGCCCTTATGAAAATAAACATTGGTTTTACTATAGTAAACCTGCAGTAACTATGTAACCATTTTTAAGGTAAGAACCATGGGTTTAAAAACAAATTATCCATGGGATAACTTTAGAAAAACTTACGTAAAACTAACTCTGATTTTAATACTGTAGATTTCTGTATTACTAAGGTTTCACCACAAATGTCATGGTTAAAATATAGTTACTATAGTGAAGCTAAGCAACATGTTGTGGTTACGATGATTTTACTACAAATACCATAGTTAAACTATAGTTCCTGTAGTAAAAGAATATGACATTTTGTGGTTACTATGGCTTTAATACAAATACTATTGTTAATTTTGTGATTTCTGTAGTGAAACCATGGGTAATATTCTTAAAGGTGCACTCAGTAATGTTTTACTCATTAAAAAAGTTGAACTCCTAAAGACATGAATTGTAATTTTGCAATATATGTAGGAAATCATGACCACTATCATTAAAATGAAGAATCCAGTCATATCAGTAACTTTATAAAAGCTGTTTTATTCTACATGGAGAGGGTCCACACATGGGGGCTGCCATTTTGGAATCACATGACCAGCCGACTACTACTCGCTTAATCTCAGTAACTGTTCTGTTATTCAACACGTTCACTCACTGATTAAAATAATCATGACTGACTGTGAACACTAAATTTCTACAATGGCACCAGAAACTGAAAACTATTGATTTGAAATGATGCTGCATCCAAGCCACTAGGTGTCAGTGTATGTCCAAGATGACACAAAGACAAAAGTTACTGAGTGAGTCTTTAAGGGATGAATATATGTACTTTGAGGGAACCCAAATATAATTGCGATGGAATGCAAAACTATTTCAGAAAACACATTTCCTCTCTGTCCTCTAAGGGGCTCTGTACTTTTTAAGCAAAACATTTCACAAAAATACATTTGGTCAGGTTTTATTGTTAAAAAATAAAAGTTAAACTGTTTAAAATTAAGACAAAAACTACTGTGGCACTTTTTGGCTGTCAAACATGTTCATATTTAATGTGATGAACAACACCTTTGGTTACTCTGCTGTTAACACCTGTGTGAACTTGAGTCAAACTGACTTCATACATCCACTTAAAATTACTGCAACACCGTTTTGTTTCATTTGAATTAACGAAAAGTTCCAAGAAAAGTTCAGAAAGTGACCAAAGAAGGTTAGATCTGATAAAAGGCACTAGCAGATGCCACTTGGTTTCACATCTAATCCAATGACATTGATCATTTTTTAGACGTGGTTGTAGTATCCAGATACTGTGTTGAAAGAGAAAGTAAGGCCTCAAATGTAGCATACTGGCTCGGTTGTGTTAATTGCATCTGTCCAGCTAACCACCTCCAGATGCTGTGAGGGCAACAACATGCAGAAAGTCACATAAATAGAGGCAGCAATGGACTAGTTTCAAAGTAAGATAAAAATGTGAGGCAATATGCCCATAAACACATGAATTTACATGCTGTATAAATATAGATGTAGTTTACCTCAATCTAACTTGCCTTTTGTATGTTTATATACACCTTCAAGTACACACACACACATACAGTTTATGAGGGAGGGCTGTGTATCCTTCATCACTTGTATTAGGTGGCCAGAGCCTGGAAGACAGCTGAGCTATGCCGGGAATGTCGGAGGGGGTACACAACATCCGGAGGGAGAGTATGTGTCCATCTATTCCACTGAGAAAACACTGATGTCCCTTCACATATGACTGCTCAGTGCCTCAGATTCTAGGGAATATAGATTTAATGTTCAGCCACCATAAAAAATAGGCTAGAATGGTTTGTGGTTATTAAAACGTTGAGACTGGAAAATGCTGAGAGAGATTTATTGCTCAGAGGTTGCACTTTCAAAGCTCAGGAGATTTAATGGAGTTCTTAGTTGGGATTGGTTTAAGTGTTGTTTCTCCTAAAATCCCTTAGGAGAAAAAAAAAAGATACAAATGAGAAAGTTAAAATACAGTATATGTGGCTAGTATAGCTCAGATAATTGTGAACAACAGTCGGGTAAGTATAAAATCCCATGAATGTTCTCCATTTTAAGTGATAATTGATCAAACTTGCACACAGCTACCATCAGCTTTGAGGAAGATAAGTATTGAAATATGCTTTTGTAGTAGCCACACGTCACTGTGATTTCAACTTCATATTTTACAAACCGAGTTTCATTTTTGAATTCCTGGTAAAGAACCACACTACCCATAGTCCTGAAGAGAGCTCCACCTATCAGATAAGTCATTGTTACTATGGAAACAGGAATTGCAACAATGACTACAGCAATGACCACTGTACACCATTGTGTAATACAGTCATTTCTGTTTCAGTTACGTCACACAATGGTTCTTGGGAAGAGTAGTTTACTCAATCCAAAAATAAGAGCAAACTCTAACCTGCAGCAGGGAAGTATTTGAACGGCACACATGTGCCTGCTTTAAACAAATGATAACATGGCAGTTCTGAGAGAATGGCTCCAAAACCTAGTGAGCTGTCTTGCTGTCTACTGCATACAATGTTAGCTACCTTATAAGGGCAGCATTCTAACTAAAATGGAAACTCATAAGTGACTGTATTGGAATGCTCTACATAACCAGTGACTGTGTGCATCATACAAATCCTCATTCACTCGCAATTGATTTCAATAGATTGCAACAGTGCTGCCCTATTTTTCAACCGTCTTGTTACAGGAAGTTTTTTTGAAAGTCTTAATTAAAGCGTTCTAAGTCATGAACCGAACCTTCCAGCTCTGTGGAGAGCTTATCATGAGATTACAAGCTTTGAAAATTTGTGAAAATATAAAGGTACAAGACTGTGTACTTAAATTCTTTCATGAGGGAATGAACTACAATCCCATGAAGCATTGCAAATTACGTCATTGAACTAAAATGATGGAAATATCTAAAACTAATTGTGGCAGGGCGGAGGGTGCTAAGTGTAGGTGCAAGTGGGTTTGGCGAAATTGCCTGTGCAAGGCGCTACTCGTGTCAATGTAGGTTCTTCACCATCACCGTCTCCATCCTATTAGACAGTCCATTCTTTGCCAAGCACCGGCAATATAAACAAAGACAATAGATTAATAAGGAATTGGTAGTGTAAATGGACTGTATGCAATTAATTGGAAGAATAGAAATATGGATTTACATTATTTTGTGTGTCCTTGTTAAATGGGACACCTTTTTTTAAACTCATAGAAAATGTGGTTCAGGATATCGATGTAGGCTCTGTTAAATTATAGAGAATGTAAGTATTATTAATCATTTTCATCTAATGACACACAAATCGTGGCTAGAATTAACAGTGATTGTATCGGAACGCATTTCACTTCTTCAAAATCTTTGTCATAATTTTGACAAATTAAATGATTTATTGAAACATGAAAAAAGTAAACCAAAAATATTTCTAAATTCAAATTACACTTCAAACGAAATTAAAATATAATCAAAATAACAAAGTGGTCAGAAAAATATAAAAAAAATTCCATCAGCCCCTTTTGCAGTGACTTAAACATAACAAATAAAATAAGAATAATTTAAAAAATAAACCATGACCTCTAGAAAAAAATAACACAAATCTTTTTAATTCAACAAACTGATTGACAAGGGCATTATTTGATGCTCTGTACCTTCATAATTTGGACATGAACTTAATTACCACCTGCTGGTGAAATCTCCAAACTGCAAATGCAGGAACTGAATTTTGGACTTTGCGCTGAGTTAAGAGGTGGTATTGAAACGTCTTAGCGCAATGACCAAATTCTTAGGAAAGTAGCAAATTTCGCTTTACATGCACAGATAGTGCAAACACTCCCACCCACGGTCATTTGTGCTTTGAGCTGGCACAAAAATTGCAGTTAGAACAAGTGCTCTCACGAAAATTGAATAAGACGTAGCACTCGGTTTTAGCTCCTTGCGCAGCACTTTATTTACTCCAATGTTGTGTTTTGGATTGTGCTGTGAGGTTCTAGATAAAAGCACTTCATTTGATAAAAATAATACAATATTATGTTGAAAATTACTATTCCGTGGATCATATTGTGATAAACTATTCCCAGCCACTATAAATGTTATTGTTTACTCATATTACATAGATCTTTACTCATATGACATGGATCAATGGCTAGATAGTTGTAAACATTCTGTGACATTGCCTGGGTTCTTCTTCATGCCTCACTCACTGTTGATAAATCTGTCCTTTCACAACTTCAAGGAAGTTCACATGACTTCCTAATGTCATTATTTAGTGAGAGTTTGGCCTGAAAGCTAGTGAAAACCCTGAGGGGAAGGGTGGTCTGACTGAAGAAAGGGGTCTTATTGAACTCATGCCACATTAAAGGCGACATGTGACACGGCCTGCTACTCATACCCTGACCTGAACTGTTTTAAAATCAGAGGGAAATATTATTAACGCTGTTTGATCTAATTCTGTACATTCTTTTAAACAGGCTCAGGCCTAGAATGTTCTGTTTTTAGCCCGAAGTGGTCATTTAAAACACAACTCACAATTCTTTCCATTACTCTGTGAACTGTTGTTTGATTATGTAAGTTTGCACAATAAAGATGTGGGATGTTGGAATATTGCACTGGTAAACTAATGGACTTTATTGTAAACACTTAAAAAGTTTTGTTAAAATTACAAATAAATAACCTATGATTTTTAGCTGTTCATGAAGACATAGTAAAAATTGTATTAGACACCCATTTTGAATAATGTAACGATAGATTTGATATTTTGTTTTGATTCCTCATTTTTTACATACTTCCACCCAGTAGTTAAACAGGAATAGGTTTAATTTCTATGGCCACAGTGTCACCTGAAATAGTCCATTGCTTTGAATGGAAATAAAGTTGTTTTAGGAAATTCCTCTTTTCTAGGCTGTCCAGTAAAAATAACACCTCTACGCTTCACTCTTTTTAAGCTTTTCCATTTATGGCAGGTTATATTGACACTAACTGTTTATTACATGTCTATAACTAGCCTTTTCAGGAATTCCAACTGTCAAACAACACCTAACAATTTAAATTGCTCAGGCATGCACACTTGCCTCTAAAACATAAATGCTGAGCAAAGAAACTGAATTCCTGCAATGAGCGCTGTTTACCAGAAAATACTGCACTGTAATTTTTTGGTTCAGGTCAATTACGCTTTAGATAGGACTCCAGGCAATATCACACCTACAATTTTATCCTCAACTGTTGAGATAGTGGGTTTGTATGTTATTAAAAAAAATTGGCTTTAGGTTTTGGGGTAGAACTGTTTACTTTCTGTGTGGCATGCTGTGGTGCCCAGTATATTACACAAAAAAATTATAGTAGCCAAGGAATTTGATGAAGTGTAGTCTCTTTTGGAAACACATGCAATTTAAACCCTGGCCAAAGCAAAACATGAAAACATAAAATAGAAACTCATATACAATGTGTTACTTAAAAGTACTGTGGCACTACCATGGTACAGTGATTGTATCATATGGAAATACTATGGTACTGAATTATAAGCATACCAATGTGCCATGGTAGCTCTAGCATGGTAGTCTGAAAAAGAAAACATGGTAGTATGGTACATGTGCAAAAACCATGGTTGTAACATGATACTTTTTGGTACTTTTGCTAGTACTATGGTAAAATGATGGTATCGGATGGTAATACCATTGTGTTTTAATATATGCCATTGTATTTACATGTTACACCAAGGTACTGCAAAGAATACCATAGAACATGTGTGAAAAACCATGCTAGTACTGGTACATTTCCAAACAACATGGTAGTACCATGATTGGTGTTTATTTGGTGCATGCCCTTTACTTTGTATGGTATCGTATACTGCCACAAATACCTGGAATTATAATGTCAAAATACAGTGAACCTGACAGTTGAAACCACAATGCATGTAAAACACTAACTGTTTCATGGAAATAAAGCAAACTACACTCAAGGAGCTCCTGAGATCAGGGATAATTTGCAGTGTTCAACTCACATATACAACACTATATACACAGGCAACTGACGAAGAAATAGTGAAAACACTTCACACGTGATTGTTCTACGAGAAGCACTCGTGCTGTGCGCATGAGTGGCAGAGTGCTACTGAAATTCTTAATAAATAGAGATCAGACATGCGCATTGATGGCTTTTCTTTCATCTGTTGTACAAAATACAGTCAAATGACTTTCTTCAAGTGCATTTCATTTCACATGTCACTCCGAGACATCTTATAGGTCACCCATCACAGTGGCGGGCAGATTACCAAAATTACCCACCACTGCACAAAAAGTACCTGAATTTGGCTTGTGCTAATTTTATACCCTGACTGGCATAATAAGATACTCAGAGTTTCTTTAAAGGTTATCAGAATTCAGGACATTGTAGTAGCAGGCTACCATGTCCAAAAAAGTCAGACCATTTACTTTATTAGGCATATTTGTCAGGGAATAATGGAACATTGAGGAAATACCTAAGATAATAGGGGAAAAAATGCTCTTTGAGAGTTTTTCTTTTTAAAATGGATTGTCCCATCTGGTGAATGAACAGCCATTTAAGCGAAACTCAAAGTAATAAGTGTTTTTTACCCATAGGAGCTAGTGCTTTATTCGGCAAATGCATCTCCTACAGGGTTACAAAACCATTTATAGGTATCAGTGCCAGACCCACAGTATGGAAGAACCCCTACAATTATGCCTCTACAAATAAAGAGGGTTTATGTAGCCCAGACATCTATGTTTTTCTTTCAGTAAATAATTGTGACCTATTACCTACTTACACCCATTAAAGGGGCATAAAAGAAACTATGGTGTGTAAAACCATTCTCTATTTTTAGTGTTTTCTTCAAATTAAACTGTTTGCTTTTGCATTGAGCATAAGTCTTTTAGAAAAATTAGATTTTCATTTGAACAAAAAATAATAATAACAGTGAAAAAGAGAATATATTTATGTACATTTATTCCATTGCAGGTAAAGTGGATTTTCCAATAAGAAATATCCCATAATTCTCCACTACAGTGGAGAAAAGTGAATGTCCCATGCTGTTCTCTCACTTGAGACTTGTGCGACACCATTATACCATTGCAAGTAGACAGGGGACCCTAATTTATTAATACTCAGGATCAGATAGCACAGGTCAGAGTTCAACAAACCCATTATCGCCAACATCTTATCACAATGTACCTATATTATGCATTATGTTCACATACAATGTTTACTTTGGAATGCATCTTTGGCCCCTGGTGATAACATTTGTAACTAAAAATAAGGAAGACTACCTCATTCTGAACTACAACATGATTCATGCACTGTGTATTGTCTAGACAAAGGATTCCATGAATGCATGCTTGAACTAATGTGATCTGTTTCTTTTTTATATTTCTAGAAGTCCCCTGAACTCTCAGAGGATGACAGTGAACTGAAAAGAGAGAGAAGCCTGAAGACTGTCAGTTTTTTGGATTTTGTGAGTGTGATATCTGGCGACGAGAGTGGCATGGAGCTAGAATCTCAGACTGAGAGCCAGCAAAGTTATGCCAACACTGGGCAGAACAGAATAAGACACAGGGGAGAAGGACTGGACAGTGAAGTTGCCCAGGAAATCCTCTACCTAGATGAGGTCATTGAGGCCAACTGTTGTGACCCTGGGGCCGAAATGACAACAAATGGTTTGTGTTCCCCTGAGATTAAGCCAATTAGAGTGGATGGAACTGGACCATCTGTTAATACTCATGACACATCTCCTTTACACAATCATGAAGTTGTTTCAGAAGGGAAAAGGCAAACCACTTTTGTTGATGACAAATTCAACATCAAGCCCAATGGTCATACAGCAATGATGGGTAACAACTGTGCAACGTCACCAGAGTCACCGAGGACCACAGACAAGAAAGAGGCACGTTTTGAGCTTAGACCATTTCACGAGGAGAAAAAACCAGCAAAACTATTTGACACTCCAAAAGAGAAAGAAGTTCGGGTGAAGAAGGTCAGACCTTCAGAGGAGGTTGCAGAACTAGAAAGGGAAAGACTTGAGCTCATACGGGGCCAGGCAGTCAAGAAAAATCCTGGAATTGCAGCAAAATGGTGGAACCCACCTCAGGAAAAGACACTGGAAGAGGAGCTGGAGCCAGAGCAACTGGAGTCACTCAGAAAATATGAAGAGAGGAAGCAGAAGAGACCAGACACCCACCATATTCCACAGGCTGTACCCAGACAACCAACTTTCTCTATCCAACCAGAAGTAGGTAATAAGCAGGATGTTGTCACAGAAGAGATCGACTTTTCTGCAGCACGCAATCAGTTTTTGCAGATGGAGCACAGCAAGCAGGCTGCAGCTTCAAAGAAGAATGTGGCACCACAGCTTTACTCTGCCAAACCTTTCTTCAGGCCTCAAGAGGTCATGCATATAGAGAGACCATGTGGTTTTGTCACAGCTGCCAATCAAGAAGGGGTCACATCATATGATGATGGTGATGATGAATTTACCACTGTCAAAGCTGAGAAGATTTATTGCTGCTCTGGAGAATCTGCCATATCAACCAAAGATGGTTTGGCTCAAAATGAGATGAATGATGATTTTACTTGTGCTCGGGCAGTGATGACCTTTGTGAAGGATGAGGATTCTGATTTGTGTCAACGTTATTTGAACAGCTCCTACCATATGGAAGAAATTGACTCTGGGTTAGATGACCTGTCGCTACGGTCTCAGGACACCACTGTACTTGAGACACTATCCAATGACTTCAGCATGGACAACATAAGTGACAGTGGTGCGTCAAATGAGACCATGAGTGCCTACTTGGAAAACTCTCTTGGGGAGTACTCCTTCCCTTCAACTCCAATGGCCACTACACCAATCAATGGGAAACATGAAAGTGATATAAAATCTCCAAGTGAGCAGAGTGGTTCTTATCAGGGACATGGCTTGATGGAGGAAGAGCTCGAATACCATGCTGGTATTCTTGTCCAAAATGCTATCCAGCAAGCCATTGCCCAACAGAATGGAAAATGGGAGCCACTTCAATCTACCCAACAGTCATCTCCAGTCCCAGAAAAACATGTAGAAATTGTTCCATTTCAACCTCAACTTCTCGAGGAGAAATGTTCTTTCATGCCATCTCCTAACGTGCCATCACCTCTGGAAGAGGAGAAAACCATCACTCCTCAAATTACTGTAGTTCAGGCAGCCCCAGTTTTGCCAGTGAACACTTACACGCCTCCTAGCCCCTCTCCACCACCAAGTGAGAAACCAGAATTCAGTTATTTCAGTAAGTACTCTGAGGCAGCAGAGCTCAGGAGCACCGCAGATGTTTCTCGTGCTCAGAAAGTGGAAGTCACCTCAGGGCCATTCAAGCTGCGATCACGCAAACAAAGAACCCTGTCCATGATCGAAGAGGAGATTCGGGCAGCCCAGGAGCGTGAGGAAGAGCTGAAGAGACAACGAAAGGCACAAACCTTGTACCCACCCCATACACAGAAGCAGAAGACCAGCAACCAGCCAAGCAAGTTAGTCCTTACTGGGAAGACAGCCCCAGGTAAGATTATATGTAACCTTTACAGTTTGTAATCACAGCAGCTTTACTTAGAATTAGAAGTACATGGCACAAATTGTAATACATTTTTTAGGATTTTTTTTCTTTCTTCTTAAGCCATCAATTTATGCCTTTGACAAGAAGATGCAAATATGCAAACACTCCTTAGAACAAATTGCAAGTGGTTATGTAGGTGTTGGGGAGTAACTGACTAAGGGTGCTTTCACACTAGCACTTTTGATGTGCACCCAGGTTTGTTTGACATCATAGTACAGTTTGTTTTAATGATGAGAATGCGGTTAACCAAACTCTGAACCACACCCAAGTCCACTTGAATTGTTGGTCTGTGATACGGTTCGTTTCTGATATGAATACAATCGCCCTCAATTGTGGAAGTGAACCACTATTGTTGATATATAATCTAAGTCAGTGGTTCTTAAACCAGTCCTGGATGCCCCCCAAGACCACACATTTTGCATGTCACATGTTCTGACGAGCCCAATTTAAGTCTTGGAGTCTCCACTAATCAGGAGAATCAGGTGCATTTGATAGAGGACACATCCAAAATGTGTAGTGTTGAGGGGCCTCCAGGACAGATTTGAGAACCGCTAATCTAAGTACTATAAGTTGAAGTCTTCTCGAGTTGTTAACTAGTAACAGTGGTAAACAACTGCCGCTTCTACCAGTTTGGACCCAAATAATATTATTTGAACAAATACCAGCCATTGCATGGGAGGGGGGAGGAAATAAACTCAGGTTCAGACCAAGTAATCGAACCAAGTGTGGAAGCACCCAGAAGTAGTGATGCTACTAAATTAAGTACATTTTCTGTAGCATGGCAGCAGCTTATTTCAGATAGCTATTTAGTAATGAACTATTTCTTCCAACACATGATAGTGTAGTGTTGGTACTTTGCTCTTTTTTTTTGGCCACATTTTCTTGCACCAATCTTCTTTAGAGCCAAGGCAATAATCAAACGCCCTCTCTAAAATTCTTGATCAAACATCCGGTTATTCCAAAAATCTGACAAAGCAAGAAAACCGCTTTTACATGAGATTTGAAATAATCGCATTATTCTTTGCTTTTGGTGACAAACCGCGAAGAGACATGCACTCAACACGTGCGCACATTGGATCAGACAGTGAGAACACCGGTAAAGTTGTTTACATGCCACGCAATATCGGCATAATGGGCAAAAATCTACCTGTGTCTGCCGGTTTATTCTTGCACCATTTATGATCTTACACCGATAAAGTGATGGCGTTTATTGCATTTACACGACCACACCTGTTGTTGGCTTATTAAGCATAATTGGTGTAAGAACGTGCATGTAAATACGCTCTTTGTATAAAAAGATGCTAATTAGTACCCATAATCATATTAAAAATGCTCTCTATAGTTTTTTCATGAATAGCACCAATTAATTTTGTACACAAGTCTGTAATCAGTGCATCTACCTGATGATGTTCATTTATATGCTTCATATAAAAAAAAGTTTGTCATCTAATGCAAACCAGCAGCTAAAAATGAACATAATTGGACATAATTGGCTCCGTATATCTGGCTTTGAAGTTGATTAGCTGTTGATTGGGAGTCTTATAACTGGAATCCTGGAGGTTCTTTATAGATCTTCTTTAGTTTAAATTCTTTGCACACAGTCTCCCATGGGTCTGCACCAGCTGTCTGAGTCACTTTAGAAAGCTGTCCTTTTTGAAAAGGGTTTTATGAAAACTGCAGCAGAGTGGATGGGGAGTTTGTGAGTCTTTACTTTGTCTGGTCTTGATGACTGATGACTACTCTTAATATTTGCCTATGTTATATATATATAGGGTAGAGTGACTAGTTGTCACACTAGGAAGTTTTCATAAGAGCTATATCTCAGTAGCTATCCACAATATTTGGGGGAGTCCACTTTATTTGGACAGGTTGGGTTAGCGTTTAGCTACTTTTAGCTAGCTTGTTATACGGTTAGATTCTTGCTTTTTAAACATTAGAAGATTTATTTAAAAATTTCTTGGACAACGTGTGCAGTTATTATCTGTCCTAAAATTCAAACAAAACTAAAATTTTGGCAAAAACAGCAATGTTAGGATCCAAAACCACTTGCTAAAGCTCAGTGCTTCTGTGCACAATGCTTCTCCGTCCATTGGCTGCCTACAGAAGGATTGGCTTCAGAAAGTCTGTTTGAAAAAGCCTCAAATAATTTGTTTGTGTGCTCATTTTACTTTATTGACAAGAAATTAAGAGCAGAGAATACTTATCTACCGTTATGGATCGGCTACGATAGATGTCCAGAAATGGAGCGCCATGAATTAAAAAAAAAACGATACCATCTGTACATGTGCACACAAATTAATTCGAAATTTTAGAGTATGTTCATTAGTCAGCGTCGGCCTTTGCCGACATGTTTGGAAGTGACATTTTTTTTATACTCATTGTGTTATTCCATCCATATGAGTACGGTGAAATGACTAGTGGCGACGTTTCAGCTATTTCATGCTGGATGAATTCTACACAGTAAAACAAAGTACAGAAGTGAGATGTTTTATGACTAAAGCTGTCAGAATTAACGTGTTAACGCATGCAAAAAATTAAAGTTTAACGCGTTAATTTGTCTAAATCACGATTATCACATACCGTTAAAACTGCATAAACCACTATCCAACACTTGAAGGGCAGTACTTTTTGTAATGTGTCTGCCTGGAGCATTGCACTGATGCACACTTCACAATACACACACACACAAAAGTGCTTCCGTGTCAGTGATAAAATGATGAAGAAAACGCCGCTTAATTCTATTTGATGTACAAAACAAGTCCAGATGTATCTTGTGAAAAAATCAATTATTTTTCAGCCTAAGTAAGGTACACAAGTAAACACGTAAAGTCCTAACTATCACCAAAACACATAATGAGACTTTTTTTGTCTGCAAGCACTTTTCATGTGGAGTTCAAATTGACACTTGACGTGGCACTGACGTCCTGGTGCGAATCATGAACATGGCTTCACGATTAATTTAGAAAAGTGGATAGCCACAGTCTACAGGAAGATTAATATTGTGGAGGATAAGGTTCTAAGAGATTTAACGCCCATTACAATGAAAATGCAGCCTATGGGGAGACTAGTTCTTTCAGTTAGTTAACCTTCCAATTAGACTTTAGGAACTGTTTAATGATACTTGATTTGGTGCTACTTTAGTGCATTTCTATCTTTATACTGTGGAAGGCTTTGTTTGGAAAATGTTGAAGCATTATATTACTACATATAATTTTTTGTTCTTTCCTATGATGGAATGAAATGCATTTTGACAGGAAAATAATCATATATAGTGTCGAAGTTCAGCACTTTAAAAAATCTGCAATTAATCGCTATTAACTAAAAAGAAATGATGCGATTAATCACAATTTAAAATGTATCGACTGACAGCATTTGAAATAATTGTCATTTGATTTTCCTCTGCCCTGCATTTTATTCTGTCTGCAATCCACTTTCTTTTGTTTTTTGCAGGATGTGTTCTATTATGGGGAAAAAAAGTGATTTGGAAAATAATGTGGTCATTAATTCAGTATCAATCATAATTACAATTTATAATATACATTGTTTCAAAGTTGTTAATGCTCATTTAACACATGACTGTTTATGCTTAACTGGTAGTTCCGCCCACATCGCCCACAAGGCATCATGGAACTCATGTGACTTTTCAAAAACCTAGTTACACAAATGTGAGTTTTCTCTGGCATTGGTTTTGTATGTTAGTTTCAAACACCTTCTTCAAAACGGTTTTAAATAATTCTGTCCTCTAAACTTTAATTAAAATATCATAATTTTTTAATTTTGTTGGGTAAATAAGTGAACACAATAAAACCACACTGGCAAACATTCAGGCAAGAATCAGCAATATAATGAAATTAGATTTAACCAGAAGGGTTGCTCAGGTCAGGGGTATTTTTCATGAAGGTCAGGTCGGCTTAAATGTTATAAATTTATACATTTCATTAATTAAATATTTGTTGGCCGAAAACAATGGTTTTATATTTTAGTATGCTTCCTTTTACATTTTTGCTGTTTCATAAATTGTTTTGCAGTTCTTAATTGATTTACTGTTTTAATTATGCTGAAATGCCTGTAAAAGGCTGTTCAGTGGCAGGTTCTACAGTGTATGACAACATGCCCCGTTATCCTTTTTCCAGTGCAAAAATGGTGGTAATGTTAAATAGCTTATTTGTAGCCAACCCTTTAAGATATGTGGCTATATAGAAATTGACTTTCAAAAATAAAACTATCATGAGAAATATTCACTGGAGTAAACCGTTTGATATATAGCCCTGGTTTCCCCTATATGGCTACATAAGTCTTCTGCTCCAGCAGCTACTAACGCTGTTTCAGATTTTGTTGGTTGGATGGAAAATTACTATGACAGACTAGTGTAACAGTAAATATGCCTGTTTTGTTATTGTTTGGATGGTTTAGGAGTAAGGACATTTTTTTCAATTCTATTTCTGTCCCATGGAAGCTGTATTTAGCTTGTTGCTAAATGTCATGCACAACAGAACTGTATTAAATAGTGTGTATTATCAGTGGTGATTGTTCATTTTTGTTGATGTTCAGTACTGGATAAGTTTCTGTCTGCCCTCTAATGGTGCCTGAGTGAATTGCAAGGGCATAGAGGCAATTTTTAGCTTGTTAGCATTCATGCTAAAGCACTCAGTATTAATAATATATTGTGCTATTAACCTCAACATTTGACTTCTTATTAATGATGTGATTCTCTAGAGTAGCTGGCAAAATATAATCCTTATAAAAATAAATCCTTATTAAGCTAAATCCAATGACTTAGCTTATTAAGCTAAGTCATTGATATTCAACAGCAAAATTCCCCACAGTTTTGTAAACAGTAAAGATTCTTGTTTTTCCATACTGATGGTGGCCACCATAATCACATGTCTCATATTTTATCACAAGCATGCTCTTTCCTGACACTTTTTTCTGATTGGTAAACAAGTACACTAACTTAACAAAAACATAATTCTGGGCAAAATTGTTAATTGTTGTGGAAATGACACAATAGCTATGACCGTGGTAATCTTTGGACATTTAAATCATTTATTTTTACACAATAAATATTGAAATGGTTTATGTTTAACATTTTTGTTTCAGTCATAGTTTTGAACATGTAAGAAATTATTTTCATTATGGATTTTTATAGTTTAAGATGAAAGATGAAGGTCTGGGACAAGGGTAAAACAAAACAGAATCATAAAACCATTTTTGAAAAGTCTGAAAATGTGAAAAGTAGAAAGAATAAATGATGATGGTTTGATACATAAAAATTACGATTTTTATTTTAGTTTTAATTTAATAAAAATAATAAAATAAAAATAAAAAAGTTGAAATCTATTTGTTTGAATTAAGCCCTGGACATAAAAGTTGAATAAAGAACCTTGCACAAACTGACTGTTTTTCTCTCAAAATCCCTTGATTTATAATGGAAACAGTAGTGTTGGTCTCTACACAAACACGGAGTGCTCTGTCCATAATGCGCACACTTGGGTCACCATCAAGAATGTGTCTGGGCCCTTTCATGTGCACTGCATACTGATAAGTGATGAAAAAATGTTCTTGCTGGAATTATTAAAAAAACTCTGAGTCCTAATCCAGACTTCAGATATATCTAATTAATGTCTTCTAAACTGTGTTGTTACTCTTTTACTTTCATGCTTGACCTTAGATCCAGTGGCTTTTGCAACCTGTGCGCATATGATAAATAATATGTTGTAGAAATGCAAGTTCATTTTCTGGTCATAAACCATTACTTTTTGGATGCTTTTCCTTCACTATCCAGTTGAACTCAGCCATTAAAAATGTAAAATATTATGTATACATCTATAAATCTATCTATGACTGCATTACTGTAGATTTTCTTCTGTCTGTAGGTAAGATTGAGAAGGTTCGTCCGGTTCCTCCAGCATCACCATGTTCTTCGGATGGAGCTCTGCCCTCTCCGCTCTCTGATCTGGGCAGTGATGACTCTGGAGGACAGCGACCCAAGAACTTCATGCAGACTATGATGGAGGACTATGAGACACATAAAGTCAAGCGTCGAGAAAAAGGAGAGGACAACAGTGTGAGTCTCTTATCATTACTTTCACTCTAGAGTATGGTGATGATCAACTACAGTGGCAAAAAAAAGTGTGTGAACCCTTTGGAATTAGCTGGTTTTCTGCATTAATTAGTCATAAAATGTGATCTCATCGTTATCAAAGTCACAAGTATAGACAAACACAATGTACTAACAATAAACAAACAATTAAAATCGTTCATGCCATTATTGAACATCTCGTTAAACATTCACAGCGCTGTGGAAAATGAACTCCTAGGCTGATGACATCAACAAAAGCTAGTCTTTTACTTTAGCAAAGAAAAAGTGGGACTTTCCAGCTCATTTAGAAATGAATGAATAAAGACCATGTGAAAAACCACCATCAAATGTCTATTGAGCTCACAGTGTTTCGTGTCAACCACAGTCTGTCCCCTTTGCTTTCTCAAATGTCAATTTGCTTTAAAAGCTATTATTTGGAGAACAAACATTAAAGTGCCTGAGTTTTGCAACTGCATTGTACTAAAAGTATTAAATTCCATTTTTGTATTACGAAGTATAAGCATTGACTTTGGAAAATACTGTCCAATTCAGATTGCGAATTAAATCCATAGCAATAATTAAGCAGTTTATGTTGCATTTGTACTTTAAGTGAACTGTGCCAAGTAAAATATTTTCAGAGAAGTAAAATACTTGGGTAATTGACATGAAATTTCAAGCTATTTGTGGCAGGGCGGAGGGCGGGTCGTGATGATACACACCCGGTCCCTTATCAGGCTAATTAAGCCTCCGAGAGGGATAAAGGCCGATGGCAGACATGTCTGTCATGTGTGTGTTTGTGTCTTTTGTTTCAGTTTACTATTAAAATATTATTTATATTGTCAAGCCGGTTCTCGCCTCCTCCTTTCCAATGAACTGCTTAACACATGACGGACATGTCCGTAAACGATCTCTCTCTCGTCGCACCACCGTCTGCCATCGGCCTTTATCCCTCTCGGAGATAAGGGATAAGGTCCTGATAAGGGACCGGGTATGTATCATCACAACCCGACCCCGCCCTCCACCCTGCCACAGCATTATAGCAGTGCCCCGCGGTGTGGCGCAATAAAAAAATAGTTTTTTTTTATTTATTTTTTAGTTCTCCTATAATTATACATGTCGTTTTATGAGCTCATGTTAATTAGGAGACAACATGGAACTTTTGTTCACACACACACACAAAGAGATGTCTACCACATTGAATATTTCTACATTTAAAAATGTAGAAATGAAAATTGTTAATGTAAAACTATTGGTTAAAACGCCATATAAGCTATGCTATTAGCAAGCAGTATTAAATGGTCTGTATAGATATAAAAAGTATACATTTATATAAAGTATAGATATGAACCCAAGGCATAATATAAAAGCTCTTTATGAGCAGAAACCAATATTCATATGGAAGTGGATCTACTTTCAATAACTGTTCTCTACACAATAGCAAGTGTTTCATACTGACTAATTCTTCCTTTTCCCTCTTGTCAGTGTGTCCGCTTAGTTACAACTGAGGTACTTGTACAATGCTTGCTTCTTCAGTTCATTGTGCCCTCATATGTGTTATTGCATGGAGTTTTGGATGGGTTTGTACTCTATTTACAATGGCGTTTTAGTGCCACGACAAAATAAAATACAAAATCTATGATTTCAAGAATAAAGCCTTAGCATTATGATAAGAACGTCTTTAATATTAAGATTTTAATTTAATAATGCTCCAACTTAATTTGAATCATTTTGACTTTATTCTCAAAAAATTACAACTTTAATCTCAAAATGACTTTATTCTTGTGACTTTATGACTTTAATCTTGTAAAAGGCGTTATTAGATTATGACTTTAGATTTTGACTTTATTTCCATTATACTATGACTTTATTCTTGAAATCGTAAATTTTTTATTTTGACGTGGCATTAAAATGTTTCTGTATATATTAGTGCCAAGTACTTTGACGTATAAAAAGTCCAAAATCTAAAACCTTCTTAAATCATTGCGTTGTATGTGTATCATCTTTTTCACACATTTAGTATGTATTTCACATATCCACAATTTTAAATGTTCAAAGTATTTGCACCATATATGGTCTTTTAAAAATATCACTATATGTTCCCCTTAAACATCTATGAATGGAATTATGAACATATAATGTCCAATCATATTTAAGCAATTTACCTCCTTATAACGTCTGATAATCCACTCAAAGTCAAAGGATTTCAACTCTAATATCTCTTTGCATTTTTATAGTTGAAATAAGGCTGTCAATTAACATCGATGTTGTGCAATTTATCATAAAAATACCATTATTGCTATAAATGCTTCAACGCTGCAACCGCATGTTCAAGCCAAATCGACGCCCTTGACAATAGGGTGTAACTTAATTTAAGTATTATCTTTATTACAAAATATAAAAATAAACACAATATAATGGAACATGATGGAGGGATCTTGTGCTGCTTTTTCAAAATTGAACTACTTTTTTAACTATTTAATTTCAGCTTGACACAGCATCTTAAATGTGCAGGGATGATTATCACGTGAGATGCTGAAACCAAATGCATGTGTACATATGCCTACATTTAAAAGAATATAGAATGAATAAAGAATGTGTTCTTTGTGAACGGCCCCTTGGACTGCCTCAAACATATTGACATACTTGATCACAATATCAACCTGTGGACTGTAGGCCAGTGATAGGATTATGTTCAATTATATAGAAATAAAACAAACAATATATCGACTTCTAAAGCCACTTTTTAATATCTGTTCAGTGCGTTCTTCTGCCACAATAATGTCTTTGAATTATCTTCATTTTGATGCAATTAATTAGATTAATTACGCAGCATGTTTAGTTCAGACAAACATTACAATTGATCAACAGTCTTAATTTGATATTTTCATAATATCAAAGTTTCTTGAGAACATTTGGATTGGACATTTATGTTCACTGAATAAAACACAATGGCCCCTGTGAGTGTACCACTTGGCACGAGATTTTGCAAAGATATTTCTTTTGAAACAGCATGACTGTTCCCTTTTCCTCTTTTATTATTTCTACTTTTGTGCTGTGTTTTTACTCAATACTTTGTATTGTGTGATGTGGAAATTATATCTAAAGCTGTAAGTCTGTTTTGGAAAATTAGGCCCAAATATGTTGTACTTAGCATGAAAGCTGTTTGAAACAAGAGGGTCGACAATGGACCATTTGGTGTGCATGTTCACCCGAGTGTGATTGCTGTTGTTTTGTTTTGTTTTGTTTTTTACTGCTCTTAATGGCCATTTAAAGGAAAAAATATCAGCCTGATCTCATGAAAATTACATGACTGGTGACATTTTTATCAAATTATTTTATGGGTTCATTTCATATATCGCATTATAAAATTATGCCTGTCCACTGTGTGGTACTAAAAGCTAGTTAAATGTAACAGGGGAGTGTTTCCCAAAAGCATCATTAGCCATATATGGTCGCAAGTTCCATTTATTAACGCATTATTGGCATTATATTTTTTTGAAGAGTGCGCATGTGTGTATGTGCTCAAGTGCGACGGGGGAACCCCGATGTTTGATGTAGAGGGAAACCCATCTATTGCAGTATATTTATCTACACAATGCATGCAGCTTTCCTGTCTTCGAAAACTTTCTCGCATTAAACGGCTTTCTGGAATATGTGCAATTAGCTTTTTCATTTTAATATTTGCGTTATAAGTTATTATTCCACCCCTTGTGTAATGTCAGTAAGGACAGCTCTGTTGTTGTACCAGAGCGGTCGAACGATGGATGTGCGACATAGTAACTACAGTTTTGGGAAACAGTCATAACTAGCAAGTTAATTTCTCCAATGATGTATCATACTATATGGTTTAGCTCTGAGTTACGTCACTGTATGGGAAACGCACCCCCAGATTAAGTTTTTAAGGTTAATGCTTTATCCCAACCCTAAACCTTAAACCTAAACCAAACCAATAGTTTTAGACAAAGCAATTGGCATAAGCAACCACATCATTTTGTGGTTTTTCTATGGCACTTTCGGCTCACTTGTTGACATCGCAAATGCATCTCTATCAGTTGAGCTACTGCATAATTTGATTGCGCTCGAACTTGTAAATGTGTTTGGTTTTGTAAAGCAAACATTAAAATGTAATTAAGCAATGCACTATAGTAAAAGTGTTTAGAAAGTGTGATGTGTGAAAAACAGAGCAAAAAGTACGTGTTCGTGAACGGATTATCTGCTGTTTTACTCGAGATTTGAGTAAAAGTTAAAAGTCTTTGTTGTTGTAGCGCCTCTAGTGTTCATTTCACAACAAAACAGCCACGATACATACAACGAGCGATATAAAAATCATTCTGCAAATTATTCTACGAGACCAGGTTGCAAAATATTCATGCAAGGGAAATCTCATTATCTCCTGCAAAATAATGAAGAGTAATTTTACATTCCAGTAATTGTATATATCATGATATAGGTGTTTTCCTGAACATACATTCAATCATGTGGTAATCATTTATTTTGGAGAGATGCAATTCTAGCTGTGTAAAAACAGCTTAATATTATGTAACAACTGAGTTAAAAACAAAAGACCAAAAATAGTAAAATTACTATTTTATAACCGATAGTTTCGACTCAAAATTCTCATTGGATAAGCCACATTCAAAGGCATTGTAAAATAGCCGATATATGCACAGTTGCACACCTGCTGAGTTCTGTATTAATACGACATGTAGTGATGTCACTCTGAAACCAGAAACAATTAAACTAGTTTGATGTTACACCCCTTAATAAGTTCTTCCTTGTTATTGTTGACACATTTCTACTGTTGCACAGTATATATACTGCCATACCGGCTAAACCTACTAAAACATAAACTTTCTATTTTATCTTAGTTGTCAAATTGCAGCTTTACAAAGAAAAGTCATGATGCAACATGAAGTAACATTAGTTTAACTCAAAGAATTTGCACCCAAGATTCAGATCGGGGGTTGAATGTCTTGGAAGGGAAATGTGCCTCTACTTTCTTTGTGAAACGTTTTCTGTTTAACACTGTTGAAAATATCATTATAACTACTCTTTGTCTTCAGGTTCTGGAAGCAACACGTGTCACTCGGAGAAAAAGTAACATGGCCCTAAAATGGGAGGCGGGAATCTATGCCAACCAGGAAGATGCTGAGGAAGAGGAAGAGGAGGAAGAGTAAACAAAAATGTCCTTCTGCGCTGAAGATATTGAGAAACCTAGCGAAATCTGGAGGGAAAATGTGCAACAGAGCAAACAAGTATTTATTGGGAATTCAAAATCCAACATCAATTCACGTCTCTCGTAAGGTCAAGACTGTCTGTTTCTGGAGCTCGCGGGACATAATTTCTCTCAAAGGCCTGAAGCAAAGACAACGAAGACCAGAGATACTATAATGCTTTCTTTTTCCACTATCAAGTTATTGCTTTTTCTTTTGTACTGATGCGTTTGGAGACAAAGGGGAATGTGCAAAGATTGGTGACAATGATTTTGAGGATTTTTGGCATTAATGTGTGGATCACATTGCATTTAAGAGTTAAACTTCACAGAAATGAAAAGGTTATTGAGTGGCTAGGAATGTTATAAAGAAGAATGGGACATTTGACAGTGTTTAGTTGCTGAAGATTATGCCTGGAGCTTTGATACTGATGACAGTGTGATTTACATCTGGTGTGATTCAAACTAGATCTTAGACGATTGTGTGAGATTATTCACTATTCATCTCTTGAGTATCTTGTTTGATCAGGTTTGGTGGCAGTTATATGAAGTGAGAGAACATTTTAAAAGGATAAATAAAAGCAGGACACAAGTATGTAACCTCCAAGTTTCAGGGGGGTTGTTTGTAAAGACTTTGTAAATTTAAAGACCAGACATCTGTTTGCTCAGTCAAAATCTATGACCTCCGGAGGTAGTAATGCTTTTGACCCATTCCGCATTGACAAAGACAGGAAATGCTTGTGAGAAGGATGAGGATGTTATTGTTGTTTGGAGTCGAAAGCATCTGTGTTTGGCTTGACGTTATAACATAAGATGCAGTGTAGTGCAGTTTTAAGAATGCTTGATGGTTGATTAAATTATGTAGGTTTTTTTTGAGAATGTTTGTGTTGTTTTATATATGATGGCGACTGACTGTGTGAGTGTATAATGTACTAGGGCTCAAGCCAGTCATTCGGCAAGACAGTAAAATATGTTACAAAATATATTATATATAAATGGTAACACTAAGTTAATGTACACTTTGTTAAGGGGTTATAAAGGGTTTATTAATGACTAATAAGTCATTTACAAATGTGTTATAAATCATAAATATGCAGTTATAACAATATGAACAAAAAAGGGCCACGTTCATGCAATACCTGCCAAAGAGTGAGCATCATGTTATAAATGCTTAAGAAATACACTTATTCATACTGATATTAATTAAAGTAGAAAATAGATTGTTATAGTGATATTAAAAGGAGAGATTATGCCATTTTCCTAGTCTTCTTTGTGTTTAAATTTATTTTGTAATGTCTTGAATCACTTGTGTTGTCACTTTCCTTGCCAAACAAAAGAATTGTGCTACTCTGTGTGGTCTCATCTAGTCCTAGTTACTTAAAGTCCTCTACAAAAAACTTTTTTTGTTTTCATCCTCATTCACGGTACATTTCATATAATAAAGCCTGATGACCTTTGAACCATACTTAACATTATGTACATAAGTTTCTAATGTTAGCAAATCTTTAATAAATGCTTTATTTGTCCACTTTAAATTAAGGTACATTTTCATAGGTAACTAAAAATAAAGTGTTATTAGGCATTTATAACATGTGGGGTAAAATAGGCTCACTATTTGGCAAGTATTGCATCATGAAAGGCAGTTGTTATAACAGTGTATTAAACCATTTATAATTAATTATTAATCATTAATAAACCTCTTTATAAACCCGTAAGGAAGGGAACATTAACATTAAGTGTTAACACAAAAATAAGTGGAAAGAACAGGTTATAACAGTATTTCTCAGAGATGTTACTGAGAAGGATGACTAAAATATGCAAGTATTTACTCTGCCGAATTGTTTAACTGGCTTTCCATCAGTCTTTATTTAAAAAGGTGAAATCATTTCTTAAGCCATTACAAGTTTTTTGCAAATGCAATTTTGTAAATTACCATTGTTTAACTTTGCTACAATCACATAATTGATCATTATCTACACATAAATGTATGTAATGTGGGAATTAATTTTCTTGTTTCCTGTTGTAAAACAAAACAATCAAAAATATGTTTCAAATATGTTATAAAATGTGATCAGTTGAAAGAACAAGCAACTAAACAGGACATTGACATCAGTGAAGCGAAGCATCAAGAATGAAGGACAAATCTGTCATCTATATTTAATCTTCAACTTGTATTTTTTGCCTTTGGCATAATACAATGTTCAAGCAATGAATGAAGACAATCCTGAGAGCATCATTAGACAAATGTACACTACAAATATGTAACAAAATGATTTAATGAACTGCTGTCCTTTTATGAGTATACGTGAAGTATTTGTATTCTCTGGATTAGTTTGGCATATAGTAGTGCTTAGAAAAGATCCTTCATTGCAAGAAAGAAAAGTCTAGAAACAATAACAGTTATGCATTAATACTATTATAGCTTGTGGGCAATATATAAGGTTAAAGCAACAGATTTTTGAATATTTCTGCAAAGGGTGCATCATCTTTATTCAATGGATTCATTCAGACATGCAGATCTTTAAATACTGAGTGATTTTCTGAAATGTTTATTTGTTTCTATGCGTGATGTGTTTTACTCGAGAGCGGGATATTGGATTTTTACTTGCATTCTTTGATATATGAGATACGACTATGGTAAGCAAATTATCTGAATTTTATGAGGGGAAATATTTTTTATTTGAGCAGTATGATACAGTATTACAGTATTCCTATGAATGGAAAATAGTTTTGGAAAAATGGCTGGCGTTTAGTACTATTTACTGCACATTTATTCAAATATTATATACTGTGTTGTGTGTATTTGAGGGCCAAGTATGCATATATGTAGAGATTTCATTAGTGGGGTTGTTTGGTATTGGGGCTGTCACATTACTAGCACAGTACTGATCGTGAAGCTTCAGGTTTTGTATCATGACATTTGCAGCATTCACATTAAATGAAAAGTTGACTTTAGATTCCCTAAAGATGGCACACGAGAAATGGACATAAAATGGTTGATTTTACGTCATAAAAACTAAATTCTAAGAAATAAATCAATGTTCAAATTTGTAATACAATAGGAAAAAATGCTTTTAGAATAGAATATTAGAAATGGCTCAATGTTGCCATTTTTAATGTGTAAAAGTATTAGGGCAAAAGTTTGATGTGCATTTACTTGGCAATAAATCATATGGTAGGTTTAATAGTTCTCAATTATACTGTAGGCTTCTAGTCAAATGTTTCAAACCTTGTCGTTGTGCATGCAGACGACTGAAGTACTGAATCTACTGCATAAGATATGTAAATTTGATGAAAGACAGCCTATGCTTTTCCAAAAAAGCCTTGCCTTCAATTGCATCACATAAAGTATTCATTTCTTTCCCACAGTACAGTGTTTTTATTTTTTACTTTTGTGGTAACACCAAAAATATGTTGCACGTTTTGCTTTTATTGTTTAAATACTTCCTTAAACACAGGAAATCACAGCTTTAACAAGTGTTGTTTGAGAGGAATATTGAAATGGATGTGAGGATGCTTTTCTCATGCTTTCAAAAGCCCTCTGTTGACATGTTAACCACTTATTGTATGTTAAAATTCTGCTTATATTGTTTTATAGTAATTGTATGTCTCACTCTTACACACACATATATTATTATTATTATTTTCTCATTAAAAAGAAAATCTTTCAAAATCAAAATTCTTTTATTGACTCCACCAAGTATCATGTATCAAAAGTGTGTCAGTGTGCATGAATAATTCAATAACATAATAACTTGAAGTTATTGCTATTCAAAACTATTCTATAGGGTCTCAAAAACAGCAGGTGTTTCCTGTTGGCATTTATGTGTTCATTCTGTGCAAGTCAATGCATCACTAGAGATAAGAGATAGAGATCTCTTCTACTAGATATGATTTTGTGCAAAGTGCTGTTTTTGTGGGTAGGGTTCAATATTTTCAAAATATGTAACTATATATATATATATATATATATATATATATATATATATATATATACTGTATACATAAATAACATTTTAGTCTCAACATATATTTAATATTACAGAAAGTAAACTGCAATGTGAAAATTTTTGTGTTCTAAGAGAAAATATCATACTAGATCTGTTACCATGTTAGCACACTGAAACAGCAATGTGATAGATTGTGAGTAGACTTATAAAGCAATGGCTTACATGTGGTTGGCCAGAAATTACCCAGCTAATGGTGCGATGACATACAGCTGCTTGTCTGGTAAGTTGAAGAGGTAAGCCCTGGGGCCTTTGTAGATCAGTGATAAGATGGACCAATCAAACGTCTGCATTTTATTAATTTTTTTACTTTATGCAAAGGGAAAAATGGCACGTTTAACTATTTTAATAAAATGTCAGGTGTTAAAACTACATATAAAGCAACGATAGCCTACTGTAAAGAATAAATGTTGAACAAAACAGGTTTAAAAGAGGTGCAGTACACAAGACTGAGAACATGCATAACACAATAATATTAAAGCAAGCGAGTGCTTCTGAAATACAATGTGGGTTTACTCAGGCATGAACACCTGCAGCTGTGCTCATTCTAATGCTGAAGTACTTATGATCATCATCAACAGTTCAATGAACAAGTCAATTTAAAAAAATTAGCAAAAACTGAGTATGGTCAAAAAACGCATTTGTGCATGGAACTACATTCTTACGCGACAGATCTGAATTTGCTGTTGCTGGTTCAAAACAAATGATACGTCCAAGCCTCCATTAGTAATTCAAAAATGTCACTTCAGAAATATTATCACGGCTTGTGCTGTTTCTAACAAGTTATTGGATAAACAAGGATGAATGCGTGTGTGTGTGTGTGAGAGAGAGAGAGTGAGAGAGAGAGACGGAGCATGTGACCTGTTGTCACTCCCAAGCAGAGATGCTGTCAGCTTTCTGAAGATCAGCTTTCTCAGTGGAAAAATAGCCATTCAAGCGGGGGTATTTTCTCAATCACTATAGAAACCGCAATGTTCTCCTCCATTTTAAACAGCACGCATTGTGTAATTAATCAGTCTTTTGTGTCTCTCATCTGTGATGAGCCGTAATGCTGAAGTTGTTCGTTTAAAGCCTTTTAAAGCTATTTCCTAGCTGTAGTCTTGTAGTGTAGTAAGTGTAGTAAGCGATCACTGCGCTTACCAGCTGTGCAGTTCAGTGGTTCACAAAACATTTTTTTTATATTTCTCTAGTGAAATATGAGCCGCACAATATGATGAGGCAAAATCAGATCACTCCAGTTTCACGCATAGCACTAGTGCGCTTCGTTGTCAAAAACAGGAGCGAAAGCTTGATCATGTCACTTGTTTGCAGAGATTGCTCTTTTTATATAGGTGTATCAACATTATTACAAATTTACAAGTTGAAGTTCAGCAAAAATGCAGCAGCTCACTGCTCACTCTAAACTCCACATGTGTCCACTGAGCCGCAGACTGTTGCGAGAGAAGCTGTAGCACTGGTGATCTAATGCTACATGCACACTGCAGCTGAATGTGACCATGATATGATTTTTTGCTCAAATCTGATTTTTTTTTCTTAGGTTGTTCACATGACATTTTAAATGTAGCCAATATCAGACACTGGTCTGAGCAGCTGACACTTTTAAACTGACCTACATGCGTTTAACACACCTTGAGCATACGTATAACAAACTGCGGCATGTTCATCATTATAGTATTAATGCTGAATTAAATTATAATAAAAAAATGTATTATCCATTTTTATGCAGATAGGACACATCTGATAATATGTCCTTACAAAAAAAAAAAATAAAAAAAAAAAATGTTTATGAATTTTTGTAGGAATTGTATCCTGCAGGAATTGTGCCCTACATGTAATATTTATGGGATATTCCATTTCTAATATGAAAATGAACTAAGTTCAATTTCACTGTTTGTGGAAGTGGATAGTTTGGAGTGTGCTGTTTAGAGAAGTGCTATTATCATCACTTGTCTTTCCAAGGGATTCACAATCTCCCATGAACCATCTTTCCATATTGGTTTGGTTCTCCAAAGTCCAATATCAAGTCAAAGACAAAAGCGATTCAAAACTGGACAGATCAGACTTCAGAACTTCTTTGACTATTTGTACGTCATATTTACAGTGTAATGGTCTGTATGTCAAACTTTATTTTCATTCAAAGTCTAAATATTGTTAGAAAATTTGCCAAAACACAGAACATTTTTCCTATTATAAAGAACATATTGTATAATGTGTAATTACATCAAAAGTATAGAAGCATATAAAAAAAAAAATTTTGTCAATAACATAAGGACAGACATACAATATTAGCATCCCTGTGTTATTTACCTTGGTATGCTTTTTAAAATGCATAATGAAGAGTAAAATATTACTTGATGTTTCTGTGGAAATTCTCCTTTTTTGAATCACTCTTTTCTCAACAGTTGGCACATGTGTCTTTTCTTTTCCTTTCCCCTCCAGCCTGCACATCCTCCTCCTGAGCCTGTCCTTGTTGTCTAAAGTGGAAAACATAAACATCAAAGTAGATGTTAAAACATGTGCCATATCTACAGACAAGACTTGTTGCTTGTTACACTTTTCTTACCGTTAATTTCAATAATTGTGGCTCGTGAGCTTTCATCCTCATTGGACTGTACACTACATTTCCAAGTTCAAAACTTTTTTTTAGTATGTCCTTTCTAGAAACAATGTCATAAGTGGGTGGCTCCTCTCGCCATTCAATTAGAGAATTTCCCAATAGCATTTCGACACCCCGGGTTGCCAAATTTGAAACAAGTTAGCAGGCAAACACAGTGTGCTGCAGCCATGGAAGCCAGCAATATATCTAGCTAACATTGACAGAGTTATAAAAAATCCACAAGAGCTGGTTAATAATTTGCAAACAATAAAAACATTGCAAACGTATACATTAGCTGATCAACTTACAGTGAATGCTGGTCGCTTGCCATTGTCAGTTTGCTCGTTCCTGTTGCGTCTCCTCAACCTGGCAACTCAAGTGAGCTTGGAGTCTAGAGAGGAGGGAGCGAGACAACTCTCTACAAAATTTAGAATTTGGACTGCAGTACCCATTTTAAACACTTGATAAAATAGCTGTACCTTGATATTAGCAGTGTTATAAATACAGAATTTAACAGACAGTATTTCATTAAAATTAATAAATAAAAATATTTTCTTACCTGTATGAAGACGTGCATACTCACGGCGGTTGGTGGCGGTTAAATTTGGCTGTGCGCGGACGGCATCAGAGCACAAGGGGTAGTTCACAGGACGCGTATTTGCTTCCACGTGCGCTGTTATTTTATCTATTTCAACAGGTGCTGCGCGGACGTTTTTGACCATTGCGACGCATCTCGTTATTTTCTTCAGCTTTCCATGTCGCAGTAGGCACCGAGTCCATTTTAAAAGTTTAAAAGGTTTTTTTTCCTCGAGACACATTTCATTGCGCTGCATCTAGCTTTTTGTGTGTAGGACACGTCCTTTGTGAATACCCTATTATGGTCTGAATCACCCAGTGAACGCGCTTAACAGTAACTGAGCAGTTAATAATATTATCAGAGATTATTTTAGTTTTACAGCAAAACAATGTTAGAATATAGCACAAGAGGCTATACATAGGCAAATTATTAAGCAAAATAGGCTATTCTTAATAAGTTCAAGAATAAGTTCTTGAAATCATTCCACTGTGACACATTTGATTGCAATAACTTTGCCCATCATGCCAATTTTTCTTTGGGAATGAAATCCCCACCTATTGTGCTTCATGTTATTGTATACCCAGGGGACATATCAGACTTGATCAAATCTGGGTCTGTCGTTATCAAACTATCCATTGCAAAGCAACTGCAATGTGAACTTCAGGATGCAGATTTTTTTCACTCTTTATATTACAAATGGTCAAGGATAAAGAGCAGCTCACAAAATGTTGAGGACATATTTGATGGCGCTATGTACAAATCTATCCGTGCACTCAGTGATCCAGATATGTTGAACAGTTTCATGAAATGTTGATGGTGTTCCAATTTTCAAATCCTCCCCTTTTCACATCTGGCCCCTTCATGTCACGATCAATGAGCTCCCCCTAATCTGAGGGCAAAGCACGTCATTCTTGGTGGATTGTGGTTTGGGCCTAAAAAGCCAAAAAATGAACTAATTTCTGCAATCATTTCTTAATGAGATGCAAAGTCTTGAAAATCTGGGTTTGCCATGTCAGTGGAAGGGAGAAAACACAACAGTTCGCTTTGCATTTGTGACTCTGTGGCTCGTAGTGCTGGACAGAATGTAAAGCAGTATAATGGAGAGCATGTGTGCAACTGGTGTTACCAAAAGGGTGAGGATGTGGAAAAGGGTAATGGGATTACAAGGGTGTATCCAATGCAGTCAAAAGAACAAGAGTTACGGACACACAAAAAACACAACAAAGATGTTCAACAATCTGTTGATTCTGGATCATGCATAAATGGTGTAAAAGGTCAATCTCCTCTAATGCTGCTGACATTTTTCAACATGGTTGCTGGTTATGCATTTGATTATAAGCATGGCATATTACTAGCAGTTTGTCACCAAATGACTACACTGTGGTTTGAATCCAAATATCACTAAGAGCCCTGGTACATTGTGAGAGAAATTGAGCAAATTGACAAAAGGTTCCTTGCCATTCAACCACCTGCAAGTATAACAATACCACCCCATTCAATCAGTTTGCAAAAATCTTTGAAAACTTCCGAACACAGGCACTTCCTGCTATTTTACATCCTCCCCTGTTTGTTTGCCATTTTACCTCAAAAATATCAGAGCATTTATTACTTCTTGTTCAGGCCACATTCTTCCTCCTTCATACTCAATTTCACCTCAAATCATTGACACAGCTAACAGATTTGTATGATACTTGTACATGCACCAACTGAAGAACTGGGGTCCTTTATAGAGCCAACGTGCATTCTTATTTGTCACTCAGAATGGACAGTTTCAGAAACTTTTTCGTGGCAAACAAGCTGTACCAGAGCAAATTGTGAATATGTTTATCCTTTTCCAACATGTTCCACAACTCATTGATGTTGTCTTTACTGATGGACAAACAAATCAAAGTAAAAATTTTGTTGAAAAAATGTTGGGATGCTGCAACAGAGCAACAAAGTGCATCAGTAGACCCAATGTGCGATTTCTTGATGCTTCTTGAGTCTTATCGCCTTCAAGAGTCTGGTTTTTGTACAGATAATTCTCTCAGTTTTTACTCTAGGGCTGTGGATAGTGGCAAGCTAGATCATGAAAAAGGAGGAAAATCTCTGTCTAAAAGAATGAATCATGCCGTTCATGCCAAACATGGAACTGTAGGGTTAATACGATCATTTGTAGATTTAGGAAATGGCAATAGAGAGGGGCATGCGTTAATTGATGTAATCAAAACGACAAGTAATAACATCACCAAGGACAGGGAAACAGGAATAATGACATCAAGCATTTTAAAAGAAAGAGGCATAGGTGCAGTTGCCCTTATCAAATGCACAGAAATACATTCAACTTGTGTCTACTTAAGGGACCTACTAGGTCTTGCAGATATATATATATATATCAGGGTTTCCGTTGTCCGGTAATTACCGGACATTGACCGGGAAAAAAATGAAATGTCCGACTAAATTAAATCTCTCCGGTCAAATTGTCTGATTAAAATTGCTTTATAATCCCGCCCCCCTAACACAATCTGAATTTGAGAATAAGCCTAAAATGTATCCAGAGTGGACCAAGCTCGCCAAGATAGCCTGTGTAATCCCGGTCTCGAGTGTTCCTGCAGAGAGGGGGTTCTCGCTGCAGAATCGGATCAAGACGAAGCAGCAAAGTCGCCTTGTGGAGAACAAGGTTACGCGGCTTATGCGCATTGCAAGTTGTGGAGAGACACTGGGAAGTTTTGATTTTAAGTCGGCAGCTGCACAATTCAGCACTGCAAAACAGCGTAAAAAGTAGCCTAAAATGATGCGTGACAATGTTATAGGCCTATAGTCATTTGTTTGTTCCAGTTCATTTGACAAGGAGTCATTTCACGGTGGCCAATTTAAATGTTACCAGCTAAATGAGACATACTGAGAGTGTATAATTAAGTTCGCTTGAGTAAAAACAATAGGCTACTATTCAGATATTTTATGTGGGGAAGGGGGATTGGTTTGTTAAACAATGAATGTGAAACGCCAATCGGACGTTCATGTTTTTTTTCCATCTATTTGAAAGTTAGGCTAATAAACATGTTGCATTCTATATGGCCTGATTATGTCATTTTTTTAAGTTACATAGCCTGCCTCCAGTTTTCCTCAACTTGACTAATTAAGAGGCGATATTTGACCGGCATATCATCAAAATGTCTGTAAAACGAAACCTCTGCCGGTCACTTTGACCGGCACCATTTTTTTCTAGCGGAAACTCTGATATATATATATATATATATATATATATATATATATATATATATATGTAACGATCCACACTGTCTTTTGTTTGTGTACCTTTTTATTTAAGTTTTTGGCACCTTTTATGTTCCATATTGTTCTTTGTTTATGCACTCTTATTTTGAAAGTCTTGTCATGTCCTGTTTTCCCTCCTTGTCTATGTGTCTGGTTTTCATTGGTTTATTGTTTGATTACTTTATTATCAGTTTTAGTTTTGTCATTGGTTTTAGTTAATTGCCTTATTATCTTGTTTTGAGTTCTGTTCTCCCATTGGCTTTTGTTTCCCCTTTGGTTTTGTATTTAGGCCCTCATGTTCACCTTGTCCTTTGTTGGTCGTTGTTTGATGTTTGCTCAATGTTTGATGAATGTCGTCACTGCCCGTCACCGTCTTCCTGCTTCTACCCCTCGTGGTTATTTTGTTGTGTTTTCCTCAGTTTTCCCAACGTGGATATTTCTTTGTTCCAGCTCTTCCCCTTTGATTTACCTTCAATAAAGACTGCATCTGGATCCTCACTCCTCGTCTATCTCGTGCGTTACAGAACGACCAATCAAACATGGACCCAGCAGCCTTGACACCCATGCAAGCTAATCTCCGGCTTCTCAGCCTCATACAGAGGGACCGTCCAATAGAGCCCCATGTCAGTGAGTTTCTTGAGCTGGCCTATTTTTCTGACTTCCCGGAATCCCTTTTGGTCGGAATTTTCAGGGCCAATCTAAACCCCTCGCTTGGGGAGCAGTTGCCACCAGCGACCCCCCCCCCACCCCCCCCCCCCCCCCCCTGCTGGACGCTCCACTACTTTGTGGAGGAGACCCTGTGGATCTGCGGTTCTCCTTTCACTGTGGGTGTTGTGGAAGAGGGCTTTACCTCGCCCCTCACGGTGGACATCCCTCAGCCGCCCACGCCTGCCACGGCCAACGAGCCAACGCCCACGCCTGCCACGGCCAACGAGCCAACGCCCACGCCTGCCACGGCCAACGAGCCAACGCCCACGCCTGCCACGGCCAACGAGCCAACGCCCACGCCTGCCAAGGCCAGCACGTTGCCAGCCTCGTCCGTCCCAGTGCCAGCGTTGCCAGCCTCGTCCGTCTCAGCGCCAGCGTTGACAGCCTCGTCCGCCAGGAGAAGGAGGAGAAGAGGAAGGGCTTCCGCTCACCAGTCTCCGCCTTCCACGACTGTCCAAGAGCCAGAGCCTGTAGCCTCGACCGTCCCAGAGCCAGAGCCAGAGCCTGTAGCCTCGACCGTCCCAGAGCCAGAGCCAGAGCCTGTAGCCTCGACCGTCCCAGAGCCAGAGCCTGTAGCCTCGACCGTCCCAGAGCCAGAGCCAGAGCCTGTAGCCTCGACCGTCCCAGAGCCAGAGCCAGAGCCTGTAGCCTCGACCGTCCCAGAGCCAGAGCCAGAGCCTGTAGCCTCGACCGTCCCAGAGCCAGAGCCAGAGCCTGTAGCCTCGACCGTCCCAGAGCCAGAGCCAGAGCCTGTAGCCTCGACCGTCCCAGAGCCAGAGCCAGAGCCTGTAGCCTCGACCGTCCCAGAGCCAGAGCCAGCGCCTGTAGCCTCGACCGTCCAAGAGCCAGAGCCAGCGCCTGTAGCCTCGACCGTCCAGGAGCCAGCGATTCCCGAGCCTCCCACGGCTCCGCCTCCCGAGCTTCCCACGGCTCCGCCTCTCGAGCCTCCCAGCGCTCCGCCTCTCGAGCCTCCCAGCGCTCCGCCTCTCGAGCCACCCAGCGCTCCGCCTCTCGAGCCTTCGAGACCACAATCACCAGAGCCTTCCACGCCTCTGTCACCAGAGCCTCCCAGGTCTCCGCCTCTGAAGACTGCCTCGGCTCTGCCTGTGCCTGCTCCGCCACCAGACCCTTCCACGGCTCCGCCTCCAGACCCTTCCACAGTTCTACCTTCCACGGCTCTGCCCCAGAGGGCCTACATGGTTCTGCCTTCCACGGCTCTGCCTGCGCCTTCTCCGCCACCCACGGCTCTGCCTGTGCCTGCGCCTGCTCCGCCTCCTGACCCTTCCACAGCTCTGCCTTCCACGGCTCTGCCTGCTCCGCCTTCTATGGCTCTGCCCCAGAGGGCCTTCTTGGTTCCGCCTTCCACGGCTCTGCCTGCTCCGCCTTCTACGGCTCTGCCCCAGAGGGCCTTCATGTTTCCGCCTTTCACAGCACTGCCTGCTCCGCCTTCTACGGCTCTGCCCCAGAGGGCCTTCATGGTTCCGCCTTTCACGGCACTGCCTGCTCCGCCTTCTACGGCTCCGCCCCAAAGGGCCTTCATGGTTCCGCCTTTCACGGCACTGCCTGCTCCGCCTTCTACGGCTCCGCCCCAAAGGGCCTTCATGGTTCCGCCCTCCACGGTTCTGCCTGCGCCTGCTCTGCCCACCAAGCCTCCAGAACCAACCTGGTCTCCGCCTACCATGGCACCGCCCCTGGAGTCCTCCTCGGCTCCGCCTACAGAGCCTACCGCGGCTCTGCCCGCATCCCCTGAGACTCCTCCCAGGCCTTCTGACCCTGCCTTGTGGCCTTCTCCCAGGCCTTCTGACCCTGCCTTGTGGCCTTCTCCCAGGCCTTCTGACCCTGTCCTGTGGGCTCCTCCCAGGCCTTCTGACCCTGTCCCGTGGGCTCCTCCCAGTCCTTCTGACCCTGTCCCGTGGGCTCCTCCCAGTCCTTCTGACCCTGTCCCGTGGCCTCCTCCTAGACCTTCTGACCCTGTCCTAGCCCTGTGGCCATCCCCTAGACCTCCTGACCCTGTCCTAGCCCTGTGGCCATCCCCTAGACCTCCTGACCCTGTCCCAGTCCTGAGGCCTCCTCCTGACCCGGTCCCTGCCCTATGGCCGCCTCCCTGGCCACCTGACACGGTCCCTGCCCTACGGCCATCTCCCTGGCCTCCTGGCCCAGTCCCTGCCCTATGGCTGCCTCCCTGGCCCCCTGACCTAGTCTCGACCCCGCAGCTGCCTCCCAGACTTCCCGACCCGGTCCCCTCCTTCAAGTCGTCCCCTTGGTCCCCTGGGCATCTACCTGGCCCCCTTGGTCGCCTGGCCACCCTCCTGTTCTGTCATGGTCTCCCTGTCCTAGTCTTGTTCCTTTGTTCCCCTCGTGTCCCCTTGATCTGCCTGTTTGCCCCTGTTCTCTGTTGTCGTTTTGCCCTTCCTTTTTTAGGAGTGTCTGGGATCCGCTCCTTAAAGGGGGGGCTCTGTAACGATCCACACTGTCTTTTGTTTGTGTACCTTTTTATTTAAGTTTTTGGCACCTTTTATGTTCCATATTGTTCTTTGTTTATGCACTCTTATTTTGAAAGTCTTGTCATGTCCTGTTTTCCCTCCTTGTCTAGGTGTCTGGTTTTCATTGGTTTATTGTTTGATTACTTTATTATCAGTTTTAGTTTTGTCATTGGTTTTAGTTAATTGCCTTATCTTGTTTTGAGTTCTGTTCTCCCATTGGCTTTTGTTTCCCCTTTGGTTTTGTATTTAGGCCCTCATGTTCACTTTGTCCTTTGTTGGTCGTTGTTTGATGTTTGCTCAATGTTTGAATGTCGTCACTGCCCGTCACCGTGTTCCTGCTTCTACCCCTCGTGGTTATTTTGTTGTGTTTTCCCACCGTGGATATTTCTTTGTTCCAGCTCTTCCCCTTTGATTTACCTTCAATAAAGACTGCATCTGGATCCTCACTCCTCGTCTGTCTCGTGCGTTACTATATATATATATATATATATATATATATTTTTCTGTGTGTGAGACAGACCTCTGACTGAAGAGAACGCAACCTCAAGCACAACAGTTGGTAGATGTGACACCCTTGGCCAAAATCAAGTTGTTCTGAACCAGCTAGTGAGATGCCGGCTTTAATATACTGTTATGAGAAGGATTTTAGACCCATGAGAGTTATTTTGTGGACGGAGCTGCCCAGCACGATGTCACAGAAATAAAAACAATTCAAAGATGCCTGTCACTCATTGCATGTTGCATATAGCTGGGTAGACCAAAAACTCTGATAAACATGGATAAGATACATTTTGTCATGTGTTGAGCCATCTTATTGCATCTGGTGAGGACGCAGGGTTTTTCCAAAAAGTGCGGCCAAAAACCTGAACAGAAACCACTACTTTCAAAGATAAGATAACAGAAATTTTGGCATGGATAAAGCTGAGTATTTGTATGTGAAATGATCCAGGCTTATCGGATTTAATGTTACAGTTGATGAGACACATATTGAGTGAAAACTGGGATGTCTACTGAAACTGGTATCTGAATCTGTTCCGATACTGTTTGTTGCAGATGACAGAAAGCAGAGCGCAAATTCACTTTGTAGCATAAGGCACATACAGACCACATATTTATTTAATTCAATAGCAGTCTTTTGTGGTTTAATAATCGCATTGGATCATGCAATGACCTGCTTTTCTGAAAGTGAGAAGCTAACGTCCAAAAAATCATAACTTTTCCATTTAACTAGACTCATCAACAATTACACCAACTTCATAGACCACGTTGCAATAGAAGTCAAATCATGCAGATTTGTGCCGTATAACATAAGGTGGATCAGACCCTTCCTACCTGAGCATGCTACTCAACTCAACTCAACTTGTCCAGACTTTTGTTATATCTAGACTGGACTACTGTAATGCTCTTCTGGCAGAACTTCCTGCATGCAGAGTCAAACCTCTGCAACTGATCCAGAATGCACGATTGGTCTTTAATGAGACCAACAGAGCTCATGTCACGCCTCTTTTCATCAAACTTCACTGGTTGCTAGCATCGAATTCAAAGCATAATGGCTGGCCTACAGAACAACCACTGACTCTGCACTCCCCTATCTACTCTTGCTACTTCAAGTCTATATACCCTCCACAAGATTAAGATCAGTGGGTGAGCAGTGCCTCAAGGAAATGCCTCACAGAAGTATAAAATCACTTTCCCGGACCTTCACTTCATCCATTCCTCACTGGTCGAATGACCTTCCAAACCCCATCCGAGAAGCTGATTCTCTAGACACCAACGAGAAAAATCGCATCTCTTTTGTGAGCACTTAACTAAATCCCACTAATCCACTTCTTTCTAATCTAAATTATTCTTGTTCATATCTGTCCCTCACCTTCCACACTACTTGTGCTTCTCTAAGCAATTTTCAACTTTGCATTACAGAACTTCTCTTATTTCTGCATCCTTAGGATGAATCGTTTCTATTGTACTCCTCATTTGTAAGTTGCTTTGTATAAAAGCATCTGCTAAATGAATGTAAATGTAAAAACACAATGAAATGCAAGGACTTCACTCCAAAATAAAAGCTTCTGCCAAAATAAAAGCTCAATTTAACAGTGGGGATTTCTTTAAGACTGCAAGGGAAGCTCGGCTTCCCCTATAATGTCAAAAAAAAATAATGGTCAAATATGTACTATTGTGTAAACAATTTATTGACTAAAAATGTGTTAGAACATGTTCATCTCGAAAACGAGTTCGTTCAGAATCAGCTACATATAGCAGGTCGGCTGACTCGATTTCATTCTCATACATTCCCGTAGCGTCACAGTGCATTTCCCTGTTGAAGCCGAGCGTCCATTGACTTCAATGGGGCTGCTTTGAACAGTTTTTTTCAGTGCTCCGAAACTAGACGGTCATTGGATAAATGCTGCGATTATGTCCCACCCAGGACGCTCAGCGTCTCTGGGGGTGAATGAGGAGTGGGCTGGCCTGGACTCGGGCTTCCCCGTAATGATTGGAGGATCTGTCGAAAGACTGCATCTCCTTTTGACTGACAGCAAATCTGTACTATAAGAAGTCGCTGAAGCTATTCGCGCACAGTCCCATCGCAGATTTCTCAAGTGTAGTCGAAAGACAAACTGCTGCACCCTATTTCTTGATATTTGTTTGGCGAAATTGCTAGTCAATTTGCATAATACATTTCACACAATTATACACCACATTCCTTGGTTCAGTTTTACCAAGTTTAATATTTTTTTTAGATCGTTCGTTCGTTCATTCATTCATTCATTCATTCATTTATACAGTAGGCTAGGCTAGTGTCGTGAAACTGCGCACGATGGCAGACAGTGCTTATATTGTCGACCTGATTTTGGTGAAGCCATTTGAAAGTCTTCCTTACAAGGAAAAAATTATAATTAAACAGCAGGGCAGATCAACTCCTAAGATTGATTTAGTGCAAAAGATAGGGAAAAATAACAGGTCTTTTCAGCTCTCCTGGTATGACAAAGTTAGCTGGCTGACTGGAAGTGCTGTGACAAATAAAATGTACTGCTGGCCATGCCTCTTGATGAAATCATCTCACGGATGTGTTGTTTGGTCAAAGGTGGGGTTTGGAGATCTGTCTAACTTTGACAGGGCATATAAAAGACATGAAAAGAGCAATGAACATGTGCGTGCATGTGCAAGATTAAGTTGCATGGGCAGGATCAGGGTTGAGCATGCAATCAATGACGGTGTTCGCATTCAAGTGGCTAAACAACATAATGAAACAGTCAAACAAAACAGGGCCTTCCTAAACCGCCTTATTGATGTAACATCCTTGCTTGGCTGACAGGAGCTGTCATTTAGGGGACATGATGAGAGTAGTGAATCATCCAACAAGGGGAATTACAGGGAGTTCACAGAAACATTAGCTAAATATGACTCTGTCCTGTCCACACAATTCAAGTCCTCAACTGTGTTTTCTGGTATGTCCCATACTATTCAAAATGACTTGATCTCTGCTCTTGCAGCCACCATTTCTGATCAGATCAGAGATGAAATTCAGGATGCTCCCTTTTTTGGATGGCAGGTGGATGAAACAACTGATATATCCTGCCGTGCCCAACTCTCTGTCATTGTTCGCTATGTGGATAGTGCAGGTAAAATTCAGAAGCGCTTTATTGGATTTTTTGATGTTTCTGGAGGGCGAGATGCTCAGTCCGTTTTTGAAGTTTTAAATGAGAACATGCAGGCCTACAATTTTAAGGATAAGCTTGTGGCACAGACCTATGATGGGGCTGCTGTCATGGCTTCAGCTCTCAATGGTCTGCAGGCCAAAGTGAAAACAATAGCCCCAAGTGCAATGTTTGTGCATTGCTATGCACACAGACTGAATCTGGTGCTGTCACAGGGGGCTAAATGCTTGCCTGAGTGCAGAATTTTTTTTGCATCACTCTCTGGGTTTGGCACATTTTTTTCAAAATCCACAAAGAGGACGACTTTTCTGGAGTCTGCAGGCTGTTCAAGGTTACCCAGAAACGCTACTACTCGATGGAATTTCACATCACGGATAGTGAGCACTGTGGCAAACAATTATGATGGCCTCCTGCAGACATTTGAAAATATCATTGCAGACACAACAATGGATGATGATACATTGGATTGTGCCAAAGGCTTTCTGAGGAAACTGGAGGATTTTGAGTTTGTGTTCATGTTGTACACATATGAAGAAATCTTCTCTGAGACTGATGTGGTCTTTGATGTTGTCCAGCAGAGGGCGATAGATGTTTTTTACTGCAAGAAAAGAATTGAGTCTCTTCTTGCATTTGATAAAGAGAAAAGGTCTGAGGGGGCTTTCCAAGCTGTTTATGCCAAAACAGCAGATCTCACATCAGACCCACGAAATGAGCCCATGAGAAAGCGCCGTCTGACCCAATTGCAGGATCCCCAAGACCGCTACAGAAATCTCTACATGGCCATCCTTGATAACATCTTGGAGCAGATTCTTCAATGTTTTTCAAATTTGGAAAGTATGCTCTTCTTAGAATTAGTCAATCCAGGGAAATTTGATGACATGAGACAAGAATTTCCAGAGGAGGCCTTCCAAAGTGTCCTGAAAAGTTATGATTCAGGGAGACTGAGATCTGAACTCCAAGTCCTGTATTCAGATCAGGACTTGCAGGGTAACAGGGGAAAACTGTGTGATTACTTGGTGTTCCTCAAAGACATGGAGTTGGACAGTGCAATGCCTCAGCTTTACAAACTGTTCTCATTAGTGGCAACAATTGGAGCTACATCTGCAGGTGTAGAAAGGAGATTCTCCTGTTTAAAGCGGCTCAAATCCTACACCCGTAACACAATGGGCCAAGGCCGTTTAAGCAGCCTAGCTCTGCTGGCCATTGAGAAGACACTGGTCAAGTCACTGGAAAAGACGCCTAGTTGGTACGACATGGTCACAGTGCATTTTCTCGAAAAGGAACGTAGGGCAGAATTTACTTTTAAATAAATGGACAAGTTTATAATGTAGGCCGAAAATGAGCTTCCCCTCTTTGAAAGACCAGCAGCCGCCACTGCAATTTAAATGGAAAAAAAGTATGACAGAAATGCATATATCACTACTATATAGTTATGTCATATTAAATAGTAAATAGTAATTGAAGCTTTAAAGTTAAACTTTCACCTCTAGTACAAGGACTACAAGTTCTAATCTGCCCTAATATAACTTGTTATTTTAATAAACCAAGATTACATCTGTACATCAGTGGATGCATATCATGCTTTGGGATGCATTTGTTTGCATTTTCCTTTACGATTTAACTAGACAGGAGCGCAAACTGCGGAACAGTGGACTGAGTAGATTGTGCATCTGTGTGCACAAGACACCATTGACGCAGTCTTTCATAATAGCAACAACAAACACACATCTTAACATTTAAAATAACACATTCCATTGCCGGATCCCCATAACATACATGAATGAAAATGAAAACTCCTGCTGAAGCACTGGAGATCTTCTGCATTAGACACTTACCTGATCAAAGCTATTTCAGTAAGTGGTGGGGACAAAACTGGCCAAGGCAAAATGTGGTGGAGACATGACCCACCCGTCCCACCCATACATGATGCCAGTGCTGAGTGGCTCGGGTTGGGTCACAAGGTCTCAAGAGTTGTGAAATGTGACATGAACTGAGATTATTGGTTTCTCCTATAATTTAACTCAGATGATGTAAGAGCAATCTGTACCATTTCCTAGAGTCTGTTTTCCTGTTTGTCTGGTTCTCAAAAGCCCAGCATGTATTGCATCATCTGGAGTTTACTGTGGATAGATCAACTTTGAGACATATATTCCAACTGCCAAACTACTGCTTTCACTTTATGCTTATATTTGATCACTTTATAGAACATGTTTTTGCATTGTTATTGCCAAGTTGGTCTTGCAGACACAGGCAGACACTTCCGGTTTTCAGTCAAATATTTTTGCCTAATTAGTTTACTTTGTTTACATTTACTTTTAACAATTCTAAAAAAGTGTGTTCATTTTTAAATCTGGAAAAGGTTTTCTTTTAGGGGGAGGGTTCATGTATGGCTTGTGGTAGCAGTTATTTAGCTTTTTATGAACAGTGCAAGGCTACAGCATGTTCTCATTAGAAAGCTAAATAAACATGTGAGCACGTGTTTCGGAATGAAACATGACTAACCGCTGAAAGTATTTCTGAGTTTTACTTCCCCATAAGACAATGAAGCCATGGACTTCCCCCAGTGAGTTTAAGCTCCCTTAATGTAGCCGTATCGACGAAGATTAGATACATTTTTGACGTTTTTATTCGTTTTCAAGATTTTTTAAAACTGTCATTATGTCCTGGCGTCAATACATTGCACCTCTGGTCTTCTGCGCCCAAGTGGCCAGCTCGTTTTTTGACACAGCTCTCCAAATGGTCGTGAAAGAAAGATGCGCAAACGCCACCCATCCGGACAGCGAGCAGAAAGCCATCACCAACTTTAACATGATCTACAATATGATATTAAAATTCGTGCCCATTGTGCCTGCCATCCTCTTGGCAAAGGTTGGCGACAAAGGTTACAGGAAAGTGCCTATTTTTGTTCCTCTGATCGGTTACTTGGTGTCCAGAACTTTACTTTTGCTCGATAACGTTCTGGAATGGCCACTCCAGGTGTTGTACGCGGTACCGGTTATTCATGGACTGTGCGGAGGGTTCGCGTCATATTGGGCCGGTATGATGGCGCTTGTTTCGGCGTGTTCAACTGAGGATCAACGCTCGTTGCGCATCATGAGGACCGAGCTGGTGTATGGAATCGCTGGTTTCATCGGCAGCTTGGCTTCTGGTCACCTGTTTAACCTATATACTGTAGATCTCAAGCATGGGGTCATTTTATCTGGATTGAGTGTGCTTTTGTATTTCTTCTGTCTGATTTATGCGGCGTTTATCTTGCGGGTGGATAATTTAGTGCTTGAAGACAGGCAAGAGAGACGTGAGAGTATCGGGATCATAAACCAAGAAGCTCGTGATATGATGAATATCATTTTGCTCTTCGCCAGTGGGATTTTGTTTGATATAGCAGTGGCAGGAGGGATAGAGATGTTGGCGGCGTATGTGCTCAAAGAGCCGCTTAGTTGGGGCGCGACAGAGGTGGGTTATGGAAACGCGGCTGGATCTCTGCTCTTCATCACCAGTTTCGTGGGTGTGAAGATCTTCACGAGGTGTTCTGTGAGAGATGAGAGTATGATCATGATCGGGATGGTGTCATTTGCCGCCGGGATTTACTTCATGGCATTTGTAACCACAACTCCACTTTACTTTTTGGGTAAGTTCTAAAAGTCTACTTAATGTAATTTGTTATTGTCATTTACTTGATTCATTCTTGCTTTTAAGCACTTTGTTCATTTAATTAAAAATAAATAAATAAATAAATAGATATCAAATAATTTATTTTAACCCTTACATGGTATTGAAAAATGGCACCTGCCTTTGGTATTCGCTGTCAGTTTTGACCGGAAGGGTCAAAAGTGTAACCCTTGATGATGATGATGCAATTTTCTTCTTTCCTGATATAATCAATAAAATCAATAAAACTGTGCATTTCTTTTTGGACTTCATGCTATTTTGATCTTATTTGCATGTATATTTCTAGATGTTTCCATTAATTTGCATATACATGTAAGCAAAGTTTTGAAACTTGAAGAAAATATGAGAATGTGACATAAATTGGAGACAGATTGCTGCCATCTGGTGAACACAATATAAATAACATGATTAAAAAGTCATGCCAGTAACAGACAGTAGAGAGCTGTAGCCACCTACTGTGTAGTCTGATGACTTGTAACCTAATTTCATATTTAATCACAATATATGCATTTGGATATCTAAATATTAGGGCTGTCAATCAATACAAATTTTAAACAAATTAATTACATGGTGTCCCGATTAATTAATCGCGATTAATCGCATATACAAATATTTGCTGAGAAAGCCCCTCATATAACAATAATTCAATATATAATGATGAGATAATTATACAAAGTTATCTTTAAATATAAAAAAATTATATATATATATATATATATATATATATATATATATATATCCATTTCACAAGTGAATTTGTCAATCAGTTGGAGATTTATTATGAGGGCTTGTTTAAGGATCTGTCAATGGACTTTTGCGTCAGACTTTTTTTTTTTTAAACAAGCCAGGGGTATACATATTACACAATACTACAGATATATTTTACAATAATGGCAAGACATTATATTCATTACATAGTGCAATGGTTTTTAATGCTTTGGAGTTGTTGGAGGTACAAAGAGTATTTAAATAATATTTCAAGTCTTTACAAAAAAGTGCAAATAGCGGCTTTATTAGAAATTTACACTTATCTATAAAAAACTTAGCAAGAAAAATAAACAGATTAATCAGAAAATATTCACTTTTTAAATTATCAAAACTGTGGAAACCAAATAAAATGTCTTTATAAAGCAAAGAAAAACTAGTTAAAATAGAGGTACGTACAAACAAACAAAATTTTCTCCAAAATACTACAGCGTGGACACATTCCCAAAAAAGGTGAGGGGCAGATTCATCTACAGCATTACAGAAGGAGCAAAGTGGATCTATTTCAGGGAGCATGTTTCTTAAATAAAGATTGACTGGGTAAAAACGGTGTAACAGTTTAAAGGACATCTCCTTAACCTTGTTGGTAATTAAATATTTGTGAGGTAAAGACCATACGATCTGCGTCAGACATGTATGTGTCGCGTCTCGGGTGTGTTGCGTCATAAAAATAAAATGTTTAGGTCACAGGGTCAGGTTAAATATAGTTTAATACTTTAAACACATCTTGAGATCCCTTAGATCACATTTGCGCTCCTTCATGTGTTTTGAACGCAAGAACATAACTTTTTTTGTTTTTGTCATCTGCTGAAGTGTTTTCTTCACTGTATAAACTGCACGTTGCTCATACAGCTGAAGTTTCACTTACTGCCCTCTGGAGTAAACAGGTGGTACTACAAGCTTGCATTTCTCAGGTATTTCTCATGCGATTATATGTGTTAATTTTTTTAACGCATTATTTTTTTTAAAATTAATCGCACAATATTAACCCGTTAAATCGACAGCCCTACTTTATTTATATATATATATATATATATATATATATATATATATATATATATATATATATATCAAATTATTACTATATCAAATTATTATTTGTCAAAGTTTAGCATTTTAAAATTGATTTGAAGTGTTAGTGTAAGTCATTATACTGGCAATCAAACCTGACCATGGTGTTACAAGAAGACAAAGACTAAAATGCATAATAATGTCAAGAAAATGAACAGAAAAACCCCCAGAAATGAACTGCAAAATTCAGAAAATTTAATTTGAGTTTAAAACAGAAGAATCACTGTTAAAAAAAAAATTAATTTCAAACTTTCTATAGTAAAAAAATATTTTGCAAACGTGTATGTGTGTCAGATTATATAAATAACAGATGACTTATAATGCCAACAATGACCAAAAGATGGCTGTAGAGCTCCACTTATTGATGCCCTGTGTGTGTGTGTGTGTGTGTGTGTGTGTGTGTCAGATTATATAAATAACAGATGACTTATAATGCCAACAATGACCAAAAGATGGCTGTAGAGCTCCACTTATTGATGCCCTGGTTCTGTGTCTGTGTGTGTGTGTGTGTGTGTGTTCTGCATTGTGAGTGTGTTATCATCTCACCCCTTCATTTATAAGTGTGTGTTTAGCATTGTGACTGATTGGTTTTTCTGACAATAGCCTCACCATTTATGTGTGTCAGCGTTAAGAGTGTATTAGAGTCTCACCCTGTAATTTCTGTCTGTTTTTTTTTCTACATTGTTACTGATTTATTGATTGTATTTGACAGATGTGGTTGTGGTTGTGTGCTGTGTTTTTTTTTTTTTGGTCTTTCCCATTCATTTTCAATGGTTGTTCAATTTTGACTGCATATATCAAAGGTGTCATTTTTTATGACCACTTAGACTTTTTTTTTATTCAGATGGTTGTTGAATAAGTTAAGTAACCAAGTCTTGTACTGCTCGGATAAAGGAAACAATTTTTATTAAATGAGGAAAATGTATTTCAGTCAAAAATGATCGAATACCATAGGAGGGTTAATTGACATTCAATTTAAGTATTTGTACTCTATGCTCTCATATGACCTTGAAACAACACTTTTTTTTTTTTTTTTTTACCTTTGAAGCATACAGATCATTTCTGTTTCTTTGGGAAACTTGTGCTAACTAACATCTTTGTATCCTGACTGAAAATGAGCAAGGTCAGAATATACAACTTCAACAAAAACCACATAAACTGGAATCCAACAATAGATCCTCAAATAAATAACTGATGTGGAGACAAATTTATCACAAAGTGTAAACGTTGCATAAAGCAGGAAATCTCTATCTATAAATCACTCCAATGTTCTTTTCTCCACTAATGTAAAATGTTGTTCTGTCTTCTCTAGCTCGTTCTCTCACTCTGTTTGCTCTGATTCCGATGCCCACCATTCGCTCGCTGTTGTCCAAACAAGTCAATGGAACCTCATATGGTAAGTCTGAAGTCTGAGCACTTCATTTCTACTGTATTCTATTCTAACAGCATACACCAAGATCAGAAATTAACCCAGAAGATCGTTTATCATGTTATATATGACATGGTGTTGATTATTTAATTGATTCACTTGAATAAACTGAAAAACAATTAACCTAGAATTGAACCTTAAATTGTAAAATAATCCCAATCTAAATCATAATATCAAAAGCAGAGTGGATCTGTATGTTAGTACCACCAAGTCGTGCTGTTTGGAACACAAACTTTTCTCCAAAGCTCCTCTGTTCATTTAACTGTCCTGTTAAGCATCAGTATCTGGTGTTTGTGTTGAGGGCTGTACCACTACACAATCCAGCCTGATGTCATGAAAATTCGGTGAATGCGACAACGTATTGCGGTAGATCCAAGGTTAAATATCCACTGTGTGGCACTATAAGTGAGTTAAATGTTCTCCCGAACATATTAGGTTTTAAACTGACCTCCCTACTGTAAACCTTAAACCTAGACCTAACAGATAATGTCATAAGAGCAAATGTGGAATGAAAAACGCAAGTGCTTATGAACTGATAATCTCCTGTTTAACACGTGATGTGTGTAAAAGTGAATGAAAGTGATTGTTGTTGTAGCGCCTAGTGTTCATTTCACCAGAAAACTGCTGTGATAAGTACAATGAGCCATGTAAAAATCATTTTGCATAAATGTAGGTATAGTAATGTGATTCTATGAGACCATGTTCTACATATAACAATATGCATCTATTCTCTTTCTCAAAATATTGCATCAATACTTTTAACAACTGTTTATATATATGGGCATTCATATGAAGGAGCAGGTTGTCTAAATCGCAACTCTGAAACCAGCATTTCTATAATAATAGTGTACTGGACATAGTGAAGTGAACCACACCAGAAAAAATGTAATTGATCCCAAGGTTCAGTCTCACTCGTGGACACCACTAGGTCTTTTGAGTGCTTTTGCCATAGTTTCAGTTGTAATCCAAATATGATTTAATGATGCCTTTTATTGAATCATGACACGTGCATTGCCAGATGTACAATGGGTTAGTTAGTGATAAACAGCTCTAAAAGAGTGCAGCTCCAGAGGCCCATCTAAACACAAGCATTAGAGCCTTAAATTTGATGCAGCCACTTACAAGTAGCCAGTAGAGGGAAACCAAGAGGGGTGGGATATGGGCCCTCTTTGGTTGGTTGAATACCAGAAGTGCACCCAAATTCTGGATCATCTGTAGCAACTTATTTGCGCTAGCCAGGTAATAAAACATTGCAGTAGTCCAGTCTTGAGATGACAAGAGCCTGGTCCAGGAGCTGCACAACCTATTCAGACAGGTAGGGTCTGATTTTTATGTTGTGTGTATTAAAATAAGGAGGGGACCAAGGACTGAACCCTGAAGTACCTTGGTGCCTAGATCATCTATAGAAGCTTATTTTTGCTAGCCAGCTAATAAAGCATTACAGTAGTCTAGTCTTGAGGTAACAAGAACCTGGTCTTGGAGTTTAACATCCTATTCAGACATGTAGGGACTGATTTCCATTGTGTGTATTGAGAAAAGGAGAGGGCCAAGTACTGAACCTTGAGGTACATTGATTAGTGGTTGCTGATATGACTTACTGTAGATACTCTCCGCTCGAATAGCACATTTCCACTGCACGTTACGATTTGACACGACTCAACTCTACTCACTTTACTTTTCTGAGTTAGCATTTCCACTGCTGTTTAGTGCTGCCTCAACGTGGGTGGGATTATAGGCTGATCGCCATCTTAAACGCGACACAAAACAATAAACAATAAGCTGTTTATTAACAGCTAGCACTACCGCTAGCTGTTAGCTACTAGCTCATTTTGCTGCATAAAGCAGTTGTTGCATGGTGATTTTACACATGTGTAACAGTTAAGTTGGCCTGGTTATATTAGAAGCTTTCCAGTAGCTGGTCAACTAAATAAAGTGAAGCTTTCAAGCAGAGTATAGAGAAAACATACCATCCTCCATCGTGGACTCCAGCCGTGGCTGAGTCCAGGGCACTTTCCCTCCCATTGCTTGCCGGTGTAAATAGCGTCCATTTGGTCAAACCACTTCCACTTATCCTTAATGGTTCTGCAGTCACTTTTAAGTGTTTTTTTTTTTTTTTTTTACACTTTACCCTACACTATTGGTAGGTCCGGTGGTAGCCGTGTGCGGCAAACACTGAAACACTTCCTGAAAAACTTTTTCATTTCGCAGTTTCCTTCGTCGCTAGCGAGAGGAAAGTCTGCACCTCGTTTATTGGTCACGGCACGGTTTTGCGCACAGCCATTTCTTTATACAATTCGAAAGTCCCATGAACAAATGATACTGCTATCGCTGTAGCTAACTTTAAAACTAGTGGGTTGGTGTCCCATGTTGCAAATCCAGTGATGCTGGTAGTGATGATTCTCTCTGGCCAATGAGTGATCTGCAGGGTTTTGACATTACATTTAGTATCGGCTTGGCTCGCTTGGAACTTTGACCGATGTGGAAAAAAAGTACCAGGTACTCTCCACAGTGGAAAACCCCCAAAAAGCAAGTGGAGTCGAGTCGAGTTGTACCTTGCAGTGAAAAAGCCCCATATGATACCATGAAGGATCTGCCAATTAGGTAGAAAATCAGTGAGGGGCAGAGTAGACAGGACTAGCAAAATGTGGATGAATTCTTTAGAGGTAGCTTTGGAGATGGAAATATGGATATATAGAAGATGGACATTTTGCCAAATGCATGTATTTTAGTGAAGCATGTCTGTTGGAATTTTCAGTTAGTTCCTTTTGTTCCTGTAGGCATTACCTTCGTACTACTCCAGTTGTCCTTCAAACTTGCAAGCTTGGTGACCACACCCATTTACACCAAAATCTACCAGGCCTACCTTGACACCTTCCCAGGGTTTGTCTTCATACTGTCCAGCATCTTCACTGTTCTTTCTATTATACCCATCAGGTAAGTGGAGATTCTTTGGCATCCTTTCATACATTTGTCAGAATTTCTTTTTTTAGCAAAATTGTACCTTAAAGGGTACAACATCTTGTCACTTGGGCAGTAATGTCAAAGGTACACCCACTGTACTTATGAAGTATGTCAATTGGAATGTATTTGTACCTTATCTGTCCCTAAAGGATACATTTTAGGACCTTAAGTGTCTTATCTGTTCCTGAAGGGTACATATTATTACCTTAAGGTGTTAAGAGGAGACAGTGGGTGTACCTTTGAGGGTACTGCCCAAGTGACAAGCCATTGCACCCCTAAAGGTAAATTTTTTGCAATTGTGTTTCTGAAAAAGTGTAATATATCTTTCGTCATTAAATTCAGAAAAATAGTAATTCATGTTTATTGATTTTTACACAAAGTATTGTAGGATGTCGCTCTGCAAGACACAATGGATATGAGACAATTCAAGGGAACTGACAGGATCGTGACCCATTAATGGAAATACAAACATGACACACCTCTACGAAAAGTGTTTGAAATATGCATCTTTGCACAATAAATGATTTGTAGCAACACACTGTTACATAATATAGTAATATATATATATATATATATATATATATATATATATATATATATATATATATATATATATATATTACTCGGGTGACTGGTAGGTAATGGTACATTTTGTAGACTATAGTTACACTTTGCTTTACTGGTAATGTAATCTGTTTAGTGTCATATATGGCAAGTTTATGGGTCTTAGTATAGCAATGGACAGAATGTGTAAAAAATACTGCTGACATTTGCTGATATTGTGTTAATAGATATTTCTAAGATCGGCACTGCTTCTTTGACAATTAGAATGGCATTTTTAATTAGAATTTTTTAATTGTTTGTACAGTTTTTTAATAAATTCAATTATTTGTACATCTGCAGGAATCTTATTATTAATCATATTCATACTTTTGTACATGGTTGAAGTTACTGGAACATATAATAAAACTGTACACATAATTACCATTATTAGTTCATGTATCCAATTCAAGTTCAATTTAGACTTTAGTTCTGCTTATGCAACGGCACAAAAGACATCTAATGACTGTTTTGTTTTTTAGTATTGGCCAAATATTTCAAATGATTTGAGGTAAAAGTAACAGTATCAAACAACAACTCTTTACACGCTATACCTCTTTTTGGAGAGACAATTTTACATTTTTAACAATAAACGGTTTATGCTAATGGAAGCCAGAAAACAAGTTGCATTTGATTTATAATAAAATACGAATTGAATAACCTCTTAATAAACATACACCATCAGTACTTGCTTTAAGTTTCATTTAATTGACTGGAGGAGTTTAAGTATACGCTTCTACACCCCATGGACTGATCTGTAAGTAAACAAATGACACTCATGCTACAATGATTAAATGTTATTTCACAGCAAGAAATGGTTTTAAACACAATCTTGAAGGTTGTAAAATGTTAGAATCACACAAATGGACCACTACTATTTTAGCTGTTCTTGTCGACAATTCAATGAATCACTCTACAGTGATTACACATTTACTTAAAATGAACCAATCGCCAGTATAAACAGTATTTTACATCGTCATAAGCACAACATGCATCAAAGCAACACAAAGTCATATAGCTGCCTTTGTAACATAAATAGATCATCTGATCAAATCAAATGGAAACTTGAGACAAATGTAAGGCTTCCTGGTTTTGACAGGTGAAACTTTAGGCCAAGCATCTTTGCTAAAATGACATGAATTAGACCACTATGAACAAAAAATCATTCAGCCATACAGAAACAGCCTATATGCTTTGGGGATTTGCTCCTGTTTGGTGAAGGGATAAAGAAAAGAAAGTCAAAAGGCAATAACTGAAGATACCTGGAAACAGAAATGCTGCTGCTGTAACTGCACCGACCACCAGGTGATGATGCTGGAATGTTTGGTTTTCAGTCTGTATGCTGCAGTTACTCCGCAGTAAACACCAGATGCCAGTTTGGATTAATAGCTTGGTCTTTGATAAACCACAAATTGTCAAAATTTAACATGAGAAGATAACTAAATTGAATTATTTGGTAAAGATCAAGAGTTCAGAGACCCTTCCATGATTCCTGCTGCTGTGTTTTGACTTGAAGTAAACTACCTCAGGAACAGGCAGAACTTTATAAAAACTGAATATTGAGCTTTATTGGAGTCACTGTTGTTGATGTGATTCATATTAATAACATCTGAAACAGTTAAGAACCTTCAGAATTGCTTCTATAGACTTTTTGACACTTGACCCCAACAATAGTGTTTAGGAAGATTGTGTGACTCCATTTTTGGTTAATGAAATGATTGAAAGTGTTCACATACGAAACTCAAAACAGATTTGGAACAAAGTAAGGGTAAATAACCGATGACAGAATCATTTGGATCAACGCTGTATTAATGGTATCTGTACACGATGTGCAAGTGATCGTAATGTCGAGGTTAACAGACATTTTGTAGCTCACCCTTTGGTGTTACACTTGCTCCAAACATTTGTAACTATACATTTATGAAAAGCTTTTTCGAAATTGGTGTATATACAGTAGACCATTGGTGACAAACCACTCCACGTTACCATCCCAGAGTTTCGCGAGTTACGTCTGTTGACACAAAAACATCACAGACTAGTAAAAAAAAAAAAAAGTATACTGGCCCTATTAAGACAGGTACAAATCATTATGACACACATTTTATCATGAATATTTAATGAGGTCAAGAATATATATAAAAAAAAAATTTAAAAAAAAAAAAAAGACCATTTCAACTAACGACCAAATTGAGCTTATAATGAGGCAAGTTTTTAGTTTTTTAAATGAGATATCAGACTTCAGTTCCACATCTTTGGCAAGAGGAATGTTGGCAGACTCTTCATTAGACTAAACAAAAAACGAAGCAAAAACACACATCTTTGTTCCCTTGGATGGACATCTTCAAAAGACAAGCATTAACAAAAGGATTATTGGCAAACAGTCGACTAAAACTCCAAAATTTGTTGACTTCAACAAAACTTCCTTCACTTTCGTATTCCCCTCCTTGCCACAACCGTTTCAATGTTCCCTAATCCGTGGTTCTGCAGTTCTAGCTTCAGATAAAATCTAATTACAGATAGTCCTTCAACAAACCGTCAGAGAATGAGAGAGGGTTTGGCTGGGTGAGATTTATAGAGACAATAGAGACACTTTACAAAAATGTCATTCTTATAGCTTGTCCGGTAGCGTTCCTTTCCTGGCTGTCCCGTGAAATCTTTGATCGTGCTGGATGGGTCCAAAGGCAGCTCACACGTTCATGACTTTTCAGCTTTAACAGTGACGGAGACAGCAGGTGAAATACATGCTCAGTTCGTTTCACCTTTTGATTCTTGTTTGTCTTGTAACAAAGGAATGAGGGACTCCCACGATGCAAGGCACTGTGATGAAGAATAAAAATCAGAGGTCGAAATTAAAGTCTGGTTCTTTTAAAACAACTGTGTGTAAACCAGAAACATGCACGTTTATGGGTCATTTCCGTTTACAAAAATATTTTTCATATGGAAATGCTGCCCCATTACTTAACTCTTTTTTTTTCATCCAACAAGACATTTAACAACCCCGAAAATCATGTTTTTTAAATGGGTGAATTTCATGCAGAAATGCATGGTTCAAATTTCGCTCCAGAAATTACATTTAAAGAAAATTTTAAAAAAGCTCTCGATCTACCGGTCAATTTATGTTCCTACCATCACCTATGACCGAAAGAACTAGGTTGCGAGTACAAGCGGCTGAAATGGGCTTCCTCAGAAGAGTGGCGGGCTTCTCCCTTAGAGATAGGGTGAGGAGCTCAGTCATCTGAGTAGAGCTGCTGCTCCTTTGCATCGAAAGGAGTCAGTTGAGGTGGTTTGGGCATCTAGTAAGGATGCCCCCTGGGCGCCTCCCTAGGGAGGTGTTTCAGGCATGTCCAGCTGGAAGGAGGCCTCGGGGAAGACCCAGGACTAGGTGGAGAGATTACATCTCCACACTGGCCTGGGAACGCCTTGGGGTCCCCCAGTCAGAGCTGGTTAATGTGGCTCGGGATAGGGAAGTTTGGGACCCCCTGCTGGAGCTGCTGCCCCCGCGAACCGAAATAGGATAAGCGGTTGAAGATGGATGGAAAAATTTTTAATTCTCATTACTGTAATGCATAAAATATCTAATTCTATCTACTGCAATACAAAATACAACTTTTATTCTCATTACTATATGCAAAAAACTTATAAAAAAAATTATATATTTCTACAATAGTACAATTACTGATACTTTCTTTTCAGCACTCACCAATATGATGCCTGTTTTATGATTTATTTTTTGTAATATTTTAAGTATTTAAAAACGATACTGTGAGACTGATGATTTGAGGAAAGCATGTCAATTATGTTTCAGCAACTGTTACTCAAAAGATACCATAAAAAAGTCATATTTAGCTAGGGTTGGGTACTGAGAATTAAAAAAAGAACTGTATGATTTTTATGACTTTCGGTTCCGTTAATGATTCCTGTATGTGCAATTTTCTGCCAATGTGTACTGAAAACTGATCCTTTTTTACTATAAATATCCTTCTTGCATATTCGGCAATTCACCTTCATTGTGCATATCGCCACCTACTGGGCAGGAAGGAGATTTATAGTAAAAAAGGACATAAATATTGATTTGTTTCTTACCCACACTTATCATATTGCTTCTGAAAATATAGATTTAACTACTGGAGTGCACCCTTTATGTACTTTTTGGAACTTCACAGTTCTGGTCTTCATTCACTTGCATTGTATGGACCTACAGAGTGGAGATATTCTTCTAAAAATCTTAATTTGTGTTCAGAAGAAGAAAAAAAAGTCACACATACAGTAAATGATGAGAGAATTTTCATTTTTGTGTGAACTATCGCATTAATATATAGGGCCCTATGAAATCTGTTAAATATTTTTTTCCAAATTCATATTTTTTCGCCACAAATACTGTTTTCCGTTTAATATTTTCAGAACTCCATTTTTGACAGTTTAATTCAATTCATCATCAAAAGGGTGTCTAAATAAATTAATTCATCAAAACTTTAGTCAAATGAAAATAGAACAAAATTGTCAACATGACATTGCATTATTTTTATCATAAGAAGAACTCATACACAGATCCTTAAAGCAAAATTCTAAATAAAATATTGGAGTTATTTTTATCAATTGAAGTGCTGCACAACAAAGCATCACCGAAGCAAGATATTGCTTAAATATAATACAATTATTATTGATCTTTTATTATTACTACATAACTATACACGTGATATATTTCTCTCGTATTTTTTCCATTTAAATAGAGCTTTTATTTTGGTGTAAATACAAGTGAAGTCCTTTCAGTTTGTATGCTTTTGACCATAACTTCACACCTCTGGAAAAGCAGGTTGCTTCATGACCTGGTGATATTATTAAACTGCAAAAGACTGCAATTTTTATATTTCAGTAAATACGTAGTCTGTATGTGCTGCACACTTCAAGGTGAATGTGCACGTGTTGCTCATGATGTGTGTTTTTCAGTGTATGGGCAACCGGCACAATTATTATTTGACAAGAGATGTTGTTGCTTAGACACAAAGTTACATTTTGATTATATGTTAAAGGACAGAATAAAAAAGAAAGAGACCGGTGCATGACTGATTCACGGTTTTTGATGAGATGTTCAATGGCGCTCATGAGCGCAATGCTAGCGCTCATCACAGAAGGCACATATGAACAGTTTTCTTTCTTCTCTATGTCAGTGCCTTTTTATATGTGAGCACTGCAAATAATCTCTGCCATCTCAGGAGGTGCTGTGAGTTTAAATAACTTTAAATCCAGAAATTTGCATTTCACTGTACATGGATTGTGAAATGCCTATACTGTATACTGTTTATATGAATCGAATAAAGGTGGCTGTATAATTGGGTAAAAATTGGGTACATTTTTGTTCATACCCTGCTCTCAAACGAGGTTTGGAAAATGCCAAATATTAACAGTGAAGTCATCGTGGACATCATATGCGAGGGTGAGTTAGACTAACAATTTGTACTGCCTATTATTTGTAACACTTCCTGTATATTTATGAAACATTTGGACTAAAATATGGGCTAAATGAGTTCTATTAATTTTACTAATAATAGTTTCATTTTATGAATATTATACAACTCTAGTAAGGGTAGCACAAAACACTTGTAATGCAGTAAGAAGGGCCAATAAAAGTAATTTGCTAATTTTGGTACTTTATTAAACTTTTCTCATCTTGATGGGCCTTATTCTGTTTTGAATGGCACAAAATAATAGGTTTTTCTGGAACTTTTATAGTTTAGTATAAACTTACAAAATTTTGGCCAAAAGAAATTCTGTTCAAAATTAACGTTTACGATATGTATCCTATCGTGGACTCGGTTTCGTGATGTCTATCGTATTGTGACATTTTCGGTGAAATCCAGCCTTTGACATATCGCAATTTAGTTTGCGCGCTTAATGTTTACACAATGACATTCACATGTCGGACGGTTCCGGTTTTGGAATCTGAGCATTTTTCCGAGCACATGTACGTGAGGGCTGTATCGGACCCGATTCCAATACCGTCTCAGTATCGGAACATTCCTAATAATGTTCTCATCACCGTATTACAGAAAAAAAACACATTAACATAACACAAATATATATATATATATATATATATATATATATATATATATATATATATATATATACACACACACACATACATACACATATTTATCACTGTAATGGTAAAAATAATCACTAATTTTGGTAATACAGAAAAATAAATGCAAATTCATTTCTAGAATTTCATTTTCAGTAATAATAATTAAAAATAAGAAAAATCTCAATATTTTTCTAAAAAACAATTAATCTCATTACCATAATACAAAAAAATCATTTTTATTGAAATTTTATCTTATCTTATTCTCATTACTGAAAAAAAATATTCTAATTACTCACATAACTAATGTGAAAAATTATTCTATTCTCATTGCAATAATAATAATAATAAAACAAAATGCATTCTCATTGCCATATTGGCCAAAAACGTAAAAAAAAAAAAAAAAAACATTCTTATTACTCTCATAACTGTGTTCACTATACAATTGTTCTTTACAAATGTATTCATTTCGCAAGGTAATTAATGTCATTTTAATTTTAATTTAATCATGAAAATAATAATGAATAAGTTAGAATTTTCTAAAAGTAAAATATAATTTCTTAACTTTTCCTTTAAATTTTGGGGGTTAAAAAAATATGGCCTAGACATTTCTTGACAGTTTATGAAAAGTGAAAAAATAAATAAATATATTAAATATTGAAATGTGAATATTCAGTAAGTAAGTAAAGAAGGAAGGAAATAAATAAGGTCCTCTGATTCCTTCACAGCATTATCTAAACCCATTAACTAAAGCATTCCTGGGTTCTTCCCACTTGGCAGCAGTGTTTGGAATTTTGCAGCGCTGTGACAGTGTTTGGCATTACAGCAGGTCTAAAAAGGTGTGAGAATTCTCATTCTAGTTCCAACCACAGTTGAGCTTTTTCAGGACAACTCCCCAGTTAAATGCAAAACACTCAGTGTTCAATCTACAAATCATATTTCTTACATAATGCATGCATACCAACGGATCTCCAAAGCAAGGAAGCTGGTTATTATCTCAGGCTTAAAGTCCACATGTATGAACTTTATTTAGTTAGTTTTACCTTGTTCTCTTACCTTCTCATAGTACTGGATGTTTTTGTCGGCCATGCCTGTGAGCAGCTGTCTGAAGTCCTGTCGTTTGTTGTTTTGCCATCGGTCCCAGTCGGCCTTCAGGTCGGCATTGAAGCACTCTAAACGGTCTTGACATCTCTCCACATCAGTGGGCACCTGTAGGACAGAGATGTGATGATAAACACCACATTTAAGGGTATTTTACACTATGTAACACGAAAAAGCTTGGCTTGCCTTTCTTATGTACAGGCATTTTCCATGCACAGGAGGCAGGGCAAAACATAATTTTACAAAGTACACAATAATGTTTTCAGTGGAGGAAAACGGCGTTCTAGTTTGGATGAGAGGCGTAAATGTAAAAGTATTGTGAACGTGGCCTAAATATATCAAATACAGTAAATATGGGATTACATGTTGCATGTAAGGCCACATCCACACTAATCTGTCTGAAAACTCTGTTTTCAGTTTCATGAAGTCATGGTTTTCCAAAGTTGGTGGGAATTGAGAGTTTTTAAGAAATGCTCTATTTTCAGTCGAGTAAAACGCAGTTTGGATGACACACGAAAACGTAGCAAAATCAATGCGCTTTCAAACAAAACTGTAGTTGTTGTGGGCGTGGCTTAAATGATAGCTAATAAAACTAACAAAAATAACTAAATAAAATAGCGTTTTATTTTTGCTAAAAATATTTTACCATGAATAGAATTTAGGGAATAGACTAGGGAAATGTGATTGGTGGGCAGATATTTGTGTGTCCAAAATCACTTCCTCTTTCACTACTCCCAACATAGTAAATGCCACATATATAATGTATACCGATTTCAGACTGTTCTGAAGGGAGCTTACCTCATAATAACTAAATGTCTTTTGATTTATGCATAATTTGCCAATGACATGTGGGGAAAAGTGTGAAACGGTGTGGGCGATATGAGCAAAATCATGTTAGAAGCATATTTTTTTTACATATTTTTTGGGAAGATTTAAGAAAGATGGTCGATACATAATCAAGGTAAAGTGTATCCATTTTTATATTAAAATTAGTGCTGTCAGTCAATTAAAATTTTAAATAGTGATAAGTCGCATGATATTTCGCAGTAAATCGTGCTAAATCAGTGCAGAAATTTGACTAAATATACTATTTTCCTGTCAAAATGCATTTTTTTCCTTCTTTAAAAAGAAAACAAAACAATATGTAACAATATAATGCTTTATTAACATTTTCCAAACAAAGCCTTCCACAGTATAAAGATAGAAATGCACTAAAATATCATCAATTAAAGTAGCAGTAAACATTTCATAAAGTCTAAGTGGGAGTTTGACTAATTTAAAGTAAGTCTCCCCATAGATCCCTTTTTCATTGCAATGCATATTAAATCTCTTAAACTCTCATCCTCCTCAATATTAAATCAGTCAGCAGAATGTGGTCATCCAATTTTTTTAAAGCAATCGTGAAGCTGCGTTCAATATTCTTGTTAGGGTGGCAGCGCCCTTTGAACTTCACATGAAAAGCATTTGATGACCAGAATTTATGCTGGTGTATGCAGTATTAACGGTAAATTAGTTAAATCGCAACTACGAAAAATGCATGCCTAAAACTTTTTAAATTAAACACGTGTTAACATGTTAATTCTGACAGCTCTAATTAAAATAATTTATTCTATCCGTACGTAATATCCAAAGACATCTATAAGTAAGCATTTGTTGGTTGATTTGCTGAAAAGTGTAAACACTGTGTCACTTTCAAATCATTGCTCTATTTGTTTGTGAATCCCAACCAGCCTGACACAGCAACATTAGCTAAACCATTTGTGATAACCAATTGTAACAAAACACTTTAAAATCACTTAATATAAGAGAACCAGTAGACAAATGCAACTCACCGGTGTCTTTTTATCTTCTCTGAACACCACTGTGTCCAGTTTTGTTTCGTATTCTGCCTGGACTTGGTCTCTCTTCTTAAGTACATTCTGAATTATAATAAAAGGTATCATGTGAATTGCATGTGTTTGCAATATAAGGCAACGACAGGTTAGTCAAACATCTCTGCATTCTTTAATTTGACTTTTTCCATTATACGACCAGTTGTGAGAACAAAACATTTGTTCACTTCTTTATATTGTGCAGTGGAGCAATGGCACAAATTTGGAAGCTATTAAAACTGCTTCTTGTTTCTTCTCATACACTTATGTCTGGGTGTCTCTGAGGTATTATTTCTGCTCTCACAAATGCCAATGCACAGCAGAGAACTGAAACACTAAAAACATACAGTCAGCAGAGTAGAAATGGAATTACCTTTTAATCTCCAATATAGAAATACCTAGTCTTGGAAATTTAGTCATATAAAAGTATTTAGAATATTTATTTAGGAGTACAACAGTAGTAGAAATATTAACAGTATGTTAAAACAAAACTCCATCACTACTTCCTTTATTAAGAAATAATAATAATAAAATTGTTTTTAAAAAAAATATCAGCCTTTGTACCTTTTTTCCTTTGTTATGATCTCAGAATAAACAACACATTTTCTACTTTGTCACACAAAAACTGAAAAATATATTTTAATTCAGAAATTGACAATTTTTGTTTATCCTAAAAGTGGTGCATTCAAAATCCAGACATACTGCACACGAGCCAAAATATTACAATCACTCACAGGTGAAGCGAATAACGTTGATCATCTCCTTACAAGGACAAATATCAAGGTCTGGGTAAATTAGATGGTAAGCAAACAATCAGTTCTCGTAGACAACATGTTGAATGCAGGAGAATGGGCAGGAGTAAAGACCTGAGCAACATTGACAAGGGCCAAATTGTTAAGACCAGACAATTTGGTCAGAGCATCTGAAACGGCAAGGCATGTACCAGGGCTGGACTGGGAAGAGAAATCGGCCTGGGATTTTACATGGCAACTGGCCCAACTGTTTATTACGGCGCCATTCTGTGGTCCGTTCTGTATAACGTGGCGGCTCATTGTTGCTTATCGCAGAACATTCGCCACATTTTGTGGACAAACCACCGCTGGGCATTACACCCCTGATCGGCCCAAAAGTGCGTCAGCCAACTGGGAAAATGCCCGGTATGCCAGATTACCAGTCCAGCCCTGGCTTGTGGGGTGCACCCGGTCAGCAGTGGTGAGTAACTACCGACAGTGGTCCGAAGAGGGACAAACCACAAACTTGCAACAGGGTGTTGGGTGCCCAAGGCTCATCAATGCATGAGGGCAACGAAGGCTATCCCATCTGGTCCGAAACTACAGAAGGTCTACTTTGGCACAAGTCACAGAAAATTCTAATAATGGTTACGGGAGGAATGTGATACAACACAGTGCATTGCACCCTGTTGTGTATGGGGCTGCAGAGCCACAGACGGTCAGAATGGTCATGAAGACCCCTGGCCACCAAAGGCGACTATAATGGGCACGCGAGCATCGGAACTGGTCCTTTGAGCAGTGGAAGAAGGTTGCCTGGTCCGACGAGTAACTTTACATCACTTGGACGGCAGTGAACGTGTGTGCCGTTTACCTCAGGAAGTGATGGAACCAGGATGCACTCTGGGAAGACGGCAATCACCGGAGTGCCGTCTTCCCAGGAAGGAGTGTAATGATCTGGGCAATGTTCTGCTGGGAAACCCTGGGTCCAGCCAATTATGTGAACGTTAATTTGACACGTCCCACCTACCTAAACATCATTGCAGAACAGGTACACCCCTTCATGGCAATAGTATTCCCTGATAGCAGTGGCCTCTTTCAGCAGGATAATGCACCCTGCCACACTGCACACATTTTTCGGGAATGGTTTGAGGAAAATAATGAAGAGTTCAAGGTGTTGCCCTGGACTCTAAATACCCCAGATCACAATCCGATTGAGCATCTGTGGGATGTGCTGGACCAACAAGTCAAATCCACAATGGCTCAACCTTGCAACAGGATTTGAAGGATCTGCTTCTAATGACTTGGTGCCAGATACCACAGGACACCTTCAGGGTTCTTGAAGAGTCCATGCCTCAAGGGTCGGTGCTGGTTTGGTGGCACATGGAGGACCAACAGCTTATTAGGCAGGCGGCCGTAATATTTTGACTTATCAGTGTATACAATAAGAGGACTTTAAATAATTTGACAATCATTTTGGAGAAGTAAAAAAAGTCTTATTTTTAGCACAGCTGACTGACCGTCTCTATAAACCTGCTGATTAACTAGATATGACATGGAAATGCTGTGAGGAAGAAACATTATCTGTTAAGATTGAGTAAGACCATTTCCTTAAAATTGCACATTGGACAGAAAGAGAGAAAGAGAGAGAGAAACTTCTTAATGCCCTTAAACACTAAAAACTAATTTTTCTGCACAATTTATCAATGTGATGATGATTTTGAATAGAAACAATGGATTCCTATGGAGCCTTTCATACTGGGAGCAAGCATTCACACCCCCGACAAAGCAAAAAACATTTTATTTATTTTTTACATTAAGTATTGATTCTTTTTCACTCTATATTAAAATGCCCCAACTAATCAAATTGAGCTTTTTCTCTCTTGAGAGAGCCAGAGAAATTGGGATGGCATGGAAATAAGAAAAGGGACAGAGAGTTTAGAAAGAAAGAGTGAAGAAAAAAAGGCACTAAAACAGACTGGCTCCATACAATCTCATTATTGAAACATTCTCATGGCTACGTTTCTATCACAATTTTGTAGTCATGATCGTAATGGGCTTTTCCAATGCATGGTACAACTCAACTCGACTCTTGCTCGCTTTTTGTTTTTTTTTCCACTGTAGATAGTACCTGGTACCTGATACTTTTTTTTTTTAGTACTACCTCGGTCGAGGTTCCAAGCGAGCCGAGCCGATGCTAAATGTGATGTCAAAACCATGCAGATCACTGATTGGTCAGGGAGAATCGTCACTACCAGCCTCACTGGATTTTCGACACAGGACATCAAGCTGCTAGTTTTAAAGTTAGCAACAGCGATAGCAGTATCATTTTTTCACACGACTGTGAAAATGGCTGTGCACAAAACCACGGCATGGTTAATAAACGAGGTGTAGACGTTCCTCTTGTTAGCGACGAACGAAACGAAAAAGTCTTTCAGGAAGTGTCTCTTGGGCTCTTGGAAGTGACAGTTGGGATGCTATCTAGACCGGCGAGCAATGGGAGGGAAAGTGCCCTGGACTCAGCCACGGCTGGAGTCCACGATGGAGGATGGTACGTTTTCTGTATACTCTGCTTGAAAGCTTCACTTTATTTAGTTGACCAGCTACTGGAAGCTTGCTTCTAAAACAATCAGGCCAATTTAACTGTTACTCTTGTGTGAAATCATCATGCAACAACTGCTTTATGCAGCACAATGAGCTAGTAGCTAACAGCTAGCGGTCGTGTTATTGTTTTGGTCAGTTTGTGTTGTGTTTAAGATGATGTCACGGCAGTAGAGGCGGTGCAACTATGATGATCAGCCTATAATCCCACCCACGTTGAGGCAGCACTAAACACTAAAGTGGAAAAGAAAGCTTAGAAAAATAAAGTGAGTAGAGTCGAGTCAAACCGTAACGTGATGTGGAAAAGTGCCATTAGTTTGGGAAATGTTCGTCACGTCACTATTAGAGGTGCACAGATTAGGAAAAAATGTATGTGGTGTAATATCAGGGTTTATATATATATATATATATATGATACATTCCTGATATTCAATATTTTGAACAATCATCTAATCTAAAGCATCACCATCACAACTGCATTATGTCACGCATATTTATCCAGCAACTTTTAATGACCAACTGAATATGATTGTCATCTAAAATAAATTTTATGTCATCATACAATTTACATTTTCTGATGAAGTAGTAAATGCGATCCAAGGTAGAGGTTTAGATTTAAAATATTTAAACATTTTAAAATTATCAAAAGCTTGTTTTCTGAAAGAGAATTTACCATTGGACAAATAGTTCTGATAGTTTATAATCTTGAAAAAAGTGTAGAACATTCTGAGATTGTCATTCAGCCAGCTTTTTTTCCATCTACAGAAGGGTAAGGCTAATTTAATTAGTAGTAAAGAAAAGGCATATATAGGTCTAAAAATATAATTATTTTGGGTTTTGTTTGGTAATTTATTTAATTTAATACAGGGAATTTTGCCAGCATTTTTCATAAGTAATCTAAACAATACTTTTATAGAATTGGGATGTTAGTGTTCTCCTAGTATTGTGTATTTATTTTTAATTTAATTTGTGCACAGAAATATGCTTTTTGTTTTGTGGGCTAATTCCATGACTGCCGTCTATTATTTTGAATGTGTGGAAAAGAAACTTTAATAAATAAACGGAAGGATTAAATTAATTGCAAACAGTGCCCATTCATTTGTTCTCTGTTCATTCATTTGTTGCACTTGTTGATGTCCATGATGAGATATTTGTGTTGGCACTCCTGGATGTGTCATATTTGCAGCATCGGATCAAATTGCCATTAAGATCAATCCATAATCACGTAAATTGTCTAAGTATGTATACCGTTGTCATGATTTGACTATCAGAGGCTAAGGATTGGGGTAAATTCTGTCATGTGACACTATATTTTTGTGTTAATGCCAATGTTCTCGACAAAAAGTGTTTCCAAACAAGTTTTTCACGACATTTAAAGTATCGACATAGAGTTTATGTGCTAGAGTTAAACGGAAAAATATTATGTAGAAACTTGGTGATAATTGCATTTGCATCAGCTTTATTTTGATGCGCTAAAACTTTTTCCACCAAAAATCCTTGGATGGAAACGTAGTCAATGACAGTTGCGTTCCCACTGTCACTTCTGGGGCTTCATCGTTCCCCCTCTGGGCTTTGGCATGCCGATTACCCTTGGGCCAAAATAGGCCGACCGGAGATTTAGGTGGGTTTAAATGTCAAAGGCAGTGTTTTCGCCAAACTTGCCAGGTTGTGTATCCAGCGCACAACAATATATGTACGGGGGAAAAAAATCATTAAGAAATGCAGGCTCAGTAAAAATTTGTTAAAATGCACAATGGACTAAACGGTGCCCAAAGAATTACTTTCTCAAGGCTCTGTGAACTTTCATAGACGGTATGCTAGGACATCGTCCCGCTGTTAGTGGAGAGACCACTCAGGACATCAAATTCTGACCCTACCATTTGTGTACCTCAGCAGAAATCGAGATTCATCTGACAAGACTAAGTTTTTCCAGTCTTCAACTGTACAGTTTTGGTGAGCCTGTGCCCACTGCAGCCTCAGCTTTCTATTCTTGGCTGACAGTAGTGGTACCCGATTTCTGCTATTGTCACCCATCCCTTTCAAGGTTTGATGTGTTGTTCATTCTGCAATGTTATTCTGCGCACTACAATTGTACAGAGTGGTTATCTGAGTTACCATAGCCTTTCTTTCAGCAGGATGTTTTTGGCACCATTCTGAGGAAACATTAGAGGCTGTTGTACATGAAAATCCCATGAGATAAGTTACAGAAATACTCAAACAAGCCTGTCTGGCACCAACAATCATGCCATGGTCAAAATCACTGAAATCACATTTTTTCCACATTCTGTTGGTTGATGTGAACATTAACTGAAGCTCCTGACCTGTATCTGCATGATTTTATGCATTGCACTGCTGCCACACGACTGGCTGATTAGATAATCACATGAATATGTAGGTGTACAGGTCTTCCTAATAAAGTGCTCAGTGGTTATCTACAGATGTAATTAAATACAGGTAGTTTAAACGTAATTACAATGCAACAAATCATATGTACATTGTATCAAATGCCTTATTATATCATTTTTCTAAGACACCTAATATAATGTGGTCCCGATATTTTAACACTGATAAATCGGATTTAAAATTTAAAATAAATCATGACTAATCATAAATATACAATTTCCTTACCATCTTAAGGGCTTCTTTGTATTATGTAATTATGTATTATGTAATGCACATCACTAATAATTAAACATTTTAGAGACATCTCAGAGCCTTTATTGCAGGTACTAAACGAGTTAGTACCAAGTAAAATGTAGTTAGCTAACATTAGAGACATCTCAGAGCCTACAAGGGAAAATGTGACTCAAAGCCCCATTTAAGAGCTGCTCACCTTCATTGCTTCAATATAGAGGACGTATTCTCTGAGCACAGGCAGGAAGTCCTCGCTCATGTCCTCCGTGAGCTCTTCCAGAGCGCTGGAGCAGTTTGACACGTGTCCCGCCACACCCTCCAGAGGATCATGAAGATCTTCCTCAAAAGACGACCAGGAAGAGTACACAGGCCCGTATTCTCTTAACTCTGCCAGGTACTCTGAGGAGATCAGGCAAAAGTTTATGGCTTATTATAAAGGGAATATATTCTACACTTCTGCATGTGAGACTCATCTCTCAATTGATTACAAATGTTTGGCTTTAGCATGTTGCTAAGCTAACAACATGATGAACTGTAATGAACTTGAGTTTATTAGTCTAATAAGCATCAATACAAACCACACATACAAGGAAATGGATAAAATAGTCCAAATAGACTGAACTATTTTATCATTTGGGATGGATGGATGGATGGATGGATGGATGGCTCGATTACCCAATTGCTCTTTGATGATCCTCTGTGCTATCCTGTCTATGGTGCCCAGTTTCTGTGTGAACACCTCCAGATAGTCACCCATGGCTGCAAACTCTATTGGCCGCCCCCTCAGTTTATAACCACCAGTGACATACTTCACCGATTCCCCCATTTTAGTGAGCAGAGCCAGTCCCAGACGCTTATTCAAGTCCTGAAGAGAAAAGCATACATCAGTCCTGTCTCACGGCCAAGAAAAAAAAAAAAAAAATTTAAAAAATTTTTTTTTAAAAAAACAAAATCCCACTGACTTACAAACATGCTTTCAATTATGAAATATATACAGTCAACATATTGCAAATGTTCATCGCTGTAAAGTCATTCCCAACAGAAACCTAGACATCTGTATCTTGGGGTCATAAACAGCTTGTAAGAATTTCATGAATCATTTTTCCAGTATTTGCATTCCAACATACTGCCAGAGCACTGCACTGTGACCAACTACACAGCCCTGAAGCAGGACACATATAAAACTACATGTACAGTTCTTATACAGCGGTTTTATGTTTCTAAAGAGACCTAAGACAGTAAACCTGTAACATAAATGGAAATTTACAATTATTTGTTAACCAAAGCATTAGTTTAGGTTTAACCCTGTTGCATTTTGTACTATTTGTCATGCAATGGCAAAACGTTATACTGTAGAGATTCTCCACTGGTGGGTCGGGACCCCAAAATTTGTTGATTACAGTTAGGAAAACAAATCCTGAATGCATAAATAGTTGTGCAGTTAGGATAGCTATAAATAAAATGGCTAATCAAGAAAACAAAAAATATATCTTTAAATCTTTTAATCATACCATATCTTTTTTCCAATCAAACTTTTAACAATATTTTGATGGAAATTCATCTGTCATTCAGATGAAGTATGCCAAGTAAGGCAGATGTTAACTTGGAAAGATTGCTTGACATGCCCTCATCATTGAAAACTATTAACAAAACTATGCAAGGTAATAGAAAATGTAAACTAGACTACATAATACAGGTTCATGGGTAAATCACACTTCTCCTGTTGTTCATGAATTTATAAAATTGTTGATTCCCCCATTGATATTAATTGGAGGACTGCATAAAAATATTGATTTTCCAATGCATCACGATCTTCATTTGAACAATCTCAATATAGATTCTTAAATCAAGTTGATAATCAAAAACAACAAAAAAAGAAATCTAATTATAATAGCACAGCTCAAATGTGGTAAAGAAGCCATTCAACTCCAGTCTCTTAATATCGGCTCAACTGACAATTTTCTGTGAGACTCATTGAACTGCCACTATTCTTAAAGAGGAAGTACCATTTCAGCACTTGTTCTACATATCACAGTAAATATTTGTTTACAGACATTTCTTTCGTATGGAAGCAAAATGGACATTACAACTGAAATATACCCGAATTAATTGGAATCTAATTGAGTGAAATGGAAACGAGAGCTTTTGAATCGAAGCGGGAAATCTGTAATAATACCCAGCTTTAATGAATTATGTTGCACATTGCTGGACCTATGCAGTTTTTAGTTATATTAATACATTTCAATGTTGATGTTTGGACATTTTTGTAACTTTTGGACATTTATGTAACTTCCGTCTTATTTATGTGATTATCTAATCAGTCAATCATGCGGCAGCAGTGTAAGGCAAGAAATCATGCAGATACAGGTCAGGAGCTTCAGTTAATCTTCACATCAACCATCATTATTGTGAAAAAATGTGATCTCAGTAATTTCGACAATTGAATGATTGTTGGTGCCAGACGGGCTGGTTTGAGTATTTCTGTAACTGCTGATCTCCAGGGATTTTCACACACAACAGTCTCTAGAGTTTACTCAGAATGGTGCCAAAAACAAAAAATATCCAGTGAGCGGCAGTTCTGTGGACGTAAACACCTTGTTGATGAGAGAGGTCAACGGAGAATGGCCAGACTGCTACGGTAACTCAGATAACCCCTCTGTACAATTAAAGTGAGTAGAATAGCATCTCAGAATGCACAACACATCAAACCTTGAGGCGGATGGGCTACAACAGTAGAAGACCACGTCAGGCACATTATTAGGACCATAGTGTTCCAAACAAGTGCTATTTGTTCAATGCTTGATAACAAAGGTGGATGGTATACCTTTAAAACGACCTTTATATTTTTAATAATGGTGTTTAAAGCCGAGTAAAAACACGAAAGTACTGACCTTTGCTGAAAGAAAGGCATTAAAGTGTTCGTTGAAAGAGAGGACCGGATGGTCTGCTACACGTTTGAGAAACTTATCAAGTGCCTTCTTCCTGGTCTCCACAAACTCCTCTGAAAACCGATCCACCACTCCCTTCATCACAAACTTCTCAGGCAATGGCTACAGAGAAACAACCACAAATGCAGAGTCCATCACATGACATAAAACACGACTGTCTTCAACAGCCATCAGGTCACAATATTCGACAGGATTTAGAGTGCTCTCAATTGCATGGATATACAGAACAATGTGCACAGGTAATAAATATACAGTATTATTTAATGTCAAAACTAACCTATTTAAAAGTATTATTGGCACCTACTTTATTTCAGACACTTTTTGTTGTTGAAGTTCTATATTAAAGGCTTCAGTACAAAAATCCCATAATTAAGGACATTACTGAAGAGAACTGTGAAATACAATGTAAAGCAGCATTGATAGCAGAAATGTATCAAAGCAAATAGTGTCACTGCAGCAACAGCTGTGTTTTTGGGAGCAGTGTTATAGTGTGTCTTCCTCTACCTACTGGAATAAGGTGGGTGGGTTGACTCTCTTCTAATTTGTTCCTCAGCCAGTCAAAGTCTTGGTAACGTCGTCTTACCGAGTACTCGGGCAGGTCAAACTCTGTTCTGGTGGTCTGTTGGTTGCACACAAGAAGAAACAGGTGAATAACTTGTGAATTTCTATTGTAACACTTTTTGGAACTACCCCATCTCATGTTGCCTGAAAAAATTAAACGTACTTTGAGCCTGAAGGAAACTGCTCCATCACTCATTTCTTTGTCTAATTACCCATTGTTGATGTCATATTCTGTGAATGAAGACCTTTTTAACAACTACTACTAATTCAGATATAAGGAAAACATTATTAGATGTAAAAAGTACTTTTCTCAGTTGATTCCAAGTCTTCAATGTATTACTGTTAGATATGATGCATTAATACAGTTTTGATGCCGCCGGGTTTTGACTCAGAAGCAGATCTGTAATTAAAATTTACAATTTCTATTGTGATAAATCACAAAAAAAATAAAAAAATATTTTGGGGCAAGTGCCTTATTTTGAACTTGTTTTTCCGGATTGCTTGCTTCTCGATAGCACCAAATAGCACATAAAGGCAGCATAAAATTAATCCATATGACTCCAGTGGTTTAATCCAAGTTTTCTGAAGCAATTCGATCAGTTTTGGGTGAGAACAGATTAAAATGCAAGTTCTTTGTAACTATAAATCTTGATATCTGCAGTCTCCTTGGCAATCAAGATTTCAAGCTTGATTACACTTACTAGCATCATCTAGCGCTAGGAAAGTATAATCGAGCTTGAAATCATGACCGTGCATAGAGACCGCAATGGAAAGATGCACAGTGAAATATTAGTTACTATTTGGTCTTTTCTCACCCAAAACCAATTTAATGTCTTTAAAAGACATGGATTAAACCACTGGAGTCTTTTGGATTACATTTATCCTGCCTTTATGTGCTTTACGGAGCTTCCAAAATTTGTTCACCATTCACTTGCATTGTATGGCCAACAACGGAGTCTGCAAACAACTGACACAAAGAGCTACACAACAGCATTTAAAGACTGAGGTTCAGTGAAACTGATCTGATGACATTAGGGCAGTCACAACAACAAAAACTGAGTAGTCAAAAATTCACACAATCCCTCTGTGACATTTGTTATGTATTGAAATCCCTGCAATCAGAACTGCGCTCCATCCAGCTGTGTTTGAACACAAGAATACGTCTACTTCTGGTGCTGTTGCTGGGGTCAAGCTAGTCTCTAATGTCTGATGCGCATTCCACACAAAACTGGAAAATGCTTTCTGAAGTTAATCAGTCCTTATCTGATTGGCTGGTTTGATGGAACTTCTGAGAGTAGAAGCACACAGTACTTTTCATTAGCCCACCTGGAGTTGTGTTCACAAGTTTCAATAACAGTGTTTCCACTATCGGACCAAATGAGGGCATGCTAGTCCATGCCAGGGCCAATTGTGTTTCCACAGTCACTTCCAGGGCTTTCAACCTCAGGTCAAACAAGGCCAACTGGGGATTGAGGCAGGGTCAAAAGCGTAGTCAGGTCAGAGGGTCAGCACCACGATCTCCAAAAGTATCCAGTACTAATGGTACAGGTTCAGGAAAAATACAAAATTGCGGGCACAGTACAAACCCGTTAAAATCTACAATGGACAAAGCAGTGGCCTAGAAAGAAATTTCCATGGTTCGAGATCATGGACGGTGTGCTGGGACATTGTGCCACTGGTAGTAAAGAGACCACTCAGGACACCATGGCTGTTACAATCTATGAATTGTCAACGCTAACATTTCTTGCTAGCAAGCTAATGTTTACAGTTGATTTAAACTCGATATTCTAGATAACATGAAACCACAGCTTGAGCAACCCTCTTGCTTGTGAAATGGGCAGGGTGTGTGGCATTGGCACCAGGGCGGCATTTTAAGGGCAGGTTTTAGGGAGACGCTGCGTGGCTATTGGTCAGATGGTGGGTCCAAAAGAAAAAATGCTTTTGAAATGGATGACTTGGAATGAATAAAAATTAAAAAAGCAGCCATTAAGTGCCTAATATACAGCCGTGGCCAAAAGTACTGTCAATTACATACATTTTGTGTTTTACAAAATTTGCTGCTTCAGTATTTGTAGAATATTTTTTCACGTTTCTATGGTATACTGGAAAACAATGATAAGCGTTTCATAAGTTTTAAAGGGTTTTATTGGCAAAAACACTCAATAAATGCAAAGAGTCTATATTTACAGTGTTGGCCCTTGTTCTTCATAACCTCTGAAATTCACTCTGGCATGCTGGATATCAGCTTCTGGGTCAGATTCTGACTGATAGCGATGTATTCATGCCTTATTAGTGCTCGGAGTTGATCACAATTTCTGCTTGTCCACTCGCCTTTTGAGGATTGATAACAGGTACTCTATGGGATTAAGATATGGGGAGTTGCCTGGCCACGGATCCAAAATTTCAATGTAATGATCTCCGAGCCACTTCATTATTATTCTTGCCTTGTTACATGGTCCTGGGTCCAAATTGCTCCTGGGTCACTGGGAGAAGTTGCTCTTGCAGGACTTTTTGATACCATTCTTTATTCATGGTAGTGTTTTTGGGCAGAATTGAGAGCGCCCACTCCTTTGGAAGAAAACAACCCTACACATGGATGGTCCCAGGATGCTTCACTGTTGGCACAACACAGGACTCATGGTAGCGTTCACCTTTTCTTCTCCGGACTACCGATTTTCCAGATGTCCCAAACAGTCGGAAGGGGGCTTCATCAGAGAAAATATCTTTGCACCAGTCTTCTGCTGTCCAATCCTTGTACATCCTGCAGAATTTCAGTCTGTCCTGGTGGTTTCCTTAGGAGGAGATGTCTTGGCACTTGCTGGACACTCTGGGATGTCCTGCAGCCTTCTTCACTGCAGTTGAACCTCTCTCCTTGTTCTTGATGATCCGGTAAATAGTTCTTTCAGGTGCAATATTCTTTGCAGCGATTTCCTTGCATGCGAGGCCATTTTGATGCAAAGCGATGATGGCTGCACGTCTTTCTTTAGAGGTAACCATGGCAAACAAGAACACAATGATTGGAAGCACTTCTTCCCTCCTTTTATAGCAATCAGTCTGCCAAATATATACATACACACACACACACACACACACACAGAATCAACATTATCCACCATTATTCCAGTCCAGTAGTGTCTTAGTGTAGTGTACTGCCACCAAAAATAGTACAAATTAAAATGGCGCAACTGTAAATACCTGAAAAAATTGAGACCTAGAAATCCCATATTGCTCTGTTGTATATTCAAATGATCTTAAAGCTCTGTTTTCATAAAGGTCACCAAGTGCAGCAGCACCCCTCTCAATCCATTCTTTCCAGCAAAAGGGGGACTTGTTAAATACCCAATTTGGGGTTCAGCCATATGCATTAGGAAACATTTAGGTAAATATAAAAATTGAACAAACAGGGAATCTTTGAACATATTGCATGTATGTGTGAAATAATGCAATGCATTTTTACTTCTCCAGGCAGTTTGATAGAAAGATTTTGCAATGGCGAGTTTGGGGCAAGGACCGCTTGTTCAATGTGGTACCAGGTAGGGGCTCTCTCAGGTGGAAGAGACCAACGGGCCAAGTGTCTAAGATTAAAAGCATAGTAATAAAACAAAATTTTGGGGAGGCCTAAACCTCTTTTGTTACTTCCTGAAATGCAACCAAGGTTGTTTACCATTCAAAATAAAGGACTTAGATATTCTATCCTTTTTTTTTAAATAAGAAAGAGGAACTTTCAGTAGACAGACTGTAACAGATAATTGAATTTTGGGATACAATTATTTTTTATATATTTGACCTTCCCAGCCATAGACAAATGTAGTGAAGCCCACCTATCCACATCACACAAGAACCATTTCATTGATGGGTCAAAATTAACTCAATCTCTCAATTTTGCTGGAAATAAAATGCCTAAATACTTAATGCCTTGCCATTGAAAGGCACCAGGTTGGAAAGCCATGGGAGGGCAATATGTTGTCAGAGCAAAAGCTTCCGATTTAGAACAATTCACCCTGTATCCACAAAATTTGGAGAAGGAATTAATAATTTTATGGAGGCTAGGCATAGATCTACTAGGTTCAGAAACAAATAATAATATATCATCTGCGAGTTAAAGTTTATGCACCACACTTCCTGCTACAATACCAAGAAAATTCTCCTCTTTTCTTTTTGCAGCTGCTAATGGTTCCAGGGCAAGACAAAACAATAAAGGGTAGAGAGGACAGCCTAGCCGGGTTCCCCTACCAAGAGAAAAATAATCTGAAATTAAAACATTAGTCAGCACAGCTGCTAACGCTTGTTTATAAAGTAACTTAATCCACCCAATAAAAGTGTTCCCAAACCCGTAAATTTCCCAAATCTTAAAAGGTAGTCCCATTCAACCCTATCAAACACCTTCTCGTCGTCAACGAAGATGGCAGCGATCAGGGTCTGATCATTCACTACTGGCCACATAATATTTATAAAACATCTAATATTATCAGAAGAACTATGACCATGAATACACCCCACTTGATCTATATGTAATTACTTAATCGATTAGCCAGAATTTTAGACAATATTTTTTTACATCTAACTGGATTAGGGAAATTGGATGATATCTTTTACATTAATTTGGTCATCTTTTTTAAGAATGAGACTGATCAGGGCTTGTGTCATGGTTGGTGGTAGTTCACTTTTTTAATGACTGTGTAAACTTCCAACATAATTGGAGCCAGTTCAGTGACATAAGATCTAAAAAATATTCTGCGGCAAAGCCATCTGGCCCCAGTGACTTACCTGTTGGCAAGGCTTTAATTACCTCAACAAGCTCCTCCAAAGTAATATCTGAGTCAAGAGAGTTTTTTTGATCACTCGACAATTTTGGAAGTTCTAATGGATCTACGAAGTTGCTAATATCCTTATCAGTAGATGAAGACGTGGAGCTATAAAGATTGAAATAGAATTCTTGAAAGGCTTTATGAATATCTGTGGCAGAAGTAAATATATTTCCTCCAGAAGACTTCACTGAAAGAATAGTGGAAAACACCCTCTCTTAAATATGTATCTGGCAAGATGTTTCACTGCTTTGTCGCCAGACTCAAAATATGTCCATCTTGCCCTGAATTCAACCTTCAGTGACAATAGTACTGTGCCTTTATTTCAGCTGGGTCAAATATCTAATACAATTGGATGACATATGGTGCTGCAGCTCTCTTTCAGCACTTTTAATACTCTTTTTTGTAATTCCATGAATTCTTGTGCTTTGATCTGTTTAATGAATTAAGCATATTGTATGATCTGCCTCCTAAGAACTGCCTTAAGCTCCTCCCATACCACACCCACAGAGGATACTAAGGACCAGTTGGTTTCTACATAAATGTTGAATTCTGTCTTTAACATTTGTTGAAATTGAGGGTCCTGTAGTAGGGATGTATTAAAGTGCCATCTATATGATTTTCTTTTCTCTACATGCGGCAACATCTCTAAATACACCAAAGCATGATCTTAAACTAAAATGTTCCCAATTGAGCAGTCAGTGGTAGATGTAATAAGGGACTTTATATATATATATATATATATATATATATATATATATATATATATATATATATATATATATATATATTCATTCTACAGTACATTTTATGAACTGATGAAAAAAAAGGTGTAGTCCCTACCAGACGGATTCAGAACTCTCCAAATGTCTGCAAGACCAAGATTTTTTACATAACCTCTGAAGTGTCAACATTGCTCTAAATCAATGGTTCCCAACCCTGTTCCTGGAGACCCAAATCACTACACATTTTGGATTTCTCCCAAATCAAACACACCTGATTCAATTCATCAGCTCATTAGTGGAGACTCCAAGACCTGAATTGGGTGTGACAGAATAAGTAATATACAAAATGAGCAGTGTTGGGGGGCCTTCAGGAACATGGTTGGTGAACCACTGCAAGGGTCTACACACCTTTGCATCACTATGATCAAGGACTGAATCCATTAAAGATGGAAGTTTCCATCCAAGGACTGTAGCTTGCCCTCTAGATCTATAAAAAAAGTTCTGATCATCCGTGTTGGGTGCATAAATATTAGCCAAAATAAGGTTTTGCCTCTGTATTTCAGCCAAAACAATAATGACTCTTCCTAAATTATCTTTGATCTGTATGAGACATTTGAATCGTAAATAATTATTTATCAAAGTGATGACTCCCCTGCTCAAACTCAAACAAGCACTGCAAAACCCATGCTTAATATGGTACCAGTACGCAGTATGACTGACACACGTCAGCTTTAAAATGCTCATAGGCTTATTTTGAACACATGCTCCATTACTGCTTGTACACTGAAACGGACAATTAATCAAATTAAAATCGTGACATGTCCTAGTGTAATTAAACCGTTAAAGGCCGCAATCTTAGTGTGGACTGTACTTTAAATAAATCTGACTGCTTATCCCCTAGAATCATTCACATTGTAAGAGATGACACTGATCCAATGTGAACCATGCCTATAATTAAAATCAACAGCATTTGCACTTTAATCTCAGCTCAGCTTTATTTAGATCTCATTTAAAACAATAGAGTTGACCATAGTGCTTCACAGTAATAAAATTTAAAACATAACATTTCAAAATTACCATATACACAAACACCAGTAATCTAAAGAAAATAAAACACTCCAAAACTGTGTCCTACATTTCATTTGTCAGACTCTAAGGCCAGTGTAAAGAGATGAGATTTCAGATGTGACTTAAAAGTTTTTAATGATCACATTGGGCCATGTCACAAACTATTTATAAGGAAAAGTGAAGCTTCTGACAAAAAACACGATTCAAAATAAAATCTAGATCCCTGAAATTGAAGAAATTAAATAAAAATATACTATAACTATATAGTAAAATGTAATTTTCACTGTAGTAATTATAATAACAATAATTAGTAAAAATATACAAGCAAGACAGCTGTTGAATTAAAGTTTGGCAAAAAAAATGCAATGACATGTTAAAAAGTTATATTTTATGTCAAAAGTTAAGAATTTACTGATTAGATGCCACTTTGATGATGAAATTAAATGAATTATTATCTATAATTAGTAAAATAATTAGTAAATAATACAAAATAACTGTGTGTGTGTGTGTGTGTGTGTGTGTGTGTGTGTGTGTGTGTGTGTGTGTGTGCTTCCTCCTTTGAATTAAGAAAGCTAGAGACTTGTAACACCAGAGTAAACCGTTTCTTGCTTAAGTGGTTACATTTCAAGGATTAACCCTTGAAATTCAAACCCACAGTCTTTGTTACCACACATATTTACAACCACTAGGCCACAACACTCCCTTTAAAGACTTCTTATCTTGAGAACATTTGAATAAATATCTCTGATATCACACTAATAGGACTGCACCAGTAACAAAAGCACATTGTTTTGTTTTTTTTTATCCCCTTTTCTCCCAATTTGGAATGCCCAATTCCCACTACTTAGTGGGTCCTCATGGTGGCGCAGTTGCTAACCTCAATACGAGTTGCCTCCGCTTCTGAGACAAAAATCCATGCATCTTATCACGTGGCTCATCGTGCATGAAACCGCGGAGACTCCGCACGTGGAAGCTCGTGCTATTCTCCGCGATCTACGCACAACTTACCACATGCCCCATTAAACACGACCATGAGGAGTTTACCCCATGTGACTCTACCCTCCTTAGCAACCAGGCCAATTTGGAGACCGGGCTGGAGTCACTCGGCACACCCTGGATTCAAACTTACGACACCAGGTGTGGTAGACAAAAGCACACTGTTAATAAAGTAATGTATTTCTCAATGGATTTGCTTTGAGTAGTGCCCTCTGACCTTTGTGCACACTCTGTAGGTGATGTATGTCTCCATGGTGGATACGTGTTTCTTGGGGTCGTCTACAGTCACAAACAGGTCACGTGTCTCTCCGTCCAAATCATCATCTAGCTGTAGTCGGTTTAGTAGAGAAGAGGAGGAGGCGGGGCTTGATGTATCTAATGGAGTCCCATTGGGCAGGATCAGGTCCTGGGGGCGGAGCAAAATAATAAATGAGTAAATATAATGAAACACTGATATTTCGATCAAAGAGTTACTGCGTTGGCGAGAAATATAGAAAGAAAATTATGTGGGTTTGTAATTACATGAGGGTGAGTAAATCCTGAAAGAATTTTCAGCTTAGGTGAACTATTCCATAAATAGTCGACAACTCAACCACCACTCGCATAATCACAATGGAGTACCAAATTTGCAATTACAGAAATATTACATTCTTTAGCACATGAAACCACTTTCAACCCTTTATTTACAACAACATTGCAACAAAGTTCTTTAACTCTCTGAAGGAGGTGGGAGCCGGACAAACATTCAACGCAAGACATTTTATTGTTAGCACTTTTCAGTGTAACAAAACTGTCAACACCACTGCTTTCCAGCAGCACAAACACATTAACGGTGTACTTTTCAGCTCCAGAAAGACACGCAGCTTCCTTGTGTCTCTTTTTTTTAGTGTCTCTCTCGACTGCAGCTCTGATTGCGGCTTTATCCCAACAATGCAATCATCAACAGCTGGGCGAGATAATTCACTCCAGGTGTCCATTATGGTCTTGCGCCGCATCGTCGTCGCTCGTCATATATCACTATCACTCGACTAAGGCAGGGGAGCTTTCTGGCCTTACACCCACCATTTATGGAGAGGAGCCACAGCTTATTGAGAGAACAAACCAACACATTCACCAACAACATTTCTGCACAAGATAAGAATGTGTTCAAACTGTTTTTTAGAGAGCTCAAACAGCTTTATGGAACACGAATTCAAATGCAGGGATCTCAAGCCCTGTTTTTCTAAATTTCAAACTATGTTTAACTTGACAAAGCGACCTAAAAACAGTTTATTTGCCGTAAACAAAGTGAGACGCTTACATAAGCATCCATCAAATGCAGGTGTACATTGATGCATCCTAATACTTCCGTCACGGACTAATTGAAGAATTCAGTTGCGAAATAGACTGCTTTAGGCTATATGCCAATGATTGGCTTTTGTTCAATAAAATGAAAATAAACAATATATTGGATTCTAAAGCCACATTTTATATTGTTAATCAATGCTTTACTCGTCTGCCACAATAATGTAATGCATTTTAATGATCTGAATCATAATGTTTTATAATATATATTTTATTTATAAGTATTTAAATATAATAATTTAATCATTATAGTGTATATTGGATTACTGTTATTTGAGGGGTTTTCTCAGCAAATATATACAGTACATATGCGATTAATTCGATTAATCAGCATACCATGTAATTAATTTGATTAAACATTTTAATCGATTAACAGCCAAAGTCATTTTATATAAGATACATTATTTTAAAAACTCGTTTCAGTGTGAACCAGCTATAAAGAAGTTTGGATATAGAACAGGAAAGTTGCATAAAATGTTGGAATTACATCTAACTAACATCCTTTTTTCAGATCCAGCATTGAGGAAACTGTGACGCTTTTTCCTGATCACATGCCCATTTTGAGTGCTGAAACAAGTTCTCAGAGCTGCTTTTGCTGAGTTGCAGAAATGAGGCACTGTAAAAGAAAATAGTGCCCTGCCCCAACATAGAACCTGCCTTTTTGGTCAAAGTATTCACAAGAATTGACAGCTCCTGCCGTTACATATAAACTTAATAAAATTGAAATATTGGTATGTCTGTCACAGTTCATAAACTTGTTACATGAAATGGCAATAATCATTCTTGCTAGGAATAAATGTCTTCAATCACATGTTGTCTTCATCATCATAACTATCCCCAATGACTTTACTGTGCTAGAATGCAATTCATCAAAAATATGCCTTCCCTATTCTGCTCCTAAAATCTTCATATTCACATTTTAATAAGAGCAAGACTTTTTTCTGAGCAGTTTTTACACAACAGCATTCTCAGCATTTTAACTAATAATACATCTAATAAATAGGGAAGTCGCAGAGCAACTCAAAATGAGTAGTGATAAATGGGTTCATGCATGCAGGGACAGTTCACCTAAAAATTTAAATTCTCAAATCATTTACTCACCCTCATGCCATTCCAGATGTGTATGAATTTCATTTTTCTGCTGAACAAAAATAACGATTTTCAGAAGAATATCTCAGCTCTGTAGGTCCATACAATGCAAGTGAATGGTGACCAGACCTTTGAAGCTCCAAAAATAACAAATGCAACATGAACGTAATATGACTCCAGTGGTTTAATCCATGTCTACTGAATCGATATGATAGGTATGGGTGAGAAACATCAATATTTCAATCCTTTATTTACAATAAATCTCCACTTTCACTTTCAGAATGTGAAAGAACATGAAAGTGGAGATTTATAGTAAAAAGGGCTGAAATATTGATCTGTCGGTCACCTAAAGTGATTAACTGTATGTCTTATGAAGCAAGTCAAAGTCAGAAGTTTACATACACCTTAGCCAAATACATTTAAAACTCAGTTTTTCACAATTCCTGACATTTAATTGTATAAAACATTCCCTGTCTAAGATCAGTTATGATCACTTTATTTTAAGAATGTGAAATGTCAGAATAGTAGAGAGAATTATTTATTTGAGCTTTTATTTCTTTCATGATATTCCCAGTGGGTCAGAAGTTTACATACACTTAATTATTAGTATTTGGTAGCATTGCCTTTAAATTGTTTAACTTGGGTCAAATATTTTGGGTAGCCTTCCACAAGCTTCTCACAATAAGTTGCTGGAATTGTGGCCCATTCCTCCAGACAGAACTGGTGTAACTGAGTCAGGTTTGTAGGCCTCCTTGCTCGCACACGCTTTTTCAGTTCACAAATTTTCTTTGGAGGTATACTTGGGGTCATTGTACATTTGGAAGACATATTTGCGACCAAGCTTTAACTTCCTGGCAGATGTCTTGAGAAGTTGCTTCAATATATACACATAATTTTGTTGTTCTGGGATTGATTTGCAATTTTCGCACCAAACCATGTTAATTTCTAGGAGACAGAATGCGTCTCCTTCCTGAGCGGTATGATGGATGCGTGATCCCATGGTGTTTATACTTGTGTACTATTGTTTGTACAGATGAACATGGGACCTTCAGGCATTTGGGAATTGCTCCTAAGGATGAACCAGACTTGTGGAGGTCCACGATTTGTTTTTGTTTTTTGAGGTCTTGGCTGATTTCTTTTGATTTTCTCATGTCAAGCAATGAGGCACAGAGTTTGAAGGTCGGCCTTAAATACTGTACATCCACAGGTACACCTTCAATTGACTCCAATTAGCCTATCAGAAGCTAATTGCCAAAAATAATTTCCTGGAATTTTCCAAGCTGCTTTAAGGCACAGTTAACTTTTTGTATGCAAACTTCTGACCCACTGGAATTGTGATATAGTCAATTAAAAGTGAAACAATCAGTCTGTAAACAATTGTTGGAAAAATTACTCTGTCATACACAAAGCAGATGTCCTAAATTACTTGCCAAATCTATAGTTTGCAAATATGAAATCTGTAGAGTGGTTAAAAAAAATTGTTTTAATGACTTCAACCTAAGTGTATGTAAACTTCTGACTTCAACTCTATATTAAACCACCAGAGTCGAATGGATTACTTTTATGCCTACAGTTGTATGGACCTACAGTGCTGAGATATTCTTCTAAAAATCTTTGTTTGTGTTCAGCAGAAGACAGGAAGTCATACACATCTGGGATGGCATGAGGGTGAGTAAATGATGAGCGAATTTTCATTTTGGTTGAACTATACTGTGTACTATGTTTTTAAGCCAATATTTGTGATAAACTCACATCACATGAGTCAGTCTCTGTGAAACTGCACTTGTCACAAACACATGGACATGTCGACCCAATATCATGTTGAACTCATAATAATGGACACGTCATTAAATTGTTCCATATATTTTCTGCACATGTGCCTGTCGACACATGAGTTCTGAGAAAATCCTAAATACACTTGTGCAGCTAATCCACAGAGGTGAAAGTTATAAGAAGGTGCAACAGATATTCTTAGTTGACTATTTATCCAGTCAATATATTATAACATTTGACTTGCTCACGTCTCTTACATCATCAGCAAGCACCAGCATATCATTTTTACAATACAAATTTTACCACGTATAACGCTGTAGTTCCTAAACAATACGTTTTTAGTGCACACACACTCTCGGAGCAAGAGCAGCACATCTAGTTTTGTGCGTGAGGAAAGGAAATCTAACTATGTTCTTTTAAGCTGCACTATGGTCTATTCTTTATTAATTATGTATTTATCTTTTAATATTACTTGGTAAATCTGTTCTCATTCTTAGCAATGCCCCTGACAGTTAAAAACCATGTGCCTAAACAATACAGGACAGCATCTCAGTGAGTTGAACCAAGCTGAACACAGCTCTATTGTCAGACTCATGCAATGGTTCCTTAATGAATACTGTCATGATACATGTCGTGACATAAACGTCACAATACCATCTGATTTCATTTCAATGTGCACCATTTACAGGTTCCATTACAAAACAATTATTTTTAGTGGTACTACAGTTTCCTATAACATCAAATGTTCCATTAAATGTTAAACATTTAGATATTTTAATTCTTAATATTTTATATATATATATATATATATATATATATTGCTATATCTATCTAGAAGTTTATGATCATATACATTTACACTCTTTGATTGTTATTTTTTCTCTAAAATACCTTAATGTAATCCTCCTGAGATCCAGGTGTGACTGCTGCGTGCATTTTCCATTTCCCTTTTTGATTTGTAACTAGTAGCACCTAATAAACAAGCAAATAGTTTTCCTAAAAAAATGTATGCCCACATATGTGGACAGTGGGACGAAGTAGTGAAATTTTAAACAATACCAAGCTAAAGAAAGTCTGATTTTTGAGACATTACGGGCATTACATCAGAAATTAGCACAATGAATTCTGATTCAAAGTAATGGCCAGCATCATCCAATCACTGTCAACCGTGTTCAAATTAAATTATACATAATATATTCTGAATCGAAGAACTGGTTACAATTATCTCATGTCTACCAAACATGTTGAGTGATCCAACCATCATCTGCAGCCTTAAACTGAACTTTTGCTCAGATTTTAGAAGTGAATGCGCTGCACAGAGTGCTATAGGATGCTCCCTTGCTCCCTATTTAGTGAATGACATACCCAGCTGCGAGCTGTCTGTCAACTGGTCTCAGAACAGTTTGAAATGCTTATATTAAAGTGTCATGTTAATTTATGAGTTCATATTCATATATTTTCTCTCTCTCTGACTGCTTTTTTTCTTCACTAAAAGTACCTTAACTTTATACCTTATTTTGGGGATACAAATTTTTTTCTTAGCATAATAACGTGACGTGCACAATTCAAATCAAACTGTCAACATCTGCCGCTACTCACACATCTACTGTATAAACATATTTTACTTCAGTGCGAAATTCACCATCAGATGTTTATCTATGAAGCCTAACTGTTATTTACTTCCAGAACTTAAAGATTAAACTACCAAAAGAATATGTGAGGAACAAAATCACCTGTCATTGAGCTCAGATGCAGTTCTCTATTTAAAGAGACAGTACCGATTTAGCATGTGTTCTGAATATCAATGTAAATAATTGTAAAGGGAACAATTTATACATGTAGTTTTAAAGTTTTAAAGACAAATGTATTATTTTTACCTAGAAGGGTTACCTGAAATTCCCTTCATAATCAACAGCATGAGCTGAGAAATAATGTATTTTATATTTAAGTTAAATGGACATTGCAACCAAAATATCAGTTAGCAAGTTAAGACTTTTTAAAACTACCCGAGAGTAAGAATGGGCACGAGTACTTGGACGTGGCAGCATTTGAGGGGTACATTGATTGTCTGAGAGACGTTTCATAGCAACCAAACTGATATACGACGCTGCAATCTATTGTTACAATACTCAAAACAAAGAGAGTGTAAGTAACCGTGTTTTGAACACCGGTCTCTCCAAAATGTTTGCTAAACACGTTTTACACCTTTGAATCGTAAATGGATATTATCAAATAAATAATCAATAAAACTGTATGTTTGTCACCGACTGTAATTATACCTGCCCTGGGTACCGATATGTTTGCGTGACGTAACACAAACCTGCATCTCGATGAAATGGGAGTTGAGGATTTCCGCACGAGTTTCAAAAGTTAAAGTCAGAAATAAAGTGTCATTCGTTTCACTTTCCCCAGTTGAAAGGTGGAAATTCCGACTCAAATCTGTTATTGTGCTGATTAAATCGGCAAAACCGATATTTCGGCCGACCTCCAGTTTATACTGGATAATATCCCCACCACAAACCCAAATTGGTCAGGGGGCTCAAAATTTGGTGCTACGCCCCTGCATGACAGTACCATGTTGCATGTCCAGGTAACAATAAACATTGTAGCTTTTTAACTTTTTTGTTAATGCATCAATGAAATTGCATTCTAATTTGTTTTTACCCAGTAAAAACCCTGACCAGTTAAGCAATATAATGACATTCTTTCAGGCAGCACTAGGTAGCTGGACATCACTATTGCTTGAGTTTTTGAAACGCAACCTATCTAGACAGCACTTCTGAGCATCACAGGTGGGACGCAGCAATAATGCCCACAAATGCTGCACCCGCCAATGATGCTTTAAACATGTTTTCTGTGTAGTGGTGTCCGTATGTTTGGCAGCGCAGCCCTGATGAGCTCACCTTCTCGACGGTGCTGCTGTTGTGGAGACTCAGCGCGGACTCGTCAGCGGACAGCGGGTGACAAATGTCCTGCAGAGATTTCTGCCCGGAGGACGGCAGTGGTTTGGGGGTACCGGTGCTCATCGCGCTGCTGTTGTTTGATCGTGCAGGTGTTTGACTTCACTACTGCACAAACACAAACACATCTGTCAGCTGACTGACACCGCGCAGCTGCGGAAGTAAAACAGTCAGCTGACGCGACAGATACGCAGGCACTTCCGGAAAATCATCGACACTTTTCATGTTAAAAGTCACTCGTTAAAAACAAAACAAAATCAATTTTATTCAATTTGTAGTGCTTCTGTAACCACACAAAAGTGTTAAGGTACGATGATAAATACGGGTTTAGCTAGGTGATATACATATAAAATTACCATAACAAAAAAAGCACAAAAAAAAGAGCACGCATGAAATAAAAATAACAAAAAAATATATATATATTATTATTATATACATACATACATACATACATACATATATATATATATATATATATATATATATATATATATATATATATATATATATATATATATATAAAACTAGTAGCACCTAATAAACAAGCTAATAGTTTTCCTAAAAAAATGTATGTCCACATATGTGGACAGCGGGACGAAGTTGTGAAATTTCTGATTTTTGAGACATTACGGGCATTACATCAGAAATTAGCACAATGAATTCTGATTCAAAGTAATGGCCAGCATCATCCAATCACTGTCAACCGTGTTCAAATTAAATTATACATAATATATTCTGAATCGAAGAACTGGTTACAATTATCTCATGTCTACCAAACATGTTGAGTGATCCAACCATCATCTGCAGCCTTAAACTGAACTTTTGCTCAGATTTTAGGAGTGAATGCACTGCATAGAGTGCTATAGGATGCTCCCTTGCTCCCTATTTAGTGAATGACATACCCAGCTGTGAGCTGTCTGTCTGCACTGGTCTCAGAACAGTTTGAAATGCTTATATTAAAGTGTCATGTATATATCGTGGTGGCGTAGTGACTCGCCTCAATCCAGGTGGCGGAGGATGAATCTTAGTTGCCTCTGCATCTGAGACACATAACCCCCACTCCCATCCACAAATCTTATCACGTGGCTTGTTAAGCGCGTTACCGCAAAGACATGCGTGTGGTGGCTTCATGCTATTCTCGTGGCATCCACACACGAATGACCACGTGCCCCACCAAGAGCGAGAACCACATTATAGCGACCACTAGGAGGTTACCCCATGTGACTCTACCCTCCCTAGCAACTGAGCAAATTCGGTTCCTTAGGAGACCTGGCTGGAGTCACTCAGGTCCTGGATTCAAACTCATGACTCCAGGTGTGGTAGTCAGTTACTATATACAATATACTATGTATATACACTTTTATAATATGCAATTACATGTTTCAATGTACATACCCCGCCATGTTTTATTTTTGCATTTATAAAAAATGAATCATAATTCAATAATTGTAATACAGTTAATCTTCTCACAACTGTTCATTTGTTATGCGTATTACATTAATGATAGAGGAAAATACTTCAATTTGTCGTTTATATTTAATTTTTCATAAAAAGATAATAAAACTGTTTACTCTACATGTCATTAAAGATAAAAAGAATGAAAACACTACTGTACGCTACTATATATATTATTATTAAAACAAATTGTAGAAAAGTAAACTACCAACAAAAACTAACCCAAGCACAAGAACACGTTTTCGCTGGGCTCTTCTTATCGGTGTCCTCCATCTTGAGAGGCAAACTTGACGCAAAAATGCACTCCGTCTTGTTGGTTTTGGAAAATGTTAGAGGTAGCCAGTGTCTTTACTCGCTGAGCTTCCAGGCCCCCGAATGTTCATTTTATTAAAAAAATATTAATACTTTTTTGAAGACAATAAAGGAATAATAAAAGTTAAGCTAAATCGACAGCATTTGTTGTATATGTTGAACTCTCTCGATTACTTAAAAAAACACTAAATCTGGGTTACTGTAAAGCACTTGGTCAGAGGCGTTGTTTCCAGGGGGGATGGGGGGAGGTCATCAAAATAAGCAAGCACAATACCCTTTTGTGGTAATCAGCGTTATGCTACAAATGCTGTAGATTAAGCTTAACTTGTATTGTTCAAGTCATCTTTGTTGGTGAAATTTTCTTTTTTCCCATCGAGAAATATACAATTAAAAATATGGGGTGAAGAAAAGACAACGAGAAGTCATTCAATGAGAATGAGAACTGTCCAAAGGTCAAAACAAAGAAGCTAATTTATTAGCATGATTGTTTTTCATGTGTAGACACACACACGTGTGTTACATGTTTCTCATTCCTAGCACTTTCAGAGAGTGATTTTTCACATTTTCACTTGTATTTTCAAAGTTTATGCCCTGGAGTTTTTATGTAATTAGCAGTGCTACCAGAGGGTGCAGTAATGTGCTTACTGAGAGTCGAATCTGCTTTAGATAAATGCAGAAGAAGAACACTTCCGTCCATGTGCGAGCAATGTGGAGCTACACGGCTGTATGAGGTACGTTACAAGCAGAAACATTTACACCTTTAACAGTAAAATATGTTAAAGTGATTGTAGGTTCATCTAGATTGATATTAAGTGTATCCGAATGATGTTTGTATTTAAAATTTGGATGGTTTTACTGACCCAATGATTTAACTCACTACCCATCTGACCCTGAACTCAGGGGAAAGATTATTTACTCTTATATGAGGGTCAATCTCATAAATGTTCACTTGGATTCTGATTAACTTGTTGGTTGCTGTGTTAACGTTTCCTATATTTTTCTTTCTTTTCAGACGGAGTCTAGTGACGTGATGCATCAACATGTGTGGGAGATTATCAAAATTTGTTCTGACTCTGATTATTCCCAACATATTTTTTGTAAGTGTTTGTTATAGAGACAGAGTTGTATAGTTTGTTTGTTTTGTGTGAGCCTGTAGAATACAATAAAAATGTGTATTTAAAAAAAAATGTAATTTGATTTATTCAGATGTTCAGGGCCCAGGCCGTTTCTAGAGATTTTAAAACATCAGGCCATAAGGGTATATTAATGTTATAAATTAACCCTTTCCAAACTATTCAGAGAGTTTTGCTAATCTGTTTGAGCAATGCTTTGAAAAGAACAATAGGGGATTGTCTCCTCCTTTAAGACTAATGGACACGCCCACTACTAGTTACGCCCCCTTAAAATAATAGGTGAAATAATGAAGTCTTGGAACAATTGGATTACGCATACAGGGTTGTTTACTTTAAAATATAATTAAACCACAAATTAAGTTATTTTGAATTCAATCGTCCTGCCTTATCACTAGTTAAGTGCTAGTGAGGAGACATTTCATGAAAGTGAAGAAGCTAGCTGTATGCTAAGCTAATAGGCTAACCGATAATGAGCTTGTGAGCTAACTGGAGAAACAGACCAGATATATCTTACCATTTATATATATATTTTTGTTTTTTAACAACCAGAAATTGTACAACCACATTGAGGAATAGAGTAAAGAGCAAAATTTCATATTAAACAAGTAATTTACAGACAGCCCATCCTGCAATAACACAGGGAGGGGGAGGGTGTGGAGCGCGACCAATCAGGATACACTCTCCGTCACACATGCTGCGTCTGAAATCGCTCACTCATTCACTATTTCCTATATAGTGAATGGCTTTGAGTGCACTATATTTCAGTAGTGAGTGAATGAAATGAGTGCGCGATTTCAGATGCTGACGTAAATTCCATGCGCCAGAGAACACTCCACTCGGGAGCGGTCACAGACATGTCATGAACATTTCACCTGTGTGGCTTCATGAATTTTATTATCTTTATATAGTTTGTTTATATATACACTACCGTTCAAAAGTTTGGGGTCACATTGAAATGTCCTTATTTTTGAAGGAAAAGCACTGTACTTTTCAATGAAGACAACTTTAAACTAGTCTTAACTTTGAAGAAATACACTCTATACATTGCTAATGTGGTAAATGACTATTCTAGCTGCAAATGTCTGGTTTTTGGTGCAATATGTACATAGGTGTATAGAGGCCCATTTCCAGCAACTATCACTCCAGTGTTCTAATGGTACAATGTGTTTGCTCATTGGCTCAGAAGGCTAATTGATGATTAGAAAACCCTTGTGCAATCATGTTCACACATCTGAAAACAGTTTAGGTCGTTACAGAAGCTACAAAACTGACCTTCCTTTGAGCAGATTGAGTTTCTGGAGCATCACATTTGTGTGGTCAATTAAACGCTCAAAATGGCCAGAAAAAGAGAACTTTCATCTGAAACTCGACAGTCTATTCTTGTCCTTAGAAATGAAGGCAATGCGAGACATTGCTAAGAAATTGAAGATTTCCTACAACGGTGTGTACTACTCCCTTCAGAGGACAGCACAAACAGGCTCTAACCAGAGTAGAAAAAGAAGTGGGAGGCCGCGTTGCACAACTGAGCAAGAAGATAAGTACATTAGAGTCTCTAGTTTGAGAAACAGACGCCTCACAGGTCCCCAACTGGCATCTTCATTAAATAGTACCCGCAAAACACCAGTGTCAACATGTACAGTGAAGAGGCGGCTGCGGGATTCTGGGCTTCAGGGCAGAATGGCAAAGAAAAAGCCATATCTGAGACTGGCCAATAAAAGAAAAAGATTAAGATGGGCAAAAGAACACAGACATTGGACAGAGGAAGACTGGAAAAAAGTGTTGTGGACAGATGAATCCAAGTTTGAGGTGTTTGGATCACAAAGAAGAACGTTTGTGAGACGCAGAACAAATGAAAAGATGCTGGAAGAATGCCTGACGCCATCTGTTAAGCATGGTGGAGGTAATATAATGGTCTGGGGTTGCTTTGGTGCTGGTAAGGTGGGAGATTTGTACAGGGTAAAAGGGATTCTGAATAAGGAAGGCTATCACTCCATTTTGCAACGCCATGCCATACCCAGTGGACAGTGCTTGATTGGAGCCAATTTCATCCTACAACAGGACAATGACCCTAAACACACCTCCAAATTGTGCAAGAACTATTTAGAGCAGAAGCAGGCAGCTGGTATTCTATCGGTAATGGAGTGGCCAGCGCAGTCACCAGATCTGAACCCCATTGAGCTGTTGTGGGAGCAGCTTGACCGTATGGTACGCAAGAAGTGCCCATCCAACCAATCCAACTTGTGGGAGCTGCTTCTGGAAGCGTGGGGTGCAATTTCTCCAGATTACCTCAACAAATTAACAGCTAGAATGCCAAAGGTCTGCAATGCTGTAATTGCTGCAAATGGAGGATTCTTTGACGAAAGCAAAGTTTGATGTAAAAAAAATCTTATTTCAAATACAAATCATTATTTCTAACCTTGTCAATGTCTTGACTCTATTTTCTATTCATTTCACAACGTATGGTGGTGAATAAGTGTGACTTTTCAGGAAAACACAAAATTGTTTGGGTGACCCCAAACTTTTGAACGGTAGTGTATCTTACCATTTATATATATATTTTTGTTTTTTAACAACCAGAAATTGTACAACCACATTGAGGAATAGAGTAAAGAGCAAAATTTCATATTAAACAAGTAATTTACAGACAGCCCATCCTGCAATAACACAGGGAGGGGGAGGGTGTGGAGCGCGACCAATCAGGATACACTCTCCGTCACACATGCTGCGTCTGAAATCGCTCACTCATTCACTATTTCCTATATAGTGAATGGCTTTGAGTGCACTATATTTCAGTAGTGAGTGAATGAAATGAGTGCGCGATTTCAGATGCTGACGTAAATTCCATGCGCCAGAGAACACTCCACTCGGGAGCGGTCACAGACATGTCATGAACATTTCACCTGTGTGGCTTCATGAATTTTATTATCTTTATATAGTTTGTTTATATATATATATATATATATACTTTTATAATATGCAATTAAATGTTTCACTGTGCATACCCCGCCATGTTGTATTTTTGCATTTAATCTTCTCACAACTGTTCATTTGTTATGCGTATTACATTAATGATAGAGGAAAATACTTCAATTTGTCGTTTATATTAAATTTTTCATAAAAAGATAATAAAACTGTTTACTCTACATGTCATTAAAGATAAAAAGAATGAAAACACTACTGTACGCTACTATATATCTTATTTTTAAAACAAATTGTAGAAAAGTAAACTACCAACAAAAACTAACCCAAGCACAAGAACACGTTTTCGCTGGGCTCTTCTTATCGGTGTCCTCCATCTTGAGTCCACAGGCAAACTTGACGCAAAAATGCACTTGTTGGTTTTGTTTCTGGTTTGGAAAATGTTATTTTCTTGAGAAGAAAAATAATTATTACACAAAGATCAACAACGTTGAGGAGCGCGTTGTTGGCTCGTCGACGCCACCCATCAGTAAGAAGTTATTAAGAAAATATACATTTAGCTGTTACCTAAATAAATGATGAATAGATCCATTGAACTACTGGAAAATTTCTTACAGAATATTTAAAAACCTAGACTTCAGTTTTTAGTTTTCAGTTGAATGTATTTTGTCTACATAAGATAAACTAATAAAATGTATATTGTTCAAAGTTGATGTTAATAATACACTGACCTCAGTAGAACATTTGTGTATCTTATGTTTATATAAATAACTTCAATTTCAGTTTACTATTTATATCTTCGGTTAAATAATATGATATGACATATAATTTAAAAGTTACTCTTTGTCATATTTAAAGAGTTAAGAGAAAATGAATCAGAGTGATTGAATAGGATTTTAAAAGTTCGTGTAGCCAGTAGAATCACTCAACGATCCAAGGGGGTGTTACATGTAGTGGTCGCGTCATACAGTGGGTGTTCCCTTGTAGACTTGAGAGATGCTGACAGATACGCTTGACAAGAACCGACTCAAACGAGTGATTCATTTGTGAGCATCGCTAGTTCTTATTCTAAACAGGCGACAGGAAGTATTTAAAAAAATCAAATGTAACCAGTCAAGTATTGTTATGTAACAACAACTAACATTTACTTGATAACTCCCAAAAAAATAATTTGGTGCTCGAGCCACAAATGTTTTGCACTAGTTATAGTAATAGTGAAAGAGGAGTATGTAAAGTTCCTCGATATGAAGTCCCTCACACCAGCATTTGCTTTTTGTTTCTTTATAGCCTATTTGGTGTAAAAATACACGTTTTTAATTAATGGACATTCTGTCATTAACTCATTGATTTATCATCATGTTTTTATTTTGTTTGCCATGGGACAGTTTTCAGCAGCTTAAAAATAATCATAAAAGTATCCACTCTATTCATGTGCAACATATATTCCAAGTCTTCGGAAGCCATGTAATAGCTTTGTGTGAGAGACAGATACAAGTTTAAGTCTTTATACAATGATCCTCATTCCCATGCACCATACCACTCAAATACTGAACTTGTTCAAATAAAATAAAAAAGTTGCCTCGTGTTGTTATGAGAACTTAGTCTGCCAGACCATCCTGCTGAGTTAATGGACACTTGTGTTTGCTGCACTGTGTAAATGGTCAAAAAGCCTGTCTTGGTGAGATATTGAAAACAGTTGAGTTGGTCCTTCAAGATGCAGCAATGATGCCTTCATGCTGTCAGAATTATCATACTTCCCCCTTCTGAAGTGGCTTTTATGAGTACATTGTGTTCAATTGTTTTGTTGTCTGAAAGAAGAGGAAACATGGACGATGCCAAGTTCATTCTTGCATATTTTTTGGAGTACTCTTATTTTGACACCGTAATACATGTTCATCATTTTACTGACATGAATGGAATTTTGGTCACTTACTATTTATATTTTAAAAAATGAACAATATGCATTAAATGGTTGTTGATATACACCAATGAGACCAAACATTTTGACCACTCACAGGGGGAGGGAATAATGTTGATCATCTCCTTACACGGCCCCATGTCAATGTCTGGGTAGACCAGATGGTAAGCAATCAATCAGTTTTTGTAGACAACATGTTGAATGCAGGAGAAATGGTCAGGAGTAAAGACCTGAGCAACTTTGTCAAGGGCGAAATTGTTATGGCCAGATGACTGGGTCAGAGCATCTCTGAAATGGCGAGGCTTGACGGGTGCTCCCAGTCAGCAGTGGCGAGTACCTACTGATAGTGGTCCAACAAGGAACAAACAACAAACAGGTGACAAGGCTCATCGTTGCGCAAAGGCAACAAAGGCTATCCTGTCTGGTCCAAACCGACAAAACATCTACTGTGGCACAAGTCACAGAAAATGTTAATGATGTTTACGTATGCATAGCCGCAGACTGGTCAGAGTGCCCATGATGACCCCTGTAAACCGTCAAAATCACCTACAATTGACACCCAAGCATTGGAACTGGACATTGGAGCAGTGGAAGAAGGTTGTTTAGTTCAACGAGTCCCGTGTGCACTAATTACCTGGGGAAGTGATGGTACCAGGATGCACTCTGGGAAGACGACAAGCCGGTGGAGGGAGTGTGATGCTCTGGGCAATGTTCTGCAGTGAAACCCTGAGTCCGGCCATTCATGTGGACGTCAATTTGACACATGCCACCTACCTAAACATCATTGCAGACCAGGAACACCCCTTCATGGCAATGGGATTCCCTGATGGCAGTGGCTTCATTCAGCAGGATAATACCCCGTCAAACTGCACATATTGTTCGGGAATGGTTAGAGGAACATAAGGAAGAGTTCAGGGTGTTGCCCTGGCCTCCAAATTCCCCAGATCTCAATCCGATGGAGCATTTGTGGGATATGCTGAACCAACAAGTCCAATCCACGACAGCTCCACCTCACAACTTACAGGACTTGAAGGATCTGCTGCTAATGTCTTGGTGCAAGATACCACAGGACACCTTCAGACCTCATTAAGTCCATGTCTTGGTGGATCTCCGCTGTTTTGCTGGCAAGCAGAGGACCACCAGCATATTAGGCAGGTGGTCATAAGGTTTTGGGTCACCGGTGTATGCAAGTATATTTGACCGAAACGGCAAGCTCTAAGCTGTAATTTGAAAAATGAATAAAATCTATCATTAACAATAGAAACATACTTTCCTTCATGTTGAACATTTGCATCTACCCCCAATTCTGAAGGCTCAGGTATACTTTGTTTTTTCTGAATTTTGTATCGGATTTTGCCTGATCGACATTTTTGCCTTTCAAAATGCTAAAGTATACTTGGGTTGTCTGCGTTGCTTGTTGAAACGCGCAAACAGTCCGCGCTAATGACGAAATTTCCATCCGCATACTGTGTGCGTTCCAATCAGCAACCTGGATAACCAAAGTATACACAGTTTCACAGTTGTAATTACGACTTGAGGGGCTGTTCATGTGCAATTTCAGAGTAGGAAACCAATAAATCTTATAGCACATGAAGGCAGCATAAGTACCAATTATTTAGATATGTAACCCTAAAACAAAGAATATATACAGATGTTCTTGAACAATTTGCGATTTAAGTCACACGCCGAAATATTTGCAAAACTCTTTTAAGACATGATGCCACAAACCTTGCAAAACAAAATAACAATAATTGGGTTAAAATATCCCAAGGATGTCTGAGCTACATCAACCAACCACTGGGTTGCCTAATGGGTTACCAACTTGGGTTTCAATTGAGTACGAGGTTGAAACAACAAGATGATAAGCAAATGATGACAGAACTTTCTCATTAAAAAAACATTCACTATAATCAAAAAAGAATAGACAATATAATGCAACAGTCTGGTTCCTTAAAGCTGTCTACACTAGCTGATGTTTCCAATGATTTTCAGATGTTTGCTTCATTAACATAACCACCGGCCAGGCAGAGGGAGACAGAGCACCCACTAGCACCTCTCAGTGGGAGGTGTTAATCACTTGACATTGGGACTCCCTGCTGAGTTAATGGCTTCAAGCACTGAAAAGACACAAATATTTTGTTTGGAAAAATCAAAAGACAAGATGACAAGAGAGAACTGACAAGATGACAAGCTGATCGGAACTTCTTTTTTTCACACATCTGCATATCACCACAAACGCTGATTAAAATCCATATTGATTCTGTCATTCTGCAAAAATAATGCAATACCATCTAATGACGGATAAAAATAACCTTGATGGACATTTTACAGTTTTGGTGCGCTTTAAAATATAACCTTGTGAAAGCCAACCGAACCATGAAAACGAACGTTGTAACTATTTTAGCCCCTTTCGGAACAATTAAGCAAGCTACAGTTCTGAAGATGCCGCAAATCACTCTATTGCGCTTATACTCGTATTGTTATTTTGGCGAACTACACGTGACAGGGATCAAGGATAGTTGGGGTGAGTCATTATGTGTCACCCCTAAACCATTTTTAATCGGCAAGTGTGTCATACCTCTGACTGAAGAGAGCGAGATCTCAGCAAAACAACCTGCATGTGTGACACCCTTGGCCAAAATGAGTGGTTTTGAGTCTGCTAGTGTAGAGCCAGCTTTAGTAAAACTCCATTCACTGTCTCCAGAGAGAAATGTTTAAGCTTAAAAAGCTTTAAAGACAGACCTACAATGATCTCCAAAGAAATATGCTTATATGCTTCTGTTGAAGCTATCCGACACAAAAAAAAAAAAAATCAGCTTAATAGCAAAATATCTGGTGTACAAATAAGCATCGCCCTGACCACCATCTCCCATCAAGCACTCGGAATGATGCAATCCAGTGTCCCTACACTCTTAAACAACTTATACATGTTCAAAAATACCTGAATATTCAGCAATAATGATTGATTTTATATTTGATAAATGTTTATGAGTCGTTTATTAATGGTTTGATGTTTTGTTTTACTTTATTCATCAGTAAACCAAACAAACATTATTTACAATGAGGCTCTAGTTTCTATTTCAGAGCAGAACTCACGGCATTTAATTCAACACATTTGCATCACTGTAAAACCAACAGACATTATTCAGCTTATAACTGCTGTGCTGCTTGCAGAGCCAAATTACTCAAAAAAAAAAACTATAACAATGATCAATGAATTAAATCATTACAAAATCAATAAATTACCCTTATATTCCAGTTTAGCATTTGTTTGCATCTATTTCTTTTTTTGACATTTTCAGGGTTACGGCTATCTGCATGTCATTTAACGACAGTGGGTGTCACCTTTCAAAGTAGGCCTTCCTCTTCCATAATGACACACAGAATCAACACCTAAGCCAATGTTAGTCATTTACAGCATTTATTTCATAGGTTAAAATTAATTGATTGGCAACATTTTGGTTGGCAACTTCATCTGCAAATCTCTTATTGTACTAATCTAAGCCATAGTTGTGGTGTGAAAAAACATAGCTACATGTCGATAACTGTAACCCTGAAAATGAAAAGGCCGAAGCTCATGCTTAAATGAAAATGGATGCAAAACAGTTTTTTTTTTAATGCCAAAAATGAAATACAAGAGACTTTTTTAATGATTCATTTAATTATTGTATAGTTTTTAACAATTGAATTATGTATTTAATGGTTTATTATATTTAAATATATTTTTAATGAGTAATTTGGCCCTCCAGAGCTGTGATCTTTCAGAGATGTAAGATTAATGATTATTTGGGCATTAACGTGTTATTTATCCGATATTGAAGAACTTTGTGGAATATAAAATGACACATTTAAGTAAAATGAAGATTTTCAGTAACTGTAAATCCTTCGGGTCATGTCTTTGTCCTGGGTGAATCACAGTAAGGTACATTTTCTAGCAGTAGACTCTTGCGGGGCCGCAACACTACAAATCAAAATAAAAGCAACAATTATAAAGCGAAGCCACTAATCATCTTTTAAAATGCACTGTATAATTACACATACAGTTCATCACTTACACAATTTATTTTCCTCCACATGCTCTGCCTGTATTACATTTTCACGAAGGATGGTCTCAACTGCTCGGGCCATTTTAAGCATCTGAAAAAAAACATAAATATTGTGTCCTAGAACTCAAAGGGTATACAGAAGTGGCCATTTCATTTCTAGTTTAACAATATGCAGTCTGAAAATGTCACTCACCTCTTTAATATTTTCTTCTGAAGTTTCATTCTTGTTACTTTTGAATTCTTCATTTATTTTTAACCTGGTAGCTTCATGTCCAACGAAAGAAAACATTGAAGAAAGCATTTAACACATCTATGCCAACTTTATTTTATTAGTTTTTATTTACTTTATTGCAGAATATGAAAGATTCACAAACATTAAGTGGGGCCCAAAAGTCTAAGACCACTAGTGAAAGTGCAAAAAAAATCATTACAAATTGTATTAGCAGCATAATAATTTCAATTAGAAGTTGTACTGACAAATGTACAGACAAAAACAGACTTAGTATTTGGGATGTCAACACAAGAGTTAAGTACGAAGAGTAAGAGCTTTAACCCTTGTGCGTCAATCAAAAAAAATAAAAGTTACTCGGACGTCCTTAGAAGACAAAAATGTCCACGTCAAAAAACTGCCATAATAATATTACATAGAGTGCATCCGGAAAGTATTCACAGCGCTTCACTTTTTCCACATTTTGTAATGTTACAGCCTTATTCCAAAATAGATTAAATTAATTATTTTCCTCAAAATTCTACAAACAATACCCCATAATGACAACGTGAAAGAAGTTTGTTTGAAATCTTTGCAAATTTATTACAAATAAAAAACGAAAAACAAAATATAAATAAATCACAAGTATATACAAGTATTCACTGCTCAATACTTTGTTGAAGCACCTTTGGCACCAATTACAGCCTCAAGTCTTTTTGTGTATGATGCTACAAGCTTGGCACAACTATTATTGGGCAGTTTCTCCCATTCTTCTTTGCAGGACCTCTCAAGCTCCATCAGGTTGGATGGGGAGCGTCGGTGCACAGACATTTTTAGATCTCTCCAGAGATGTTCAATCGTTTTCAGGTCTGGGCTCTGGCTGAGCCACTCAAGAACATTCACATGTTATCTTGGCTGTGTGATTAGGGTCGTTGTCCTGTTGGAAGATGAACCTTTGCCCCAGTCTGAGGTCCAGAGCGCTCTGGAGCAGGTTTTCATCAAGGATATCTCTTTACATTGCTGCATTTGTCTTTCCCTCGATCCTGACAAGCCTCTCAGTTCCTGCTGCTGAAAAACATCCCCACAGCATGATGCTGCCACCACCATGCTTCACTGTAGGGATGGTATTGGCCAGGTGATGAGTGGTGCCTGGTTTCCTCCAGACATGACACTTGCCATTCAGGCCAAAGAGTTCAATCTTTGTTTCATCAAACCAGAGAATTTTGTTTCTCATGTTCTGAGTGTCCTTCAGGTGCCTTTTGGCAAACTCCAGACGGGCTGTCATGTTCTTTTTACTGCGGAGTGGCTTCCGTCTGGCCACTCTACCATACATGCCTGATTGGTGGAATGCTGCAGAGATGGTTGTTCTTCTGGAAGGTTCTCCTTTCCCTACAGAGAATCGCTGGAGCTCTGTCAGAGTGACCATCGGGTTCTTGGTTACCTCCCTGACTACGTCCCTTCTCCCCCGATTGCTCAGTTTGGCCGGGCGGCCAGCTCTAGGAAGAGTCCTGGTGGTTCCAAACGTCTTCCATTTACTGATGATGGAGGCCACTGTGCTCATTGGGACCTTCAATGCTGCTGAAATTTTTCTGTACCCTTCCCCAGATCTGTGCCTTGATACAATCCTGTCTCGGAGGTCTACAGACAATTTCTTGGACTTCATGGCTTGGTTTGTGCTCTGACATACACTGTTAACTGTAGGACCTCATATAGACAGGTGTGTGCCTTTCCAAATCATGTCCAATCAACTGAATTTACCACAGTTGGACTCCAGTCAAGTTGAAGAAACATCTCAAGGATGATCAGTGGAAACAGGATGCACCTGAGCTCAATTTTGAGTGTCAAATGCTGTGAATACTTATGTACATGTGATTTTTTTTTTAGTTTTTTATTTGTAATAAATTTGCAAAGATTTCAAACAAACTTCTTTCACATTGTCATTATGGGGTATTGTTTGTAGAATTTTGAGGAAAATAATGATTTTAATCAATTTTGGAACATGGCCGTAACATTACAAAATGTGGAAAAAGTGAAGCGCTGTGAATACTTTCCGGATGCACTGTATTAACATTATTTCCACTTTCGATGAGTTAATTTAAACAACATCAGTCCTGATCATAACTACCAAATATTCATTCATTTTCAGGATTTTAACCGTTTAAATGCCAGTTTGTTTATATAATGCCACTGTAGTTTTTTTTTATGAAAACAGTATTCAATTATTTTCCATATACTAAATGATAAGGGGATTTTTTTTATTTTATTATTATTATCACAATAATGATGCATTATTATTTTTTTGCAGTGTCAGACTATAAACAACTCTCAAAACCTTGGAGAACAAAAATGTCAGCATCAAAAAACTACTTTAAATGCCAGTTTGTTTACATAATGCCACTGTTGTTTTTTTACACTCCGAAATGAAACAGAATATCATAGAATACATTTTTTGCTTTAATGGCACTGGGATCAAATATTGCAGTTTTAATGGGTTTCAATGGGGGCATTTTTGTCCTGAAGTGTATACGTATAGGAACAGAGGTTGAAATATCAAAATTCCTCCCAAAATACACACCTTTGTTAAATATGTATGCAATTGGCATAGAAAAAACAAACATGAAATAAACAAAAATGTCCCGAAGGTCGCACAAGGGTTAAATATTATATGTGCTACTTTTTGTTGTCTGTTGAAATGCTCACTATAAAGTGTTGTATCATAAATATAATGCGTCACTAGTGTTTAATATTGATGGATGCATGTTTACGGAAATACCTGTCAGAGCTCTGTCGTCATCTTTAAATACATTTCTCCGTGTTTTGTGGAGATCTTTGAACACTCGAAGTACCTTATGAATAAGAATATAAGGAAACTGATATAGATGAATGACTATGAAAATTTTTCAAATGTCATAATTAAATTATTATTTGCTCTTATAAAGCTACTGCAGAACCAGCATAAAACATAAGCGATTAATGGGGAAACTGAGCTTTTAAATAAACATGCCAAACACACCTTGTTAACTAAACAAAACAACATTTAATAATGTCGTGTCAAACCATAAATACAGTAGATTTGTTTTGATTCTCACCTTCAAGCGTGTCCCCATCGTGTACAAGTCTCACTCCTCTGATAGTGTTTTTTTTATATGAATATTACACAGCGCCACCTGCTGTACCGGAGAATGCAAAGGTCCTCACGTCTTTGTTTATTTGACATTCAGGGGCTTTTAATGATTATGGGCTAGTCTCTTTTCGTAAATGCTAAAATAGTTCTTAATATTTATTTAATTTCAAGATATAATACAGTTCTACGTTAATTATGAAACTTTGTTATAATGTCCAATCTAACCGAAAATAGACTAAATCTTAAATTGAATAAATAAAGATGTTTAATATAGATCTGATTTCCCTACAATATAGAGGAATACTACAGCCAAACATTTAACATTTTACATTTAACATTAACATTTACCCTTACAAAAAAATCTAGAGTTCTGACAAACTTGCTGCAAATTTCCCACATATAATCTTCACGTGCAAACAAGGTTGCTAATCGACGCAAATGTTTGGTAGAAGTTTGTAGCTCATCGCCAGCAATGGTGAACCTGCAGCAAACCTTTACAATAAAGAGTTTGCCACAAAGCTTGTTTGAATTTGAAAATAATGAGTGGCATATTTGCGACAAAGTTTCTAGCAAGTTTGCCAGAACTCTACATTTTTGTAAGGGTTGCCAAAATATTAGCAAAAACTATCTGCATTCCCGAGCCAATAGCCAAGCAGTGTTTCCCTAAAACCTGCCCTTAATACATCGCCCTGGTGTCAACTTCAAACACCCCAGCCATTTCACAAACAAGAGGGAAGCTCAAGCTGAGGTATCAGACTAAGGAGACTGGATAGCCCTCGAAATGAACATGGTGGGGACTGAAGGTGCCATTTTTGTTATGCTTATGTTGGTCTTTGCTTGGTGGAAGATGAGAAGCTCGAGGCTCAGCTAAACTCTGCCTTTGATATTGGCACAGCCTAAAAACCCAGTTGGCGTTCTATGGCTCAAGGGTAATCAGCGGGCCAATAGCCGTATTTCCACTATCGGGCCAGTGCAAGCTAGGGCTATTAACTGGCCAGATGGGGCCAATAGCCTCGGACTTCAAGACCAAAATCGATCTGCATTCCCACCATCAGTCAAATAATCCCGTAGCGCCAGGGCTTGACTGGTATTCTGGCATACTAAGCATTTTCCCGGTGGGCCGACGCACTTTTGGGCCAATCAGGGGCGGAATGTCAATCGGCCGGTGGTTTGGCCGCGAAACGTGCACAGTTGCCATGTAAAATCCCAGGCCGATTTCTCTTCCCGATTTCTCTTCTCTTCTCTTAGCGCCCTTAACACTCCTTCCCTTGTTCACCCATCCATTTCACAAGCAAGAGGGAAGCTCATGGGAGGAAGGTATCATGTTATCTAAAATATCGAGTTAATATAATTTGTAAAAATTAACTAGCTAGCAAGATAAGTTCATGATGATAACTCACCGACTGAAAGTGCCATTGTGTCCCGATTGATCTCTCCACTAACAGCGGGACGATGTCCCAGTACAAAGTCCATGATCTCAAACCATGGAAAGTTCTTTCTTTGGGCACTACTTTGTCTATTGTGTGTTTTAACAGATTTGTAATGTACCCACAATTTTTGAATTTTTCCCGAACCTGTACCATTTTGCACTGGATACACAACCCTAAACTCCGCCTTTGACAATGATCCCGTCTCACTCCCCAGTTGGCCTTGTTTTGCCCAAGGGTAATCAGCACAAGAAAGCCCTGGAAATTACTGTGGGAACGCAACTGGCCCTAGCATGCTCTAGCACGCCCTCATTTGACAGTGAAAACATGGCTAATGAAAGTGGAGACTGGGTCTGTCAAGATCCTAAAAATCGTCCATACAATTTGCATGCTACATTCCAAGTCTTTTAAAGTCTTACGATGTGTGAGGAACATTTTCATTTCAATTGCATTTTGAATATTGCATGTATCTATATTTGAGGGGACATTGATGTTCATACTCATGACATGAAGTTTTTAATAGGCAGTTGTTTAGATATCTGTGTGTATATCAATACACATGCTTCATAAATCATGTTATAATAATTACATACAAGTTGAAAGAGTTTTGTACCCTTCACAGTTTCCATTAGCTATATGACCAAGTATAACACTGAATGACAAAAAGTTAAGATTACTTCACATAAATCAATAACTAGAATTGTCTATTCATTCATATAAATGTAATATAACAGATACTCTGTTCCAATTTAGTGTCTAAAAGAATATCAAAAGCTGTTTTAGATTTTTTAAATTTAGACAAGGAAATGTATTTATAGTTTAAACAAATGTAGTAATTATGTAACCACATGATTGTTTTAAGATGATCAAAGTATAGTGTTTATAAAATGCAGTAGCACAAATACAATCAATATTTTTTTCCTCAGGAAGCATTAAATGGAATGTAAAGAATTGAAGTTGATCTTGATGCTCCATTTTAATTAATTGTTGTCAAAAAAGATCAAAAGATGAGTTTCTTTGGCTTTTCCCAAGGAAATTCCTCTCGTCCAAAGTGTCCATAACAGGCAGTTTTCTGGTAGATCGGTTTCTTCAGATCAAGTTCCCTGTAAAATTAAATTACATACAGTATAATACTAGACACTATTCAAACAGCAAAATAGCCTAATGTTTTTCCTGAAACAATACAATTAAAAATAATCTTATTTTTTAATAAGGGTATTAACATATACTTAATTATAAAAAGTCCTATTCAAAAACCCCATAGGAAATTCCTGAGGTAACCTATGCCTTGAAATGTTAATTCTCTTACAGGTTTTAGGACTACAAGATGAACAGCTCTATTAGGTACCTCTAAATGTAACTTACTTGACGATGACCCCGGGCCTCAGGTCAAAATTATTCTTTACAATCTCTAAAAGCTCATCTTCATCTCTTGTCGATGTTCCATAATGAAATATGGACACAGACAAAGGGTGACTAATACCAATAGCATAAGAGACCTGTAACAAAAAATACATATTAACAACACAGTCATAGACAAAGCCAGCTAATCATTTTATCTCTCAATCTGATTTAAAAATCTTTCGTAAATGCCAACAGTTAATATAAGATCTAAGATGCCAGTCAATAACATTCTTACCTGAACCAAAACTCTGCGACACAGTTTGGCTTTGACGAGTGATTTGGCGACCCAGCGGGCAGCGTAAGCTCCAGAGCGATCCACTTTAGAGTAATCTTTTCCAGAGAACGCTCCTCCACCATGACCACCCCAACCACCATATGTGTCCACAATGATCTTCCTGCCAGTTAAACCAGCATCTCCCTGAAGAAGACAGCCAATGCAGTCACACACAAATATGACTGTGTAAAGCTCATAAACACAACAAAAATTACTAGTAAGTGTTATTCTAGATTGATTTCATGCATTTATTCAGTGGTGCCATGAAGCTATGCAGTTTCTAAGATGCTCTAAAATGCTCTTAGTGGCTGGATCCGAATATGCATACTTCCCTACTATAGTATGTCAAAAGGGGTATGCCAATGGACTAGGGTGTCCAAATTCTCAGTATTCATAAAAGAGTAGGTGAGAAGTACCCATATGTAGTAGAGATTCTAAAGTGTGCATCCACTGGACATGGTACTATCCCAAAATGACGCTGGGCTGAGACGACGTTATATTTAAAATGCAGATTTAAAAATAAAAATGGCGGAGAACCGTAAATCGGTCAGCTCTATTCAACTGTAAGTGCAATATACACGGATTAGCCAAAACATTATACATATGTTGTGGGTCCTCTGTGTGCCACCAAAACATTACCAACCCGCCAAGGCATGGACTCTACAAGACTCCTGAAGATTTCCTGTGGTATCTGGCACCAAGACAGTAGCAGCAGATCCTTCAAATCCTGAAAAGGTGGAGCTGCGTGGATCAGACTTGTTAGTCCAGCACATCCCATCTGGGGAATTTGGAGGCCAGGGCAACACCTTGAACTCTTCATCATGTTTGTCAAACTATTCCCGAACAATGTGTGCAGTGTGGCAGGGCGTATTATCCTGCTAAAAGAAGCAACTGCCATCAGGGAATCCCAATACCATGAAGGGGTGTACCTGGTCTGCAACGATGTTTAGGTAGGTGGCATGTATGAAATTGACGTCCACATGAATGGCTTGACCCAGGGTTTCCCAGCAGACCATCGCCCAGCGCATCACACTCCCTCCACCAGCTTGTTGTCTTGCCACAGTGCATCCTGGTGCCATCACTACCCCAGTTAAAACTGCGCACATATACAGGGCCATCCATGTGATATAAAAGAAAATGTGACTCAACAGACCAGCTCACATAACCATTGTAGGTCTTCAGTTGGTTCGGACCAGATGGGATAGCCTTCGTTGCCATTGCAAACTGATGAGCCTTGGGTGCCCAACACCCTGTCGCTGGTTTGTAGTTTGTCCCTCCTCAGACCACTGTTGGTAGGTACTTACCACTGCTGACCGGGAGCACGCCACAAGCCTTGCCATTTCAGAGATGCTCTGACCCGGTCATCTGGCCATAAACAATTGGCCCTTGTCAAAGTCACTCAGGTATTTACTCCTGACCATTTCTCCTGCATTCAACACATTCACTATGAGAACTGATTGCTTACCATCTAATCTACCCAGACCTTGACATGTGGCCTTGTTAGGAGATGATCAACGTTATTCGCTTCACCTTTGAGTGGTCACACATTTTGGCTCATTGGTCTACACCACGTAAGTTGTTCCTTTTGGTTAAATATATTTGTAATATATATAACAAAACCAGAGTTAATAATTTTTTTCAGTTGTTGTTATTTCATCATATATTTGGGTCACAGGACAATGCCCACATTTCTGGATGAAGTGTCTCTGTGAATGTATTCATACAACTCACCTACATACCTAAAGAGCATACTTTTTTAATGGCCAAAATGTGTGTCCATCAAATGCTGTACATACTCTGACATTATGAGATTTCGAACACAGCCAGTATGTTGTAAAACTGTTGCTTAGGTGTTCTGGATGGTTTTTAGGGTGATGCTAAGCCATCGTTAGGGTACACTAGGTGGTTACCAAGGTGTTCTGGGTGGTTGCTAGGAGGTTGCTTACTGAACCAAGTCAAAGAGCTCAGGTCCCTCCTTCAATGTAACTCTATTTTTCTGCATCAAATAAATTAACCCAATTGTCATAATTTTCCCATCTAAATGTAGCGTTGTCCAATTCGAAAACAAATCACTCTTTGTCAAGTCTCTGCAAGGGTAATTTTTGCTAGGGAAATATTTTTACTATATTTTTATTGAAAAAATATTGTGATATCCAATTACATCCCTTGACACTCAACCCCATTGCCAAGGGATAGGTGATTATTTTTTTCATGCACTTACGGGAAAGTTTAAACCAAAGATATTTGTACATTACTGTGCATTTCAAACTAAATAAAAAAGCAATTAAAATAACGAGGTGGTCACAAAAAGGGTATATAACATCCCCCCCAATCCAAACATATAACGCCTCCAACTTCCTCCACTGAGAGTGTAGGAAGTCCAACTTGGCAATGGGGTTATAATGGGGTTTCCAATACAATATTTTGCACACTTTGTGTCACGCAATTATCCTCCAACGACAACAGGTGGAAAGTTATCAATACAAATTTAGATCTAAAGACAATTATAAATGTAAACCTAATAACCTTGGCGTAGAATTGTTTTTGGTTTTGTTGGTTTGTTTTCCCTCATTGAGACATAAGCAATCACTGAAAGAGCCATATCTGGCTCACAAGCAAAAGGTTCCAGACCCCTGGTTTTAACAATTAATTTACAAATTGGACAGTTCATGCTCAACTCACTTGACCATGGTATTTTCACTGGTGGGTTAGATTATCAATGAAATATGACTTTCAAGCCGTTACTTTCACACATAACTTCTTTTTCCAAGAAGACTTGAAATATAGCACACAAGTCCACTTTTGGACCACTTGTATTATACTTTTATGTTGTTTTTTGTCATTTTGGAGCTTGACACACCCCTTCCCCATTCACTTTTATTTAACTCTGAGACATTCTAGTATTTCAGTGGGGTGTTCCACTTTCTTACTTGTGGACCACCAAAGAGGAACTTCCCACTCGGCAGCAGGTGATAAACTGTCTTGTCATCCAGGTATTCTGCAGGTATAACCGCCTTCACAACTTTCTCCATCAGACTCTGACGGATGTCCGCTAGGGTGATATCAGGCGTGTGCTGAACAGAGATGACCACGGTATGAACGCGGAGAGGCTCCATCGCACCCATATTATCTCTATATTCCACTGTCACCTGTGCAAGTGTATTACAGCTGCAGTTAATGATTAAAAATGTCAACATTATCTGCCATTTCCTGGCCTATTAAATTACAGAGATAACAACATACAGGAGAATTATATTGGGTGATTTGTAATTTACTGCTTTGAACACCTGTAGTTTGAAAGGAACCGTTCACCTGTGTTTTTGAATCTGGGAGAATCCAAGGACAAACTCCAGTGTTTGAAAGTTCCTTCATCTTGGCATTGAGTTTGTGAGCTAGAAGAATGGTGAGAGGCATACACTCTTCTGTTTCATCAGTGGCATAACCGAACATTAAACCCTGTTGGAAAATGATATCCAGACAGAACATATATCACCTTTTGCACATTTTTAGAATACAATCTAACTTGTGTTGTGTAGAAAAAGACAATAAAGAGCAAACAGAGTCAGTTCCGGAAGTAAAAATCTCATTAATTTTTTTCCATAGGCAAATTTTTAAAAGATAAGATTGTAAACCTTTAAAAACAGACCTACTAAGAGCTCCGAGGTTGTTAAATGATCTGTTCAAGTCATAAATCCATGTTATTTCAAAACGTGTTTAATAGTGGAACTCCTGTTTGAAGAGAGCCAAACAAGTTCTGCAGTGACCGCACACTTCCGTTACACACCGTGAATGACCCCATCGAGTCGGACTTCCTACACTTTCAAACTACATATGTATTTCAAATATAATATTTTGCAATAAAATTCAAATATATTGATTCTACACTCATAATCATCAACTTTAAATGCATTTAAAGTTTATATTTTAATAATTCGATTACGTCATTCCAAATGCCTCATGGGATTGTAATTCGTTCCCTCATTTAAGACGATAAGTACACTGTCTTGTACCTTTTTCTTTTTGTCAAATTTTCAAATAATTTTTTGCTTCAAATCAAAACTTTTGATGTTGTGATTTAAGAAATGAATTGGAAAATTCGGTTGAATAGTTGGGTACTCACTGTTGCACTCTATTGGCCTTGGCGTTGTGCATGTGCTCCCAAAGAGAGAGGTTATGCACCACATGTACTACCACCACTTTCTCAGCTGATGTCCTTCCTTTAAATATTCAATATAGACTGTAGCTTGACTCTGCAAAAGCCTGCAGTAGCTTGATTTTAACTACCAATATTAAGGTACAATTCGAGAGGGACACATACTATGTACTGATTATTGGATTATCAATGTTTTATTAAATGGCAGATACTTACAACTGCATCCACCTTATCCCTAACATTTGGTTACTTCCTTGTATAAACATGAACTAAAACATGAAAAATTATGTTGGGCAAATTATTTCCCCAGGGCAGTTTTTTCTAACCTGATCCCCTGCACCAATGTCCTCCATATCTCTGCCTTCAAACACACAGTCACTGATCTCAGCACACTGAGGCTGCAGAGACACCAGCACATTACACGTCTTATAGTCAAAACCTGGAGGGATGTCATGAGAGAAACAGACTTTAAACTTATGTATGTATGGAAATGAATGGATGGATGAATGGATGGATGGATGGATGGATGGATGGATGGATGGATGGAATGTTGGATGGAATGTTGGATGGATGGATGGATGGATGGATGGATGGAATGTTGGATGGATGGATGGAATGTTGGATGGATGGATGGTTGGTTGGATGGATGGATGGAATGTTGGATGGATGGATGGTTGGTTGGATGGATGGATGGATGGATGGATGGATGGATGGATGGATGGATGGATGGTTGGTTGGATGGAATGTTACCCTTCGATGAGTTGTCATATCCGATACTCTTGATAGTCTCTCGAACCACTTTCTGAAGATCCACAACAGCTTTTGATGTCACTTCACCACACAGAAGGATCATACCAGTCTTTGACACACACTCTGTTCCAGAAATTAGAAAGACATTGTGTAAAGATTGCATAAAATGAAACAGTAATATCAGTGCTATTGACAAATAAGTTTCTCAGAGGTGATAAAAATTGCAAATCTAGTTTAAAACATGTCAAGTTTGTAGAAATGTAATCTTTGAGTCCATGTTGGTTAGACAAATTGTTGAGATATATATTATCTAAAATATATATATATTTATATATATATATATATATATATATATATATATATACACTCACCTAAAGGATTATTAGGAACACCATACTAATACTGTGTTTGACCCCCTTTCGCCTTCAGAACTGCCTTAATTCTACGTGGCATTGATTCAACAAGGTGCTGAAAGCATTCTTTAGAAATGTTGGCCCATATTGATAGCATCTTGCAGTTGATGGAGATTTGTGGGATGCACATCCAGGGCACGAAGCTCCCGTTCCACCACATCCCAAAGATGCTCTATTGGGTTGAGATCTGGTGACTGTGGGGGCCATTTTAGTACAGTGACCTCATTGTCATGTTCAAGAAACCAATTTGAAATGATTCGAGCTTTGTGACATGGTGCATTATCCTGCTGGAAGTAGCCATCAGAGGATGGGTACATGGTGGCCATAAAGGGATGGACATGGTCAGAAACAATGCTCAGGTAGGCCGTGGCATTTAAACGATGCCCAATTGGCACTAAGGGGCCTAAAGTGTGCCAAGAAAACATCCCCCACACCATTACACCACCACCACCAGCCTGCACAGTGGTAACAAGGCATGATGGATCCATGTTCTCATTCTGTTTACGCCAAATTCTGACTCTACCATCTGAATGTCTCAACAGAAATCGAGACTCATCAGACCAGGCAACATTTTTCCAGTCTTCAACTGTCCAATTTTGGTGAGCTCTTGCAAATTGTAGCCTCTTTTTCCTATTTGTAGTGGAGATGAGTGGTACCCGGTGGGGTCTTCTGCTGTTGTAGCCCATCCGCCTCAAGGTTGTGCGTGTTGTGGCTTCACAAATGCTTTGCTGCATACCTCGGTTGTAACGAGTGGTTATTTCAGTCAAAGTTGCTCTTCTATCAGCTTGAATCAGTCGGCCCATTCTCCTCTGACCTCTAGCATCAACAAGGCATTTTCGCCCACAGGACTGCCGCATACTGGATGTTTTTCCCTTTTCACACCATTCTTTGTAAACCCTAGAAATGGTTGTGCGTGAAAATCCCAGTAACTGAGCAGATTGTGAAATACTCAGACCGGCCCGTCTGGCACCAACAACCATGCCACGCTCAAGATTGCTTAAATCACCTTTCTTTCCCATTCTGACATTCAGTTTGGAGTTCAGGAGATTGTCTTGACCAGGACCACACCCCTAAATGCATTGAAGCAACTGCCATGTGATTGGTTGATTAGATAATTGCATTAATGAGAAATTGAACAGGTGTTCCTAATAATCCTTTAGGTGAGTGTGTATATATATATAAATACAATGAAATGACTTTAATAATGTCCTGTTGTTTAACCATAAATTGAAAGGTATTCAAATACTTTTCTTACACACTGAATACATGAGTGTAAAAAACTTCATTAATATCAAAAATGTTTTCAAAAGTGTATTTTCAAGGTAATATTTTTATGAATTTTTGAGTCAAGACTTTGACAATGTTTTCTCAGTGTTACACCAAATTACCTGAACAAAATGTGCCTTTTTATAAAAATGACAAAATACTGATATTTCATGATATGATAAAATTGCTTTTTTTTACTATAAATATCCACTTTCAAACACCCCTCATAAGCGCTCTACTCTCATAAGAGTTCTTATTCTTTTGCTTTTTTTAGCATTTTCTGAGCATATCGCCACCTACTGGGCACAAAGGAGAATTTATAGTAAAAAGGTGAAGTATGTAAAACTTATCAAAGACAAAATATGTTCTAATATTCAGTTTATTGTACACTGACAGCTAAAAGTAAGCCATTCCTGTACCTCCACCAAATGTATAAACACTAAGCCTGCCAGACACTATGAAAACAATGATGTTTATATTTTGAGCAGCCTGCTCAGCTCTACCCATCCTTCTGGCTCAACTTATAGCATACGTTTTGGCCGTGGCTAATTGTTCAGTAGTGAATATGAACATCCATGGCAGACGTGTCACTAATACACAGCCGCCTCCCCCACATCAACAACAGCGACCTTGTCTAGGCTGCCAAAATGGTCAGAAACAGTGTTGTCATTACACTTAGTTACATGAAGATCCATATTACCCCATGTGCTGAATCCCTCGCACAGGACACCCAGCTGACATTAAATCCGGCGATGTTATCGGACGACCAGATTCCTCTGCCACGCTTTCTGTCCGGTGTGTACATTTTGTAGTGGTCTTGTTCATTACGATGATAAAGGTTTATCACCTTTTATTTGGTATGGCCCATTTGTTCATAGGGAATCAGAGACTGCGAAAGGCCATGACGAGTCTAAGGGGCATTGGTAACGGTTGTTTAAAAACATACTTTATTTTTGTCATTCTGATTGGTGCTACTAGTAGTGCAGAAATGACATGCTTCACCTTTAAACATCGATCTGTCTCTCACCCACACCTATCATATCACTTCTTAGGTCATGGATTTAACCACTGGAGACTTTTATGCTGCCTTTATGTGCTTTTTTGTGTTTCAAAGTTTTGGATCCTGTAGACTTGCATTGAATGGACCAACAGAGCTAAGATATTCTTCTAAAAAATAGTTGTTTTGTGTTCAGCTGAAGAAAGAAAGTCGTACACAACTGGGATGGCATGAGGGTGAGTAAATGATGAGAGAAGATGTTCACATGTTCACAAGTTGTCATTAATTATCATGTTATTTCATACCACAGGCTACTTTGGAGTCAGGGTCCTGTGTAAGATAAGCATCCAGAACAGCATCACTGATCTGATCGCACATTTTATCTGTCATGAATAAAGACAGTTTTTAGGTTACATTTTTATGAAGCATATGAGGACGTGATTACTTGATCTTGAATAACACTGACTGTAGAGGCATGTCAAGACATGTACGACATCATTAAGGGTGTTTATCATTAGATTACATGCATTTGCATACATAATCACATTAAAGACATTAATACAACGTGAAAATAGTAATATAGTGTTATCTGCTAATGTCAACATGTATTAAATTAAAATGTGTCATACTGTATGGACTCACCTGAATGTCCTTCTCCGACAGATTCAGATGTGAAAAGGAAAGTCTTTCTTGGTTTGTTAAATCCAGAGGGATTCATGATGAATGCAAACTGCGCCAAACTACAACTTTACAACAAATTAAACTTCAACAAATTCGGCGTCTAGTGTGATTTTTACAGTAGAGCTAAAGTATGTAGGAACTTTAGTGGGCGTGTTTTCAGATCAAGTTTCGCGTCAGCCAATCAGAAGCAACTCTTCTGTCAATCAAAGAGATAAACAGACGTGAACTGAAAACGGCACGTCCATTGTTTTATTAAAACACTCGCATGCTAACGGAGTGTGAAATATATAAGTGTCTGGCGTTTTTTCTAACGGGACGTTCATGTTGGAGTGTTACAGTGGCCGCTAGAGGGTAGCACAACACTAATTTCCCCACTGAATATCATTCGTAGAAATATATCAGCGGGATTGGCCACGTAACATGTGTATTTATGTGGGTTAGCGGCCCGGAAGTTGTTTCTAATTGGTCAGATACGCTGGATTGAAATAATAATAGTCTTGTTTTAACCGCTGCTGATGCTGCAAGTAGATGACGGTGTCATGTTGTAAATGTTACTTTTCTCAGCGCTGAACAGGATGACCCAATCAGCTGTTTGTGATTACGACACATGTATTATTTATTTATTTTTTTTAAATAATTTTTAGTGTTAACATCACTGATCTATATATATAGATCAGTGGTTAACATACTACTCGTACAACTTAAACTTCCAATGACGTAGAGTAGTGCAAAAGTGTCTTTGGAACGCTCTCGAGGGGCTATTTCCAGTAATGCCAGTGCAGCTCATATCTACTTGAATGGAGAAGACCAAACTCTCAAAAACGGTTGGTCAATATTATGATCAAATAACATATTTTAAATAAGCAATAAAATATGTCACTAATGGAATCATAAATTGTGATTTATTACCTCATATTACGTAAAAAAAAAAAAAAAAAAAAAATTCCCTGCTTGTATAGCTAATGCGCATGCGTGCTCAAGAGTTGATTGACAGGTGATGGCTGTATCTAAACGGTGATTGGCTCTTCTAACTGTAAGGCGGGACTTCCTTTCTACATCCGTTGACCGTTGGGCACTCAGAGCTCCTTTGGTTGAGCCATCCAATTTTTCCCATTCATTTTAATAAAAGTGGCCCATCTCTGCTAAATATTCTCTGACTCAATGTTTGCCAATATTGTTTAAAATAATAATAATAACATTCAGTACAGTGCCATTTATTTCAATCATTGAATTTAGTTTTCATTACAATGGTAATAACACTGATATTGCACTATAATAACCAATCAATAACCTAACATATATTGACATAGCGAGTATGATATTTATGAGTCTGTCTGTAGATCTAAATTTTAAAAAAATAAACAAACAAATAGAAATATATTATATTATATAATATTATCTAGCTAATGTTTTAATATAAAAAATATACAGTTAAGCATGGAATGTATTATTAAACAATTACACCAATAAAGCAGTTAGATTAATCTATTTTGAATTTCGTTCCATTTGAATTCTACTTCCTTAAATTCAAGTTCTGTTTACATATCACTTTAAAATCAGGAATTGGCATTATCAATTTATTTCTGAATGGTGTACAACCTATCAACTGTCTACTAATTTGCCATTGTAAGTCCTCCAGAAAAGACATCAATGAATGTAGTTTAGAAAACTGAAACTGCTGACCTCAAACTCATGACCCAACTGAAATGTACTTATTACAAACAGCCAAACCCAGTCATTTCACCCACCGCAAAAACAAGTGCTCAGCTATTTTTGCTAGCACTTTTATTTTACTACCTCCTAGCTCTGCTCTTGTTAACAACCCTAATCTGAAAAACTGTGCTCTTTGACAATTCAGAGTCTTGCAAAGCAGCTAGTGGGTTGGGCCATGTGACCGGCTCATGAATATACAATCGGAAGTCTTGTGTTGTCAGTTTGTGGTTAATGTGCAATCTCACTGGGAGGGGAAGCTTTGTTTGCAAATGAGTTCTGTGATGTTTCATCCTGTTCTCTTGAAGTCGAGTTGAAGCGCATAGAAATGAGAAGCTGCCTCTATAAACTGTATTCTCTATAAGAAATGGTCTCATAGTGAACTTTTGAAAAACACCAGCAATTACATTTGGGAATTTGAAGAAGTTACTAAAAAGTACCAGTATGGTAAGTACACCAGAGAGTCTGAGCTGTTTGTTAGTGAAATGTTTATTTAAATGGTTATTTGTTCAAGGGTTAGACCAACCAGTTGAGGCGATGTGAGTGTTTAAAGGTGAAGTGTTACATCAACTAACAGATTCAGTTCAGTTTAAGAGTTTTATAGTATCATGACATCACCTTTTTTTTAACGTTGTACGGCTTCATCTAGATCTTTGGACTCAGCAACATATGACTTAGTCAGGAAGTCCATGGCGTGCATTTAAAGGAAATGGTGGTGAAAAGGCACAGAAAACTCAATAAAGAAATGCCAATGTATACTGTGATGTTTTTTGTGGTTATTCTGTCTAACCAAAAATATTATCCCACCTTATGGTTTAACTTGATAAAAATGTATGCCTTTAACAAATAGGGACATTCTGTCTGAACACTTTCAAATCTACTGTAGATAAAGCATTAGACTATCAGTAAACAGGATGAGTCATTGGTTTTTAGATTAATTTGGAAGACCCACCCTCTTAATTATTACAAATACTCTCTGTTCACTTGGTTTTCTTGTGTTGCTACCAAACCTTAAAGGAGTAGTTCACCCAAAAACAAAAATGTACTTACCTTCATGTCATTCAATGGCATGACTTTCTTATTCTGCGAATCTGCGGAACACAAAATGAGATGATAGGCGGGATGTTGATGCTGCTCTTTTCCATACAATGAAAGTCAATGTTGACCAGGGGCTGTAAATGTCCGAAAATAAAATATTAATTTATGCACATTTATGTCATTATTTGTCTTTAGAGCTGGGTATCAATACAGATTTCCCAATTTGATTCCAATTCACAAGCTCCTCATTTTGATTCATTTTCAATTCTGATTCATTTGGGTATATTCAAAGACTATTTAGCAGAGTTGGGCCACTTCTGTTACAATAAATGGGAGAAATTGGAACGCCCAACGGCAGCCAACGGTCAGGGAATGTAGAAAGTAAATCCCAATTTACAGGTAAAAGAGCCAATCACGTTTTAGATATAGACATCCTGTCAATCAACCTGAGCATGCGTATTAGTTATACAAGCCAGGAAAATGTTTTTTTTTTTTTTTTTAGCGTATTCTGCGGTGAAGAAGCACAATTTATGATACTACTGTTGTTAGATTTTACTGCTAATTTGAAATGTTCGTAATCATAATCTTGACCAACCATTTTGGAGATTTCAGTCTTTCCCCATTCAAGTAGATATAGGTGCTGTGGTGGCATGACTGGAAATTGCCCCCCGGGAGCATTCCAAACATGGCCGGCAGTGGACTGACTTGCTAGAAAGACTTTGGCATTTTTCAGGCCATGTCCACAATAATCTGTCTGTTGATTGAAAAAACATTGATTTTGCAACGTTACTAACTCATTTCAGTAATTATTCAAGTAATAAAATAAGAACAAAGAAACAAATGACAAGCAATTGAAAAAATAAAAACAATAGAGCAAATTAAGAAAACAATGCCTTAAGTTTTTAATTCAAGTAAGCATTCAGAAATTGAAAAGTAATGAAATGTAACATAAACAGTGTTTGGTAAATTACATTGAAAAAAGTAATCCACTGCAAATTGTCAATTACTTCTCTAAAACCGTAGTGAGATTTATTTATTGATTACTTAAGTGGGAAAAGTAACCACATTACTAATTACTTTACCTTGAAATTACTTTTTTGAAATTACTTTTTCTCTATTTCTTCTTTATTCATTGTTGCACATGCTTCAACTGTCACAAACACAAATAGACATGAATGTAATTTCTGTTTCAAATGTATTCTACATCAATATTATTATTTTAGAAATATGTGTAACCCTAAAAATGTAATAAATTGAAAGTGTAATCTGATTACAATAATTTAAATGTAATGCATTACACTACTTTGTTGGCTAAAACCTAATTATATACAGTAAATATTGACTTTGCAATCAGATTACACCCAACACTGAACATAAAACTAGATACATTTACATTATTATTTTCGTCCTATTTGGAGCTTGACTGTTATGGTCATAATGAACTGATATTCCATTTGTTGAATGGGAAAAAGCTGTGTGAAGACTCTTCAGAAATGTTTCTTTTGAGTTACACAAATTCTGGGTTAGGAAAGACATGTGTAGTATTCCATTGTGGTGTATGGAAGCCCAATTCTGTCACATGAAAAAGTGCTTTGGTAAATAAAAATGATCAGATTAAAAGGTCATAATTTTATGACAAAAACTCATTATGTTGAAATATTAAGTCAAAATTCTGAGATAAAGTAATTATTTTGAGATAAAATGTCATAATTATATAATTATGTTTTTCTTTTTCTATGTGGCATAAATTGACTTTCATACTCCCTTTGACATAAAAGCCAAAATTATGAGATTAAAGTCAGAATTCTGACTTTTTATCTCATAATTATAATTTACCTCATAATTTTTATTAATAAAAATAAAATATTATGACATATTATAATTTAGTATCTCATAATTATGTTTTTTTTTATATTTGGCAGAAATGTACTTTCATACTCCCTTTGACACAAAAACCAAAATGTTGAAATAAAAAGTCAAAATGAAGAGATAAGTCATAATTATTAAATAAATCATAATTATGACTTTATATATACACATTTGGGCTTTTTATTCTCATAAATTTGATTTTTGTCTAAAAATGATGACCTAGTATCTCATTATTGTAATTCAATATCTAATAATTATGATGTTTTTTTTCTATGTGGCAGAAATCGGTTTCCATACTTGACACAAAAGCGTAAAAAGATTTGGCAACTTCACTTGCTTAACTTACATGTGATAAACATATTATTCTGTTGTCCCTGACCGTTTACTCATCTGCTAATAAATTCACATAGGCTAACCACAACACAGAGGCACAGACACCTAGTAAACTGAGTCAAGTTCAGGATCAAGTCAATGATGTTCAAGTGATTCTCAAAGACAACATCAACAAAGTACTGGAAAGAGGCGAGAGGTTAGATGACCTAATCGGCAAAACAGATGACCTTCAGGCCACGGTGAGCCTTTGACGCCTTTCCTAAAAGCAACACTAACATACATTTTCTTGCTGATCTTTTATAATATGATGCCAGTTGATTATACATGTGACAAAACAAAAGATGTTCAGTGTTTTGACAGTTGATCATTTCTGTAATTATGTGCCCTCGTCCAGGCTGACTCTTTTCAAAAGACGTCTACACGTGTTGCCAGAAAGATGTGGTGGAAAAACACTAAGATGATGATTATAATCGGTGTGGTGGTGCTTGCCATTGTTGTGTTAATCATTCTGTTAGCAACAGGTGTTATTCCCACATAATATGAACCAATTTTATTGTACAATTGATCCATTTCTTTATACAGTACATCCTTGTAAAGAATAAATGGATGGCTTTTTTTACAGTAGCCTTAGATCTGGATGAATGTATGTATAAAGTACTTTTCATTGGTGTCCAAAACATTTAATAGGATATAATATATAAATCTGTGAAGAATATCAATAGAGTTTATGTACATATGCTTGATCTGATATGTATCGTTTTGATTGGCCAAAACACTGTGAAATTCATTGTAATTATAAAATAAGTTTCACAAAGTATTTATAGTTTTAGCTCGAGACTAACCACTGTGACGACACTTTCATCCCAAGGGAATCAGAACTATTTCAATCATTATATTTAATCAAAAATATTAATGTCAAGGCGACATATAGGGAATTATAACATAGTTGCACACCTCCAGTAGACCTTTGAGTCCTCCGTATGGCTGAAAGCTTGTAAACTTGATTAAAATGTGACTCCTGCAATACAATTTCAAGCTTTAAACTGCTGTTAAAATCACTTTGTACTCATGATATTGAATATAAACCTGATAAAATCTATGCTCTGGGTTTAATGTGGAATCTGCTTTTAAAGTTGAATTCAAGCTCTTGAATGTAACGTTGTGTACCACTGTTTTTGTCAAGATTATGTATAGCCTAAGTAGATAACTATTCAGGAAATACTGACTGGCCTGTAATTATATTGTAAAACAGATTGTGAGTGAAGTAATTTAAAGGAGTGTTCTGGGTTCAACTCAATCGTTAGCATTTGTCGCATAGTATTAGAATAACACACAGACTAAAATCCAAACCAAACCAAAAATCACGTTACAGTACGCCACTTACATTAGAAGTGAATGGGGCATCCATAAACATTCAAATATACATTGTTTCAAAAGTATAGCCACAAGATTTCAGTGTGATTAAATCACTTACCAACCTTATCGATTTAGTTATATACAATATTACAACCTCGTTTTCAGATCTACGCAACTGGTAAACTCACAAAGTTATCACACTGAAATCACATCAGAGTCCCTCCCTGTAGAACAGATTTTATCACACTAGAGTCATGTTAACATGTATTATGTTTACGTCTTGTGGCTATACTTTTGAAACACTTGCATTCCTTGAATCGATCATGTTTTTCTCGTCGAATTCGCAAAGTCTTTGAACAAGAAAATGTTGTGGCTCTTCCAAGAAAGCCTTCTTTTACTCCTCGCCGTGCGTAACAGATCTTTCTCGGATGATCTCAGAAATTTGGCCTGTCTACCTCAGCGGATCGCCCAGCCGGAACCCTGTGAGCTCGCTCGATTTCCAGCATATGACCTGTTATGTCGAGCAGACTCTGAAAGAGCCGTCCAGGAATTTCACCATATCCTGTTTGGCCTCAGGAATTCCAACAATTTGGTTCCACAGTTCTCCATGTCCTCCAACTTTCCCAAACACGCTCCAAATCCACCTTGGTCGCTAGCGGACTAGCAGATAATTCCCTTTCCGATGACTCCAGATAATCGATCCTTTTCACGACATCCCCCACTATTGTAACCACCTCAGTGAATTTCCCCTTCATGATTGACGTATTACAGCAAGATCCTCCAAGTCAGCATTGCAGACATGTTAAACATTTCTCACCGAATTTGCCTCATTTCTCCAACCAAATCGACTCCTGGGCTCGGGGCCTCCATGGGGGTGTCAGCTTGAGTACGCAAGTGTTTTTTAACGTCCTCCTAGAACAGTTATGGAACAGAGTGTATCGAATATCACCTGTTTATGACGTTAATAGTGTTAAAACTAGCAAGTGCGCAGAGCTCGGCATTCATATGAAGAACCCCGCAGGGCTGCACTGGGAAGAGAAATCGGCCCGGGATTTTACATGGCAACCGTTCGCTGTCCTTTTCAGCATATCGCGGCGCCGTTTTGTGTTCCGGTCTGCATAACGCGTCGGCTCATTGTTGCTTATAGAGGCCCATTCGGCACGTTTCGCGGCCAAACCACCAGCCCGCTCGGTTCTCCCGATGGCCAGTCCGCCACTCATCGGCCACAAAGTGCCGTACATTCGACTCCTCTACTTAACAAAGACTGTATTTTGATAGTTATGGACTTGTTTATGACCATAGTGATCTAGGACGAGTTGAAATAATTCTTTGTGGCAATAAACATGCTACAAATGTCGATTGAGCTTGTACTGAACCCAGAAAATCCCGTTAAATGTATAGTTGACCCAAAAAGTAAAATTGGCTTTTGTTTCAAACACTCTCTTGACTGTCTTTCTTTTGTAGAACCAAAAAGATATTTTGAAGAATGTTCACACTGCTGCAAAACACAATAAAGGCAAAAGCATTCAATACGACTCATCATTATTTGAACTCTTAGCTGTTATTCACTTAAAATCTTCCTCTTTGTTGTAGTTCTCAAATCAAATATGGTGTCATTAGATGAGTTACATAAGGTTTGACACCAGCAAGCACTGAGGCAAACCTGAGCATCAAAAGGCATGTATTAATGATACTTTTATGTTGTCATTTTTGAGCTTGACAGCCCCAGTGCCCATTTCACTTTTAATATGTATAAAAAAAATACCAAGGCCATAATATTTTTTAAAAGTTGCTCTTTTATAAAAGATATTCAAGGTTGGAACAAAATAGAGAGAAAAAAATGACAATTATCAATGTTGGGTTCACTATTCCTTTAATCAATGAAGAAATGAAAGTCTTGTTAATACACTATTTTTTATCCATTGTATTTTTCAATGGTAAATGGTCTGTACTTATATAGCACCTTTTAACCTTAGCGGTTCTATAAAGTGCTTCACATTGTGTCTCATTCACCTTTCACACACACACACACACACACACACACACACACACACACACACACACACACACATCATTGACTGCAGAGCGCTAGCCTGCCATCAGGAGCAACTTGGGGTTCAGTGTCTTGCCCAAGGACATTTCGGCATGTGGAGTCATGTGGGCTGGGAATCGAACCGCCAAACCTGCGATTATTGGACAACCCGCTCTGCCACCTGAGCCACAGCCGCCCCATAATAAATTCTCACAATTGAGTTAGACCTGTATGAGAGCTACACATAAGGGAATTATACAACTTCACAAGCATTAATATAACAAATGGCAAACAAATTCAACACAAAAACAGTAGTTCATCATCCAACACTTGAAATATTCTTTAGGGTGCACACTTCAATGAAATGTCTGGCTTTGAATGACACGGAAAATTAACTGGCGACCAAAGACTGCCTACCGCTTATGACTATAAATGTGGCAAAAAGTCCTGATAAACTGACTTCATATTTAAAATGTATCGCCTTCTTGGTTTCTCTTCTTTACTTGACTTTCTCCGTCAATCCATCTGAAAAACAAAAAAGAAAATATTAATCATGTTTTAGAAAAAAAAACTCTTTAAATGTAAAGGAATCCCAATTCTTTAAAATGTCAATAAACGGATAAAAAATGGCTTTCAAATAGAGTTATAATGTGCAATTAATTAAATTCCTTTAGATAATACACTTAAGTGCAATAGACATGTTTAAAAATTCATAACATTAATGTAAAACCTTCAATTGGATGGAAATTAAAACACAAAAAGGAAAGCATTACAAGCAACGTTTCCATATACAATATGTTCTTTCCCAGATTTAGAAAGGTTAAAAAAAAGAGAATTTGTTAGATGAAATTAACAATATTTACAGGTGACGCTTTTTCCACCACAGTCAGTAGAAAAATCACACAATACAAATATAAAAAAAGCACTTCTCCAGCACAGCGGCATCCAAGTACAAACGGCTTTAAGCTCATGGACTACAGGAAATTACAGCTACACGAGCTACAAATAAGAAAAAGCAAGCATTACAGGTAAGATTAGAAGTGGATATATTAACACTGGAGAAAGTCCAGAGAAAGCCGTATCCTTCAAAAAGTAAACAGTTAATTTTATTTTCCGGCTCTCGCCATATTTTACCATTACTTGGTGCCTGTAAAAAATGGCATTACATTAAAATATATTATTACATAAAACCAATCCCAAGAAGATTTAAGAGAAAGCTTAAAGGAATAGTTCACCCCAAAAAAGAAAATGTTGGGATCATTTACTCACCATCACGTCATTCCAAAGCCGTATGATTTACTTTCTTCCGTAGAACAGAAAAAGAGAAATTCTAAAGACTGTTGGTCCTTCTTTTTTTATGCAATTACAATAAACAGGTACTGAAGATTTTAAGCATCAAAAAGGATGCAAAAAGATCATAAATGTGGTTGATGAGAATAATTTGTGAGATAAAGCCAGAAATTTAAGTCTTTATTCACTAATAATATCCCCCTCCACTGAGCTGTTATCTTCTGCGACTGAACGCAAGAACCAAATCGGTTTGATCCGTAAACCAATAATTCAGACTAGGGTTGTCGATTTGATGTGTTAATGTAGTGCAATAATCATTTAATTTACACAATTAATAGGCATGTGATCAGCAAAGGACAAAAAAAGCAGGAATATTTTCAAAACCTGTAGCATAGCGAACAACCCCAACTTGCGATGTGAATTGTAATTTGATAAACGTTGGATCGTCTCATATTGATGCGCTGTTCAGCCTGTTCCGCACACAGCCGCTAGAGGGTGCCGCTAGCTCACGCATTGCAGACTGAAGCGCGTTTTGCACTTTAATAAACGTGCAAGTGTGATTTCAATCTTAATTCAATCTATAATGCTTCCTTGATGGATATACCAATATCTTAGAGATCAAAGTCAGCAGGTTTAAAAACATTTTGGATGGTTTTCTCTTTACATGTTCTCTAAGTGCTGCTTTTACTACGGTCATGCTGAAAATGACAATGAATTGTTCTTAGGAGTGCCAACCATTCTACATTATTTAAGTATTATTTCTGGATTGTGCATTTAAATTCAGAGTTTTTACAAATTGTGTGATCTCCAAAAAAAAAATTATTTTAATTTTAAACCCAATAAAACAGGAACAAAAACCTGACTGGTGTAACGTAATTTTGACTGCAAATATCACATCTGTAATACTTGAATTTCCCCTTAAGAATAGTGTATTTAACCTGTCAGCAACTGTGGCAACAGTTCAAACCCATTTTATATCCAACCATATAGATATATATATCTTATTATACTACCACAGGATAATTCAAGCAGTGTTTGGTAAGTTACACAAAAACAGTAATTGTCCACAACTTACTACTCTAAAATTGTAATCAGATACCTGAATTTACTGATTATTTAATTTAAATTTCAATGTCAATTACATTTTAAATACTTTCAAATTACTTTCTAAAACACTTTTCACAGAAAACCTTTTGTTTTTCCGCTATATCAACACCCTTAAGCTGTCACAAATGACAACATATGTAAATTCATATATATTATTTCAGAACTATATGTAAAACAACATATTTAAAAGTCAGAACTAATAGTCTCCAAATCTTGTTAGCCTATATACGATTATTTAAATAATTCTGTATTTTTTTTTTTTTTTTTACAACTTTATCTTAAATAATGAATTATCTTTATTTGGGGGACTTTTCAACAAAAAATTATATGTGATTAATTACAATTAATCAGAATGTCATATTTTTAGTATATAAGTGAATCTATTTTGGTCTGTTCCTCACACAAAGCTATCGTATGGCTTCAGAATACTTGGAATACAGCGCACGAGTCATATGGACTTCTTGCAATTAGTGCTGTCAATTTAATTTAGCATAAAATAATGGGTCTGACCGAAATAAGGAATATTCCTACCATCTGAGCAATTCAAGCTTGTAGTACCACCTGTTTACTCCAGGGGGCAGTAGGCGGAACTCCAGATGTATAGGCAACACGCAGCTTACACAGAGAACAAACCACATTTACTAAGAGTAGACAATACGCGATAAGAACACATTCTTGCATTCAAACACAGCTTGATTGAGTGCAAATCTGAATACAGGGATCTCAAAACGTGTTCTAAGTTTCAAACTTCTTTAGCTTGACACAGCAACCTAAAAACCGAACGTTTATGGCACAACAAACCAAAGTGAGACCCACCAAAATCTTCTGGCTGATGCAAGTGTACACTGATGCGTCCTTAGAGAAGCATTTTTAATAAATCTCGGACTAATTGACGAATTCCATTGCAAAATGGATTGCTGTGAACTGTATGCCAATGATTGGCTTATGTTCAATAATATGGAAATAAACAATAAATTGTATTCTAAAGCAGCTTTTTGTATTGCATTTTTTAATGCTTCACTTGTATGCCAAAATGATGTAATCCATTTTAATTATCTGTATTTTTTTTATAATACAAATTTTATTTCTAATTTAAATATAACTATTTGTAATAATTTATTCATTAAATATTGAAATATTGTTATTTAAGGGGCTTTCTCAGAAAACATTTGTATGCAAATTAATTCGATTAAAAATGTTAATCAATTGACAGCCCTACTTTTAATATATTTTGCATCCTTTTTGAAGCTTTTTGAGTCATTTTATGTGCCATGGAAGAAAACAAAGACAGTTTAGCAGAGATGGACCAGTATTAAAATGAATGGGAGGAATAGGAACACCCAATATGCTGGATAAGTCCCGCCTTAAAGGAAAAAGAGCCAATCAACTTTTAGATACAGACATTGCTTGTCAGTCAACTCGTGAGCGTTAGCTGGACCAGCCTGAAAAACTTTTTTGTGTGTGATCTGAGCTAAAGAAGCACAATTTATCGTACTAATCTTTATTCAAATTTAACAGCTGATTTGAAATATGTTCTTCGATCATAATTGTTTTGGAGATTTCTGTCTTTCCCTATTCAAGTAGATAGGAGCTGTACTTTTATGCCACTTGTATGCATAGAAAATAGCTGCCCGGGAGCGTTCCAAAGATGGCCGCCAAGTGGACTGACTTGCCTTGACGGGGACTTTGAAGAAAGTCATATATGTTTGGAATGACATGGGAGTGAATAAATGATGAGAGAATTTACATTTTTAGGTAAACTATTCCTTTAAAAATAAAAATCAAAGATAAAAGCTTGAGGTGTCCTTTTTATGGTTTTTGTTGCTGTAGTTGTTGTACAATTCGTATACAGGATGTTGGAAGACCATACCAAATGGGAGAATTCGAGAGCGTACGCCTCTCGTACCCTGTCCGCAATGAGCGGGCGTGAGACAATCGGGAAGTCAGCTCACGGCCTGCAAGGAAGTCCCCGCTGGCAGGTACAAACAAGGTATATGTCAGAGTTAGGAGACAACATTCTTCGGTTTTCTTTGGTTGTAAATCCATATTTTCTGGTACCCATTTAGCAGTACTTTACCTGTTATTTTTTACAGTTACAAAATGGCAAGAAACCCCCAAAAGCCAGCTGTTACATTATTGCCAAAAGACCGAAGTCTCTATGTTACCACTACTGTAAAGCACATCAGGGTGCTGTGAAAAACAAAAATTAAGCAACGCACATAACAAAAAGATCAAATATTATTTGTTTTATAAACTATGGCTTACTGCAGTAAGCAATGCAATGACGTACCTGTGTGTTTCTGGTAGCGTTTAAACGTTAGTATGGCTTGTAACTGTTTTGATGGCCACCGCGCCGTGGGGATTTGCCGTAACTGCTCTGCTGATCTGGAGATGGGAGCAGAAAACAGAAACAATGCAAATGACGACGGTTAAATATGTTGGCGTACGGTTGTTGGAGAATATGTCTGAGAAAGACCAATAAAAAGAAGTTCAGCCATGTATGATTACAGAATAAACCCTCAGAATGGAATTAATGAGCCAATTTTGAAAGATAAATCTCTTAGTTTGACGTGATACTTGTAAGATACTTACGTTAATTGTATTCAAACATTTTGCAAAATACTGTATTCTGAAAATATGGTGAGAGACAAAAATTTGTGGAGTGAATGAGTGAATGTTTGAAAGTTGTTTATTATTTTATAAAATCGCCACTGGCCAGTGGTCAATTTTGCATGGCCTACACATTTACATATTCAGTTACTGTCCAATGGATTCAAAGGCACTTTGACAAAGGTGTTTTCCAGACATCCCTTTCTATTTAGCACCATCCTTATTATAATACATATGTACAATATAGCTTTGTGCAAGCAAGTCTTCCCTGTAAGACATAAGCAATTGCAGCAATTATCTAGAGGATGATCTCAAAGCGCAAGGCATATATGATACAAGCATGTGCATTATGCTCTCATAATTTAGTGCACAATTGTCATAGTCCGGGTAGAGTACTGACAATCCATGATACAATATATCCTTAGTTTTTTCTCTGCGTTCACAAACAGTATTACATACTGCTGTAGTCACCATATCCGTAGTAGTTGTTGTAACCCGAGTAATCATAGCCCCCGTATCCACCATAGCCTTGATTGTTGTAGCCATAGTTTCCGTAATTTCCATAACCTTGATTCCAGTAATTTCCGTATCCCTGGTTCCAATTTTGATTAGGACCTGAAAATAAACACAAAATTAATTTGACAAAACAGAACAACAGTTGAGGTGACCACAAGTAAATATATAAAAGGATTTATGGAGCTAGAACATAAATTATTTGAATCAGAATTTTGTCATTTGACTTCAAGTCAAGTGGTTTTTATTGTCGTTCAACCATATACAGTTAGTACAGTACACAGTGAAACGAGACAACGTTCCTCCAGGACCATGGTGCTACATAAAACAACATAAGACAAACCCAGAACCACATGAGACTACACAGACTAAATAACATACCTATATAAAGTGCACATGCAAAAACGTGTGCAAAAAGTACGGGACAGTACAATAAATTACTAAAAATGAACAGGACAAGAAGCACCTCCTCTCTATATGCCGACTTGTCATTCTTGCGGATGAGACCCACCACGGTCGTGTCATCAGCGAACTTAATGATGTGGTTCGAGTTGTGCATTGCTGTACAGTCGTGAGTCAGCAGAGTGAACAGCAGTGGACTGAGCCCTGCAGTGCTCAGTGTGGTAGTGGTGGAGATGCTGTTCCCGATCCAGACTGACTGAGGTCTCCCAGTCAGGAAGTCCAGGAACCAGTTGCAGAGGGAGGTGTCCAGGCCCAGCAGGTTCAGCTTTCCAATCAGGTGCTGAGGAATGACTGTGTTGAATGCTGAGCTGAAGTCTATGAACAGCATTCGAACGTATGTGTCCTTTTTATCTAGGAGGGTGAGGGCCAGATGGAGGGTGGTGGCGATGGCGTCGTCTATTGAACGGTTGGGACGATACGCAAACTGCAGTGGGTCTAGTGAGGGGGCCAGCTGGGTCTTAATGTGCCTCATGACAGTAGTCGTTGAGGCAGAACACTGAAGACTTCTTTGGCATTGGGACGATGGTAGTGGCCTTGAACCACGTTGGAACAACGGCGCTGCTCAGAGAGATGTTGAAGATGTCGGTAAGAACATCTGCCAGCTGGTCTCCACATCCTCTGAGCACCCTGCCAGGAATGTTGTCTGGTCCAGCACCTTTCCGTGGGTTGACTCTATGTAGAGTTTTCCTCACATCAGCCGTGGTAAGACAGAAGCACCTAGTCATTGGGAAGAGGGGTGGTCTTCCTCACCACCACGTCGTTCTGCGCCTCAAACCGAGCGTAGCAGTCATTCAGCGCATCTGGAAGGGAGGCATCTTTGTCACAGGCAACTGATGTTGTCCTGTAGTTTGTGATGGCCTGGATGCCCTGCCACATGCGCCGCGTGTCGCCGCTGTCCTGGAAGTGACTGTGGATTCTCTGGGCGTGCACGCGATTTGCCTCTCTGATGGCCTGGGACAGTTTGGCCTTTGCTGTTCTTAGGGCAGCCTTGTCGCCAGCTCTGAAGGTGGAGTCTCAGATCCTCAGCAGTGCACGCACCTCCGCAGTCATCCACGGCTTCTGGTTGGAGCGTGTGGTGATGGTCTTGGAGAAGGTGACATCATCAATGCACTTGCTGATGTAGCTGGTCACTGATGCGGTGTATTCCTCCAAGTTGGTAGAGTCGCCATATGATGCAGCATCCCTGAACATGTGTCAGTCAGTACACTCAAAACAGTCCTGTAGAGCAGAGATGGCTCCTGCTGGCCAGGTTTTCACCTGCTTCTGGAGCGGTTTTGTGCGTCTGACAAGTGGTCTGTAGCCGAGGTGGGGGCGGGGCTTCACCCGATACGCACCTGGGATGTTTGTGTAAACAAGATCAAATGTATTCGCCCCTCTCGTTGCAAAGTTCACATACTGATGGAAATTAGGGAGCACTGTCTTGAGATTCACATGGTTGAAATCTCCGGCAACAATAAACAGTCCATCAGGGTGAGTGTTCTGCAGTTCACTAATAGCCCCATACAGTTAACAGAGCGCTTCCTTAACATTAGCGCTGGGGGGAATGTAAACTCCGGTTATAACAACAGTGGTGAATTCCCGTGGTAACAAAAAAGGTCTGCATCTAACAGTCACAAGCTCCACCAGCGATGAGCAGTAACTAGAGACTAGCATAGAGTTATTGCACCATTCCGTGTTGATGTAAACACACAAGCCACCACCGCGAGTCTTACCGCACAGAGCAGCATTTCTGTCGGCACGAAACGAGGCAAGCCCGTCTAGCTGAATGGCAGCATCCAGAACTCTGTCGCTGAGCCACGTCTCCGTGAAAACAAAGTTTGTTGATGCAGATGAATTTAGCACATCAAATATAATATTAATAAAATATTATTTTTCAATACAAAATTGTATCACATGTATTTTATGCACCAAACATTATATTGCCATTTAAAAAAAGGGAAACTCTGTGATATTTTTTTTTTGTTTTTGTGGTGGGCATGAATGGAATTTAATGGTGATTGAGAAATATGCCTCAAAAGCCTGTTGTATCATATTTGATACATGGATTTCAAAGGGGGTTTTTCAATCAAATAATATGCAACAGCTTAACCAAGCACAAGTTAGTTATATTCAGCAAATACTTTTAAAATATTTTGTTTTACAAATTTTTAAATATCAGTATCAATATAATAATTACTGTCACTTTTACTATATTAAAATCAGCAAAGATTTCACATTAAAAAAAAAAAACGAGTGCATGCAAGACATTTCTGGTGGACATTTCTGGAAAATGTTTAAAAATAATTTTCCATCAAAAAATGCCTGGAAAGCGTCCACCAGGTGGTAACATACATCTAGTAATTTAAACACAACAGGATTTTTGGCTTTTCAAAATAGTGTATCAGGCGGCGTTATAGGGTTATTCTGAAAATGTAAACATATAATATTATAATCTGGATATTTACAGCTAATTCCACCTAAAAAAAATCTAAACATCTGCTGTTTAAAAACACAAATTTATAAAGTAGGCCACAAAAATCTTCAAATGCCTAGAATTCAAATGAATAAAATTCTGATTCCAAAACTTTAGCCATTGTTCTAGCTCCTTAAGAATGTTGAAGAAATGTATAGTATGCAGGTTTGTGCGCTATACAAAACAGAATTCAGAGAAAATACCAAATTAATCCTGAATTTGAATTGAGGTACCAATTGAGGGGTTAGTTTGATGAAAAGTTAAAATTAATTAAATAAATAAAAATGATATAACTGCTATAAGTGTAATACAGCACTAATAACTGTTTTAATTTTTTATACACATTTATTAAATAACACTGTTATTGCTCATTATTTTATATAATCAATAGATAATCAGATGTTGATTATCCATCAATATTTACTTTCTAAAATGATCTACAATATGGTGCAGTATTAATTAGATGGATGTGTTTAACAGTACTGAATTTAATCGAATCGTTTGAGAAAATGTATTTTACATATTAGTGAATATGTATAATTAGTAAAAAATTATTATTCATTTTTGATGTTTTGATTATTGGAACTGTATAAATGTAATTATAGATGTTTTGTCACAAAATATGTGTTGGACTATTAAAGTATCTCTGTTACATTTCTTGGAATTGTAATTCAATAAATTGCTGTCATTCCAATTCCAAGTCTATTCAATTCCAACTCATGAAATGAGAGACGTTTCTTAAATTCTGGCCAACACTAACAGTAGGGAATGATGTGGTATTACTGACTGGGTTGTATCTAATTCTATATTACATTTCATTTGTATACAGTTGAAGTCAGAATTTTACATAAACCTAGGTTGACGTCATTAAAACTAATTTTTTTAACCACTCAACAGTTTTAATATTAGCTAAAACTGTTTTGGCAAGTCATTTATGTCATCTACTTTGTGCATGACAATTTTTCCAACAATTGTTTACAGACAGATTGTTTCACATTTAATTGACTATCACAATTCCAGTGGGTCAGAAGTTAACTGTGCCTTTAAGCAGCTTGTAAAAGTCCAGAAAATGATGTCAAGCCATTAGACAATTAGCTTCTAATAGGAGGTGTACTGAATTGGAGGTGTATCTGTGGATGTATTTTAAAGGGGTCATGAACTGCCTTTTTTTTCTTTTTTTTTTTTGCACTGTTCTCTGAGGTACACTTATAATGTTATCAGGGTTATACATAAAAACATAATTCAGAAGTAATAGGCTATTTTCTATCCTGTTTTGACCACCCTCATCAGAACAATCCATTTGAATAGGCCCACCGATGTAAACTTCTGCATGTATGTAGACTTAATCTGTATATCGGGCCTTATTTGGAGACAGCTAGATATTGAAATGGGGTATAATCGTCATGTGGTACCTCCTCTCCCTCTGGATCTATAGGAGTATCCTCCTCTCCCACCCCACTGCTGCTGCTGTTGGTACTGCTCCTTTGACATGGCCACCTTGATCTCACACTGCACACATTACAAATACCAGTTACAAAACAATTACATTCACAGAAGCAAAGAGAAGCATTTTTGAATGAATCTCATGAACCTGCCATGAATATGTACTCTGAGTAAAAGGTTATTTTTAGGAAAATGAAGTATTGTTCTGATGATTGTGTTAAATGTTTTGATCATTATAATCCTTATCTTAGTGAAATGAGTAAAACCAGTTGAGAAATACTTGGCAACCATGAAAAGTCTACTGTTAGGAATGACCACCTTTTTTATTTGGTGGAAGAATTGTTTATTCCAATTTATTTTACTCTCCTTTACATCATGACTGAGAACGCCTTTTCCCATGGTAAAATCATGGTAGCACACTGCCTCTCATTGCTTATTTTCTAGTAAATATGATCTGAACGTTCTGCATAAAGACTATTCTACTTATATATGCCAAGTCTCTGTCATTATGAGGCATTAAACAAATTGTCTATAAAGCAAAAAACACAACTTCCAAAGTTCCAAATCCAATCCACCTCCATTATTGAGATTTTGCAGAAAGTTATTATTGTTTTAACGTTAAAATGTCTAATGACCGAATGATCAGTGTAAGACCATACCTTGCTTAGACCAATGTTATGGTACTTCTTCTCCATAATTTTCTTGACTGGTTCCTCCTCTTTAAACATTATGAAACAGAAACCTCGTCTTTTATTGGTTTTATTTTCCATTGGCAGCTCAATGGATTCCACCTGGGCAAAAGCCACAGAAAACAAGCAAATCTCAAAAACACATTGTGTCATTTTAGCTTATAATACATAAAAACATTTATCGAATATAAACCCTTTCTCCATACCTCTCCATAAGTGTCAAAGTACTCTCTGATCTTCTCTTCTGGCGTATCTGGGGAAAGACCTCCAACAAATATCTTCCTCACAGGCTCTTTGGACTTCATGGCTTTTGCTTTCTTAGGGTCAATAACTTTTCCATTCAGTTTGTGATCTTTTTGGGCGATCACCTTTGAAAGGGAAAAAATTTATCAAGATTTAAACAGGCAATTGCTTTGTTGCATCTCTTGAGCATATCTGTGATACCTTAAAATGCTGCCTGTGTAGGAAGCTCACTACGTTTTATATTTTGCAATATTGCTCACTATAAAAAAACAATCTGCACAGATACCTTTTCCACACTTTCGGCATCTTTAAACAGAATAAAGCCAAATCCTCTGGACCGGCCCGTCAAAGGATCCAGTTTTAAAGTGCAGTCGACCACCTCCCCAAATTTGGAGAAGTAATCCTTCAGGTCTTTCTTGGTTGTGTCCCAACTTAACCCACCGACAAACATTTTCCTGTAAAGGAAAAGACTGACGTGAGAATGGACACTAGCAGGTGATGATGGTTATTCACAGAATATCTTGTGTGTGGGACAGCCCAGATCACAGGCTGATTTAGTTTCATATGTATAAAGCTTTTTGATTTCCCATAAATGGATCTTTATTTTTAAGACTAGAACATTCCAACACAAATATACAAATCTGATATTTTTTTAAATAAAATGTATTAAAAAAAAAAGTATAGGTTTTTTTTTTAATCAAATGTACCAGTCTAGGGAGGCATACCATGAAAAAAAGTTAGATTCTCTCATTAAACAACAGGACTGTGACACAAACCATACTAGTCAGGGAAGGGTTTATAGACACGAAGCCCAGAATTATGTTCAGTCAGGACAAATTTGAAGCATTGCTGCAGCTTATGATGTCTATTGAAAACAATTTTGTAAATCACAGACACAATTTATTATATTGTTTTAAACAGATGAATCAAAATTGAAACTGAATCTAACTGCCAGTAATTACATTATACACAATTGAATTTTCTGAGAATGGTTGAATAACTGAGAGAAAAAAAAAACTACATTGTCTAAATTTTACAGATTTTTTAAAATGGTCAAACAATTTTGATTTAAGACTGAAAATAGATTTGGCCTAACAAACAAAATCATTATGTTTCTGAAGAACTTTCTCATCCTTTCTCAGAGTCCAATTTCTTCTTACCCATTGGTCAATTTGGCCTTTGTACTTGCTCTCCAACAGAAATTTTGCACTGATCTGAAAGATCATCTTTAAAACACACGACATAGTCATGCACAGAACCTTTGAAAAGTATAGGCCTGTTGGCACATATAACCCTATGATGTTTTAGTGCTGCAAATAAAAGGCTTCCACATGTGATTTAGTGCTCTGACAAATGTGATCGCCAGTTCTCATTCAAGCCAATGTCCCACATTAACATGGGCAACCATGTTACCCTGTGAAACCATGTTAAAATCGCTCTTAAACAGAGTCAAATTCATTGGAACAGACATTGAGCATACCAAGCAGGTTAATAATAACCCAACATATTTTTATGATGTGTAAACATCTTTTCTTTGCTTTCTTTTTCAATTCACATTGAACGAATCTGCTGAAAATGTAAGTAAAATGATTCAGGTGCACACGCACATCCACAGTTAACATGTACTTTTGACAACACTAAAGTCTATACATTATCACAATACCAAAATGTAGTAGTCGGGAGTGAAATTTGATGATTCTCAACACCAGCTTCAATACCACAATAAATAATAACACTAACCTAATCCTAACTAATATGTTAATTATGGAAGAAAGGGTTCAAATTCTTAAGTAATTATTCAAGACTAGTAAATAGGGATGCACCAATACCACTTTTTCGCTTCCGATCCGATTGCGATATCGGAAATCTCAGTATCGGCCAATACTTATCCTGATCTGATACCAGTGTTGTTTTTTGCATAATCAGTTTAGAATATCTTTACATTGTTGTGTGGAACTAATTGGGTGTGCTCTTTAATATGTAAAGAAACAAAAACCTCTAACTACACATTATTTCAATATAAATGTATAGCTTATTAAGAAAAACTTTGTTAACTAGTATACTGGATAATGTAGCAGAAAAATTAACAGTAATTCCAGTATGACGACATCAGTTGAAAAGAAGCCTTTTTGCAAACATTTTTCAACTTGTATCAGGACTTTAAAGGATTCAGATCTCTTTTTTGTTGAATTTAGTTGTAAGATATCAGCTCACTTTTCATTCACAGTTATTTTTTTGGAATTGCTGGTTGGACACTAGGTGGTACTATGGGTAATTTGCATTATGAAGGTTTAGGGTTTAGCCAACACAATAAAGCAAGATGCCTTGATTTCAAACTTTATTTTTTATTTATTTTAACAAAAAAATTCAAATGAAACTGGACAAAAATAAGTGCAATTAAAATGTGTGATGATTTTACAAATCAGGTCTGGAAGCAGACAACCTGGTTAATCCGAACATCTGCTAGCTGACTTGAGATGTCACATACACTACAACACATAGAGACTGTATCACCTAGATATCACATAGAGACTGTGCATGTTACCCGAACTACCAAACACAAAACTCTCACTAAATCATTTAGAAAAAATTTGATGAAGGTCAATGAAAGATAAACTTAATATAAAGATAGGGCTACTAAACATTAGATATCTTTCTACCAAATTGTGAATTAAATTACAGATCATAATTTGGATAAGCTCTGTTGACTGAAACCTGGGTTAAACTGGATGAATAAATAAGTTTAAATTAATCTACTCCCCCCAGGTAATTGTTATAAACCAGGGCTCGCAAAATTACAAAATCTCTGGTAGCCCTTTGGGCAGGCACTCTTCAGATTTTGGTTGCCCGAAATGAATTTTAGTAGCCCAAATAAAAAAAGATTTTTTTTTTTAGGAAATCAAAAACTTTTCAAAACACAAATATCAACAATCAGATATAAAATAATCAAATTAGAATCATCAATACAAATATGCAGCTGAATATGAATGACATTTCTATGAACTTGTGTGAACAGTATGGAGCATTAATCAGTCTGTGTCAGATTCTGACTATGAGATATCAACTGAAGTCACAGATTAGAAAATGCCACTCGATGTTGAGGGCATAGCATCTCCTTCTTTAGCGTTCTCCTCCTGTGCATCAGTCTCCACTTCTTTGCTTGTTGTTCTTGCAGGGGTTTTATGGTCCAGGTGTCTTGAACCACCAGGAACTAACTGCCTTGTCAGGGCAAAAGGATTCAACCGCCTTCAGAAATCTTAGCCTGCTTGGGAGCCACTGTGTGCTTTTAAGGCCACTGAAATGTGCAACTTTCTCACTAAGCAGTTCACTTATTTCAGTCAGTTCTCTTCGCTTCTTTGGAGAATAGTAGTACATCTTAAAGATGGTTTTCAGTGTGTCCTCAAATTTTACCAAGTACTCATAGCCTTTCACACTATCCAGTACAGCTAGCTCTAATTTGTGTGCCACACAGTGGATTGTTAGGATGTGGGGTATCCTTTGTTTCAGTCTCCCAGATACTCCTGTTTTCTCACCATCATCACTGCTGCTCCATCAAAGTTTGCACACACTACTTACTCCTTCCATGTATCTTACCGATACCCATGGTGTTCACTGCCTCATCGATAGCTTCTAAAACACCTGCAGCATTTTACCTCTTGACTGGCTGACATTTGATCATGTATGTGGTTATGTCACCATAATCACTCACATACCTGACTTGAACCAACTCCTGTTCTATGATATATTTATTGCCATCTGCAAGAATTGATAAGAACTTGCTTTCTTGAATTTCCTTTTCAATCTGGTCTCTTGAGGTTTGTGCTATTGCTCCAATAAACACTCTGCAAGCATGGTCATTGTGGTAAGTGGAACCAAGGTCTAGGCCATTTGCTGTTTGAAGTTTACAAAGACTCCTAAATTTTGCTAACGGTAATTCGTTTTTTGCAACATAGTATGCTGTTCTGAAATTTTTTTTCAGGACTTCTTTTTGTGCTTGGTTAATTTGTAGGATGTTTTTTGCAATTGCCGTTCGTTCTGGTATGTATCTATCACTTAGCAACAGTAAATTAACTGAGAACGACACTGCTTTACATGGATGGAGGCACCAATTGTCTTTCCCAAACATCAGAACTTGCTGTTGGATGCAGGGGGAATGGAGAAATAATGACTCTTAAAGCCTTGACACTTTTCTTTGATTGTTCCGGTAAAAGATTTTAAACATCAGTAGTGTTGAAAACAGTGTCACCTTGTGGCAGTTCAAATGTATAGCAGCCATAAATCCAAGCGTGTAGCTGTTGTTTTATCCATTAAGCACAAATAAAAGCCTGTCAATGCCAAATGTGTTCATTTTCAGAGAATTCTCAAGTGTGGCAATAAATTCAATATAAAAATAACTAAAACTACACAACAAGGGCTAAAAATACAAAGACAAAATGGCTAAAATACTTTCTAATGAGAATAATTTTTTATTTATAATTTAATTTTTTTTTTTTTTACTAAATATTAAAAGTAAAATGCTAGGGGGGCCTGGGCAGCTCAGTGAGTATTGACTCTGACTACCACCCCTAGAGTCGTGACCAGTCAGACTCCTCTGTAATCCTCGGAATTAGTTGAACTGTCACATTCGGTTCTTTTTGTGTCGGACACGACCGAAAAGCTGACTTTTAACTCTGCCTGTAAGTTAGATTTGTTCATTTCGAACCGGTTCTTTGGTTCAATAACCGGTCTAGTAACTCGTAAGAGTAATTCGTAGAGTAGACTTCAACTCGTTAATTTCAAACCAGTTCTTTGGTTCAATAACCGGTCTAGTAATTGTTAGAGCCATAAGAGTAGCTCGTAGTGTAGATTCAAACTCGTTCATTTCAAACCGATTCTTTTGTTTAATAATCGGTCTGGAAACTCGTAAAAGCCGTAAGAGTAACTTGTAGCACAGACTCCAGCTCATTCATTTCTAACCGGTTCTGTTGTCCAATAACCAGTCAAGTAACTTAGCCGTGAGAGTAATTTGTAATGTAGACTCCAGCTTGTTCATTTCGAACCGGTTCTTTGGTTCAATAACTCTCGAACTGGGTCTCAGGCTTGTGATCAGATTTCTCCAAATGTCCATCAAAACAACCAAATCCATTAAGTCTAAAGAAAAAAATCCAATGTCAACAGGAAAATGAATACGTCATTAATAGGTTGTAATAGTAACATCATCGAGTAAAATGCCAACTTCTGAATCTAAGTCTCAAGACCTTCACTTGCAATTATTTTCAAATAATTAGTAACACAGAAACAAAGATCTGTAGGATTATAAATGTTTTATTTGGCTACTGCCATAAAGACACAACACATAGCAAGTCCTCGGTAATCCTCGGCAAACTTCGACAGTGAGTTGGACAGGCTCTTTGGCTGTCTCGTTTGGAAGGATGCGTCCTTCGGAGGTCGCGTTTGTTAGCCGCCTACATCATTGCTGTCTCATTTCAGAAAAGCGAGTAGGACACTTCAAACGCAGCCTTCGAATGCAACCTTCTTTCACTGGAATTCGGAGGATGCATGAGGTGTATCCTTCGTGGGGACTCACAACCCACAATTCTTTGCTTCAATGGAAATGTCTAATAAAAATTACACAATTTGCCTATAAATATGATGTTCAAATGCAAGGAATGTTAACTCCCAAGTTGAAGTATATTAGCAGATGGGTGCAGAGTATATAATATGTATAATTATATTAATATATATTTTAAAAAATATTAGACTAAAAGTACAACTGTAACATCTATTTTATTTTCTCTTTACATCATTATAATCCCCCTAAGTTTTACCTCATGCATTCACTTCCATAGGGACTTTGTTACCTTCTCTGTCAAAGCGCTCGCGCTTGCTAAAGAGTAGCATGCTGTCATAGCAACCATGTCATAGCAATGTTACATTCCGTTTGTCCTGTCTCATTTAATGGAGGACAGCCTTCAAAGGACGGATCCTACCTAGCACGCAGCCTTCCAAACGAGACCATTGGCTCATTCGGTGCAGCGCATGGAGCGTGATACTTCGGCTGTGCGTCTTGCGTCATCACCCCGGAACTAAAGTTCGATTGTTTGAACCGGCTCGACCGGTTACTTGATGGGAATCGGCTTAAAAGAACGATTCGTTCAAGAATCGGACATCACTAGCATCTTTCAAAAGGAGCGCTTGACGGCTAAACCCCGTATCGATTTTATTTTCACACTAAAATCGTGTAGAATATATATTTTATCACACTAAAATCATGTTAACATGTAGAATGATTACGTCATCTGGATGCACGTTTGAAACCGTGTGTACTATAACATTAATGAACTGGCCCTTTTCACTTCCATTGTAAGTGCCTTAGTGTAACCGCGATTTTTTTTAAAATAAACATGGTGCAAACATCGATATATCTCAGGTCAGTGGATACGAATCGATATTATATATTGTGGTTATCAATATTTTGCCACAAAAGCTGTCGATTGATCTTAACTGGTATTGAACATTCCTTAAATGAACAGAAAACACGCCTGCAGTCTTTATGTTTGAATAGACTCTAGAAATGCCAATGGCATCAAATGAACAGTGAACGGAGTAATTAATGATGTTGTTAACTATGACTGTAGTCACAAGGTAAACAGCCGTGACTCACCCCTCATCTTCTTCATTTTTACTGGCATCTATCTTTGAGCCCTCCGTCTGTCCTTGCCCCCCATCATCAGACCCACCGACCCCCGTGATCTGCTCTTCACCCAGAGCCTCTCCATCATCTTCCTCAATCTTCGTCATCGGATCTTCGCCCGGAGTCTGCTCTTCTGTCATATTTGATCAACTACAGGCGAAAACACGCGCGAATATAAATGACTTCTTGCTGCGTAAATTTGTTGGGTTATAATGAATGTTAAATAGGTAGTAAATCGGGATTACTACAGTCAGAATCGCCTTCCTTTCCGTTTGCTTAAAGCCTGACGACAGTAAAGGCGTCCATTCACAAAATGTCGGCGGGGGCGGAAGCTGGACGCGATGAGGTCATCAAGGGACGTTACGCTACTCGTACGTTCATTGGCTAAATTTTAAACCCTCTTCACTGGCTAACAGGCAGCATTTTGAGTTATTTGGGTCGCTTTTTTTAACAACCATTATTTTAACGTAAACGTGTATGTACTAAAACCCTTTCGAATGCACCTTTAAGCTATCTATACAATTCAAATTGTGTGCAAATATATTTATGATTTTAACACACAAAAAGTTTGCACTTACTATTTGAAAGCAGGGGTGTATCCTATAAACCATAACCAAAGCCTCTTTAGCAAGTCAGTCCATGTTTGGAACGCTCCCGGGAGGCTATTTCCTGTCGTCAGGAATTCTCAAAAACGGTTGGACAACATCACGACCAAATGGCAGATTTAAAATCAGCAGTTTAAAATGACAAAACTTTTATCATTGTTTCTTTACCGCATATTACTCCAAAAAAAAGTTCGCCTTCTATGGCTAATGCGCATGCGCATATTCATTGATTGACAGCCGGTGTCTGTATTTGAAAGGTGATTGGCTCTTTAAAATATAAGGCGAGACTTCCGTTCTACATCAAATGGGCGTTCCAATTTATCCCATTCAATTGAATAGAAGTGGCCCATCTCTGTTAAATTCTCTCTGCCATTACTCATAGAAGTGAAAGAAAAACATAACAAAAGATTTATTGTCCCCATTTTTTAATCCCATTATCCAAATCAACTGCAGGAAATAACTAAAATACAAAATAAAGTACACATAACTAAACAAGACTTAAGAACACAGCACAAAACCTACAGGTTTGATCAGAATGAAGCACGGAATAAGCCAAACTTTGAAACAAAACGCCTCGCTATTTACAAGGTTAGACACAAAGTTTCTCCAGAGGACCAAATAACTTTTTAAATTGTTGTTTAAGGACAGGATTCCACACGCTGCCTCCGAGGAACAATGTCAAACACTCAAGCCAGCCTGCCGACCTAAAAGAGAAGATACACAAGATGAATTATTCCGATTTATAGACCAAAACAGCACGTCCATGTTTGTTTAACTTCTTGAGCTGCCGATTTTAAACTAGGAAAATCACCATTAAAAATTAAAGATCATATGTTTAACTAAAGAAATCACACAACAGCTCATAAGCCAACAAAAGCTACAGCTCCACGTGGTTAGTCGACAATCTGATCATTAAGGAGCGAATCCAAATGCTTTGTATACTGAAAATTGAGGTAATTAACAGCCAATCAGTCAACCCGTCTAATACAGATTTTCAACAGCTTTTAATGGCTTCATAAACCCGCTATACATATGATCTTTAAAAACTACGTTTAAGGGAAAGACTTGAGGTGTACCCATTTGAAGTTCTCTAGGGGCTCTAAAGAAAAAGCAAGCATTATGAGTTTATGCAATTTACAATGGAGGTGACTGTTTTAAGGACAAAACCCCAAAAATAATTTCACTGAAGCTCCACAACTGAAATACAAGAGCACTAAAATTGAAAGAGAATACAACAAAGCAGTTATCAATCACTTTTAGGTTACATTAATAAATACCTGTAAAAAACACATTTTAAACTGTTAAAAGAACCAACAATTTAAGCAAAATGGGGGAAATCTCCTTTTGTTTTGTTTGTTTGTTTTACGCTGGTACAGGAAGTTGGAAGAGACCATACCACTGGACAGTGCTTTCTTGTGCATGCCGTGCTCTCTGCCCGCTATGTGCGACGCCCAGAGAATGTCGTGCTCGGGTGACACACGGCCTGCAATGAAGTCCCCGCTGGCAGGTACAAACAAGGTACAATAATCAGAATTAGGGAAAGAAAGGAAAATTAAGGAGAGGCGCCCTTACTCTGTACCCCTTAGCAGTACTTTACCTGTTAGCATTGCTATCAAGTCTTTATTTTATTCCATTATGATCACCTGTTAAAAGCAGGAGGAGGAAAAGGAAAACCTACAGAAAAACGCTTACGTTTTTCTGCCGTGCTAAAAAGGCAAAATGGCTACACAAACTTTAGCCATTAAAGATCTATAGACATGTCTTCAACTGAGGTACATTGATATTTTTAGTGTCTATTGATCTTTAACATTAAGGTGCCGAGCCATAAGGTAGAAAAGAAGTATTCTTACCCAATAATATGAATATTTTTAGTCACTTCATCAATACGGCTGGTAGCTGTTCTGATGGTTTCCGCCCTCCCGCGAGGCCTTGCCATAACTGCTTTGTTGACCTAAAAATAAAAGTTGCAACAATAAGATCTCAAAACTGCATTTCAGTGTTAGGCCTGAAACATACGGTAAATAACTAAGCAAGTCTAAATCAGTTAGGTCGCTAAACAAACGCAATGAAAGTACGGATTGCATTATCAACATTGCCACAAGGGGCACTATAGCAGCCATCAGCATAAGTGCCAAAACTTCCTCTACGCTTAAACATTACAAAAACTAGCATATTTTAATTAATCGCTTTAAAATCACCACAGCTAAAAATATTAAACTTTCTAGTTTGTTGTTGGAAGACTAGTGAAGCACCCTATCCCATTTGGAGAATGTTTCTGTGAATTCTGTCTGCATAATTTACATCCGCCGTCTTCAGCCAGTCATTTAAATGCTCCCAAACAGCTGATTTAAGTAGCTTTTTTTTGGTAAATCGAGTCTGGCAGATCAAATTCCTCTGTTATATTTTAAGTTTGTTTAAGCCCCAGTTTCACTTGAATTGAAAGTGGCTAAGCACCATGAGGCAACCATCCGTAACCATATTTACAGCTCCAGTACCCACACAGGCGCAAGTGTTTTCACATTTAGGCTTACAAAATCTTATGAACAACTTGTATATGATATATTTATACTTTACGTATATTATTTTTGCCATGTCAAAGTATTTCACGGTTTTAACTGTGGATTCTAAATCTTGTGGTTATATTAACCAAGACATTTTTAACTGCGGTCAATAGTGAAACCATATAATCATGGCATCCCTAACGCTGAGGCATTTTGAAACGCAAGCTTGATTTCATGTGTCAGACCGCAATTCATAACTCAAACATAGTTCCCGCAATAGCTGCTATAGCGAGATTAGTGGGAGCTGTCTGCTTCTACAATGAGTTTTCTCTTTTAAATCAACAACTGTCAAGGTTGAGGAACGTTTGAATATTGCTGAGCAAGTAAGGTTAAGACAACATATTTATAGCACTTAACATGGCTATGAAAATGCATCGTAGAAGCAGATTGTAGAAACCATTGGTGCCAATGGTCTCAAATTAAGCTTGCAATGCTTTCGGGAAACGCCGCCCAGAATGTTTAATGGCACAAACGTTTAAATGGTTTCCACCACAATAATGCAAGAATGCATGTTAAGAATGTTCAACAGTGCAATACTGCAGATACTGTTGGTTTTTGTATTACAAATTGCTTTTGTTCCTCATTTTGTAAGTCGCTTTTTATAAAAGCGTCAGCTAGATGTCAACTGAAATCACGTGTTTGCAATGCTGTGGCCAAGTGCTCGCATTTGCCTTCACACACTTGTGGGGAGTATGTTTCTGGCTTAAGCCATCTACAGTCAATTTTTGTTTTCGGGTCAACAGTCATGGTGGAGAAAAGCATGAAGGGATTCTTGATAAGCAAGTTAAACTATGCTGAAAAAAACAACATTGCTTTTAGTGGCACACATTTAGAGGTAACCATCGCTTGCACAGTAATGCAAGAATGCATCAAAGTAAGCAAGTACAAAGGGACCATCTGCATTTGCACAGATTATGATTAACCCGTGGCTATTTGCTATGGCAAAAATACAAGTAGGTAATGAAAATATGTCTAGACGTACCATTGAAATCATCATAGCCTTGGCCATATCCATAATTTTGATAGTTGTATCCTGAATAGTCATAGCTAGGGTATCCATTATAGCTCTGGTTGTATTCACTGCCGTAGCCTCCATAGTTCTGGCCGTAGTAGTTGTCGTAACCTTGATTATAACTCTGTCCTGCTCGAAAACATTTAAAAGAATCCTTATTAGTTTCAAAACAACTGGATGTATTGGCTATCAAGTGGGAGCAGTAATTTAAATTGACCTCCTCTTCCACGGCCTCCTCTTCCTCTTCCTCCTCCAAAGCCCCTGTCACCTCTGTTCTGCTGCTGTCTGTAAACTTCTTTAGGCTGGGCAACTTTGATTTCACACTGAAAACAGAGGCAAACAACAATACTTACATGCAGGTATGGTCGACATATAGAATATCCACAATGCTAGTGATACAATTAAGCAACATTTTGCAGGCTCAACATTAAAGATTTTCGCAGATTTGTACTTGCCCTGCCAACATATGCACTTTTCTAAGGTGGTCAACCAATATCGCACAGGCCAATACATTTCCCCTTTGGCCGATTTGTTTCTTGAGGGTGCCAAAAAAAAAAAAAAAAAAAAAAAAAAAAAAAAATTGCATGCTTGCATGTGAAGCGACTGAGACGTGCAAATAACCAGTAAAGGTTTGTTTTGTTGTTACGAGCCAAAGAGTTACAACAATAATAGGCGGGTGTGCAACAGTGTCATTTAAACGGTATATCAGAGCTGCGGCAGACACGTTTCAGCTCATACTGTTTAAGTGCTCGCCTGTTTCATTCTCCCTCTCTCTCCTCAACAGTTCCCTGTAACTTCTAACTGCCTTTCTAATGATACAAATGCAAATATCTATCAAATTAATGTCATATACTGTCTACAAATATGAACACATCTAGTTTAAACTGATGTAATAAACAAACCTCACACAACTTCAACAGATCCAGCAACCGAGCACTCATAAATCTTCCTCTGAAGCACATATTCTAACGGTCTCTCCTCAACAGTTCCCTGTAACTTTTCTAATGATAAAAGGCAAATATCAATGAAAATTCTATAATTAACCATCTGCAAATATCCAGATATCTAATTTAAAAAGATTAATCTAATTTTAAAAAGGTTAACCACGAACCTCATGAAAATTCCGCATTTTCTTGCTGTCGAGCCAGTAGAGTAGTCTAGAGCAAACGCAGGCATATGCCTTATGCTCACCGATCTTTCTTAGGATTTTGCATATGCCCACCTAATATAAATGATGATACGTATGGCCGCCAGTACGAGTAGACTTTTTACCCGGAACTTTTTCAAATAACACAAATATTACCTCTAATATTAACTTCATAAATTCACACCCCTTACAAAACTACTACACAACTGCGTCGAGTGCTCATCTAATATCTTCACTGAAAGCGTGTATGCCATCAGCCACGATCAAAAACATCAGGATCAAAAGTTCCTCTGATTCACAAATCATAAAGGCCATTCATGACAATCCAGGCCGTTTATAGTGTCAGGAGATCCACACGAGTGCATCTTCAAAGTAAAAGCGCTTCACATGGGTTAAGTAAATGTCTTATTCACTATGAACTATGTGCATTTGGTTTGAGAAAATGTGATTGCTAACACGGACACGCCAACCATAGTTGCTGGACTACTATCCACTATTAATTCCTTCTTCTGAATATATTAATTTCTTCATATGCAAATAAATTACTACATTTTGATGACTAAAAAAAAATATCTGAAAAAAAGGCTTTTTACAAAGTTAATGATTTGTGTGAAATTGAGTAAATATACTGCTAAATAAGAGTCTTTTTTTTGCAATTTTATTTTTGTTATTTACTATATTAAATTATGTGATATATCAGCATTGCATCAGCCACCCTGCTCTCTAGATAATTAAATAACCCATATCGGTTGATCACTGCTTTTCTAGCCATGTATTTCTTAAATAATATACATTAAAATATGTTCATAATAAAGTGAGCTAAATTTGTCTGTGAAACTATACTTATGTTGGCTTGACAGCCTAAACCAAGACCAAAATGATCAATTTTACAATTCCTCCTACAGTTTTAAGGCTACTTCCACCAAACTTGGCACAGATCATTAGACGGTTTTGCCTTGCCGTATCTTATCTAACCGATCACAATAATGGTTTTTGCACAGCAGACGATCAAAAACCTGAAGAAAAAAACTATAAAGTTACATTGACAGAATGTTTAAAAGGGTTAACGGAATGCACGTTGATTCAAACTTCAACGATAAACAAGGCCAAGCCATCAGTTTACAATAAAAAAAATCTATGCATCTATCTTAAGATTTTATCTGAAGGTTTACTTGACTATCTATCTTTTTTAAACTTTCAGACAAAGGCTTTCTCTAGCCAACATCAAAGTTTGGCTTGACAATCTTTACCTATCAAGTTAGGTATTATGATAACGTGAACATACCTTTCCTGATCCAATTTGATGGTATCTGTTCTCTAGAAGTTTCTGAACTGGCTCCTCTAAAACATATGTTATAAAGCAGAATCCACGCCTCTCGTTGGTTTTGGTGTCAATGGGTAGCTCAATGTTCTCAATCTTTGGAAAGGAAAAATAAACAAATCTGTTTATATGTACTTATTAGGTGGTCCTCCTTTGGATAATACAACTTACAAGATTAAATCAAAAAATCATTCCCATAAGACTTGTTGGAGGCCAGTCAAGGACTTCAAAAATGTTCAAAGGGAGATCAATTCTTGTCAAAGTTACTCACATCACCATAAGCCCCAAAGTATTCCCGGACCTGTTCCTCAGAAATGTCTGGACTTAGACCACCGACAAAAACCTTCTTAGGGGGTTCCTTGCCCTGCATGGCTTTGGCTCTCTTGGGATCAATCAGTTTGCCATCCAGCTTGTGTTCCTTCAGCTCCAAAACCTAAACAAAAATACATGCTGTAAACATGTAGTCAAAGGTATGACTGCACTTTAATATAATCGTGAGAGAACATTTACCCTATCAACACTCTCAGCATCTCTGAAGAGCACAAAACCAAAGCCTCTGGAGCGTCCAGTCATGGGGTCGGTTTTGATAGTGCAGTCCAGGACTTCTCCAAACTTGGACAGATAGTCCATAAGGTCTTTCTTGCTGGTTTCCCAACTGAGTCCACCAATAAACATTTTCCTACACAAAAACAAACAGAAAATAAATCAGTGAATAATCAAAGCATCACTATAAATAGTGATACTACACATGTGCTCTTGGTGCATGCCAAGTACTTGTTGTAGATTTTTGTTAAACAATTTTAACAATGACCTACATTTATTAAGATTTCAAGCTGCTAACTTGCATATACAATGCTGACAGGTTTTTAATGACATTTTTGTCCTTTCGATAATTTTGGCTCAATGCCAACGGCATAAATTTTGCCAAAGGTGTGCATTTTGGGGGGAATTTTTATTTTTCGACCTATAATACACTGTGTGCACAGCATAGTTACGCTCAGGAACTTCAGGACAAATATGTCCCCATTGAAACCCGTTAAAACTACAATCTTTTATCCCAGTGCCATTAAAGCATAAAATCATGAATTCTACTATATTATGCTCTCATTTCAGAGCCCTGGCTTCAAACGTTACATTTTTAATATGATCCACCAGATGTTGCCATTTTTCGCGTATTTAGCCTATGGAAGAAACACATGCTTGCCGCCTATTTTCTGTATTATAGAGCACTGCAGGCCAATTGAATAAATGATGCAGCTAAAATTGTGTAGGTATGAATGCCAGAGTGTGTTTTGTATGTGTGAATTAAGAAATTTACAAAAAAGTTTAAAAAAAGAATAGTGGCATTATATATACAAACTGGCATTTAAAGGGTTAAAATCCTGAAAGCTCATGAATATTTAGTAGTTATGATCAGGACTGATGTTGGTAAGAAAATTAACTAATTGAAAGTGGAAAATAATATTAATATAAAATATGGCAGTTTTTGACGTGGACGTTTTTGTCCTCGAAGGATCTCCGAGTAACTTATTACTCTGCAAAAGTGTTGAATATGTGTCTGTTAAAAATGTGTACATTAAAAGTGGTTAATTAGTTTAAGGGAACATTCTGAATTAAAATATAAAGCGAAATAAGGGTGTAATTGTGTAGGCATTTTCGTGCCTCTAATATTATGTTATCGCAGTATTGGTATCGAATACTTTTATGGTGCTTTTTTTGTCTTTCATTTTTTTGCAGCTCGACTGCTTCAATCGAAATTCTCTTTCATTGTACGGAGCACAACAACTCGGATACTCTGCCTAAGACCTCATTCTGTGTTTCACGGAAAAATGGAGGTATAAATAATGGCAAAAGTTTAGAGTATTGTGAGAAGCATTGCTTTAAAATCAAGGAAGCCGTGTGCAATCGCCCCGTTGACTGTATTGCGAGGCTGTGAAGGCCTCCGTCCTCAACACTCACCCGTCATCCTGCTGATTTTTACTCGCGTTTATTTTGGATCCCTCTGGAAACTCGTCGGTGCTGAAGTCAGTCTGCTCTTCTATCTGCATGTTGGAGAATATGGAGTTTGATCCGACGTTATAGGGTTGAAATACTGTATGACTCCGGTTATAAAAGGTCGATGACTTCCACACAGATAAAGTGCCGCGTTGAGTAAAATGGCGGACGGAGAGATCAGTGATGCAATTTGTCGTCAGCATGCAGAAAAGGGGAAGGGGCGGGGCTTATTTAAACGAATACAAAAACATGATTAGCAAGAGAATGAAAGAATCTGAAATAAAATATACATTTAATGTAATATAATATTAATTATATTTATATATATATATATATATATATATATATATATATATATATTATAATCCCAAACTAGAAACTACAATGGCACATCAAACTACAGTAAATATTGCAGTTTAATTTTGAGTTTTGTGGTAATTTTTATTTAGATTCTCAAAAATACTGTAAATCAGTTATTTAAATACATAAATCCTCCAGCACATTTACAATCAGCACTGGTGCTCTCCCCATTACTCTTCTACCTGTACACATATGACTGCACTGCCAAGGATCCCTTTGTAAAGCTCCTGAAGTTCGCAGATGACACTACTGTGCAGTCAAAACAACCTGGTGCAGAAGAGATGCCCAGTGGAGATGATTGTGGACTTTGGAGGTACGCCCCGACACTGACCCTGCTCACCATTCTGAACAGCACTGTGGCAGCAGTTGAGTCATTCCGGTCCCTGGGCGCAACCATCTCACAGGACCTGAAGTGGGAGACCCACATTGACTCTGACATTGATTTTGGAAATAGCCCAGCAGAGGTTGTGCTTCCTTCGCCAGTTGAGGAAGCTTAACCCGCCACATGCGCTGCTGATACAGTTTTACTCAGCAGTCATTGAGTCTGTCCTCTGCACTTCTATAACAGTCTGGTTTGGTTCAGCTACCAAGTCAGAAATCAGAAGATTTCAAAGGATAGTTCGGACTGCTGAGAGGATAATTGGTGCTCCCCTACCCACCCTGCTAGAACTGTACACATCCAGATTGACAAAAAGGGCAGGTAAAATCACTCTTGTCCCCATAATCCCACCACATTTCCTCTTCGAACTGCATTCTTGCATTCTCTTGCACTGGAAGCTTCTGTCACCATGAGAAATTCCTTGCGTGTGTAAGCGTACTTGGCAATAAAGCTCATTCTGATTCTGATAAATACAGTACATCCAGATTGACCACTTCTGCTAAAATGAATGGGAAAAATGGGAAGGCTCAACTAAGGCGCTCTGAGCGCCCAACGGTCAAGAGAAATAGAAAGGATGTCCCACGTTACAGTTAAAAGAGCCAATCACCTTTTAGATACACAAATCACCTATCAATCAACTCCAGAGAGCGCTTGTGCATTAGCAATACAAGCTGAGAAAATGTCATTTTTTTAAAAAGTATAATATGAGGCAAAGAATCACAATTTATGATACCACTATTGTCAGATTTTATTGCTGATTTGAAATATGCTCTTTGATCGTAATCTTGACCAACCATTTTTGAGATTTTGGTATTTCTCAATTCAAGTAGATAGGAGCTGCACTGGCATGACTGGAAATAGCCTCCCAAGAGCGAGAGAGAGAGACTTGCTTGAGTGATTTGGTACAACATATATTTACATGAATAGTATACATACTTTACAATTTAAATAAGAAATGTTCCACATTACAGGAACGTTTTGCAGTAGGGTAGTGTATGCAGGGAGAAATGTGCTTAACTGGAATGAAAATAATGTTACAATACAACAACTTAAAAAAATGCTTCATTATCAATATGCAAAATTTAAATATTTCAGGTTCAATACAAGTTAAGCTCAATCGACAACATTTTTGGCATGATGTTGATTACCACTATATATATATATATATATATATATATATATATATATATATATATATATATATATATATATATATATATATATATTGATGTATGACTCATCCCTCCTTTTTCTTTAAAAAATAATCGAGCTTACAATGGACTTACAAGGCTTACAAGGCACTTACAATGGAATTTAATGGGGACAATTTTTGGAGGGTTTAAATGCATAAATGTGAAGCTTAGAATGCACTTACATTAATTATTCTTTTAAAACTTGTGTATCAGTTGAGCTGTAAAGTTGTTTAAATCATAATTTTTATGTTTAGCGTTACGTCGCCATGGTAACACGTGCATAATTGGATATAACTTTACACAGAAAGGTTAGTATACGATTTTATCACAATAAAATTCTAACAACAAAAAAAGTTAGCATAGCAATGCATGACACGGCAGTCCCATAGACATTCTTTTGGCGGTAAACTAGCGAGGAGACAATTTGGTCGTTAATTTAATGGATGTCTACGGAGGAGATGCTTCATTGTGCTGAAGAAACTGCTTTTATGAGAAAACAGCTCTTAATTAATTAACCGCCTGCCCGCTAAACTTCGACATGTTTTTCACAAAACAGCCCTTTTGGAATGAACTATGTGTGGTGTTTACAATGCTAAAATGTATGTTTTATAAGAGAAGACACAGAAAACAAGTGTCAGTTTACGGCTCTCCCTTTTCATTTGTTTGTTATCCGCAAATGGTGACTTACTGTCGTAACACAATAGTTGACCTCCCTCGCTCGCTCTCTCTGTCTCTCTCTCTCACACACACACACACACATTGTGTACATACAAATATAGTCAATGATTCGGACACTAAAATTGTCATGACTTAATGGATTTTATGGGATGGATAAAACTGAATGCAACCACACATTCATTTCCTCTCTTAACAGCCCTTCCCAACCAGTGTTGCCAGATATATATATATATATATATATATATATATATATATATATATATATATATATATATATATATATATAATTTTTTCCTGTATGTGTTGCTTTAATATTCAAGAGATGCTTTAGAACTAATATGTGTTTGTAAATTCAATACTTCTGTTTCAATCAAACATTAGAGCCTTGTGTTTCCATTAACTGTTTACACTATTTAATTTAAATTTAGAGCTGTTCCATATGGAGTGATATAGCAGACACATTTAAATAACTATTTAAGTTGTAAAATAAACATGTAAACAATGAAATACACAATGAATAAAATTAAAATTGCCAGATAAAAGAAGCGGGGGATTTGGATGAATAGGATCTGGCAACCCTATAACCGCCCCATGTGTTAGCTCGCCACTAGCCTGAATGCTGTTTTTGATTCATTTGTCAAAATCTGAGCTACTCATCTGACATAATTAAATAAAACAGGATTTCAACAGACACATATATCGTTTGCCATTGATGAAAATGACAGCGAAAGCGATACCAGAAAATACTAGAGTCTTTCTGCTGGATATCGAAGGAACCACGACGCCCATCACTTTTGTTAAGGTAAGAGCCCATCATTGAAATAATAACATTGAAAATCAGATTCATGATTTATGTGTGAGCGGAATGCATTACGAGAATTTTGCTCTTGCTCGCAGGACATCTTATTTCCATACATCAGAGAGAATCTGGAGGAGTATCTGTCTGCTCACTGGGAAGAGGATGAATGTAAACAAGATGTACATCTACTTAAAAAACAGGTCAACATCAATCAAAACACTAAATTATGGTCCAGACAACTATGCTGATGTAATCATCCACTAATATATTTAAATATCAAATAGGCCTTGGGTGTCAGTGTAAAATATATTGTTCTGAATCTTTTTCTACATGTTTTACAATGGTATGGGAAACAGCAACACTACGTTTTTGTCCATCTTTCTCTTTAGGGATGTAAAAGTCACTAACTAAAATAACTATGGTACATTTGTGTGTGTTTTTTGGACATTTTACAATGATTTGTGGACATGTAATGTGCTAGTACTATGCTATTTTGAAGTACCTTGGAGTGCCATAATGTGCCATGATACGTGAATAATCATCCAACACTGTGGTGTATGGATAGTTTACATGAAATACTTGTGAAAAGTTGACATGTCCTATGGTGACATGCTGTACTTCATCTAAAACTATGTTAAGCAGCCTTTTGCTAATTCTTTTATATTGAACGTGGATGCAGGTTTTATGAAATCAATCAATCAAGAGGCTAAATTGTATTTCAATTTATACAATGTTAAAAAAATGTCCGTCCTTACTGTGACAAGTACAGACATAAAGGTTACAAGAGTCCGAAATGAATAAAATCGCAGTTTAATTTTCTGCCAAAATCCCAATAATAGCCATAACACAAAAACAAAAATAAGATTTGATCCACAATGCTGGAGAGTAAAGAAGCCCGGGGTCTCTTATTTTGAAATGTCTGTGCTCTCTCTCAAACAAATAAGGGAAACAAAATAGGCACTCTTATCTACAATGCATTACAATATAAACACTTTAAAGTAAACGTGGTCATATAGGCTAATAATCAAGTAATTCATCAATAGGAGATCAACAGTGATCCGATAATAAAAAAAAAAGTCTTTTTCCCTTTTCTCGAGTGACGTTGTCAGTTTGAAGTTATGATTAACATTATTTACTTACCAACAACATCTCTTCAGAGTGCTTATTTTTTATTACCTTAAAATAAGGAATTATATTTAAAAAAAATCTGAAACTAATCGCTTTGATTTTTGCAGATAAACGATAGTACCATAAAGCAATTATCAGCACCGATATATAGAAGAATGGTTAAGATAATTACCCAACCACAATATTACTATAATATTATATGAAATCAGATCTATTAAAGTCAACATGAAATGCCTTTCACAACCCATTTTACTTCTGTAATCTGGCGTTCCAGTGAACTGGATATTTGATAAGAAAAATGCAAGGCAGGACTTTTTATCAGGACAATATTTTATGGGAATTGATTGGAATATGAAAAGTTGCTGTTCCATACTGGAAGGAAAAAAAGCAGAGCAGGTAATTACATTTTGATTGGGGATGTCCCATTGACATTGTTAGAGAACACGTACAAGAACAGATAGTTCTTTTTTAGGACTCGCCGATACCCATTTTGTTTTTGTTTGCAGTTTATTTCAACTTTATCATCAAAATTAAATCTTTAATCAAATGAAAATATGACAATTAATTTTTTATGACTGGAGTCGTGTGGATTACTTTTATGCTACCTAAATATGCCTTTTGGACTGCCAAATAGCCAGCGGTCTAATGGCACCTGTTTACTTGCATTTTATGGACAAAAAGAGCAGAAATGTGCTTCTAAAAATCTTCACCTCGGTTCTGCCGAAGAAGGAAAGTGATACACATCTGGGATGGCTTAAACAATCATGTCAAGTCAATCGTGAGAGAATTTTCATTTTTGGGTGAACTACTTCTTTAAAATGTGAGCTGCAAAATAACTTTTCCACACCTTTCAACCCTCCAAAGCTTTCACAGTGGATGGGAAAGTATTCAAAGAGAATAAATGAATGAATTTATTATGAATTTATTCTGAATGAATTGTCCTCCAAATGTATTATTAAACCACAGAAGTCTGCTATTTAATTAAATAAAGATGTCGTTTGTATGTGCTGCGTGCTCCAAAGTGAATTAGCACTCCGTTTGCTGTCTCTATTTTTAGGCTGAAGAAGATGTGAGGCAACATAAAGCGTGTGCAGTCCATGCAGTTGATCAGACAGTACACACAGATGAGGAGAAGGCCATTCGTGAGGTTGTGGAGAATGTGCTCTGGCAGATGGATGCGGACCGGAAAACCACTGCACTTAAACAACTGCAGGGCCACATGTGGAGAGCCGCCTATCTGACAGGCAGAATCAAAGGCGAGTAAGTAACCGCATCTATTCTTATGCACACCCTCATGTGTCTGACTGAATGATTGGGGAATCTCGACAATGGATTGACTACTGATTTTATGTGGTGGTAAATCATGCAGTTTGAGCATTATTCATTGGCTAAGTTATGATGACTATTGGTTTGCTTTTTTTTTTCTCTAAAAGGGTGTACCAGGATGTGGTTCCAGCCATCAGAAGTTGGAGACATCATGGTCTGAAGGTCTACATCTATTCCTCAGGAAGTGTGGAAGCACAGAAACTGCTGTTTGGCTATTCTGTTGAAGGCGATCTGTTAGATGTAAGAAAAACATTTGCTTGATAACGATTTAAAACATTTATGTGTTGATGAACTTTTGTAAGCGTTGAACTTCTATTTAAATGTCTCTCTCAGCTTTTTAATGGTCACTTTGATACCAACATTGGTGCCAAAGTAGAAAGTAAAAGCTATGAGCGCATCGCAGAGAGGATCGGCTGCCAACCAGAAGAAATCATGTTCTTAACCGATGTCACACGAGGTGGATACATGATAATGCCTTGAATATGATTGGAATTATTTACATACTATATTAAAGTTAATGTGTGAAATTAATATAGTTATTGTCTCCGTTACAGAGGCAAAGGCAGCAGAGGATGCTGGAGTAAATGTGGCCGTTGTAGTAAGACCTGGTAACATGGAGTTAACCGAAGAGGAAAGGAGCCATTACACAATCATCGCATCTTTCAGCCAATTAGAACTGATTGGGAGTGTTTGACAGCAAAGAACTGGGATTATGACATTGGAGTGTTGGCTAAAATCCAATGGTTAGCATGTGTTGCTATTCTGCTGGAGCTGAGGTTCCCAGGTGCTTGTTTTTTTTACACTAAAATCCCATCTTTGAATTTTAACACGCCTACATTCTTAATGTTTTATATGCAGCATTAATGTGTAGCATATGACATACTAATGTCAGGGAACTTGCATGTTAACAGAGCCCTTTAGAGGACAGGGGAATTTATTTTCTGAAATTGTTTCAATTGTTTTGTGTTCCCTCACAATACCTTTATCCATCCCTAATGATAATTTAATTCAAGTTTAATTGCATAGTTGAAGGTATTTGTAGTAAAACCATAGCAGCCACAAAATGTAATATCGTTTTACTAAAGTAACTATTGTTTTTGTAGTTAAACAATAACCACGAAATGTACCATGGTTTTTACATTAACAATATTTTCAACATTATATTTATGTTAAAACCGTAGCAATAATACAGGAAAACCAAAACTATGGGGGGGAAAAAATCCTAATTCTATTTTTACTATAGTACGACCATGGTTAATTTGTGGTACATGTGCCAAGGTTTTTAAACCATGTTTCTTACAACAATAAATGTTTACATAGTTACTGCAGGTTGACTACAGTCAAGCATGGTTACTGTAGTAGTTGAACTATATTTACTGTAGTAAAATCACTGTAAATTGTGTAGTTACTATGGTTTTACTTGAAATAATAGAGCTGACTAGTTATTGTCATAAAACCATGGTCAATTTTGTGATTACTATGGTATTTGCAGTAAAACCATAGTTGAACTACAGTTACTGTAGTAAAATCACAGTAAATGTTGTTTATTATGGTTTTACTGCAAATACCATAGTTAAACAATACAGAAGTTATTGTAGTAAAGTCACTGTACATATTTTGGTTACTATGGTTTTACTACAAATACTATTGTTGAACTATAGTTCCTGTAGTAAAACCATGGTAAAGTTTGGGGTTACTATGGTTTTTACTACAGATACTATAGTTCCTGTAGTAAAACCATGGTAAAGTTTGGGGTTACTATGGTTTTACTACAGATACTATTGTTGAACTATAGTTCCTGTAGTAAAACCATAGTAAAGTTTGGGGTTACTATGGTTTTTACTACAGATACCATAGTTACTGTAATAAAACCATGGTTCATTTTCATAAGGGATGGATAAAGGTATTGTGGGGGAACATAAAACTATTTCAGAAAATAAATTCCCTCCTTGTCCTCTAAGGGGCTCCAAACATTTTAAGTGCAGTGTTAGTTTTGAATAAAAGTAATTGTACTTGACTACCTAGACATAGTTTTTTTTTTTTTTTTTGTCATTGTACCTCACTTCAAGCGTTGATATGTCTTGTAAAACTTAATAGTAAATGTTGTTGTAAAATTTAATTCCAAATGGATACCTCTAACCAATGACATTTAGATAAACCTGCACCCCAAAACAGTGAAATCACTCTCATTGAATGTTTGTTTTAGTAACAAAATACAAAATTAAGACCAATGTTAGAGATGTATTACAAGATTTAACATCAAGCTGTTTGATTCAAGTATAAAATGCTGCATAAACTACTTTAAGGTTATGGAGGATGGTATCAATATGACAAAAACCCCACCTGAAAATGGATTCCATCTCACTTTGAAGGTTTTTTTATTTTTCCACATTAAAGGAATAGTTCTCCCAAAAGTCACTTCAGGGTAAACTGTTCCTTTAATTGCAATGTGTAAAGTTTAATAGTGTCTTCACACTGTCCTGCGTCATTTGTAATCAAAAAGGCATATTTAAAAAGTTATGCTGTATCTTCTCATGTTGAAAATGTCCTTGTTGTTTCACTCATTTGACATATAAACATGGAACACATCACAGTAACTCTTTGTGCATTTCATTGGTTTGTTGCTTTACTCAAACATAAAAATCATATTAATCTAGAGAGATTACATTCAGTAATAAATGCATGAATGATAAATTGCAAACTCTAAGTACTGGGCTCATCAGATATAGTGAAAGTTGGACTACAGCTGGTCAGATTGATACTCTGAGACCTCCGAGAAGCTTTCAGACAGACTGAGAGGAGGGTCCTGGTCGTCACTACACACAATCTTGAAATGGTAATGGCGGAACTCAATAGCAAAGGTGCCTAGGTAAGTCAGGAAAAACATGACCAGGGCCCACTGAGCGCGGGCAGCATGCATGTGCAGCTGCTGTGCCATTAAAGCAAAATCTGTAATGGGTAGTCAAGGCTGCAATATTGAAAACTGGCCAATTCCTGTGAATGAAGCCTGTATTCATTATAGTGTGGGCTGGGTGATATATTGCATATTCAAGATACATTGATCAGTCGCAACATTAAAACCATTGACAGGTGAAGTGAATAACATTGATTATCAAGTAGTGTTCAAGATGTTAACTTGGCCTCCAAATTCCCCATATCTCATTCTGATTGAGCATTTATTGGATGTGCTGGACCAACAAGTCCGATCCACGGAAGCCCCACCTAGCAACTTACAGGACTTAAAGGATCTGTCGCTAACGCCTTGGTGCAAGATACCAAAGGACACCTTCAGAGGTCTTGTGGAGTCCATGCATTGGTGTGTCAGAACCGTTTTGGCGGCACAAGGGGTCCTACACAATTTTAGGCAGGTGGTTTTAATGTTGTGGCTGATAGGTGTATATTTGCAATGATTTTGCTGGTAATATAAAATTAAGCAACACTGCAAATATAGCAATGACTGGAAAGAAACCCAATAATAAACCAATTTAAGGGGGCAAGTCTGTTTTAGAGGGATTTTGGGCACTTTTCAGCTTGTCAGGCTTGGAGACCAACAAACCACCTTAGGTGGTTTTAAGGAATGGTATCCAGAAAATGTTAATTCTCCCTGAAAATTATCACTGAAATAAGTCTGAGATGTCTCCCTGGTCTCTGTGACAGCACTAGACTGTAAACCGCAAACAAAAATGTGACCGTGGGCTGTGGACAAATTCTTTGATCAGCCAATTAGATGACTGATGTGCTTTTTGTCTGTCAATCAATTTGGATGCTCTCATAGTGTAGTAGTTGAAGCCAAACATTCAGGTTTGATGTTATATTCAGATTCATAACAGTTGTCAGCTGATGGTGCTATTTAACTAGAGCTGTGTTTGACAACAATGAGAAGACGCAATGATGCTCTATTGTTCAGGGGAGTCACTTTGTTTTAAAGTGGACAGTTTTAATTAGGGGGAGGGTGGTTGTGATATCATGAAATAAGGAAACGTATGAATATTAATAAGGTTATGTGTAGATATAATAATATTTTACTGTTTTGATATAGTTGATCCTGATGACCAATTTAAGTGTTCCATTAATATTTCACATAATTAATTTGATAACTTGATCCACACCTCTAACACTGTTAGTGCTGGGAGTACAACATTACTCCGATAGTCTCAATGGTCTCATGGTAAAATTTCTTCTCTAATATCAGGAGTTCCAGGTTCTAATCCCCCCTAAATGCTACTATTAATTTTAGTAAACTAAGACTGCGTATGTACTGAGTGGATGTACTGTATATCATGAGCTGTTTGCATTTTGCTTGGCAATTTAACTGGAAAAGAGTGCAAGCTGCGGAACAGCTGAGCGAGTACAGAGCAGATTGCACGTCTGGATGCACGAGAGAACATCAGTGCCTACTGTCACTCAATGCCACTAATACCAGCTGTATCGGGGACTCATTATAACATGAACAATCAACTCCAGCACTGGATCGCCAATTTCATTTACCTGACGAAGCTATTTCAAAAAGCGGTGGGGACAAAATTAGCAAAGGCAAAAAGTGGTCGGGACGTAAATGGCACCTTTGATTGTTCGGTCTCAACACTATCATTGGAGGGCAGTGTTGTGGAAAGAGGAGGCGTGTCCAATTCAACAGGTCAGACTCAAGGAAGTTCCAGAATGGCTAAAATCGCTTAATTGCAATCCTTCCTTGATTCACAACTTGCAAGAATGAGAGTTACACTGTTTTACTAGTGTCTCTGATCTAAACTTCAGAAGCAAAAAGTTGCTTTTAGAGTTCATAAGTGTTGAATAAATTCAAAACCGATTCAATGATTCGTTTGTGGCATGACAAAAAAATGTTCACGGAAGTTTCCATATGCCATAAAAAATAAGTACATTTTGCTATTTATCACATTGTATTGTTATATTGGCGTATGCTTATTCAACATCGGGCATTACATGTCCCAGGGTTTGATTTTTATTAATACAGATTCTAACTTTTTTTTAATTATTTGTTATATGAAAGTCTCATTGAACTGAATTGGAAACTTTTACCAGGCCTTCTTCATTTATTTTCTGTACTTTTATGTACAGATTTGACTGTTTTAGCCCTGTACCAGACACAGACTTTCAATATTAAACAATGAAAATCTATCTAAAAACATTTCAATTTTTACAGTGTGAAAATTACGAAAAAAGTGATGCTTGAAAAAAACAAGGAAAAATCAAGTTAAATATGACTTGTGAACAGAACCTTTTTAATTGGGTGTCATTTCCAATCAGTCTGTAATTTTGTCCAAATTACGCAAAAAGTGTCAAAATATTATTTAGTTGTGTGTATTTAGGAAGACAAAGGAGTTGACCATTTTATTTCAGAAACGTTATTGTAATCATTTCCACCACAGAATTCTGATAAACACAAAACAGAATCTGAGATGAGCTGGAAATGACACTGTGGTGGGAATTATCATGGCTTTCAGAAATGTTTTTATAAATGTCCTGTGATGCATGTACATACACTGTTAGACAATGTTTACTTTACAACTTTACTTTCTAGAAATCCACAGTGCTAAAAGTGCCCAGGCTTGAAACACCCATAAATGAAAACAAATGTTATTCCTTGTGTACCTGTAGTGGAAAAACAATTAAAGGTGCATTCAGTAATTTGGGGCCAATTTAAAAAGTTTTACACATTAGAAAATTAATTGTGTTTTTGTGGAGTGATCAGAATGGTGTAAACACACATGAGATTTTTATATAACAATGTTTTTCGAAATCACATGACCCGCTGTGTTTCACTAAACGTCGAAGAAGAGAATCCTCATGCTCACTGGCTGCCGCCTACGTAGATACCTCCATCTCTATGAAATGGCATACATCTCCATTCGTTTAGTAGCTTCGCACAGCGATTGGTGTGGATTTTAAGTAAACCATGACGTTGGTCGCTTGGAAACAAAACGAGTTCTTCAAATACAGTATTCATAGTCATGCTAAATTTGATCATCAAAAACAATTCTAATCTTTCCTTTACTATAACATTCTGTATCGCTAGATAACACTAAGCAGTTCTCTAATAAAGATACGTAACTGTCTTTAGAAATAATGTGAAATGTACACAGTCTCCAAAGATTGTTGATATGAGGGACAATTATACTCTGTCCTTAACTGTAGAATCTGTTCACTTGTTTTCAGGCACAGATATTATATTGTAGTAGTAATAAATAACTTTAGAAATGACCTCAAACTTTTTTCAGATGCAAATGATATACCAGATCTGACGGGGGCAGCAGAGACGGTCATGCTGATCCATGTCGCTAGATGGCAGTACAGCGTCTAACACCACTGTCACATCGATACTTAAAAGTACACAAAGAAGAGCAACGCTAACGCTAGCTAGAGAACTACTGAATGCACCTTTAAATTTGAATCTACTCGGCAACAAAACCTGTTTGGTTAAATTATTGAATGTCTTCAAAATGCTGAAGAATATATATATATATATACAAGCTTTAATTTTTTATTAAAATCAACCCCAGCCCTATTGTATAGTATAATTTGCTTGCATTTGACAAGTTTGTCTTCACAATAGTAAGCAATGCTCACACGTGTAGTTAAGTGAGGTTACACTATAAGAAAGAAGGATACAAAGCAGCATGCAGGAAGTGACTGCCCCGGACAACAGAAACCGGGGGATGCCTGCTCGCTTGCCTTCATTATGCAAGTTGACCTTTAGCGTCATAAAGGACTGGACCCAGCAGAAGAGTGTGCCTAGGCCGAAGGTCATGGATGTGCCAATATTATGCAGTTCCTCATCATTTGACAGCTACATTAAAAAGACCAATATCAGAATGGGCCGAGCTATTTAGGAAAATCTGGTGTATGTTGCACATGGAAATGATTCACACCTGGAAATTCCCAACTAAAGTCATTCCGAAGCAGGCTAGAGACAAAGCCACCAGACTACCGATGTTGAGCCAAGGTTTATAAATCCTCGGTTTCAGCTGCAGATATCGCAGCACTCCGAGAATAAAACCTACAAGACCATGAGATAATATACTTTAATGTTTTATTTTAATTTTACATTTTTGCTTTTTTTTCACTATGTAGCACAGACAAAGTAAGAACTAATGTGATGATTACATATTGCAATATAATACTGTAAGAAGGGTAGACAACGTGGACGCTGCAACAACAGCATTAGTCTACAATTTTAAATCATGTTTTGCTTCAAGTGGCGACCAACATGGTATCACATTTTTTTTTATTATTATTGCACAACCTTTAATATTAACAACAAAAGATATGGGAAATATTTTCTCTTTTCTTTTAAAAGTTGATAAGCCTATGTATTTTGCTATCCTAACCATGCACAATTTTATGGTTACTTTTGCATTTAATTATTTTGTGGTTAGCATTGTTTTGCCCTGCTGTTCATTATCCTATCAAAACAGACCCACAAGCCACAACCCACAAGTTGAAAACCATTGAACTTCACAATGCTGTATGATGTTAGCTCCTTTACTGCATGCTAAACGCTTTCTTCTAAGAAAAATGAGGATTTTGAGCAGAATTCATACCTACAAAAGCCGCCATGTTCATGACTTGACTAAACACACAGCTGGCAGGTGGTGCATTGCCTGCAATACTAAACGGTAATGAAAGAAGTTAAGAAGATCCTTCACGTCTCTAAAAAAAAGCAAATGATGTCATTAGAAATATAGTTCATAAAAACTCACCTGATATATGGAGGAGATTTTGATTCTGATCTACTATAAACATAAAATTGTAGTAGAGGTTAATATTACAATTACTAGGGTGTTTCTTCAACTTGGGCAGTTTCATGTCCCTCTGTTCATGCAGCTCTTCTATCTCTATCTTCTCTCCCCTGACCGACACTGAGGTCTCTAAACTCCTCCTCTCTAACCACCCCCTAAATGCCCCCTTGACCCTATTCCTTCCCACCTTCTCCAAGCCATCTCTCTGTCCATCCTACCTTCACTCACACACATAATTAACACATCTCTACTTACAGGCACTTTTTCCAACAAGTTTAAGCAGCTCCAATGGTGGGGCGCAGATCGTCACAGGTGTAACGAACAGGCAAAGTCAAATTATACGAAATACAAGGGCCACACAAGACCTGAGCCGGTTTATTAAAAATAAAAGATATACATACTGTATATGGGTCTCCCCTAGTGGACAGAAGAGGTTGCTAAAAACAAAACGATACCTCATGCTATATAATATACCTGGGAGTGTATTAAGTCTCAAGTTAAGATCTGATCAGATACATTAGGATTTTTCACAAATTCATATTACAGAAGCAAATCCTAACTATTATCAGGACAAGATTAACAACAAAACTGACACGTGCAGCCTATGTAGGACATTCAACACACTCCTCTGTCCTCCCCCTCCACTGCCTGACACCTCATGGGCAGCAAATGCCTTTGCCACCTTTTTTACTAATAAGGTTAAACACCCACCTCCAGCATGCAGCTCTTCTATCTCTATCTTCTCTCCCCTGACCGACACTGAGGTCTCTAAACTCCTCCTCTTCAACATTTCTACTTACAGGCACTTTTTCCAACAAGTTTAAGCAGCTCCAATGGTGGGGCACAGATCGTCACAGGTGTAACGAACAGGCAAAGTCAAATTATATGAAATACAAGGGCCACGCAAGACCTGAGCCGGTGAGATATCCTCCTCATAATCCCAGCGCTCTACATCTCATCCTTGAGTGCCTTCCTTGTACAGAGTGTTTAATTCGGACATTTATTTAAATGTTGCCTCGTGCATATGGCTGAACCCAAAATTATGTATTAATAAGTCCCCTTTCACAAGAGATTATGGCAGAAACATTTAAATTTGGTATTGGTGGAGGGAGTGTGGGCTAGGATTCTAAAAAAACATCAGAAGATGGAGACACAACCCATGGTTTTTGGTGGTGTGTTATCCAAGAATTTTGGTTGAAGGTTCATAGTTTTATGTGTGACATGTTGGGCACTTCAATTTCATTTTGCCCCAGACTCTGTATTTTAGGTGATGTGGTGGTCATAAATATAGGGCATAAACACATAACAAATTGGGTCCTAAACTGTTATGATCCCCAGACAAATAGTTTAAAGGGGATGGAAGTTGGCTGGAGCGCCCCATTTCAGGAGTGGTGCACAGAGATGGAGAGGTTAGTGGCTTTCGAGGAAGTGTCATCTAGAAGACTGGGCAACTTGGAGTCATTTGCTGCGAAATGGGGCAACTATTTGGCGATCTTGGAGGGCTCTCTTGGAGGGGCAGTGGAGAGAGAGGTATAGTTATAAATGTGTGTGATTGTTAGATTTATTTGTGTGTGTGTGTGTGTATTCATGTATGACCACAGGAATGTTTGTTGAGGGAGAGGGAGGGGTTGGGATTGGAAGGGGGAGGGGTAATAGTGGGGGTTAAATGTTGATTCTGTGTATATATTTTTTTTTTTCTTTTTTTACTGTATGAATCAATAAAAAAAGTTAATCACAAAAAAAGCTGATATCTCAACTGGCTTGAGCAAGCTAAACTCGCATGACATGATCAAGCAGTTGGCCTTCTTCATTGCAAAAAGCTCTTTCAGGTGCTGCCATGGATGTCCAGGTGTTGAACTGCTGAGGTGTCCTCTACACCCATGATGATTTATAGCAATTGGCACCTGCTGCTGTTCAAGTTTTATATATGTGTTTTTATTTGACGAGAGTCACTAGACTCCCTGTGGCCAATTACGTTGATGGATAAAAATAAAATCAGGAAAAGGAAGTAGTGAACTCAGAAGGAGGGAATATAGCGCAGTAAAAGTACAGTTACAACACTAAAATGTACTCAAGTAAAAGTACACCATTTTTAAATTACTTAAAAAAGTACAATTCTCAGGAAAAACTACCTAATTACAGTAACGAGAGTATTTGTAATTCATATTTTACACCCCTGGTGCCATCTGCCAATAAGATATTCATGATTGAAAAGGGTTTCAGAGATTGGCACTCCCATAGTATCAGCTAGTGACACAGTGTTGAAGTGACCGACTTCAAAAGGATCCAAGTCAACTAAAGTGTAAGTGAAGAGCAGGCTTGAGTTGAAATATAAGTGATGTTTAAAGAAAACTAATTATCACTTAAAACTTATCGGGCGTCATTCCAATCACTCTGTAATTTTTCCAAATTATGAAAAGGGGTCAAATATTATTTAACTGTGTGTATTTAGGATACATAAAATGTTTGCTATGAAATTAGTCTTAGCAAGACAAAGCAGTCTGCCATTTTATTAAAAAAAATGAAAACATTACATTTTCATCTGTGTTATTTCCACGGCATAATAATAGTAAACACGATACAAAATTTGAGATATTCTGGAAATTACACTGTTAAAAATGTTTTAATAAATCTTTCCTTTCTAGAAATCCACAACACTAAATGTTGAAGCAACACCAATTAATTAGTTTAACTGTCATGGAAAAAAGGTACACTTCACTTACTTGTATTCTGAACCGAGGGGGGTGATTTTCTCATCCTCCACAGCAATGAAATACCTGTTTATGTAAAGGAAATACATTTTTTAAAGGCTATTAAATTTTAATGTAGGGTCAGAAATTAACCAGGGCTTGAGGCAATATACCACCTAAGTGACAAAAATGCCCCAGATATTTAAAATTGAATCTGTACAGTAGGTAATATGAATTGATTATTATTATTTTATTTTTTTTTAAAGTAGGCACAAAAGTAGGTACTGAACTTTATAATCTAATTATAATTATAAGCGACCAATTATAAAAGTGTCCAAATATTTGTAAATAATACTAGCTATGTGTTTATTGTATTATGATCTTGTGCACTTTTACAGCTACTTAGGATGCCATCAAAACATTGTTAGAAATTAAATTAAGATAATGAAGTGGATTAGCACCAAGCAGATCCTGGATACTCACACCACCCACAGGCCAGCAGCTGTGAACAGAGAAAACATAACTGGCAGAAACATCCATGGACTGCACTTTCTCATGACTCCTTCTGAACGGCCCCCTGCAACACAACAACATTCAGAGAAACACCCAAGTTGCCCCCAAAAGTACTTGGACACTTGGAATAAAATAACTGACAAGTCTGTTGCTGAGTGGGTTCAGTCTAAAAACAAACACACAAAAACATTTTACTCAAATACCCTAATGTTGCTAATATAGTTTACTTTTTACAGCATCAGTAATAGGTTTCTTTATTTTCCTGCTCTTGCAGTGGACAGTACAGGTGCTGAAATGGAGTTTACTCTGTTGAGATGGAGACAACAGAGCAGGAAATGTGTTCAAGTTAGCAGCTCATGTGTATCTTGGTGTGTGAGGGGCGTCATATAGAATACATATTAAATTAAACTTTTTAAATGATTCAAGTTCTGAAAAGTGGATCCCTAGAGAAGTAATTTTTAATTTGTAATTTTTTAAAAGAAGACAAATACTCGAAACTAAACATGACTGCGCACATTATGAAGCATTCTGAATCAAAACAGTCTCGAGTGTCTGAGACAAAATGTATTTGTCTGTAATATTAGCCCACGCAATATTTATCAGTGAGGTTGTCAAAAATAAACTTTCACTGTTTTATTTCGCCGCCGATAAAATGGAGGAAAACACGTCAGTCATTTAAAGGCAGCGAGTACATTATCGTACCTTGTAGACAGTGCACTCTTCTGCTGTGTATAAAACCCGTTTCCTCTTCATTTCACGAGGACTCTGAGACAGACATCGTTTGCATTCGGTTGTACGTGAGATATCCGAAATAACATGAGGGACTGTGCAATGTGAAACGAAGTCTTTACTGCAAGCTTCTGGCCGAAACTGACTCGGTCTGAACTGCATACTGCACATTCGGCCCCATAGCAGTCTTCGATTCGCGAACGAATCGTTTTTAGACCGTTTCATTTGAATGATTCGTTCGAATCGAGTCGCTAAGCGACTGTTTAGCGAGTGAACGTTAAAAGGGTAATTCACACAAAAATGAAAATTCTCTCATCATTTCCTCACCCTCATGTCATCCCAGATATGTATGACTTTCTTTCTCTTGCTGAACACAAATGAAGATTTGAATAAGAATATCTCCACTCTGTATCCATACAATGCAAGTGAATGGTGACCAAAAATAACATATTGACAGCATTAAAGTAGTCCATAAGACCCCAGTGTTTAAATCATCTTAAGAAGCGATATAATAGGTGTGGATGAGAAACAGATCAATATTTACACACACACACACACCCCTCACACACACACATTCTGAAAGTGAAAGTGGAGATTTATAGTAAAAAAGGGTTGAAATATTGATCTGTTTCTCACCCAAAAGGATTGTATCGCTTCAGAAAACATACTGTAAATTTAACCTCTGGAGTCTTTTACTTGGATTTTACCACTGGATTACTTTTTATATGATTTTTGGAACTTCAAAGGTTTGGCCAACCATTCACTTGAACTGAAAGTATAGATAAACAGCATGCAACATAGGCTATAAAATAATTGAAATATTATCATAAACAGTATTTGAGTAGAATGCATTTTACAAGTCCACCTCCTCCTAGTACTACTACAAATAAAAAACTAATTTAAACTTAAAAGTATGCTTAAATGCTGTGGGGAAAAATGGAAAAAGTTTCTGCAATGGTTGTTTTAGCAAAGAACCCTCTTTTACCAAAGAGCCATTTTTTTTAGCTGTATGGGCTTCTTGAGATAAAAATCTTTTGATGTTTCATTATAGGTTCTTCAGATCAGTGTATTGTTTCTGGGTTCTTTAGAATAACTACATAGGTTTTCTAAAGAGCCAAACAATAAAACGTTATTTGTGGAATTTTAAAAAGTAAAACCAACATTGGCATCAGACTGTACCACCAATTGGCACCAAGAGTAGGACAGTGGTGACATCTCAAAAGAATCAATGAATCGTTTAAAAAAACTGAAACGTACCGTCCGAATGAATCGATTCGCTAAAATGAATCCCAATGCCAGTTAAAGGGATAGTTCACCAAAAAAATGTAAATTCTCTCATCATTTACTCACTCTCATGCCATCACAGATGTGTTTGACTTTCCCTTTAAAAGTGGATTTAATAAAAGAGCTCAAAGGTTGTTCAGCTCTACCATTGGCCAGAGGCTGGAGACACAAAGAACCTGTTATCACACAGACACTACCATGTTGTATAGCAGTGCAATTCTGAGTAGCTATAACGGAATAGAATAGAATAGAATAGAATAGAATAGAATAGATAATCTACAGGATACACAGTCATGCACAACCATGTATTCTATATTGAAATATGGAGTCGGATTTAAAAATAATAATAAAAGAAATTTGGAAGTTTATAAACTGATACATATAAAAATATCATAATTTTAAAGGTGATCATAGCGGGTGATCATAGCCTTGTGGTATTGACCTTTTCAACTCTGGTGCATTTTTTGTCTGCCGCCTGCAATTTTTCACTCCACAATGTAAAAGCTCACCATACACACAGTGGACTAATTGCATAAAATTGGTCTCATTTTAAAGAAAACCCATAACAGTTTTAGAAAATCTTCATAGGCAAGTAATTCTGGTTCTGTTTACTCTATCATCCAGCAAAAGTCTTATTTCATTCCACTAGATGGTAGCAAAGTTGTAGGATTTTTCTTTCTGTTTATCACTTTCCATCACAATATACAGATCTGAAATGTAGGTGCTGCTCTAATGCAGCCGAGCACTCACACATCCAGTAATTGTGAATCACATGCATGTTTCCCACTGTTTTGTCATATATCTCAGTCTCTGAATGGACTAGAAGCTCAATCTAGGGGTCAGCTATGCAATGATATATAACATTTCATAAGCAATAGTTAATAACAGAAAACTGCAGATTTTTAAAAATTATTTTTTGATGTGCTTGAGGACTGAGATAATCTAAGGCTGTTGGCAGCACTTTAAATTAATCTTCCATTTTTTAAAGGTTCATAAGTGTTCATTAATAAATAATAAGGGTGACTTGCATGAAACACTTGCCAAATAGTAAGCATTTTAACTTACATGTTATAAATGCTTAATAAATACACAAATTCATACTTGTATTAAAAGTGCATGTTTGTACATCTTGGACAATGACAACTTGTAGAGAGGATGCAGCTTCATTTAAAATCAATAGTTTTCAGTTTTGGATGTGGTTTAAGTTTGTAATATTGGCAACTGCTTAATTCAAATATGTCCATTTAACATTAAGGTACATTTTCAGGGCCTGGGTAGCTCAGCGAGTATTGATGCGGACTACCACCCATGGAGTCATGAGTCTGAATACAGGGTGTGCTGAGTGACTCCAGCCAGGTCTCCTAAGCAACCAAATTGGCCCGGTTGCTAGGGTGGGTAGATTCACATGGGGTAACCACCTCATGGTCACTATAATGTGGTTCACACTCTCAGTGGGGCGAGTGGTGAGTTGTGCGTGGATGCTGCGGAGAATAGCATGAAGCCTCCACACGTGCTACGTCTATCACCCAGATTGATGCGAGTCACTACAGCACCATGAGGACTTAGAGTGCATTGGGAAATGGGCATTCCAAATTGGTGAGAAAAGGTTAGAAAAAAATTATTAAAAAAATTATTAAATAAGGTACATTTTCATAGGTTATTAACGTTGAATAATCGATATTAAGCATTTATAACATGGGAGGTAAAACGGCTTACTATTTGGCAAGTATTGCATGAAAGTCTACAATCTTATTCATGTTGTTATAACTGTATATTAATGATGTATAATGTATTTGGAAATGGCAAATAATATATTCATTAACCCCTGTATAAACCCTTAACAAAAGGAATATAATGTAGAGTGTTTCCAGGCTGTTATTTAAAAAAGTGTTTAATGAGCGGTACCATCAAATAAATAATTTGAAGAAAATATACTCTATTCACTTTTTTATTAACAAGCAATTGCACTGTTCCATGCACAATCCATATGCAACTGTGAGTGATAGTCCTGCAGTCTTCATTTAGGTCCTGTTGATCTGAATAATGCTGAAAACGTTGATTCAGGCATACCTGAGAAAGACAGAGAGAGATCACATTGCTATGCAGTTTTTGGGCTAACAGCTCTGAAAACATTTACAGCTTCATCTTAAATATAAAAGTGATGTGAGTCATTTCTGTTAAAAATGAAAACATTGTGTCACTTTCAGAATGACTCTATTTGAGCATCCTGACCAGCCAACAGAGCAAAATGTTTTTTTACTAGTAACTATTTTATTCCTCAAGCTTCAGATCTATCGACGAGTGAGCTGCCTTGCTGTACTGCCTAAATATGCAGCTGCCTTCTTCTTAGGCACCATCCTAACTAAAATTTAACCTCATTAGCAACCGATTTCGAGCGCACTCTACATAGGGAGCAACTCTCCACGTCATACAAACAGCACTCCTCACCAAAAAATGCACCAGGGACTTGACTTTAAATTGATTTCAATTAAATTTGGTGTTAGCTTGCTGCTAAGCTAAAGGCATATGGATAAAAATAAATAGCACACAAATATTGGGTTAAATGTTCAGTTTTATTAAGATTGAACTACTTTTAATTGGCACGTTTTGATATTGGATCAAATTCAAGTATAATTTAAATTACTCTGTCAAGGATATTGTACATGCAATACTGCCTTAAGGCCGATTTATACTTCTGAGACGAACCTATGCCGTGCATAGCAACTGTTACTATAGTTACAGCATAGCCCACGCCGTAGCCTAACATGCACCTCTCCAAAAATGTATCAAACGTATTTCTTTCAAACATGGTCAAGTAGTGCACTGGAGTAGAACAAATTCGTGTCTGCAGTGGGCAAGCGATCTAGAAAAAAACATGGATTCTTTTCACAAAATGAATCAAAAAATACAATAACAGACGGTAACAGGTGGCCATGTGTCCTAAGAGTTAATGATGTGATGCTCATATTTGTTCTGATCTATTATGATAAAAATACATTCAAAGATGCAATTCTCAAAAACTTGAGTACGCATCTTCAATATGATGCACATTTTTTCATTTGCTGTGTTTAATGTCATATTGATATTTTTTTCTGGGGCTTAAAGTAAAAAATGGGATGTGGTGTCCAGAGACAGTCAAAAAAAAATTACTAAACAGTCAGAGTCTCAAGCTGAAATTCCTGAAAAAAGAAATGTTGGCATGACTACTGCAGAATAATCATTTATTGTTATTTCTTATAAAATAAGCAGTGAAAGAATTGTGTTTAATATATGAAATATGAAATATGAAAACACTTTTGTCCACCAAATCAAAGTTATTGGGTGTAACCAACATGTAAGTAATTAAGTGAAGATTAAAAAAATCTGATATTAATTCTGACATTTTTATGAAAAGGCACATTTTGTTAATGTGGTGAAACCCTGAGAAAACTTCTTGATATTTTTGACTTAAAAATTCATAATATTTATGAAAAAAAATAAAATTATCTTGAAAAATGTGTTTTTGGAAAACTTTTGGGAAATTAATGATTAAGTTGCTTATACGCACACGTACATTTTTAAGGTGAAAAGAAAGTATTATAATACTACTTAATGGTTACACTACATGACAATTTAAAATGTACATTTTTGTAGAAAATGCAATAAATGTTTTTCAAAAATGAATGAAACCAAATTGGACACAAAGAACATTTCTGAGAGCATGACAAGTGTTTTAAACTGGATTTTTAAAAGAGTTCTCATTTTAACACCTTGTACAACATTATTTGTCAATGACCCATTAGACCCAAAAACACTTACCCAAAAACCCCTTTTTTACAAATAAACCACTGCTTGTAAACTCTGTGCTTTTTTCTTGGGGCTTCGTCTTTATATATATTTGTTAATTGAGTGACACAAAAGGCCTATTTGTTATATTCCACTTGAGAACTTTCCGATCTACATGATGTTTTAAACATATTTTTGACAGTATGGTCTACAGTGAAAAATAATAACATTTTTATAAGTTATGAAATTGCAACACTTCTAATTCCTCAGCAAATAAAAACACACCTGTTGGTTATTTTGCCTATATGCATTTTAAATCCAGCTTTTAAGCTTTAAAACAAAACACATTTTATGTTGGTGAGGTGAATTATTACTTAATTTGATGAATGAAGCTGGATTAAATTTTCTTTTAGCATGGAGCCTCAAAAGTAGGTCAAAATATTTATTTATAATTTTTATGTGACCCAAAAGCAAACATCAACACAGTATATTGACTGATTTATTTTCTCTCTGCATTGCGGACAACATATAACGGATAGTAAATAATATGTATGTAAATCTGAACATGTAATTGCTTTTGTTTATTTATGAAATGCATAATTATTTCAGAAATTAAGGAATTTTCTCTCAATACATTTTGGCTGTATACTCACAAAATGACGCAGACACACCAACGCAGAACTATAAATGCAAACCACCATGTAGGTCACAATGGCGTGGGTTCGACACAGAAGTACACTGATGAGCCAAAACATTATGACCACCTGCCTAATATGCCGTTGGTCCTCCATGTGTTGCCAAAGCAGCGCCGACCTGCCAAGGCATAGACTCTACAAGACCCCTGAAGGTGTCCAGTTGCATCTGGGACTAAGACATTAGCAGCAGATCCTTCAAGTTCTGTAAATTGAGTACCATCCCATAGATCCTCAATTGGATTGAGATCTGGGGAATTTTGAGGTAAAACCTTGAAATCTTCATCATGTTCCTCAAACTAATCCCAAACAATGTGTCCAGTTTGGCAGGTCACACTTTCCTGCTGAAAAAGGCCACTGTCATAAATACCAGGAAATATCATTGCCATGAAGGGGTGTACCTGGTCTCCAACGATGTTTAGGTTGCTAGCACGTGTCAAAGTGACATCCACATGAATAGCCATGATTACACAGCTGAATAATGCCCAGAGTATCACACTCCCTCCACCAGATTGTCATCTACCCAAAGTGCATCCAGGTGCTATCACTTCCCCAGGTAAACGGTGCACACACACAAGGCATTCTACATGATGTAAAAAAAAACCAGGAATCATCGGACCAGGCAACCTTCTTCCACTGCTCCAAGGTCCAGTTATGATGCTTGCGTGCCCATTGTAGGCCTTTTGACAATGGACAGGGCTTATCATGGTCACTCAGACCGGTCTGCGGCAACACAGTCCCATTCGAGGCAGGGTTGATGCACTGTGTTTTGTGACACATTCCTCCCATAACCATCATTAACATTTTCTGTGACTTGTGTCGCAGTAGACCTTTCTTCGATTCATACCAGACGGGATAGCCTTTGTTGCCCTCACGCATCAATGAGCCTTGGGCGGCCAACACCCTGTCGCCAGTTTGTGGTTTGTTCCTTCTCGAACCACTGTCGGTAGGTACTCACCACTGCTGACCGGGAGTACCACACAAGCCTTGCCGTTTCAGAGAAGCTCTGACCCAGTCATCTGGCCATAACAATTTACTCCTGCATTCAACACATTGACTACGAGAACTGATTGTTTGCTTACCATCTAATATACCCAGACCTTGATATTTGTCCTTGTTAGGTGATGATCAGTGTTATTCGCTTCACCTGTGAGTGGTCATAATGTTTTGTCTCATCAGTGTATAAACCGACATTATTATGCTGCCCACCATTTGCAACAGCCTTTGCATCGGGAGTGTGCCTATGATGCCTTAAAATATGCCTACTTTTAAGCTAAAAACTGCTGCGACATATGGCAGGTGTACTTTACCAAGCCTATAGTCCAAGGATGTCTTGTTTCCAGTGTTTGAGGCTCTGACTACACTTTACTTCCTTTTCCTGTTACATCTGCAGCCAAGCAGGCACCCTAAATAAGCACACACAAAAGACCAAAGGCCAAGAACACTCGCTTAGACAAGCAAAAGCAGACTCTCTTTCTTACTTTATCTGGATGCACCGAAGATCCACATTAAAACGTGTTTTCAGGGTCTTAATAACTTAAACGCATTGAAAGATATATATATATATATACACACACACACACACACACACCGATCAGCCACAACATTAAACCACCTGCCTAATATTTATTAGGTCCCCCTCTTGCTGCCAAAACAGCACCATTCCGCATCTCAAAATAGCATTCTGAGATGATATTCTTCTCACTACAATTGTACAGAGCAGTTATCTGAGTTAATGTAGACTTCGTCAGTTTGAACCAGTCTGACCATTCTCCGTAGAACTCTCTCATCAACAAGACATTTCCATCAGCAGAACTGCCGCTCACTGGATGTTTTTTGTGTTTGGTACCATTCTGAGTTATTTCTAGAGACTGTTGTGCGTGAAAATCCCAGGAGTTCAGCAGTTACAGAAATACTCAAACCAGCCCGTCTGGCACCAACAATCATGCCACAGTCCAAATCACTGAAATCACATTTTTATCCCAACCTGATGGCTGAAGCTCCTGACCCGTATATGCATGATTTTATGCACTGCTGCCACATAATTGGTCAGTTAGATAATCACATGGATGATTGTTGTTCCAGATGGGCTGGTTTGAGTATTTCTGTAAATGCTGATCTCCTGGGATTTTCACGCACAACAGTCTCTAGAATTTACTCAGAATGGTGCCAAAAACAGTTCTGTGGACGGAAATGCCTGGTTGATGCGAGAGGTCAGCATAGAATGACCAGACTGGTTTGAACTGACAAACTCTACGGTAACTCAGATATCCACTCTGTACAATTGTGAAGAATGCTATTCTGAGATGCGGGTTGGTGCTGTTTTGGTGGCACGAGGACACAATATTAAGCAGGTGGTTTTAATGTTGTGGCTTATCGGTGTACATATATTAAATGAGTTGACACATCTTCTTAATACTCATAACCAACAATTTACATTACATCAATTGTAAGACTGAATATTCTTGTTTTATAAGTCTTTGACAGCTACAGATGGCTTTGGTGCTTACCGGAAAAAAGGATTTTTCAAATCCAGTGTGTTCCCAGATTTAAATCCAGACTGATCAACCACAGCGCTTATGTGAATGTCATAGCTCTGTCTGTGATGCAAAACATAACAGATCTTAGGAACAAAAGATTTTTACAATAAAGTTTTGCTTTCAAAGGTTAAAAATGTGTCATAAACAATACTTTGTAAGTCATACCTCTTGTTGGCTATTAGTAGGACATGTCCAGATAATGTCTGTCCTTTTTTGGCAAACAGGGGTGTTTGCAGAAGACAACGCACCTGATACCAATGAGTCAGAGGTTCATTAGGCGCAGTGGACAGCCATACTGTCATTCTGTAAAATGAGAACATGTGTTGAATATAACAACAGAATAACTAGCTTTGCATTTCATAAAGAAAAAAAGTGCTTGGGATAAAAGAATAGTGTTTAAGTAAGGTTTACAGTTTGATTGAGGTGTAAATAAAATGTCACTTCAGAGCTGCCCTGCAGTTGTGGCTTCACAGGGTGACTTCTTTACATGGTTAAAATGATGCAAGAAAGAACAGACTAATAACAGTTCAGTATGCAAATAAATGCAAGAAGAAATACCAATAGCAATTGAGCACAACTCTCTGGTTCCAGAAGTAAAAGTACCATTCATGTTTTTCAATAGGGGAATTAATTTGAAACAACAACTTATAAGCAGACCGACCGTGAGCTCTGAAATTTTTAATTAATGGTATATGCTTGTGTTGAAGCCATCAGTCTGCATTATTTCTTAAAAAAAAAGTTAAACAAATGTGGTTAATAGCAGAATTTCCAGTGAGAAACTAGTGAGAAACTACACTTCCCATGATTCTGAAGATAAAGATCCACCAATCAGAGAATTGCGACCAACAAAGCACTCCAAACAAGCTCAGAAGCGACCACGGTGACCATAAATGATGCAATCAAGTCTGTCTCCTTACACTGCTTACAAAAATTGAGAATTAATGGCAAATTTGATCTTCTGGAACCAAACTTGCTGTAAATTCGCCACTGATTATTTTAACAAACAAATGACACTGTCGGTTAGATTTTGAATGGTGAAAATTCTAGCAGTGTTATGTGTGGTATTTTAAAACAATCACCTTAAATACATATTGCACTTTCTATCAGCATGTTGGAATAATTATTTATGTATTTAAAGTATTTAAAATTCTCACCTTGAGCCAACAAATGCCACATCAAACCAGAATACAAGTCCATGAATCAGTCCGGACTGGCACATTTTGAACACAAAGGGAATTTCTATCCTGGAAATGTAAATAATATAAACTATGAATACAGTGACTATTCTATTGTGAATTCTATTCTATATACTATATTTCTTCTAAAATCATGTGATAGCTTTGTGTGACAAACAGACCATAATCTGAGCTATTACTATACAGATAATCATCATGCCTCATTGGAATAACCACTTTTTTGTCTTACAGCCTGAAATCAAGACCATAAAACATTTTTTTTGTTTTTCCAAAAATGTACAAAATATGAAAAACTAGGGTAACAGGGTTTGAAAAGTGTTCATAGCTCTGAATTTGTCACTTTGTAGAGCTACCTTTTGCTTTATTGAAAGCCATCAGTCTGTTTGGATATGCCTTTATTAGCTTTGTGCACCAGATTGGGGAATATTTGCCCATTCTTCCTTGCAGAATTGTTCGAGTTCAGTCATATTGCAGGGTGAGTGGCGAATGACTGCTCCCTTCAAGTCCATCTACCAGTTTTCTATTTGATGCAGGTCAGGGCTCTGACTTGTCCACTCAAGGACTTTTGCCATCCTATACTTAAGCCACTGCATTGTTTTTTTGGCAGTATGTTAAGGGTTATTGTTGTGCTGAAAGGTGAACCCATCTTCAGTTGTCGAGCAGAGGGCCACAGATTTCCCTCAATAATTTGGGTGTGCATGGCAGCATCCGTTTTTTCCAAGTCCCTGCTGAAGAGAAACACCCCCACAACATAATGTTGCCACCACAATGCTTCACAGTAGGTATGGTATGTTCTGGGTGGTGTGATGTGTTTGGTTTTCTCCAAATATTGTGCCTGAAGTTCTATCCAAAAAGTTATAATTTTGTCTCATCAGACCATAAAACTGTTTTCCACATGGCATCAGAATCCAGAAACTAAAAAGTGTTTTTATTGCAAAGTGGAAACGAGACTTAGTGTGGCACTTTTTCAGAAAAGGCTCCTTTCTTGCCACCCTGCCACACAGCCAGCTTTGTGTAAAGCTTGGGAAATTGTTGTCACATTCACACACCAATCAATCTGAGCCATGAGGGCTTGTAAATCCTTCAAAGTTACCTTTAGCCTCCTCATTGCTTCCCTGATCAATATCCTTGTCACCAATCCCACCTCTGCTGTTCCTTCAACTCACCACCAGAGGACTCCATCACCTGAGTATTGACTTTCACTCTATAAACTGCATTTCCCATAACCCCTTACCTGGTTCTGATTCATCTACTCAGCTATATAAGACTCTCTCTCACTATCATTGTGAAGTCTTGTTTTGCACTGCATACATTTCTGAGCATTATTCCCTGTTGTTATTACCTGCCTGTGTTTGATACTTGCTTGATTTTCCCCTGTTTGATTCCCTGCTGCCTGCCAATGTTTACTACCATTTACCTGGACTACTTCTGTGATTGTTTACTGCCTGCCCTGACCTCTTGCCTGTTTGTGACCACCTCTTTGATTATCCTTGGATACTGCTGGTGATTGACCTTTGCCTGTTTAACTGTTTTCATTATTAATAAAGCTGCACATGGTTCTCAATGAATCATCATTACAGAAGACTTCACCAAAAACCGATTCAGCGACTTTTCTTCAACTAACCACCGTGCCAATCACCACAAGCCAATGTGCTGGCCACACACCACCAACAGCTTAATCAACTGAAATCGCTTCCAGAGGAAATTGTTAAAAGAATGCAAAACCTCCATTTGTCAACACCCAGCCAGTCAACTTCCTCACTCAATCCAGTAACTCACCATCTGGCACATCCATCACTAATCCACACCTCGCCTTCCCTGAAAAATTAAATGTGTCATCAACCAAATGTAAGCGATACTTGCTTCAATGTTCCTTGTTCATTAACCAGCAACCCGCAATTTACCCCACTGACGAGTGTCGCATTTCCTTCATTGCTCACCGGAAAAGCTTTGGATTGGATTACAGCGGTCTGGAATGGGGATCAAACAACATTTCCTTCCTTCAACAGTTTCCTCCAACGATTTTGTGCAGTATTTGAACATCCAGTGGATGGACAAAGTGCTGGAGATCAGCTGCTATCTCTGCATTAGGGAAATGCTTCCACCGCTGAATTCGCTCTCAACTTTCGAACTCTAGCTTCCCAAACTATGTGGGTGGAGGACACTTTAAAGCTACTGTTTCAGAGAAAACTGAACTTGGAGCTTCAATCTGAACTAGCGTGTTGCAATGAGGGTAAAACCTTGGATCAGTTCATTGAATTGACTACACACGTTGATAACCTTCTCCAAGCACATAAACCCAAGTCTCCTGCAGCTCATACAACTACCGCACTCTGTCCAAGTGACTCTGAACCCATGCACATTGGACACACCCATCTTACATCATCTGAGAGAGATCGTCGAATTCAGCAGCATCTGTGCTTGTACTGTGGTCAATTCAGACATCAACGAGTTTCCTGCCCAGTTCGACCTCTTCGTAATCACTCAACTACGGTGAGTGCCTGTAGTTTGTTAAATCCCTCTAAATTATGTGTAGAATTACCAGTGACATTAACTTTTGCGGGAAAATCTTTTTTTCACAACAGCCTCGCTGGAATCTGGGGCACCATGCAACTTCATTGAGGATTTTGCCAAGGCTCATAATATTCCACTTTACCCCTGTGATTGTCTTTTGGCAGTGGCAATGTTAGACGGATGGCCGCTAGGTGATGGTCATGTGCATCACACTACTGAGCATATCACATTGCAATTTGGAGCACTACATATTGAAACTATTCGCCTTTTATATCATCCCTTCACCCCAGTCCTCAGTAATTTTAGGGTTACCTTGGTTGCAGGAACATAAAATCTCATGTAGTGATCGGCAACTCACCCAGTGGTCCAGTACCTGCAACTCAACCTGCTTTAAGCCCTTCCCTTCCAAAACTATAAGAGCTGCGGCTGTTCAAGTGGAATCCGCTTCTAATCTGAATCTACCTCCTGAGTATGCTGATTTAATTAAAGCATTCAGCAAGACCAAAGCCTCACAACTACCTCATCACTCTTGTGATTGTGCCATTTAACTTTTACCCGGTTCCTCACACACACGAGGAAGAATCTTCCCCTTGTCAAAAGTCTGAGGCCATGAAGTCTTGCATTGAGGAAGAACTAACCAAGGAATTTATCTGACCCTCAACTTCCCCTGCTTCAGCTGGTTTCTTCATGAGTAAGAAAGAATGAGTGCTTCGCCCATGTATTGATTATCACTGTCTTAATGATATCACCGTTAAGTTTCGTCATCTCTTGCCATTTGTTCCAGCTGCCCTTGAACAACTTCGCACTGCCAAGTTCTTCACTAAACTCTTGACAACGCTTGCCTCATTCGTATTCAAGAAGGGGACGAGTGGAAAATGGCTTTCTCAACCAGCACTGGCCATTATGAATAATGGGTGATGTCTTCTAGGCCTTCATAAATTATGTCTTCCGAGATCTTCTGATTCAGGGGGTAATCGTAAACATTGATGATATACTCATCTACTCCAACTCTTACGAAGAGCATGTTACACAAGTCCGAGCTGTTCTACAACGTCTCATCGCCCATAAACTCTACGCAAAGGCTGAATGTAAAGAAGTTCAAGGTCACGGGCAAGGAAGAGGCGAGAAACCGGCTTGACATATAAACTAAAGGTTTAATGTAAAACTCAAAAGACAAACACATAAGACAACGGACATGTCCGTAATGGAGCTCTCTCTCTCGATCGCCGTCTGCGAGTGGCCTTTATCCCTCTTGACGGCTTAATTAGCCTAATACGGGACCGGGCGTGCGTAATCACGCGCCGGTCCCGCCCTCCACCGTGCCACATTCCTCCCCCGTTCTTTCAGGCTGGGGGGGGGGGGGGGGTTGCGCCTCCCGCGCGGTCTGCCGGCAGGTCATACCCATCAACCTGGACGAGGGAGGGGGCAAGGGGAGGGAAACAACAACAACAACAACAACAATTAAAAATAGGGGGGGGAGGTTCCTGCACTGGGCGGCACCTCCCCTCCCACAAACACCAGAATTTAAAAAAAGAGGGAAAAGGCCAACGCAGAGCAGCAGTGAGAGAGAGAGGAGAGAGAGATTAATAAAAATTTAAAAAAAAAACACCTAACTTACCGGTTCTCTGATACGCCGTAGCTCGTTCCTCAGCCACTCCTCCACCCTCTACCGAACGGCAGCCGTGCCTCTCCAGGCGGATTCGAGGCAGTCCTCAGCCCCTGGCGGACGGAACGCCCCGCCGCGTTCTCGGGGAGCCGAAGGGGACTCCCCCGCCCCTGGCAGCGGTTCTCCCGCTCCAGGCGGTCGGTCGCGGTCCCCTCCCCGCTCGCAGACGGCGGTCTTCCCTCGACCCCTCCGCGTTTCAGCGGCTGGTAGGGGCATCCTCCGCCCCTGGCAGCGGCCCTGACCGCTCCAGGCGGTCGGCTATAGGAGCCCCTTCTCCCCTCGCGGTCGGCAGCCATTCCTCCGCATCCAGGCGGCTGGGCTCCTCGTCCCCCGGCAGATGGCCGTGGCTGCTTCTTTGGGGTAGTGGCGAGAACTCCGCTATGGCGTATCCCTCTTCCTTCCCGGGCTTTCGGCACCAATGTAAAACAGATCATTTTCATGGGCAAGGAAGAGGCGAGAAACCGGCTTGACAAATAACTTAAAGGTTTAATGGAAAACTCAAAAGATAAACACCTAAGACAACGGACATGTCCGTAAACGAGCTCTTTCTCTCGATCGCCGTCTGCGAGTGGCCTTTATCCCTCTTGACGGCTTAATTAGCCTAATATGGGACTGGGCGTGCGTAATCAAGGCAAGGCAAGGCAAGTTTATTTATATAGCACATTTCATACACAATGGTAATTCAAAGTGCTTTACATAGTAGAAATTAAAAAGAAAAAAAACAAGAATAATAAAATAAGAATAATTAAAACAGTTTAGAATAAAAAAAAATCTAATAAAACACAGTACAAACAGTCGCACGCCGGTCCCGCCCTCCACCGTGCCACACTGAAAAATGTGAGTTCCACCAAACCTCTTTCGTTTCTTGGATATATCATCAGCCCAGAGGGTGTAGCTATGGACGAGAACAAGGTGAGAGCAGTTCTGGATTGGCCACAACCCACCACATTAAAAGAATTGCAGCGTCTCCTAGGTTTTGCCAATCTCTACAGGTGCTTAATAAGGGGCTTCACTACTGTGTTCTCGCCTTTTGACTTCCATGACTAAGAGGAACTTGACTCATTGCTCTCCAGTCCTTCAAATATTTCAAAACCCATTTCACCAATGGTCCCATTCTTCAACATCCAGATTCTGATCTTCCATTCATTTCTGAGGTTGATGTATCTAACACTGGAATCAGAGCCATACTCTCTCAACGATACGGAATGGCTCCTAAACTATTGCCCTGTGCCTTTTATTCAAGCAAACCCTGCTCCGCTGAACAGAACTATGATGTTGGGAACCGAGAGTTACTTGCCATGAAGGGAGCATTAGAAGAGTGGTGCCAAAGGTTGGAGGGGGCTAAACATCCTTTCCTAGTTCTAATGGATCATTGGAACCTAGAGTACTTGCATACAACCAAGAGACTTAACCAAGACAGGCTCGATGGTTGTTCTTTACTCACTTCAACTTCACTGTCAAATATCATCCAGGACAATGCTCTCATGCCAATTTGAATACTCACTGCAAACCCCTACTGAAGAACCCATTTTATCACACGCACTGATTGTCACTCCAGTCCAATGGGACATCATGACAGATCACCAATGATCCACCGCCTGCTGAAAGTCCGCCGGACAAACATTTTCCACTTCAGCTTTGTGAGAGGGTTATTCAGAGTGTTCACTCTTCGATCAGCTTTGGTCATCCAGGTATCACCGCCACCCCCCAGCTAGTACCCAACCGTTTCTGGTGGTCCACATTACAGGCAGACACCATCCGGGAGGTCCAAAACTGTCCCAGATGCAATATCAACAAGTCATCAAAGCAACTCCCAGCTGTATTACTGCAGCCTTTAACATACCTCAACGGCCTTGGTCTCATATCGCCATATACTTTATGGATCTTCCTCTCTCTCAGGGTCACACTACCATTCTCACAGTAGTGGATTGTTTCTCCAAGTCTTGTCGATTTAATCCAGCTACCCAAATTATGCTTTTGAAACTGCAGAGCATTTATGCAACCATGTATACCGGTTTTATGGTCACCTCTCGTCTATGGACGTCTTTCTTCCAACAACTCAACATTAACGTCAGTCTAACCTCTGGTTACCACCCACAACCCAATGGCCAAACAGAATGCATGAATCAAGAGTTGGCTCACTTCCTCAGAACTTACTGTGATCCGAATCAATCTGACTGGAGTTGTTTTATATGCCCAAAATTCCCTCTGTAAACCATCTACTGGCATAACTTCCTTCCGGTGTGTTTTTGGATTCCAGCTACCCTTGATTCCTTGGTCCGCGGAACCCACAGACCTTCCCGCTGTTAACGACTGGCTCCTCTGAAGCAAGGCCACCTGGGATCTAGCTCACTTCCATCTTCAACAGGTAGTCCGGAGACAACAGGTAGTCAGGAGACAAGAGCCAGTGGGTCTGGCTGTCTACCTGTGATCTCAGACTTCATCTTTGCTGCAGAGTCCAGGGCCTGGACATGATGACTTTCTATAGGCACTGACATCCGATCTAGCTCCCCTTAGTGCATTCATGAGTTCATGAGAGAAATAGTGATGTTTTATACAAAAATTCAATCATTCTTTTGTGTCAGATCTTTTTAATGAAAAGGTTTACACTGAATCCAACCGATCTGCTCAATAAACTGACTACATGATCCAGGTACAGCAGTTCTTCTATTAACGCTTTAGTGAGCTTTTAATTTAAGTTAATACTGAATTATATTTTGCCTGTTTCTCACAAAAATCTATTTTCTGTCTTCAGTAGACTTGGAATATATAGAATGAGACGTATGAATTCCTTTTATGATAACTTAATGCTGCTTTTGCATGGAGAAGTGCGACAAGTACAGTACATTATTCAAAATTGTTCCTTTTCACTTGTTTAGAGAAGAAAGTCATACGGGTTTGGAACGACATGGCAGTGAGTAAATGGCAACATCATTTTGAGGTGAACTATTCCTTAAGACAATGCTCTGGGTTTTACGATTGGTCCACAATATATCTGTCTTTACCGGTGTAAATCTTCCTCTTTTGCCTCCAGAAAATTGATACTGTGTTTCACAGACCTGGCCATGAGAATCTGAATATCAAATGTGTCCTGAAACACAAAGAGAATGTGATGATCAATATTACGAATCAACCTATGAACAAAAAAAGATGCATAAGTGTTAAACACGTTCTCACAACTATTGGCTGTTTGAAGAACTCATCCGCAGCAGAAGAATGAAGTCCACTTAAGTTCATGCCATAGAAACAGGTCTGATTCCTGAGTAAAAAAACAAAAACAGATTGTTTAAACAATTTTTTCCCAGGAATTCCATTCTTTTAATTAGACCTTGTAAGAATTCTCTGAATGGTTTAGAATAGTGTGAATGAATACAGAGTCCCCAAAAACTATATAGACATTTAAAGGTGCAGTAAGCAATTTTTTTCATGGAAAGGTGTTGGAAAATATGTCCTACTGTGTAAAGGATATTACTGAAATAAGTGTCATGAGATATCTTACCGGTCACTGTGACAGCTCTAGACTCTGTAAACAACAAACAAAAATGTGCCGGCGGGCCGCGGTCTCTGATGCTTTCTGCATGTCATTAATTTTTTGCGTTCTGGTAATTTATTAGTTGCAGTGAATTATTGAGGCTTAATTCCATTTTGAAGGCATGCTGCTCATAACAGTTGTCAGTAGAGGGCACTATTTTGCGGCCGTTGTTCATTTTTTGTTTGGTATCTTTAGAGTGCGGAGTTTCGTAAAAAAGGCGTGGCTAATCCAATTTGTGGAAATTCTAGAACGGCTAAAATCGCTTACAGCACCTTTGGCGCTAAGTGACACTTAAAAATGTATTAATGTCAAATGAATGGCTACAAGATTATGGAAGTAAAATGGATTGTGAATGGTGTTTCATGTTGATGAAAATAAGCAACCTGGTCTCACAGCATCAGGCACTATTGACCTGTTTCATGTAACGTCACTAAATGACCGCGCTGCTATGTTTGTGACCCAAATTCCATATACTTATTTGTGCTGCTCTGTGGGATATGGCACAAGTCTATAAATCTAGAAAAAGTGATACTAATGTTTAATAACTAGAGTCAAAATGAAATGTTTTTCTTTCATTAAAGTTTTATATTTTAAGTGACAGGGCTTAATTTCAAAGTCAAGCAATGGCAAAAACAATTGTGGGACTTTGTTCATTTATTTATACATGTCAGTTATCTATACACGTATCAGTTATATTTATAACACCTTTTGAATTGGACACAATTAACCTTGAAATGCACACAGTATAATGTTATTCATAACACCCATGCTGTATAAAGGTATTGTAAAACCATGTAATAAATAAAGCACTAAAATGTAAATGTATATATTTAATATGTATATACTACTGCAAGTCAATAAACACATCATAAGATTATGAAGCACAGACAGATGGTTTCCTCCAGCTGATGGACACAAATATGGCAGCAGAGGGGAAAAAGTGACGTTACTGAAACAGGTCAACACCTACATATTTGTAAATTTTTTTTTTTATGTGACTCGTACGTTTCAAGGCATTTTCCTGGTGAAATTAACTCTATAGAGGCGCTACAACAACAATGACTTCAACGGCAGATTATCAGTTCATAAACAGTCACTTTTCACCCTGTTCCTCATGCAATGCTATCTCATGAAATCAAAACATTTTTACTATAGCATATGACATGTAAAGAGATTTAAAAAAAAAAAAACATTTCACATTACATTTTAATTGGATTACACCCAACATTGGTAAAGTAATTAGTAACTGTAATCTTATTACTTTTAGTCAAAAAGTAGTGTAATTTCATCTAAAAATCTTGTAATCAGATTACAGATACTGACTTTCAATACATTTAATTACTTTTAAGTACATTATAGAGTGTTTATTTCTAATATATTATTTATGTAGAATACATGAATTATGGCTATATGAGTAACGATTCATTGTGAAGCAGAAATGTGATGTGCTGAGTGTATGATTTGTGTGTAATAATGAACAAGGAAGAAATATTGACATTATTTTGAAACTGTTGAGCAGAAAAGTAACTTAAAAGTAAAGAAATTAGTAATGTAATTACTTTTTCAATGAAGTAATCTGATTACAATTTTAGATAAATAATTAGTAATTTGTAACTGATTACTATTTTTAAGTAATTTACCCAACACTGTACATAACCAACTACAATTAGAAGCTTGTTCAAGTCCAGCCAATTCCGCGGTAGCTCAACTGGCAGAGCGTTGCACTTGCGATTTAAAGGAAGGGGCACGTGTCCCGAAGAGCTCGCGAGACGACACGCGAGCAGTAAGTGTCACAAAATGACGTTGCTACAGAAATTGCATTTTTCATGTCACATTTACTTTTTATGACAATATCAGTTAGATTAAAGTTTAAAGTTAAGTGTAGAGAAGTACGTTTTGTTTATTTAAAACTCAATAACCATTAACCTCATCTGTTTGGGAGAACATTTAACTCACTTTTACTGCCACACAATGGACATTTCACCTCGGAAATGCAGTAATGTGTGTAATGAACCACGTAATATCACTTTGTTGCAAAGATGTCACCACGGTCATGTTATTTTAGTTATGTACAGTTGTGGGCAGGATTACCCAGCATAACACCACAGAAATCGCAACCAAGCAACTGACAAAATGTCCTGTCGTTCAGTGCTTTGTTGCCACCGGCGGATCCAAAGGAGGGTGCTATATCATGAAAACATTTACGCTGAAAACTTTAAAGTCTCCCTATATATAATACAGGCATATAAGGTATCATTTGAAAGCTTAGAATCAGAACTTTTTATTATGTTACTTAAAATAACAAAATATGGCCTCAAAATATTCGCTTTAATTAGGGCACCATAGAGGTAATGTGGAAGTAATATTAATATGAAAATAAAAGTCCTTTACATAGCACCTAAATAGACAATTCATATATCAAATGAAAGCTTTCATTCTCAGTGTGTGTAATTAAATGATTTATTTAGTTACCCTTATACCATGAAAGATTTTCAAAAGAAATGAAATAATGTTTCTGTAAGTTATAAAATATAAACGTCTCTTTATGCTCTGATAACTGCTGTTGTATGCCCCAATAGCCAAAAAATTTATCTATTTTCTATATCTATTTACCTTTAGGGAGGTTTCTAAAAAAATTGCCATTTTTACTTGTCTGTGAGCTTGTTTGGCTGAATAATCAAATGTTATATCTTAGGTGTCCAGTACAAAATATGCCATCCAGAAAGGAAGCATGCAAAACAAATCATCAGAAAAATGTTTTCGACTATTGATAATAAAATGTTATATCTTCACAAAGGGGAGGATCTCTCTACTGACACCTAGATTGAGCTTCTAGTCCACTCAGAGGCCGAGATATTCAATGAAACAATGGGGGTGGTGCATGAACTGAACATTAGTCTGAATGTCTATGGACAAGTACATCTGTGTGAGTTAAATGCATTAGAGCTCCACCTACATTTCAGATCTGTATATTGTGGTGGAATGTGATAGAGGAAAAAAATATATGCTGCCATCTAGTGGAATAAAAGGAGACTTTTCAAAGTGAGGTAGAGTGAACAAAACCAGAAATACAAAGTTAGGACAAAAAAAAAAAAAAAATATATAAGATTATTAAATTATAAATTAGACACATTTTTTGCAATTAGTCCACAGTATGTGTGAATGGTGAGCTTTTAAATTTTAGTGTGTAAATTAGCAGGCTGCAGCCCAAAAATGCACCAGAGTATATTGGGTTAAAAAAAAAAAAAAAAAAAAATTTGTTTCTTTATAGCGTCGTGCCATGTTAAGACATGGTGTAAGAGTTATGTCATTGCTACAGACAGGCTGTTTAGCATTTAAGCCAAAATCAATAAGCTAAATTTCTCACTTCAAAAGAATGAGCCAAATTTCTGTTCTAACATGAAATGTTGGATATCAAACTTGACACATAGTAACATTATCTGTGTATGTAATAATATCTACTGAGATTGATGAGTTGATGATGTCATGAAGTATGTTCACAAGGTGCCACAAGCAAGAAACTCCTCACAATCAGTCAAGGTTAAAGGATAACAACTTAAAAACAACCTAAATTTGGTCAGTTTCTCGTGCAAAGCTATTGTATGCCTTCAGAAGACTTGGAATATAGTGCACAAGTCGAAGGTGGTTTTCAGAAGGTGGTTTTCAGAAGGTGGTTTTCAGAAGGTGGTTTTCAGAAGGTGGTTTTCAGAAGGTGGTTTTCTTTGCGCTTTCAGGAGCCTGACAGAAGTGGAAATTATGAAGTGTCGTTGTACAGAAAAGAGGTCCTTAAAGATTCTTCAAAATGACTTCCAAAATAAGTAATTTCATTTTTGGGTAAACTATTCCTTTAAATCGCAGAGACAGAGAGAAGAGAAATATGTGCCATGAGTCAGGTTTGGATTGAACTGAAGCGTTTTACAGCACAGGGAAGCTGCACGGCTTTGGTCTGGTCACGGCATGGTGCATGTACAGCGTGAGCTGTGGGTGGTGGGACGATTACAGTCTTTCCATGCCAGCAAACCACAATCCCCTGTGGGCTAATGTAAAATAAACCATCATGAATGGAGCTGTAAACATTCATAGTGATGTCAGGGCCTGTTGAAAGGGCTTATGGGGGCATGATCGTGTTCACTCTGTTAAGACGCTTGTATTTTTCTCCACAGTGAAGAAAAATTGAAAAAAGTTAGCACATCCTTTAAAAAAACATTTTAAAAGCAGATGTTGCAGTCCTGGATAAACAAATGTTATTTACTGGTTGCAGCATTGCTTTCGATTGTAAAGCCAGCAGATGAACTTTAGCATTATTACCAGAAGCTGGAGCGGGCGTGATGCTCCATGTAAAGTTGTTCATCATTGAATGGAGCCAGATGGATGTCACTGCTGGTAGGGAACATTGTTCCTGGCCAATAAAAAACAAAACAAAAGGATGAATGTGAACTCTATGCACTTTCTTAAAGTTCCAATGAAATGGCTTGACATGTGCAAATTTCTTTTCTGTGTCAACTTTTTGCCAGATTTGCATTTGCTCCTATTAAGTTACTGCAGAATTTCTAATAAACACAATAATCGCAGTGTATTAATGTTACAAATGAGTCTCGTGGGGCATTTTGGAAAACAAGGTTTAACATGTAGACAATACCTGCCTCATATTAACATTAATAAAATAAAACCCTATAATTCTGCATTGATTGAAGAAAACACTTATCCGTGCAGTATGGACATAAACATTTGTGTTTAGCAGTGTATCAGTGTCTTCAAACGGGAAATCAATGAGAACGTTAGCTGCTAACTACCAAAAATCATCAGACAACTTAAAGGGATAGTTCACTCAAAAAATGAGAATTCTCCCTTCATGTACTCACCCTCAAAATATCCCAGTTGTGTATGATTTTCTTTCTTCACAAACAAAGATTTTTAGTAGAATATTTCAGCTATGTTGGTCCTTACAATGCAAGTGAATGGGTACCAAAATTGTGAAGTTCCAAAAAGCACAAAAAGGCAGCATAAAAGTAATCCATAAGACTTCAGTGGTTTAATCAATGTCTTCAGAAGCGTTATGATAGGTGTGTGCGAGAAACTGATCAATTATTTTTTTTTCTATAAATTATGCGATACTGTATGCACGAAGTGTGTGAATTGACAAAAATAAAAGTGAAAGTGAAGGTTTATAGAAAAAAGGTTCTTTTTGATCTGTTGAGCTGTTTCTGACCCACGACTTCGATCATATCGATTCTCGAGATAGGGATTAAACCACTGGAGTCATATGAATTACTTTTATGCTGCCTTTATGTGCTTTAAGAGCTTCAAAATGTTGGTACCCATTCACTTGCATTGTATGGACCTACAAATCTTAAATATTCTTCTGAAAATCTTCGTTCGTGTTCAGCAGAAGAAAGCAAGTCATACACATCTGGGATGGCATGAGGGTGAGTAAATGATGAGAGAATGTTCATTTTTGAGTGATCTGTCCCTTTAAGAAAACCAAGTTTACATGAGATTTGAAATCATCGGATTATTCTCTACTTTTGACATCAAAACATAAACAGGCGTGCAAACAACACTTGCACTTATAGGATAAACTGGTAAGAATACCAGTAAAGGTGTTAACAAGCAACAAGTAATCGAGGTTATTATCAAAAATCTATGTGTGCAATTGTTTTTTGCTTAAACTATTTATGTACTTACCTCAAGAAAGCTTTATTGCATTTACATGACCTTACATGTAGTGAGGACGTTTACACGCAATTATTTCAGATGTCATGTAAAGGTGGGTTTCTTTCTTTGTCTGATTTTTTTTCAATAAACTGATTTTTGAGAGTAGGCCTAATCAGAGTACTGACTCACAAGACTTTTCGCAGAACAAGGTTAACCATCTAGATCTTTTTCATATGAACTTTATAACCAAAAAACGCCCCTATAGTTTGCATAGTTTGAAATAAACACTTTCCCACACAGTATCTTTGTCTAAATCAAAGGGGAAACTCAATGAGGGTTTGTGATGTATTCCAGAACAGACCTGTGGGTTTTAACCAGTGTTTGGCGTGTAGATAGCTCTCTAACATCCTGTCGTTGAGAAGCATGTAGCCAATGGGCTCTGAGATGATCACATCCACTTTCTCTGGACAGGAAACCTCCTCAATCTTCCCTGACAGAACTGTGATTCTATCCGACATGTTATTGCTTTTCACTAGAATCTAAAGAGACAAGAATGACACCGATAATAACTCCTAATCATCAAACCCTTGTATGCATGAAGAATTCTGTGACATGATGTCCATTACCACAGAATTCATTTCAACCCATCCCTCACTTTGTAAAAACAAACTAAAATGATGGTTACAGTAATGCAATCACATGGAGGTCTACAGAGAAAAGGATAAATATTGCACACTGTTTTATGAGTACCACCACAAGACCCAAAACATTTTGGTGACTACAGGGACACAAGGGTCTGATAATAACTTTTGCAAAATCACACAATAGTTCATTTGTAGTCCCTGCGTTAGTTGTTTTGCTTGGCACGCTGCTTGTATAAATCAAGCGTAGCAGTAAAAACACTATCACATGTGATAGAAGTTTAAAAAGTAATCTTTGAAACTACAATGAGGAAAAATCAAGCTATTAATACTTTTAGGCAGGCATTCATTATCCATAAAAATATGTGTCCTTGCCCTCTACACAAGTTTCTTGGCCAAATCTGTCTTCAAGTCATTTAGCAGCCAGAATGTCATGCATTCCAGTCATGCAGAAAACAATCTTTTGAAAGACTTCTTGAAGTCTTACCCTGTGAAAATGGTTCTGAAAACCTGGGTATTTTTCCACAAAACCCATAGCCCGGAGCTTAAGGGCCAAATGAGTGTGACAGCACATATTGTGAGAAGTGTTTTATCCAGCTAGACCATGCAACAGTTTGCCAAGTAAACATATGAACTCATTTAGCACTGATAGTTCTAAAGATTTGGAATGCCCAATTCCCAGTGCGCTCAAAGTCCACGTGGTGGCGTAGTGACTCGCCTCAGTCCGGGTGGCGGAGGACGAATCTCAGTTGCCTCCACGTCTGAGACTGTCAATCTGCACATCTTATTGTGGCTTGTTGAGTGCATTAATGCGGAGACCTAGTGCATGTGGAGGCTTCATGCTATTCTCCGCAGCCTCCACGCACAACTCACCACGCACCCCACCAAGAGCAAACCACATTATAGCGACCATGATGAGGTTAACCCAAAGTAGCTCAACCCACCCTTGCAACCAGGCCAATTGGTAGCCTTAGGAAGCCTGACTGGAGTCACTCCGCACACCCTTCATTCGAACTTGCGACTCCAAGTGTGGTAGTCAGCGTCTTTACTTGCTGAACTACCCAGGCCCCCACTGATAGCTCTTTGAAATAGATTTACTATTGGCAATTAGTGATTTGTTTTAACTGACATAAATGTTTTTTTTTTTCATCTTTTTTCTCAAATATTATGCTTAATGGGTTAATTCACACCAAAAAGACAATTCTACAATCATATACTCACCCTCATGTCGTTCCAAACCTGTTTGCTGTTATTTAGGTGATGTTTTGAAGAATTTGCATGCTACTCTTGTCCATATAATGAAAGTGAATGCGGACGTGGCAGTTAAGCTCCAAAAAAAAATAACAAAAATAAAATACAAATAATATACCGTAAAGTATCATATATGTATGACTTGTGCACTCATTTCCAAGTCTTTTAATGTCATATGATGGCTTTGTGCGAGGAACAGTACCAAATTTAAGTAATTATTCACAGAAACTCTTCCCCATCAGCCCTCAAATTTAATTTGTTTGCGTGTAAATTAAGGCTGTCAATTTAATGTTTTAATTCAGTGCGATTAATGCGTAAATTAATTATTGCCTGTCCCTTGGTCATACTGAAATTCTGTAATAAGGAATTTTCCTACCAACAGAGCATTTCAAACTTGAAGTACCGCTTTCATGTTTTTGCAACTTGCAGTCAGCAGGGGGCAGTAAGCGCAACTCCAGCTGTACAGGCAACAAAACAACAGCCGTTCCAAAGCAACTAGACAGCCCTAATTTATATTTAAATATTACCCATATAGATCCGTCATGCCAATATTGACATCAGTGATGGCAAAAGGCCTTAGTTGTCTCATAACGATCAAGAAATGCCAAGTTTGAATATGCTGAAATGAAATTTGAAAGAGGAAGAATATTAGTGAATAACAAACGTCCCTACACAAAGCTATCATGTGGCTTGAGAAGACTTCAAATATAGCACACAACTCATGCTGACTCTACGTTTATGGTACTTTAAGGTGCTTTAATGTCCTTTTTGGAGGATAAATTACATCCACTGTTGTCGTATGGACAACAAAAACTCAGACTTTCTGCTAAATTTCTCATTTTGTGTTCCACAGAAGAAGATAAAGTCATACAGGTTTGGAATTAAACAAGGTTTAGTAAATGGATAAAATAATTAACATTTTTGGGTGTACTATTCCATTAAAGACAGAAATTTAAAAGGTATAGATTGTTTGTACTTCAGCATATTTGGCTACAGAACTGGCCTCCACCGCATACACTTTCTTAGCTCCTGCCTGAACGGCAAAGAAAGACAATATCCCTGTTCCACAGCCAACATCAAGAACCACCTACAAACAAATTAAATGAATAACATTTAACAAATATTCAGTTCAGACAAACTTTTTATTGCTAGAGAAATGTCCAATTATTGTTTATTTCACTAAAAGTGCAGTTAGACTTTTCTTTCAGAAATTAAAAGAAGAGTTCTAGCATTTATCTAGCAATTTTTAAACAATAATGCTTCGTGTTTGAACATCTCCTCATGCAGCTCTTTTCAATTTAACGACAGATTATAGTGACCAAAGGACAATAGACACAAGTAAAAGTATCGTGAAAGTAGTCCATAGGACTCCTGGGATATAACTGAATTCTTAAAGCCATACCATAGCTTTGTGTGAAAAACAGGCTGAAATTTAAAGGTGCACTCAGTCATTTATTTAAGTATGTCACAGTGGTTTACACTGACACCTAGTGGCCTGGATGTTGCATCATTCAAACAGTAGTTTTCAGTTACCAATGACATTGTAGAAATTCATTGTGCACAGTCAACCAGGATTAATTTAATCCACGAATGAAAGTGTCCAATAACAGAGTGGTTACTGAGATTATGCAAGTAGTATTAAGCAGGTCATGTGATGCTAATATGGCTGCCCCCATGAGGTGCCGCTGCCCCATGTAGAATACAAATTTGATATGACTGAGCTCTTCATCTCACACGAGTGGTTATGATTTTATACATATATTAAAAATGACTATTTGTATCTTTATAATTTAAACTTTTTAAATGAGGAAATAAATTACTGAGTGAACCTTTAAGTCATTATTTACTAAAAATGTTGCCCTCCACCGAGGCTCTAAAATATTATTTGCATCCGTGTCAGATTCAAAAATGACACAAAAAATGCCCACCATTGGGCCAAATGGTTCTCGTTACAAAACAATGCTGTTCCGTGCTAATCTTGGCCAGTTGGCACGGCTAAGTTTTTTTTCCCCACTGTGGTGCTTGAATGTACATAACAAATACTTCAGCTGTCTACGGTGTGAGAAGTAAACAATGGAGCAAGTGCACTATGGAGGATAATGGCATATTCCAGTTTTTAGGACTGCTTACCCAATTGGTTTTTACACTGCTAAAGCACAGTAAAAACATGGCTGTTGTCGCAAAAAGGAAAGCAAAGATAAAAAGGTTTACCATCATTTGCAGAGAGGTTGTGCAGGCCACCGGACACGAACACAGAAAGTTCCCAGACTAGCTAAAAGGGACATTTTTTGACAAAAAATTATACAAGTAATATCAATATATATTCTGTGTATTCTGTATTCCTAGCCATTCTCAGAACCGTTTGGCCCAATGGTGGAAAAGAAGCTATTGTTTATTCTGGAGTGGAAGATTTTGGTCTGTTCATCACACAAAGCTATCGTTTGGATCATAAGGCTTACAGTACATGTTCACGTCAAATGTACAACTATTATGATACTTCATTGTGTTTCTGTGGTCTGTTTTAAAGCCTGAGTGCTGTGGTCACCATAAACTTTCAAAGTTTGGATAAGATTTATTTTTGCATGCACGTTTGAAACAACATGACAGTAAATAATGACATAATTAAAATTTTGCGTGTGAACTATTCATTTACATACAAATGATCAGGTAAATCAGAATTACTGACTGTCTAAACAACAAAACACATACTTTATCTTTGAAGTCAACATCATTGAGCAAAATGGCTTTTTGGTATGTTGCAGTTCTGAGATAATCCTGTAGCATGTTCTGCTGCTGTGACAGACAACCATAGAACTGAGAGAAAACACAAAATATCATGTATTACATCAAATGGAAAGGAATAAGTTTCCAGGTTAGGGTATTTCTCCAGTTTACCTGGAAGAACTGTAGTGCAGATGAATCATCTGTCCGCTGGTGAAACACAGACTGATTTCTCCTGGGGTCGTTCCACGAGTTCAGCATTGTGTGAAACATCTGAAACTCTGTGCAGAAGGGTAGAATGTTCTTTTTTGATGAGTAATATAAGCACAACTTAGTCCAAAATTAACTAATTAAATTTAGTTAATTAATATAGGGCCTGCAGATTACAAAACGTTCAGTATTAACAGTGCAAAATGCATTTACAGTGGCCCCAAAACATATTTGGCTCTAAATTCAAAGTTAAAAATGTATGAATTTCATTGTATTAATTATAAAATAAATAAAAGCAAGCGGCATCATTCCACAATAGTTTGAATTTGTATTGTAGGCCTATCTTTCTTTTTTTTCCTCCTTGCCATAGCTGTCTTTGGCTTGCTCACTTGTGATTGTATGGCTTATTAATGCACTATTAAGGTTCTCTTGGCCAGCTGACATAAGTCACTGCTGTAGGTCCCTTCTTCGTTCTCGATCTCTTCCACGTGAAGATCATTAGAAGCTATCCTCAGCAGGGTTCGCAAGGGAGTGGTCGCTTAACTGTTCGTCAAACGTGCTGTCAGGCAGAACCGTCGACACTCATACAGTTGTTCTGTTTTAGCTTTATACTCTCCAGCACATTGTGATGGTGTAACGGGTTGGTGGGTCTAGTCACATTATAAGGAGACTAACACTTGAAACTTGCTTAGTGTTTTAAGTTTGAGTCTCTGTTATGGTGACTGCAAGCTCTTTGAGAGGTGGAGCTAAGGAAAAGGACCCGTGCACATGTGGATTGACGATTTCTCAGAAGAATTCCCACAAGGGGTCAGACACTCGGAAACGACACTCACTAATCCCGAGTGTTGCCTGTAATGGTCTCAAATCATGTGTTTTGAAGAAAAGAGTAGAGTTGCGGTGGTGAATAGTGGGGATCCCTATTTTTCTATGACGTCCCTGAACTGGGACGGAACTCCGGAACTGCCTGCTCTCTGTGAACCCCCCTTTGCCAGAGGAAAGAGAGGAAGAAGAGGAGTATGACGAAGACAAAAATATTTTGGAGGAGGATGAGGGGGATGCTATTCTCCCTGCTGATCCTCCTTCCCAACCGGACAGTGCTTTGGATGAGTCCTACTCTCCTTTCCAGGGAGAGCTGGATCTTATTTAAAATTGCAGACAGACAGCGGCCAAGCTCTCCATTGACTGGCTGTCACAACAGGCAGGCCAGGACAAGGAGAGAGATCTGAACGACTGTAAATGGATACCGTCCGGTGTAATCAAGCATCTTATTCCTGCCATGCCTATGTGTGTTGTGGAGATGCAATGTTTTTGGGACAAGCCATTTTCAGCATGCCTGTCAAAACCTTCTCTAGATTGGATTTGCTCCCAGAAACCAGTGGTCCGGTTCAGGACATTGAGTAGGAGAACAGCACTGGTGCTGTCTCTGTGGCACATTTCCGTTCAGTAAAGAATTTAGGGGTTGCAAGTGTCTCTGTCCCATTCTAGATTTGCAGAACCTTAACAAACACCTCAGAAAATAGAATGCTCAGTCTCAGAGCACTCTCTCAATTTATTCTTCCAAGAGACTGGCTTACATGAGTTGATCTGAAGGACACATATGTCCAAATATACAATTATCCATTACACAGAAAATTCCAGAGGTTTGCTTATCTTGGTATATTCTACCATTTTTTTTTATGGTTCTTTTTAAACTCTCATTAGAAAGTGTGTGGAAATGGCACTGAAGCCACTGAGAATAATGAGTCTCAGGGTGTCGGATTATCTGGATGAAATAATCATCTGGACCTGTCATGAAGATCGATATGAGAGCAGTGGTGTCACACTTGGAGAGCCAGATTTTAAATTAAATGAGGCAAAGAGATTTCTTGTGCCCTCAAGGGAAGAAATATATCTAGGTCTCAGATGGAACTATGCCCTGTATTGAGCATTTCTCAAATAGATCCACATTGGATCTATGTGTGGTTGTTTGTCACTTTTTCAGAGAGGGGAAAAAATCCAATTCAGGTTGTGTCTACATCTGTTGGGACTGATGGCCTCAACTCTTCGCACCTGCAAAATCCTAAAACTTTATTTCCAGGTTTAATTTATATTTTGAAAAGACTCTAAGATTTTTTTAACCCAATGATATGGGTTTATGTTTCTCTTTTAATCGTTTATTGTAATTTTGATTGTTACTATGGTTTAAGGAGGATGTACCTATATGCTGGTGTAGGATATTCAGGGGTTGAATGAATTTAGATGGGAACCGTTAACGTGCCCATCTTCTAACACCAATATATATAAGGGTATTTGGTATGCTAAATTTAGAAGCGAATATAGGGTCTCGAAATTTGTGAGCCATGAATTCAATTAAACTGTCCTTATTGTACATTATTAGTTAATGAAATCTATAATGGAATTAGTCGTGTTCGACAACCATTATAAATGAGATAAATGACAAATAACTAGATTATTTGTCTTAATAAATTCTCCACCATTAAAATCGTAATACAACGTCTCGTTGTATCCGCTCACAATTTCTTCTGTAAGGAATTAGCTTTAATAAGTAAACTATGATTGATTCACTTATTGGAGTGATATTATTCTCATGGTTTATTGAAAGTAATATCACACATATTTAGGTACAGCTTTGAAGCGAAATCTTTTAGAAACAGGGATGAGATTATTTATCAAAATACACCACAGTCATTCATCTTTGAATACAGACAAACTTTATTACTATTATAAACATAAATCTAATCTAACACACACATATATATATATGTGATATATATAAATATAAATGAGACAGGTTGGTGAAAAGAGTGACAGAATGTGAGATAAATGATCAATACAGTGAAAATTATCTTTATGGAGTCTGTTAACAATGCCTTAAGAACCATCTACCCATCGATTTGCTATCGGATTACCCAAAGTATTTAGCAAATACACCAGCACTTTGAGCACAATATTGGAGATGTACTTGCATGTAGTGGTGTTTCCTTGCATTTTTTGTGTTGCTTGATTCTTGGCTCTTGGTCAAAAATTTGTTCCGTTGATGTTTTGGACCTCTGTAAGACCGTGTAGTCATTGTCTGTATGAATGATGAGGTTGGCTTTGAAGCAAGGCCTTCTCATGGGTGTGTGAACCGTAGAGAGCGACAAGCTTTCTCGGGACGTTGAGTCCCGAGCTTCCTTGGACCTCACATGGCATATTTCCGAGGAGATCTGAGAAGACCACGAGGGAAGAGTCAGAGCGAAGTTGAAGCGTGTGAAGACAAAAGAGGAAAAGGACTGAAGAGAGCGTGTTCTACCTGTTTGGAAACATTTGAACTGAAATTGGCTGCATCCCCAAAGGTGTCCTGCGCCAATAAGAAGTGACTTTTCAGAGTCACATGATCAAATGGGCTGTCTTTTCTGACAGTTGATTTATGGTCCTTTGTTTCAGATTCATACAATTCTCCCACTCAAAAATAGTGCATATTCAATCATGAACTTTTATATCTTGAGAATGGTACAAGAGTTGTCATCAGCTTCCTCCATGTAACTAAGCAAGCGTTTGCATACCAAATTTGACATTCTTTCATTAATATTTGTACGTGTAGGTAACAAAACATGAAAATCCCTGGTTACAAATCATACTGGTTAATTCCTTGGTTATACAACATGGATAAAACATTACACACATTTTAAAGAGGTACATCAGGCTATAATCATTAATTTGTCAGTTACACAAGTTATCACATTTCAAAGCAATTATCAGAATTACTTAGCAAGCCTAGGTATTGTATAAATCATGGATTTAAATGCATTCTGTACATTTTAGAAGGTTAAACCGGTAAAGTACTGTGACTTTATGTAGAATGTTCCTGGATTAAGATGAAATGTGATAGTATTTGTGTTGTGCAAATCTGATGGTCTTTTGGAAAACTTTCAAAGAGAAGTCTGCTTTAACTCTGTGTGGAAGTTCAGGAGGTCGTGCTGAGGGGCCTTTCTGAGCAATGTTGTTGCCTGGGCCATCTAATTTATGACGGTGAAGAATTCCAGGATTGCAAAGGTTGGGATTTTCCTAGATTCAAATCATGTAATTTCAATTCTTCTGCATGTATATTACTACACTGGGTTGGAAATCTCAAGGATTAATCAGAATCAGCTTTATTGCCAAGTATGCTTACACATACAAGGAATTTGTCTTGGTGGCAAGAGCTTCCAGTGTACAACAATACAAAAACAGCAGCAAGACATAGATAATTAAAAAGAAAAAAAAACACTACATGTAGTGCAAATCTATTACAAATCCGTTAAATAAAGAACAAAAATACAGTAAATTATGTACAGTGCAATGTATGTAATGGTAGAAGTGGAAATGTTGGATAATATAAATAGACTTAACTGTGTATTGCACATAATTATTGCTCAATGGGGCAGTTTAACTTCATGAGATAAATAGCCTGAGGGGGAAAACTGTTCCTGTGACTGACAGTTCTGATGCTCAGAGCTCTGAAGCGTCGGCCAGAAGGCAACAGTTCAAAAAGGAGTGGGCAGGGTGAGTGGGGTCCAGAGTGATTTTACCAGCCTTTTTCCTCACACTGGAAGTGTATAGTTCTTGAAGGGGTAGCAGGGGCAACCAATAATCCTCTCAGCAATCCGAACTGTCATCTGTAGTCTTCTGATGTCTGATTTTGTAGCTGCACCAAACCAGACAGTTATTGAAGTGCAGAGGACAGACTCAATGACTGCTATGTAGAACTGTATCAGCAGCACCTGTGGCAGGTTGAACTTCCTCAGCTGGTGAAGGAAGTACAACCTCTGCTGGGCCTTTTTCACAATTGAGTCAATGTGTGACTCCCACTTCAGGTCCTGTGAGATGGTAGTGCCCAGGAACCTGAATGACTCCACTGCTGCCACAGTGCTGTATAGAATGGTGAGGGGCACAATGTTGGGGTATTCCTCCTAAAGTCCACAATCATCTCCACCGTTTTGAGTGTGTTCAGCTCCAGGTTGTTTTGACTGCACCAGACAGCCAGCCGTTCAACCTCCTTTCTATAGGCAGACTCATCATCATCTCGGATGAGGCCGATGACAGTGGTGTCATCTGCAAACTTAAGGAGCTTGACAGAGGGATCCTTGGTGGTGCAGTCATTGGTGTAGAGGGAGACCAAACATCCCTGGGGGACACCAGTGCTGATGGTACAGGTGGTGGAAGTGAATTTTCCCTGCCTCACAAGCTGCTGCCTGTCTGTCAGAAAGCTGGTAATCCACTGACAGATAGACATGGGAACAGGGAGTTGGTTTAATTTATTCCAGAGAATAGCTGGGATGATGGTGTTGAAAGCGTATGTCCCCGGTCTGTCCAGATGTTGCAGGACATGATGCAATCCCATGTTGACTGCATCATCCACAGACCTGTTTGCTCGATAAACAAATTGATCTAGAGGGGATCTAGAAAGGGTCCAGTGATGTCCTTCAAGTGGGCCAACACCAGTCTCTCAAATGACATCATGACCACAGATGTCAGGGTCTGTAGTCATTAAGTCCTGTGATTTTTGGCTTCTTAGGGACAGGGATAATAATTGAGCATTTGAAGCAGCATGGGACTTCACACTGCTACAGTGACCTATTGAAGATCTGTGTGAAGATGGGGGCCAGTTTGTTAGCACAAGAACGAAGGCACGCTGGTGAGACGCCATCTGGGCCTGAAGCCTTCCTTGACCTTTGCTTCCGAAAGACACGGCACACATCGTCTTCACAGATCTTGAGTGCAGGTTGTGTAGCAGGGGGGGGAGGAGGGGGGTTGCAGGAGGTGTTAATGTTTGTGTGAAGTGAAGGTCTGAGTGCTTGTGGGGTGTGAAATTGGGCCTTTCGAATCTGCAGTAGAACACATTCAGGTCGTCAGCCAGTCATTGGTCCACCGCAGGGTTGGGGGTAGGAGTCCTGTAATTAGTAAGTTGTTTCAGGCCACTCCACACTGATGCAGGGTCATTAGCTGAAAACTTGTTTTTCAGCTTCTCAGAGTAACATCTTTTAGCCACTATGATTTCCTTATTCAGTGTGGTCCTGGCCTGATTATACAATACTTTATCCCCACCCCGGTAAGCATCCTCTTTGGCATGACTAATTTGTCTGAGTCTTCCTGTAAACCATGGTTTATCATTGTTGAATGGTAAAAATGTCCTAGTACGAATGCACACGTCCTCACAGAAACTGATGTATGATGTAACAGTATCTGTGAGCTCGTCCAGGTCTGTAGCTGCAGCTTCAAAAACACTCCAATCAGTGCAGTCAAAACAGCCTTGTAGTTCCTGCTCTGCTTCATTGGTCCATCTCTTTACAGTCCTTACAACTGGCTTTGTTGATTTTAATTTCTGCCTGTAGGCCGGAAGAAGATGAACCAGACAGCGATCAGAGAGTCCCAAAGCTGCACGTAGGACACAGCGATATGCATTCTTTATTGTTGTGTAGCAGTGATGCAATATATTCCTGTCTCTGGTGGGGCATGCAATGTGCTGTCTGTATATGGGCAGTTCACATGAGAGATTTGCTTTGTTAAAGTCCCCAAGAATAATAATAACTGAGTCTGGGTATTGTTGTTCTGTGTCTGTGATTTGATCAGCCAGCTGTTGCAGCGCTATGTTCCCAGACACGTTTGGAGGAATGTAAACACACCAGAATAAACGAAGAAAACTCCAGCGGCGAGTAGAACGGCTTACATTTAATAAAGAGCGCTTCCAGATTAGGACAGCTCATGCTCTTTAACTTTCATTGATGTAAAAGCATGTTCCACTGCCTCTCGTTTTCCCCGTTAACTCCGCAATGCGATCCGCTCTGAACAGCTGGAAGCCTGGCAGATGTAATGCGCTGTCCAGAATGGCTTCACTCAGCCAGGTTTCTGCGAAGCACAGTGCAGTAGAGTTTGAGAAGTCCTTATTAGCACATGTGAGGAGAGTAGTTAGTCAGTTTTGTTGGGAAGAGAGAGGAGATTCGCTAGATGAATGCTCTGCAGTGCTGTTCAAACGCCGCGCTGACGGAGTTTAACCAGCGCACCGGCTCGTTTCCCTCGCCTGCATCACGTAACGCATTTAAACAATACAGCTGCGCGTCCGACTAAAATGTCCAGCAAAACATCAGAATATTCAAAAACCGGGAAAAGATTATCTGGTATGTGCTGTCAAATGTTCAGCAGTTCATCCCTGGTAAAACTGTCTGGAAAAAGATTACTAAACACTGGACAAACAAACAAAAACAACAAAAGAATTGGAGAGCTCCACACCGAGGTGGCCATCTGCGGCACCATCATACACATCATAATAAACTCATTAATAGTGATGTTTTCCTTATTACATGACGTGCTGTTCTGAAAACAAAAAGAAACAAATGAAACACAGAATGTAGGCTGCCATCCGCGCAGCCTGACCGAGGCAAGGCGGGGGCGTTTACTCGCACGATTAATCGAAAGTGAATGCGCTGCCGGCTCATGATGAGCGAATGGCTTGCTGTCTGTTGGGAATACTGCAGTCTCGTCACATTTACATTTTTTGTTTTGTCTCCCATTCAGCTCATGAAAACACTGTGCGTTATCATGAGGAAGGATTGCATCAAGATGTAGACTGGAAAGCAGGAGCAGAATTTATATAAATAAAATAGTCTATAGATTGCCGACCCCTGTTCTATTGCATTCACTAGATTTGGCTGTGGATTTTAATGGAAATAACTGTCCGAAAATTTAAACCCAAGCACTAGAACTTCACTGCAGTTCATCAGAGTGTCTGTCTGATATCAACATGCAGGGTGACAAGATCACACACATCTGAAAGGTAGGCTACTCCACAAAAATTTTTTATTAAAAATGTGCTCGAAATGTTACATTTGTGCTTAGATTAAATTTCATCTGCATCTGGTAGACAGCGCATTTATTTGCACTTTCTTTATCTTGAATTACTTTTTTGACTTTAATATCGTTCAGTAACACACTGACATAGAGATTGATGTACAGTATGTCTTCATGAAATCAGACACCCTCTCCTCAAAATCCCAAAACCACAATGAATGAAAGTATGCCTCAACAACAACTGTATGTACTTGATAACGAAAGTAACACCCAGTAATGGATTATGATCATGCGAGGCCCCGCGGCACCAGCTTCCTGGAGGCCCCCCTCCTTCAACATAAGCATCAGCATGGGATTACATTTTAAATACTTTAAATAGTCTTTTATGCAGTCATCTCATTCAAAAATATACATGGATAGTGCATAAGACTATGATGAAATATGCTAAATTTGAGGTGAAGAGTGATGGCAAGAGGGGATAAGCAAATACTGACCTGACTGAGTGGTGAATCTGAGGACAATACTGAAACAACCCAGTGTTATGAGGAATGAACGGCTGGCCACACGACAACACTCGGTCTCCCTTGTGATGGAGAATTTAAAAACACAAACCCCATCACCTACAAAAGAAAATACACAAGACATACTGAATGACATTGAAATGTTAGAATTCAGTAGTTCACAAAGTTACCACCACTGAAAGTGTCCATCTAAAGTGTCATATACTGTATACAATGCAATAAAGTTGCATTTGCACAGACTGCATAGAGGCAGTAAAATGCATTTACACAGACATTTTGTTTACAAAAATAATTAAATGAAATGAATAGTTTAAATATGAAATTATGAATATAGAAATAATAAATGATGAATGACTTTTTGAAATGATAAACCTAAAATATAGCCACAAGCAGAAATCATTGGAGTCCAAGCAGTTTGGAAATAACCAAGAATGATACATTTTAACAAGCAGATCCTGCTGATGCTGTGGATCCAGTTGTATTGGATGGAAATTAAAACATTCTTTATTTATAGCACCCCCTAGCATTATAAATTGACCAAATTTGGCATGTGTCCCCAGAGTGTCCTGTTGTCACTGTGTACCAAATTCTGTGAAGTTTGGACAGTATACTCACAAGATACAGGCCAATTAATCATTATGAGCCACATATATATGCTTATATTTACCAAACGACTTAATGAAATAAAATATTTTTAACGTATACTTTTAAAGTAATACTTTGGTAAAATACTTTGTTCAGAACAGTCTCTAGATCAGGGTTTCTCAACCGGTGGGTCGCGACCCACAAGTGGGTCCTTGATAATTCTGTAGGGGGTCGCAAGACTTCAGTGTTCACTAGCACAGCCAATCAGTGGGCTTCACAATAGGCTCATTGCAATACGTGCATGTGCAACAAATAATAAAAAGCCACCTAATCATATAAACGCGCACAGATTGAAACAAAAGTTGTGCATGTAAACATAGCCAGTCCTCCAACTAATCTGATTTTCGAATGTCTTACTTCATTATTGCCGTGGCTTCTAACGCTGTATTTCAACTATCCTATCAAAATAATTTATTATTGCCGCGAAAGGCTCTTATTGGACAAGGTCCTACTCTATTTACATAATGTTACACACACTAGCCCTACCTGCTATGTCAGACCTTATTATTAAATTATACGCAGCCACGGCCTGTTAGCTTGACAAAATGCATCCGTTTTTTAAAAGAAAAAAGCAGAGACAGAGAATTGTCCGGGAACACCTGACCAGATTAACACAGAAATTCTCTGATTATTTCCCCAACGACCGAAGAGTTGGGAATGCGTGGATTCGCGATCCTTTTTCAGTAGATCCAAGTGATGTGGACGTTGTACTCCCCATTAATTTGCAAACAAAGTTAGTGGAACTTGCATCTGACGGCAGCCTGCAGCTTGCTTTTCGCAAAACAGACCTGAGCTCATTCTGGATTCAAACCAGACACGAATATCCTGAACTTGCAGAACGTGCAACGAAGTTTCTCTTGCCATTTAGAACTACCTATCTTTGCGAGTCAGGATTTTCAACAGTGACTGCAACGAAAACAAAAAGCAGGAATAGGCTGACAACAGCTAGTTTGTGTGCGACACTACGAGTCGCAATTTCCCAAATTCCACCGCGTCTGGATATGATTATTTCAGAGCGGCAGTCTCAAGTGTCACATTAACGTGAGTAAAAAAAAATCAGTTTGCCTCATAGTAATGTCTATTGAAAATTTTTCTGTGTTTTTGTGAAATTAATTATAATAAAACATAGGCCTACGGAGTAGTAGCCTATATCTAAGAGGCATTTCAGTTATTGAATTATTTCCAGCCTTAGTGGGTCGTATGACTGGCATACGAAAATAAGTGGGTCGCAGTAGGCAAAAGGTTGAGAAACCCTGCTCTAGATGATACATGTCATGCAAATCGGACCCCTACTATATATATATATATATATATATATATATATAAACACTCTGTCATGACGACGCAAAGGTTTAAGTCTGTACTGATGCTGTATTTCATTGTCACACAACCAAACCAGCATCAGGGCCACTTTTGATACTAGAGGCTGAAGTGGGTCAGATCCAGCATATTTTACTATAGCTAAAAGTTAATGCTGAATTGGATCATTACACATAGATTTGGCACAGAGCAGCCTTAATTCGGCTGTGTAAGGATCCCTTTCTATATATTCTACATTCTTTCTTTTGCTATGCAAGATGGGGAAAAAGGTGTTGACTACTCACAGGCTGCACCACAAATGTGTTTTAATTTATTAGAGTTTTAAGATAAAAATCCACAATATATTTAGTATTAGGCTAATGTGTGTTTTAGTACTGATATCCACAGATATGCAGAACCAGTCAACGTAATGATAAAGGCTTAACTGCACTGTCCAGCACTGTGAGCAGTCATGACTCACAACAGTGGCAGTGTGTGAACGGTCAAAACCCTTACATAAATTGAGAGTTCACTGCAAATTCGCCACTGATTATTTTCACATGCAAATTAGCTTTTTTTATCATGGGAACTCTGACCGGTCTGTGGCTACACAGCCCTAAACGCAGCAGTGTGCAATGCACTGTGTGTTGTGATGTATTCCTCCAGTAACCATCAGTACAATTTTCTGTGACTTGTCCTACAATAGACCTTCTGTTGGTTTGGACCAGACAGTTAGCCTTCATTACCATCGCGCATCTATGAGCCTTGGGCCCCCAACACCTTGTCGCCAGAACAAGGTCGGTATCTACTGTCGGTAGGAACTCACCACTGCTGACCGGGAGCACCCCACAAGCCGTGCCGTTTCAGAGATTCTCTGACCTCTGGCCATTGTCATTTTGCCATTGTCAATGTCACTCAGGTCTTTACTCTTACCCATTTTTCCTGCATTCAACACGTTGACTACTAGAATTGATAGTTTGCTTACCATCTAATCTACCCAGACCTCGACATGTGGCCTTATTAGGGGATGATAAACATAATTGACTTCACCTGTGAGTGGTCATAATGTTATATATATATTTATAAAGCTATGTATATGTTAACATTAGTTAATGTATTATGAACTAACATGAATTAAAAATTTCTTGGGTCATTCCTACAATTCGTTGGCATTACTGCTTTGAAACGTTTGAAAAAAAAAAAATATATATATATTTTTTTTTTTATAAGTATCTTTATGTCATTAAAAGGAAATGCTCAAGATTTTATAATTATTTCAAATTGTACCAGTCAAGCTAACTGACTTGAACAACTCAGATCTTATTTTTGTCTGATGCACAGTAAGTGTCACCACTAATTTGTAGAAATGACCCTCTTATGATTTCATCATCTTGCACTTTTATTATAACTTATTATATCGGATTGAATTTATATATATATATATATATATATATATATATATATATATATATATATAAATTAATATTTACCAAGATTAATAGTTCATGATATCTAATGTATTTACAAATGTAAAGAAATAAACTTGTTGTTAAGTGTTACTGATGGTTCCATAATGTCTTTCTTATTTCTCTATGACTGAAGCTGAAAAGATTTGCACTTTTTGTGTCGGCCACTATACCAGGTACAGCTTGCATATGTTGTAATGAATCTATATCATTAGTATTAATTTTGCCGATAGCTTGGCAGCCGAACAGTTTCCTACTATGTGATGTAAAACATTACAGCAAAGTGGTGCAGCTATCTGATTTTGTGCGCCAGGAGGCAGAAAGTGCTGGCAGCCAAGGCCAGTGTACCATGTCAAAGAAAACAGAGTCCGGTGTAGGCGATGCTAAAACTCAAGAGCAGAACCACCTCACCGCTCACGGAGCCTGCACAGCAATGCAGTAAATTCAAGAGACCTGTCAGTGCAGCCAGACCACACAATGAGAGCTAAGTAAATGTGTGGCACACCTGAATAAAGAGTCTCCATAAACATGATACAAAGAGCCATGGAAGAAATAGTTTGGTAGGGCAAAGCAATTACAGTGAAAACTGTTGCATGTGGTTTACTGTAATTTGGAAAGCCTTTTCACTTCCTTGTCGTCTAATGTTCAGGCAAGAGGATATAATGAAAAGTTAACATTGCATGATCCTGTATGATTGATGACTTGAATGTCTCAGTTCAATAACTGTCCAATGGATTCAAAGGCACTTTGACAAAAGTGTTTCCATTATTACTACTGCATTTGCAGTAATAATCTAGAGGTTGATCTCAAAGAACAAAACATATATAATACAAGCATGTGCATTCTGGTCTGATCATGTATTGCACAATTGTCATAGAGAAATATATCTAAAATTATTTTATAACATATGAAAAAGGCAAAAAAAAAAAAAAGATCTGAAAAGACAAAGGTACAGGGGATACGAAAAATCACAAACGTGGTCTCAATTGTTTCTCCTAGACAGCAATGAGATTAAACTGAAATCAAAAGCAGAATTTGCATAAATGTCCTGCTTCTAAGAGTTTCTCCTCGTAATCTCACATATGTCTCCTCTGTAGTTTCATAAGATGTCTCAACTATGTCTCAAACTGTGTCCAGGTTTGCCAAGATACCAAAGTCTCACATTAAAAGTTGGATATTTCTACATAACCTCAAAATTATTCATTAAATTCACCCATGACCAAATTATTTTATTGCCCTATAATCTTACTGTACATCAACAATGGTCACAATGGTTGTGTTTATTTTTCCAAAGGAATTTTAGCAGAATCATGAGAGACTAAGTTGATTCTTAAAAAAAAAACTAAGCATTTATATCATGATACATTAAAGGTCTACAATTTATGCATGACACATAAAGATCAGGACACATATAAGAATATATAAATGCAATATAGACAAACTTCATGAGTTTCAAAATAAAAAGTTACGTGTTAGTTACCATCATTAATGATGAAAGAGATGTCCTCCAACTCTCTGTGGACTTTAAGTGTAAGTTCCTGATGTTGACTCGGTGTTGAAATCAGATCCTGGTTTCCATCATTCTCATTCAGAAATATCAGCGTGACGGAGAAGCTGGTCTGATTGTCGCCCATGATTGAAATCAAGCCGTCATTGTAGGGTGGTGGAGCTCTCAATCCTTCTCAAATGAATCTTTTTGACAGAGGTTGTGAACAAGTTCAAATGAGAGGAGAGTCTTTAAAGACTTGACACAAAGAGGGTGGAGTTAAACTGAAAGAATGTTTCAGATTTCACTATAACTTTAATGGTGTTAAAGCCATACACAGATATAACATTGGGTAAAAACTGCATCCTATAGGGGAGATGGGAGTAAAATGAGCCACAGGGTAAGATGAGAGCATGGGTGGTTTCTAGGCAACCATATACAAAAGGTTTGTGAGAGCATTTTCAGGAAGATTTCAGAAACATTTGAACACTTGCCATACTGTTATTCTTTCCTTTCAGTCTACCATTTTCTCCTTTGCGATTAAATTCCATTCATGGAAATTATGCTGATATAAAGAATAATCAAGTAGGTGAATTTTCAGGTACATTACAGTTTAATTTATTAGTCTCCAAAACTATGATGGAATAGCTAAACAAAAATGAGCTAAACATTAATTTAGCCAAATCTTCCTCCAAAATGGTGGGTGTGGGGTAAAAGCATTTTCACACCAAACGCGATGCGATTATGTGGGGAGAATTGTTGGCATATGGCCCCTTCCCATAGAAAGCGAAGCAAATGTTCGCTGTTAGCAAATTTATGCCTTTACAATAGGCTGAAGCTAATTGACAAGCAACTTACCTCTGTGGGATAGTTGGCTCAATGCACCTACGCCCTCCACCCATCACCAGTTTAGAAGAAATAACCACTAGACAAGTTTGCAAAACATACAAGAAAAGCAAACTATTCTGTATCGAGCAGATCGAAAAAATAAAACGCATCTCTCTACCAGCTGAAGCAGTGAAGACGAGTGCGTTGTTGATTTGCTCAACGAGAACGAAAACTTTCAAGAAACTTCACAAACTATTTCAGTTTACCTGCTGGACAAGCTGACTGACAGTATTCAAGAGTGCAAGCAATAAAACACAGATCTCACCCAACAAAACCCATCTTCAGTCTGAAACATTATTAGATATTTAATGTTGCTATTGACAGACAAGGCTGTTAACGACTATTACAAATATTGCACAGCAATAACAATTTTTGTTTTGGTACTCAGAGGCATACAGAGTGCACTGCAATTCAAAGCAATAGTATTAATATTATTAATATTTGGCAATGAAAAACTATGATCCGTAAAGTTCATTCATTCATTCATCTTCAACCGCTTATCCTGTACAGGGTCACGGGGGGCTGGAGCCTATCCCAGCTAACATTGGGCGAAAGGCGGGGTACACCCTGGACAGGTCGCCAGTCCATCGCAGGGCCACACATATACAGACACACACTCATACTCACATCCACACCTAGGGCAATTTTTTTTGGAGACACCAATTAACCTAGCCTGCATGTCTTTGGATGGTGGGAGGAAGCCGGAGCACCCGGAGAGAACCCACGCAGACACGGGGAGAACATGCAAACTCCACACAGAAAGGCCGGGGCAACCGGGGTTTGAACCCATGACCTTCTTGCTGTGAGGCGACAGTGCTAACCACTGCACCACCGTGCCGCCCATCCGTAAAGTTGTTTATTAAAAAAATTATAGAGGCAAAAATGTATATTAAGAGATGTAAGAGAACTCATGTAAGTTTAAATGCAAAAAGCAAAACAGTGCAGCAATATGGAATAAATTATGAAGACAATCCACTTAAGATCAGGTCATTTTTAAACGGGATGCAAGGCAGGATTTCTTCCTTGTGTTACTTCAGCGTTTAATGTCTGTGGTGAACAGCTTTATGTGTTTTAGTGCCATCAGTTGCTGTGGTTCTGGTAAATGCAATGGCTTCTGACACGTGATCTTAAGCTTACATATTAAATAATATATATAAATAATCGACATCCACCAACAGCTCCAATGTCAATAACTTTTTTGATAACCCTGCATTCTGTCTTATCAAAGCACCACTTTGAGCATCTGGAATGTGGTTGAGATGGGTGTAGGATGTATATGGAACATAATTCCACCTCATTTTATCTTACCACAAAAGAAGTTCTATCATTACTTCATCCTTGATGGACCATCAGGCTTCATTGACACAGCTAAAGGATGTGGCTGGATGCAGGAGGAAGATTTTTTTAATGTTCCTGCAACATTTGGTGTGACACAAAATCCATCGCCAGAATGTAAATTCCTGCTACTGCTAGACAACCACTCCTCACGTGTGTCAATCAATGCAATTGACTTCTACAAACAGAATGGTGTAGTCGTGCTAACATTTTCCCCTCACTATTTCCACAATATTCATTCAGTTGACAGAAGCATGTATAGGCTTTTTAAGTGGTAGGTCAATGGAGCCATGGATAGGTGGGAAAATGCTACAATTTATAACCTCCCAATAACTGTGTAATGAGCTCTGCCACGTGCCACACCCCCCAAAATCTTCCAGTTGCCAGTGCACATCTGGCCCTACAATAACAGTATTTTTATCGATGCCAACTTTATTCCTTTCAGCTGCCATCTCTTCATATGGCTCTTCACATGGCTCTTCCTGTGCTTTGGTCACTCTGCCTCCTCCACTGGCATGTTCCCCGCCCAGGCCTTTGCCTCCACCTCAGGCTATTTCCCCACTTGGGCCTTTGCCTCCGCCACTGGCTAAATCCTCACTCAGATCATTGTCTCCTCCACTGACTTGTTATTCCCAACCACTTCAGCCCAGAGGATGTTCAGTCTTTTTCCAAGGCAGGGCTTAGGAAGGAGGGGAAGAAAACCAATAATCGTTAGGCCACTGCCTGCCCTACAAGTCACCCCTGTCAAATGAGCTCTGGAGGAAGAATACAACCTTTACTTGTTCAAGTTATGTGTAGTTGATGCACTGTGATCAGTTTGTATGCCAAAAGTTGCCTATGGATAAGTTAATATACGGATAGATTCCATTACAGTGATTATTGACATGCTTTCATGAAAGTATACATTAAAACTTTTTAAAAATTTATGAAAATAACCTTATAGTCACTGTAACATTACAGTGCTGGTTGAATGCTGATAAAGATCAAGTTCATCAAATCTAAATCAATCAAGTCAAACAAAGTTTGAAATAACTACTGTTGTCAGGTCAGCAATATAACACATCCATAATCCATATATCAATATACAGAAACAATGTATTTTCTATTATGTTATTTATGTCTTTAAAGGAAGTCACACACCAGAGGCCTGTACCATGAAGCCGGTTTCGGTGGCTAGCCAGCTAAGTTTTAGATTAGTTTGCCTCAACCCCAGGTTTTAGGTACCATGAAAGTTGGTCAGCTTTTAGTGGTATTCATCTCCATAGTAACTTACGCTACATGGCTAACCTGCTCCGTAGCAGGTTTTGTTCTGGATTACAGATCGCTAACAGATGCTGAACCAATCAGCTGTGAGTAAAATGTGTGGGGCATGATGTGTTGAATGGCCTTGTCTGCTTCTTCACCACTGAGAACTGCTGGGCAAAGTCCTCAATGGTGTCGCCGAATAGGCCGATCTAGGAGATGGGAGCATCAAGGAATCGTAACTTGTCGGCTTCCTTCATCTCGACCAGATTCAGCCATAGGTGGCGCTACTGGACCACTAAGGTGGACATCGCCTGCCTGAGTGCCTGCGTTGTGACTTTCGACACCCGGAGGGTGAGATCGGTCGCTAAGCGGAGCTCCTGCATCACTTTGAGGTCAGGACTACCCACATGCAGCTCTTTCAATGCTTTGGCCTGGTGTACTTGCAGGAGGGCCATGGCATGCAGGGCGGAGGTGGCCTGTCCAGTGGCACTGTAAGCTTTGGCCACCAGAGACAATGTAGACTTACAGGCCCTGGATGGGAGTCTCAGGCGATTCCACCAAGTGGCAGCGTTTTGCAGGCACAAGAGCACCGCAACCACCTTATCCACCTGAGGAATCTCTGTATACCCCCTGGCCGACCCACCGTCGATGGTAGTGAGAGCAGACGAACCCAGAAGTTCGGTCTGGCCAGTAAATGTGCCCGCCACGACTATGTGAGTTCTATGTGCACCTCTGGGAAGAATGGGAGCAGGGCAGGGCGCGGCTGTGAGCGGCGCTCCAAACCCAGGAACCAATCGTCAAGCCGCAAAGGCTCATAGCAAGGTGGAAGGTTCCACTCCAGCCCGATAGTAGCCTGGGCAAGCGTGACGGTCAGCTCTGCGTCAGCCTCAGACTGGGTGGTCACACCCGAAAGTGGAAGCCCAGTCGAGTCCTCAGTGTCTGACTGCACCAACCCGCTCTCCGATGCTGCGATCGAGAACTCATCCTACACAAGATCTCCAAAAGAGTGAGTAAATTCGCCCTGAGGTGAACCTCCTGTCTCATCCCATAACTCGACCGGGAGAAACAAGCATACTGGGGAATGGGAGTTCCATGGGGGATTACCGGGTGGAAGCACCCCATTGGGGTCCTCAAATTGCCCCCAGCGCTAACCGACCCAGCCTCGTACCTGTAGGTAGAAGACCCGGGGTGGAGAGCGACTGGAGTGGCTTTCCCCCGGAAGATGGAAAGCTGCAACCACAATGTTGCCATGGTCATGTTCTTGCAGTGAGAACACGAACTGTCCACAAATGCTGCCTCAACCTGACTATGGCCCAGACACGTGAGACAGAGCTTGTGGTCATCAGAGGTGGAGAGATAGCGAGCACATCCAGGAACTACACACAGATGGAAAGGGATCTTTAAAAATACACTCTCCCTCAGTGTGCAGACTTTTAGAAGGAAATATACTATTTTCTGCAAGAATATAAACACTTTCAGCTGTCGAAGCACCCAGGTACCCCAGACACTCTGTATCAATCGCGCAGAGGGGGAGAAATCCAATGAAATGTGCCTTATATTCAACAGCATACACTTCTCATTGTGAGGTGAATGGAACGGTAGTGGAACGCACTGCTCAACACCACTCAGCTCCGAAGAAAAAATCTGTATGAATAGTTGCGAGCCAGCTCCTTTTACACCTGTATGGAGATTCCACTTGCCAAATTCCCATTGGCCTTTTCTCAAATATCAGAGGTGTTTGGGGCTCCCAAGAGTGACCCCTAGTGTAACTACATTGACACAATGTCAAGTGAGTGACAGATAGGGAACAAATGGCAAGCAGCTATCAGATAAAGCATCTCAGACAACTGCCAGACGCTTCTGAAGGGGCAGGAAGGAATGCCCCAAATCCACCTCCACATTGGAAGGGAACGCTCATTGGTCCACGGGTTAATTCTTAGAACCCAAATACTGTGCAGCATCTTGCTACCATGCCCTCATCCTAAGGTTTAAGCCAAGATGCTATAAAAATTCCTTAGGACCTCCAGATGCAGAATGTTAATTAACTGCCTATGTTGCAGAAGTGGCTGAAATAGAATCCACAAAGAAAGTTAAAAATTAATCCATACAAACACTTGGAAATTCTGAAATTGGACAACACAACACATCCACTACAGGTTTATTCACATAACTGTTTATGTTAATTACATTTGTTTGGTTGACACAAAAATTCACAGAAGTTGACCTATTAACATAAAAATATGCATGTATGTATGGCTAATATGATAAAAGTACCCTTCTAAAGGACACACCCAGTTCTGAGTCTCCACTCCAGGAGGCAATAACAGGAATACTACAGATTCTGAGTCTCTGGCTGGAAAGCAAGGAAGAAAGAAACAGATTGAGAAGTTATATGTCTCTCATTTAAGAAACACTAAAAGAATAACACTCCAAGTTCTGTGTCTCTGCTCCAGTGAGACAATAACAGACATAACCAACAACAAGGTGCAGCTGTTGTGAGCAAACCTTCTTTTCAAGTTTCCAGCATCGTGTGTTCCAGATAAAGTAACTTCTACACCAAAATCAGGGCTTTATTTGCCTGTTCGAGATTGCAAGGAACTCTTTGTTCTTCAGGAGATCAGCATTCTTCAGCGCTTTATGTTCAAGGCGGTTTAAATGGAATCCTGCTCCTTTTCTCACTGCAACACAACCCAGCACGACCAGTGGAAGATGTCGCCATCACCAAGGTCCTCAGTCAATCAAGCAGAGCGTAAATAACACTATCCAAACTTCTTTCCTGAGACCTTGGCATTGGTGTATATTACCAGTTTATGATTATGATTAAGTTCTTTAGATTATACAATGTTGTTGATTCAATATGTAGCAAATATTTTTTTAGTTATTTGTTTCGCTATAAATAAGGTCTTAATTAGTAAACAAAGTGACAGCAGTTTATTTTTTACATAAGATAATAGTCATTTTCTGCCAGAGCAACATCCAACCACTTGCATCTTTTCATCCTATGCACTTTATTCTCTTCTCAAGTCATAGAATTCTTTAGCATATTAGTCCCATTTTTTAGTTATTGTTGTTTATCTTTTTGAAAATAAAATTAAATTTATTACAATTGTGTCTTCCTTTTGTTGATAATACAGTAGGAGGCTCTAAAGGTTAGGCATAATTTCACAAAATCCTTCCAATTTTCCGATAACCAACTCACTCCAGTTTACATATTTTGAACTTATCAAATGGTCCATTTGGATCATTCTTATTGTTAGGGGAAAATTCCTTAGCTGGTGCCCCGAGGAAAATGAAGGGAGCTGACATTCATACAAACACACTTACACCTTAAGTGACGTGTGATCAAAAATCAACACATATTTATTGGTATCACTGGATCTGCGTTAATGAAGTCTCTGAAGGAAATGGTAGAGGATGATGAGAAAGGGAGCTTCTGGCTATGGTTAAGAATGAAGGACAAAAAGTGGGGTGTGTTGAAGTGAGAAAGGTATTAAGAAGAAATTATGGACAGGGAAAAAGAAAAGGTCACAAGCACACTGCTGAATCATTCAGAGCGGTTACTTAATAGCCAACATGAACAGTTTCACTAAATTATACATTAGATTTCGGTTTGTTTCTCACCAAACCTTACTATATGCTTTCAAAGCAATCATCAACTCAGTGTGAGAGGAGAGGGAGAGACGCTGTGCTGCAATTTTCCCCCTTATTTGTCTAAATAACTCACTGCTGCACGGTGCTGCCTGCTCTGTCTTGTTTGTCTGTGTGCTGTCAGTGTCCTCTTTGATCCGTGACATTATCACTGCGTGAGAAAAGGGGCGTGTAGTGTGAGAGCGTGAGAACAGTGTCAATTGTGTGACTCTCATGCTCAATGCGACAATCATGAGTCTCATGTCTTAGACTTCTGAAATATACTTTTGCATTCTTTTGAAGCTTGAAGAGGTAGTCACCATAAACTGCAATTGTATGACATCATTGAGCACACCATATTTGTACAATTTCCCCCTTGTGTTAAGAAAAAGTCATATAGGGTTATAACAACACAAAGGTTAGTAAACAATGACTGAATTACAATTTTTGGGTAAACTAATACTTTTAATTGTCACCTCAGTCAGCACTTAAGAATAAGGCTTAAACTTTGCTGAAAGTTTCTTTTAGCATCTTTATAAAAAGCCCCTACTCTTACACAAGTCTTACTTTTTGCAACAAAAAAAAATTGACAAATAAGTCAAAGCTTAAGACTATACTTAAGTGCATTTCTTAGAAGTTTTATACATATGGCCCCAGATGTGCTCACACCCTCAAGGAATCTGGTGGCCTTTGAACAGAAGCTTCCAGTACAGTACACACAGAAAAACAACAGCTATACACAAAATATAAGATTAATAGTATAAGTGCAAAGGAAATTATCTTCAAAAAGGTTGGTAGAGGTTAGGGTTGCCACCCGTCCCATAAAATATGGCATTGTCCCGTTTTTAAATATTAAATGATGAGTCCCATATTGAATCAATACGAGAAATGATTTGTCCAGTATTTAAGAAAAAGTACTTGAGAAAAGGCCAATGAGAAATTGGCAGACAATAAAAACCACTTGACTTGACTTGACTTAAGCTGGTCAGATGGCATTATGGTCAAATTGTTCCAGATCGCTAATTTAACATTGATATTAGTTTGAAATTTTGCCTACTGTGGGTAAGGGAGAGTCTGAAATGTCCACACATTGTGCTAATACTGTGGAGTTTTGTTCCCCGTCTGTCACTCCCTTTGACGTTGTGTCGAAGAAGCGACACAAAGGGTCTCTCTTGAGAGCCTTGTGCATCTCTGAACTTGAGAAAAGGACAATGAGAAATTGGCAGACAGAATTTGCATGTCCCGCCCCCGGACTTACGGGTATAAAGGGAGGGAAATGAGTCTGTTCATTCAGAAATTTTCTTCGGAGCCGACCGGTTGTGTGATCAGCGAGCTGCTATTCACAAGGCTGTTCACTTCATCTCTATGAGCGTATGCTGTTGGATCTATGGAGCATATCAGCGGCTTTCTCCTTCTCTGCACAGCAGTGCAGCTTTGCCCCTGGCGCTTCGACAGCACTTTTAAAAGAGAATGTTTTCCTAAAAGAGTTTATTTCTCTATAAGAGCAATACATAGCAGGCGTTGAATGTCCTTTTCAGGACGTGTTTTTTTAAAGATGTTTTTCCACCCCTGTGTAGTTCCTGGATGCGGTTGAAGAGCTGCCTCTTGTGCCTGGGTTGTGATCACACGCAGGCATAATTTTTATGAATGGATCATGTTCTCAGTGCGAGAACATAGCCATGGCAACTTTGTGGTCGCGGCTTTCTTCCCTCAAAATGAGAGAAAGCCACTTCAGCCACCCCCCGCACCTCTCCTCCTTCCTACGGGATTGGGGCCGGCGTGGCTGGCGATGAAGGCGATTTGGGGCATACAGCGGGCTAGGTTTCGACGGGTAAATCCCCACAAACCACCCGCTCCCCAGCAAGCTCGTCCGGGCTCGAGGTGAGAGCAGCTCACCTCACGGCCAGTCTGTTTACTCCCTCAGACCCTGCGAGCTGGATGATGATTTTGCCGCTGCATCGGAGTGCGTCACAGCCAGAGACCACTAGTGTCGCTTCTTCGACACAACGTATTGTTCCCTCCATCAGGGAATGGAGGTTACAACAGTAACCTAGACGTTCCCCGTCTGTCACTACACTTTCTGTATAAATGTTCAATAAGATGTACAAAATTACACAGATCGAGTCATAGTCAAAAAGTACAGATGAATGAAAAAATTAATTAATAAAATAGAACTAACAAAAATTATAAAAATGTACAGTATACATAAGATAAAGAAGATAAATAATAATAAAAAATAATAATTTTTTATATATAAAAGATTTTTCTGGGGTCAGGATCTCATTTTAGCACAAAAGAAAGGATATAATAAATGATTTTTATTATTAATAACTCAACACATTCAGTGCTAAAACTGTGGAGGATGTGGTAAGGGACCGTGATACAATGTGCTAGTCAATGCCAAAACCCGGTTAGCGTGTTGGTCACATGATAGGTTATATGCAGCAGCAGCCATATCACCCTATAGTTCTAAACTGGTTGCCAACTGAAGCTAAGCAGGGTTGAGCCTGGTCAGTACCTGGATTGGAGACCTCTAAAACTAAGGTTGCTGCTGGAAAAGGTATTAGGGAGGCCAGAAGGGGGTGCTCACATTGCGGTCTGTGAGGGTCCTAATGCCCCAGTATAGTGAAGGCGACATATATTGTAAAAAAGCCACCGTCCTCCAAATGAGACGTTAAACTGAGGTCCTGACTATTTAAAATGAAAAATCCCAAGGCAATCTCGTAAAGAGTAGGGGTGTAACCCTGGTTTCCTGGCCAAATTCCCCCCCATGGGCCCTTATCAGTCATAGCCATAATCTCCATCCATAAATTGGCTATATCACTCTCCTCTCTACCCATAGCTGAAGTGTGGTGAGTGTACTGGCGCACTATGACTGCCGTCGCATCATGCAGGTGGATGCTGTACACTGGTAGTGGTTGAGGAGAGTCCCCTATTCACAATGTAAAGCACTTTGAGTGTAGTGTCAGAAAAGTACTATATAAATGTAACGTTCATTCATTTATTCATTCATTCATATGCAGTTATGGTATATGGGTATGGTATAATATGCACAGTCCCTTACAAAAATTGAGAGTACTGGCAAACTTGCAACATATTCGCCAAAGCACCACTACCAGTGAAGAGCTACAAACATTTGCGGCAAACTGCAAGCTCATTTGCATGTGAAAATAATGAGCGGGAAGTTTGCAGCAAGTTTGTTAAAACTTCAAATTTTTTGTACGGGCAGATGTCAGCATAGTAGAGGCCGTGGAACAAAGGGAAGCATTTCTTTGTGGGGGAGTCATTGAACCTTGTCCGCATGTTAGGACCTGTAAAGGAGGAATGTCTTGATGGTAAGGCAAGAATTAAGAGGCAATGGAAAGGATCCGGTGTCCAGCTACAGGAAGTGGCAGGGAGATGTCCCTGAACCCTGCCCCACCACAGCATATAGCTTAGTACTTCAGGGATAATATTGTGTAATCAAATTATAGGTACACTCAATATACACCACCATGCATGATATGTAATTTTGTACATTGGCACAACCTAAAATGTCATTTTTTTATTACCAGCAAAACAACAACAATTGCACTTTTATTACTCTTTGTATACTTTGTTGGTTGTATGTCAATAACATGGGTGTTGAAAAAGGCAACCTGCAAATATGAATCATACGGTTGAAATAGTAAAGCAGAGGAGAAGCAAATCGACATGGGAAACAGGAAGCGAGTACACAAGATCAAGACCTAGTGACCTCTACTGGCCGCTGGGAAAAGTCCTATAAATAAAGGTGCACCCAGTAACTTTTGTCTTTGTGTCGCCTTGAACTTACACTGACAACTAGATACTTGGATGCAGCATCATTTAATGTATTTAATTGAACGCTGCTCAGACAACAAAGGCAGACTGGCAGTGAAGCAGCAGCTCTGTGTCTAGTGTCATTCTTTTAACACTTTATATCTCCCCTCATCAGGAATGAACAATGGCGTAGATTTGGTTTGAACATTGAGGGGGGACCAAATGTGGGTCCGGTGGGGGGTTTCATGACAACACATCACACAATGCATAATAACAGTTCAAATTAATGCACAGATAAATAAACGTATATTTATTGCATACTCTTAAATATTTATACACTGTATAATGTCAAACATTCAGAAAGCCTTTCAGAAAATTACAATTCTTACCTGCTCATCTGAAATATCTGTTTTCCTCACTAAGAAAAAAACGGATCATCTCTATGGATGTCTTCACTGTCTTCAATGACTCATGTGATATATTTTATGTTTTCTAAATTCCTAAAAAAGTTTTGTGTGGGTAACACTCCTACAGACCGAAAATGCACATTGTCAGCCACTGACTGTCTTGTAAGTTTTACTCCTGCAGGGGGCGCTTGACGCTCTGAACACCAAATCCTACATGCAGCCGCATTTGAATCTAAGAAGGCTTTATATCCATTTGGAGACATTTTACAGTGGATAGTTATTTAAAAAAAGCAACTGATAATTGTAATGATTCATACCTGTTAATGAAAATATGCCTTGGCATTATCTATAAAAGACATTTTTAAAATCCACATCCAGTAATAATAAATGACTGTGAGTGGCCCATCCTGGCCAGTGCTGAGAAAAGTAACAGGTACCATGTGAAACCGCTATCTAGTTGGGCAATACCAACTCTGACAGACTCACAGCCATGCAATTGCAAGGTATCTCATACAAAATAATTTTCAGTGTTGATAAAAATGTATAAACAAGGACAGATGCATGATCGTGGGGTGTGTGGTGGCAAATCATCCCCTTCACAGCATTGGGGGGGACACGTCTCCCCCAATTCTACAGAAATAGGTATGAAACACACATAAATGAAATATATTCATACTTGTAAATTGTTGAAAGTATTAAGTTGGTACATGTCATAGTGTTTAAAAAGTTGTGTCAAGAGTTTGTGCTAGTCACATTTACATGCTAATGATGGAGACAACGTGGTCTAATGAGTAATGCATTTACAGAGTGAAAACACAAATATAATGGTGTGACCAATACGGGCTATAAGTTACAAATGAGAGTTTTACAATTGTTTAATGAGCTAAATAAATAGAGTTTCATATACATCCCTTTGTAAAGATGCAGATAGAGTCTAATGTGGGTCTAATGCGAAAAATACACAAGTTAAATAGAGTGAATGAGTTTATAATGCAGAGTAGAGGTCGACCAATAGTGGGTTTTGCAGATACCAATAACTAAGGTGGGAAAACTGGCAGAGATCTTATTAATCAGCCGATAGTTCATTTTTTTTAAAACATGAATGTAAAGGGGTTCAGGAAAGGAGAAAATAACCGGATCAACACTCAACAAGACTTTAATTATAACATAAAATGACACTGGAACATAACAGACATTGACCACAAACAAACACACAGCTCCAAGTGTGTCTGTCTCTCTCTCTCTCTCTCTCTCTCCAGCACTCCCACCTCTTATTTCTCTCCCGTGGATTGGGCAGCTCAGCACCAGGCGCGCACACTCACAGCCTGGCCACACCCTCCTCCTCATCACAATGAGTGACATCTTTCCACTCAATGTAAAATAGTGCTGAACTTGAGTAAGTGTCACTTTCAATTGCAATACTTTATACATTTCTCCCACATTTCTTTTATTTGTGAAATTAAAATGACAGTAAGCTGACTAATTTCAATGAATTGTCTCAATAATCTCCCCATTTTACCAAAACTTCGGAGGAAAACAAGGAGGGACATCTGGGAGGCGAATTAGTGATAAACACACATTTCTGAATGGAAGCGGCTTAAGGGCAGATTTCTTTTGAGATAAACTAAAACTTATGCGACAAAGTGTTTTTTAGGCATGACGTCATCACGCACACACACCCTTTTTATCGATAAAAGACCATTTGAATGGAAACGGGCAGAAGGCGGCAAATGTCGCAATTTTATTTTTTGCATTTTCACTTTGTCAATAACAAAATAGCGCGAAAGGTGGATTTAAACTAGGCTATAGATTTTATGCACTCGAGGTAAACGGAAAAATATTATGTCAACATTTGTGACATTTTAGCGATAATGTTTCCATCAGCTTTATTTTGATGCGCTAAAATTTTTTTTGCAAAAAATCCTTGGATGGAAATGTAGTTAGTGAGAAGAGAGTGACCTGAAGGCACAACAAGCACGCTCCGAGAGAGTTTTTTATTTGGAGTGCTTTGATTTAAGGGAGTTTTCTTTGGTAGTCGACGGATACCGTCGAGTGTGTTACAGACGAGAATAAAAAGACTGACCTTGAACCTGCTTCGTTGTCTCCTGACTCCTCCATTGCCCACGAACTAAGGTCTCATTACAGATAATTAAAATGGGAACACAATTAAAAATCAAATTATTTTTTGCTGAGCATAGCCTGACATGTTGAGGACTATCATAAAAATGTGAGTTTTTAGATAAAAATCAGAACTGCATTTTGTTTTTTTTACAAAACAAATGAGGCCACAGACACAAAATCTGTCTATTTGTACCTTTGTCACACATTTTTATAATTGTAGTTATTAAATTGGTATAAGGGACACATGAGCATTGAATAGAAATTAATTTTAAAAAACATTATGTAGAATAATTTTCAAACCACTTCCATTATATCCGTGACAAGGTTAAAAACAAAAGGTGTCCATATCAGAAAAACATTTTAAATAATAAAAGGGCTTTAATTCCTAATGTGGGAAAATATTATTTTTTGGAGGTTTAATATGTGCCTTATGTTGAGGAGTATTCTGGAAATTATTCTGATGTAGTCAAAAAGTAATAATTTTCCAAGTTGAAATGTTACCGAACCCCAGGAGTGACCCATTTGCCTAAAGAAGAGTTTGCTACCCATGATAAATTAATCTAAATAACGCATTGAAAGTCAGAAGTTCTTCACCATCATATCAAATTACACAGGTAGCAAAGTATGCACACTGACAGAAGATGTTTAATAGCAGTTAGCGAATATTATGTGCATGGTTGGAAACAGAAAGACGTCTCGGATTCAGAATGACACAAGTAATTCTATTAGACATAGACACATGCTTGAAGAAACACACTTTATTATATTTTTAAGAACAGATGACAGAAAGGCCATCTATGCGCACATCTAACACGCAGTTTGTTCGGAGGCGTGCAGTCTCATGGAAAATGTGTATGTAAAGGGTTCTCTCACTCTTTGTTTAAGTCTGTTGAAATGTTTTTTTGCAAGAATAGAATCGTCTATAAGAATGCTGCAAATGACCTCAGACCATCTCAGCTCAGGAAGTGCTTTGAGTTCAGTGTCTTCATTTGTGTAAGTAATTTTCCACCTGTTCCACACTTGCGTGACGGTTAATGGAAAGGTGGATATATATGATTTTCTCTTTTTTTGACCACTTCAATTCGTTATTTTAATTGCTTTTTCATATCGTTTGAAGTGCAATTTGAATTTAGAAATGTCTTTATTTAAAGTTTCTTGTTTTTTAAATAAATGAATTACATTTTCAATGCAAAATCAATAAAGCAAGAATATTCACTGATATGTCCACGATGTAATTGGATATTGTGATTTTCATCATGAACATATTTCTTGCCCAGGAGGGAACAAAACAAATTTATTCATACACATTCAAAGTCATTACCCTTCCGATGCAGCTAAACTAGGTCCTGGGAAGAAATGCAATAAAACACCAACATTAAACCCGCAACAACCCAAAATATGTGATGTATTTGCCAGGACATGAAATACCCAACCGGTAACCCATGATGAAGAGAATGCACGGATGAAGTAGGTTCTTTGCCAAAGAGATGTTGCCCTTTACAATTGTTGGAAAGCCATCTTTCAAAATGTTCAACAACACACATTTTAATTGCACTTAATTTATTCCATCCATCCATCTTCAACCACTTATCCGAAGTTGGGTCGCGGGGGCAGCAGCTCCAGCAGGGGGCCCCAAACCTCCCTATCCCGAGCCACATTAACCAGCTCTGACTGGGGGATCTCGAGGCGTTCCCAGGCCAGTGTGGAGATGTAATCTCTCCCTAGTCCTGGGTTTTCCCCGAGGCCTCCTCCCAGCTGGACGTGCCTGAAACACCTCCCTAGGGAGGCACCCAGGGGGCATCCTTACCAGATGCCCAAACCACCTCAACTGACTCCTTTCTACGCAAAGGAGCAGCGGCTCTACTCCGAGCTCCTCACGGATGACTGAGCTCCTCACCCTATCTCTAAGGGAGAAGCCCGCCATTTTTTTCCAGTTTCATTTAAATTTTAAGTTAAAATAAATAAAAAATAAAGTTCTATATTTGAAATCAAACTGCCTTGCATTATTGTTTAGGCTATTGCTTAACAAAAATGACCCCATAATACCACTCAGTGTCCAACCAGCGGTAATAACGGTGTTAGTTGGTTTTGAGCGTGAACACCGCACCGGTGTGAAGATTATATCGTGGTAAGTCTAGGTCAAATGTGTTAGTTGTTCAGCAGTAACATAAAACACTGCCCTACAAAGCCAAATAGCGTCTGTATGCTTCATCAATATTGACAATATTTATTATTTTATTTTATTGTCATATTAAATATATGAATGATGTACAAGAAAGGGAGAGAGAAAAAGGGATAGAAATAAAATTAATATGTCTTTTTAAAGGTCATTTTAGAATAGCACTGTATATATTATATGTGCCCTCTCATGAACACATTGTATTATATAACAATGTGCCCTCTCATAAATATCAAATGTATATTTCAGATGTATCAAATTTTTGTACATAACTACGCCATAAAATTAGGAAGCTTGGACAGAAGTTAATTTCTTCAGAATGGAGAAAATTTTGGGAAAATTGATAGTAAAAAAAACATAAATCGTAAAACTATAAAACTGTTCTTGTGTACGTCTCATTCACGCAATGTAATTTGCACTTGGTCTTCTTAAGCATGCGAACGGCCAGGAAAAATAAAAAACTCAGGCAGCATATTCACATAAGGTTGATATTAACATCAAATTATGATTTACCACTGATAATTAACTTTTAAATTTACTTAGAAACAAAACCTCTTCAGAGAGCTCATGTTTATAACCTGACTGGAACATATTAGGATGCCCCTCAACCCCGGAAAAAAACTAGTGTTCGATCGATATATCACAGAGACCAATAAATCGACCGATATTCCGATATTTTTAATTATCGGTATCCACAGATATATTTGCCCGTTTGGCTGATTTGTTTCTTGAAGGGGGCGAGAATTGGCTGCTTGCATGTGAAGCGACTGAGTAAACAACCAGTCACAGTTCGTTTTGTTATTCCATGCCATCATGTTACTAAAATAATAGACCGGTGTGTCATTTAAACAGTCTGCATATCAAAGCCAGATGCGTTTGAGCTCATAATGTTAAAATGCTCGCGTGTTTCATTCTCTATCTCTCTACTCAACAGTTCTCTGTAACTTTAATGAGAACTTTAATTGTGTAATGAAAAAAATGCAAATATCAATGAAACAAATATAATATACCGTCTGCAAATATCCAAGTTAAGTGTTGTATACAATTGAGTAAATATAGTGCTATAGTTTTAATGTTTTTGTTATTTACTATATTAAATTGTGTGATATATAGGCATTGTATCTGCATATCAGCCACCCTGCACTCTGGATATCGGCATCGGCCATAAAAAAAAAAAAAAAAAAAAACATTTTTTTTTTTTTCAAAACAGTGAATTAAGAGCAAATGTAACCAGTTTCCATTATTGACTTGTAACATTGTTCTAACCATTGCTAATGCTAGCTTTAATGTTAGCATCCTCTCCACCTTGTCGGCAATGCAGATCTCCAGTGCAGTGATTAGTTATAAACAAATTAATGATCAAAACACCTTTGGTTGTCTTAATGACTGATTTTTTTGTTCCATGACAAAAATAAGTGAATAGTAAATATACCTTGGCTTTTCTCTGTCGATGTTTCAACCCCGCTTTTGAAGCATCTGTCACTATAAATATCCTAGTCACATTGCACATAAACTCCATGCGCATTCACTGATTGTTTTTTATTTAACCTCTAGAGGGCGCAGTTATATTATTGACCCAACAATATACCACACAGAAATAAAACCCAAAATAACTATTTTATATTCGATGGCCAATAGTTAAAAACGCAACTATCAGCCCCGATTCACCAGCAAATCTGATATATCGGTTGACCTCTAATGCAGAGTTTACATTTGTGTACATATTTAAATGCATTTAAGAGTTTATATATTAAATGTGGACAAATTAAGTTCATGTAAGTCTAAAAATACCTATGATAAAGACAGTTAAATGTTTACACAAGATATAAAATGCTGAAATAATTTTATATTTCATTTGTTTAACAGAAAAGCCTTATGTTACATAATTCTAATGTTGTAATTTAACCTGAAAATAATGCTCTGTCACTTTACTGTGACCTATATTGATTAATTTGGCCAAAATAATCTGTTTAATATGCTGCAATGAGGAGGAGGGTGTTGCTGGGCCGTGAAGATGCATGCCCAGTGCTGAGTTGCCCAATCACTGGGAGAGAGATAAAGGAGGAGCCGGGGATGCCAGAAAGAGAGAGAGAGAGACGCACATGGCCACTGTGTGTGTGTGTGTGTGTGTGTGTGTGTGTGTGTGTGTGTGTGTGTGTGTGTGTGTGTGTGTGTGTGTGTGTGTGTGTGTGTGTGTGTGTGTGTCAATGTGTCGTTAAGGTTTAGTTCAGTTTTTTATATACAGTCTTGTTGATTGTTAATCTGGTTCCTGCTTCCTCCTTTCCCGACTGAACAAGAGGCATGTCTGCCATATATGTTTTTAATTCTTTATTTTATGTCAGACTATACAGAGACTGGTAGTGAAGCAACAGCTCCGTGTCTAGTGTCATCACAGGCACCGAATTATGTTACTGCCAGTGGGTGCCCTAATGAACAACTCTGTTTTTGTAAGCAGATTCATGTGAAGAATGTGATAAAGAGCCCATGTTATGTTCATTTATAGGTTCATAATTTTGTTTTGGGGGTCTACTAGAATAGGTTTACATGCTTTAATGTTCAAAACGCACATTGTTTTTCTCATACTGTACCTTTCTGCTAAACCTATTTTCATCTTCTTGCTCAAACGAACTGAATTAGCTCCAGTCTCTTTAAAGCCCCCCTTTCCGAAAAGCCAATAGCGGCCATATCATTACAGCTTGTAATTATATAAGATACTTGAGATTGACCATTTTGTTACACAGTTTTAGATAAAAGCCGTCTCACAGCTGAATAGTAAACCAAAGCAAACCCTTACCAAAGCAATAACATTACATAGCAAGTTAGCAAGCATAGCAAGATGTAAAATTGCCATTTGTAAAAATAAATCCATCCCCACACATGATCACTATTCATGATAGTAAGAACGACTGCAAACCTGCAGTTTGAACAGTCAGTTTAAAAAAAATAATAATAATTTCCTGCAGTGTGAACAAAGCAGTGTTTGTTTTTGGCTAAGCACGGTGCATGTACGAACACTTCCACACATGCAACAAATGCCCATCAACTATAAACATTTTTATCCTAAGTAAAAGGAAGTAATATAAGATTGTGCATGCTCAGCCGGCTCAATTACAAAGTTTTTTTCTCTGTGCGGTGGTGCACTTGATGAATAAATTATTCAAGACTTCATTCCGCAATTGTGTCTCATAAAATCCAATGAATAATTCCTCTCAGTCAGATCTCCCACCAGAGCTGCAATCCTTAAGTGAGATCCACTCAGATAAGTTCCCAATTACCAATCCATTTTTTTAATTTTTGAAAATGATTTGCTTTAAATTAAATGTTTTAATGCCGTTATTTAATAATAGAGCTTTCTGGTTTGGGTCAAGGCTAAGAAATATTTCTTTTTTTTTTATTTTAATGGCTATTGAGAAAATGTATCTGTGGGTGCTCGGCCATTCCGAGTGCTCGAGTGATAGTGGTTGGAGCCGCTGCAAAATACGGGACCCTGTCAACTAAACGTACGTCTCATCGCTGCATCCAGTGTTTACTGTGTAAACAGCTTATTTATAATGACAGCGATCTATTTTTTTTTTTTTTTTTTTTTGGAGCAGTTGTTGTTTTGTTGCCAACAGCCTCTGACGTTAGCAGTTTGTAGTTCGAGGCCAGCAAGCTTCTATAGGCCCTTATCAAATAACATCAGTTAACTTCCGCCTTCCCGAAAATAAGTGTGTCTGTACTCCCGTTTTTACTATTGCACTCACTTCTCAGGAGAATGCTCCTGAATTGGCTATATGCACGGTTACTTCCTGGTTTAGATAAGCCAGCTCGGGTATTTCTGGTCAACTGTCATTCCTGAAAAAGATGTCAAAGATGTTCTATACTTGCTCCCTGCAGGATCTACCTCGAGTCAACATAAATGATGTACACCGCCTGATTCAGTCAAATTCAAAGACTTCATCAAGCAAACGTGAAAAGGGATTTAAGCTGTACATATCCAGCTATATTCATGACTACGAAGGTATGTTAAGGTATGCCAGGCGTAAAAGTACGCACTGGTCTTGATGCATCTATTTAGACCAAGCTTTTACAAGTGGGCCACTCTGGTAATTTAATGTTAATGTTACCAAACATATTTAGGGAGATAACCGTGTCAAAGAATTTGCGTTCCTTTAAATGGTGAATAAGGCACTCAACATGCACTCTCAGATGTGCAATAGCCTGGGTCTCCCTGACCTTGTGTGCTGGCATCTGAGGTCTCCCAGAAAGAAATGCAGGCCTGTACACTTTACAGGGCACACAGTCATCCACAAGAAAGCCTCTGTCCACCATTATTGCCATATCCTGCCTAAGTAATGTAAGTATTCCTGTCTCTGCAAAGATCTGCTTGTCACTTACTGAGCCAGCAAAGGGGAGAAACAAAGGTTATAGCACCATGAGGGGCCGTTGTTGGTCGTTGGAGGGGAAAGTGTAAAAACTAATAGCAGAACTGAATTTAGCTGAGGATGAACACTGAGGGACGCAACAGGGCTCAGCTGTCGTCCACTCACAACGTTGAAATTTAAACGTCTTTTTCATTTTGTTCACTTATTTTTATAATCTATTTAAACAAGTGAGTAACTTGAAGATTGAAAAAGATTGATATCGCCTTACAGGCTATTTACACTATCAGAAAATGTAATATGCCGCTACAGCAAGTGGCGTTTCACCGGAAGTTTTTGAGCTGGCTTATACTATTCCGGAAGTTGTAATTAATGTTCCATGCATATAGCCCATTATGAAAGGTAAAGTTAAGACTAATAATGTTTACGTATTTACAATCGGGTTCTTTTGGTAACGTTAATGATCATTTCCAATTTACCATTCTGTAACTGCCTTAATGGTTGGGAAAGTAGGCTAGCTAGCTGCCACTTTATCAACAGGAATAATATGCATTGCTGCCAGCATGTGCTGTAACAAGTTTACTAATGCTTTATGTTAAGCGTTTACTTTTTATGTTAATGTATAATCACTCATTTATTCCAACAGTGTTGTTTAGAATAGCTTGATATATACTGACTCTTAATCAAAGCTAAATGCTAAACCATTTCCATATGCTTATGGATTCATCATTTTGCTCTTTCCTTTCTCCCTCTCAACAGCAACCCACCCAACAAGCATAGCACAGTCATCAAGAAGATGTTATTGCAGTGTTCCTTGTTGTTCTAATTACAAACCAACATTTCCCTATTTGAGTTTCCACGATTTTCTTGTGGATGCAGAAATACGTGCCTGTTGGGTGAGGGCAGTCAAAAGAGATGAGGGGCCTCAAGTATGAGTTTCAAAATCCATCATGGGAGCACCAACGTGTGTAGTCAACACTTTGCCCCAGAGGATATATACATCAGCCAGTGGATGAATCCGGATTAAACAAGGAGCAGTGCCATCTAGATTCCAATGGAATGACTGGGATAAAGGTAGGAGGTCAGTGTTAAATCTCGTAATTTGTTAAATTAAGATATAAGTATTACAGAGCCTTACAATTAATTATATTTGCTTGAAATACATAAAGAAAAAATTATTGTATAAAGGTTGAGTATTGAGCTTGTTTTGTATTTGCTTTTTAATACAGCTTGTGTTAATCCATACAAAAATGAAAGTATAATTAATCATCCTATTACCATGTAAAGCAAAAAGTAAAGTTTTTGTAAAAAAGGACAATTGGAATGCCCAATCCCCAATGCGCTCTATGTCCTCGTGATGGCCTAGTGACTCGCCTCAATATGGGAGGCTTCACACTATTCTCCACGGCATGCACGCACAAACCACCACACACGCTACCGAGAGCGAGAACCACATAATAGCGACCACGAGGAGGTTACCCCATGTGACTCTACCCTCCCTAGCAACCAGGCCAATTTGGTTGCTTAGGAGACCTGGCTGGAGTCACTCAGCACGCCCTGGATTTGAACTCACGACTCCAGGTGTGGTTGTCATCGTCTTTACTCACTGAGCTACCCAGGCCCCCATGTAAAGAATTTGTGATGTTATGTTAAATTTTGTGATATTTTTGGGGACTGAAAAATTATTACCAAAAATGTGTCATAACAGTCAGGTGTATCAGCATATTTCACACCTCTAGTAAGAGGCTCACAAGCTCGGGAGTCAGTTTACCAGCGAGCAAGAAAGTGTCTTAGTGCTGCTGTCCCCCACATGTACCTCAAACTATTTCATGTTATAAAATTCTGCCTCAAATTTTAAACTTAAGATGTCCATGTAGATGTTATGATGCACTGACACACTGATTTAATAATCTCCTCATCCCTAAAGATTCTCTCAACTGTGAAGTCAGTGTGGGTATCTGTAATGTCATCACTGTTATGTTTATGTTAGAAATTAATTAAAATGTTTGTACAGGTGGGGGCTCATTCAGACAAAAGTAATTTACAAAAGTCATCACAAACTGCTAGTCTAACATCATCAAGTGTAACAAATAATAAAATTTGACCTGTGTCCTAGTCCGGTGCCAGATCTGCAGTGACCTGGTGCATGACAGAGGCAATGGCACCGTCTTGAAGCCCATGGTACCGTACATGAGCCTCCTCGTTTTTCCTCATGGACCTGTGACATCGCCCTCTCACTGTCACCTCATCAACAACTATGCTCGAAACTGTGTTCCAATACAATGTTTTTGAGAAATGGCGCAACATTAACCATGAATATGCTACTGAATTTTATCTTTCAATCCAGAATCTGTAGCTAACAGCAGTAATATGGAAACGTGGTTGCAACAAGTGTTTGCGGTCTGTACTACAGGCTTTTTTACAGTAATTAACTGGTAGTCACTGTAATGCATATAGAATACTGTATACACATTTGACAGTTGTCATACTATTATTGTCTTATACCGTAAAAATACTGTAAAGAAGATTTTTCACAGTTTGTTATTTCCTTAAAAACTTTCTTCAAATATCTTCATTTGTGTTCAGAAGATAAACAAAAGTCATATGGGTTTGGATGGAATGCCATTCGGTTTACCACTCCTTGAACTTTTTCCACAAACTTGTAACACTACTAAGAGAGCCACCACAACCATTTGCTTAGTAAATGGAAAATTTGATTATTTACATGACTTGCGATGTAACATCATAATTACTTACATCTGCTAATATGAAGAGAGAGTTTTCTTTTTTCTAGAAGTATTTCGTAATCAGCAGGATGGCTGATATCTCTCTTGTCATTGCTTGATGTTGTGGTGTCATCAATCTCTTTTAGGAGAGCTTGAATCTCTCCATTCCATTTCAGTGTATGTCTTTGGAAGAAGTTCACAATCCTATTGCTTTTGCCAATCAGGGATTCACTGAGGCGACCGATGATGTCAATCCCAATCAGGGTTTGGAAGTGCTCGCAGAGGCCTCTTTTGGTGAGCAGGAATGGACACTGAAGTTCTATTTCACTGATGACAGGAGGGGGGCATGATTTAATCATGTGGTGCTGATAAATGTAAGTCTGCTGCATTAAGGCGCCCACATCAGGCAACTCTGCAGACCTTGGGCCTCCAGACTGAAACATTTCCGCTACAACTGTCCTCTTCATTTCAAGAGAATCTGATGTTTCTCCATCTGGCATGGATGTAGGACGCCAATTAACGCATCCGTTATGGTCCACATTATATCTAACTTTTTTCAGTGTGCAGCTGTTCTGTTCTCTTTCTGCTGTTGTTGTTTTGTTTGTTTTTTTTGGTTGAAGAATCCTGTGTGCAACATTGTCTTTACTTACATGTTCTATCCTAGTTTTTAGCTGTCTTTGTAAGGAACTGATAGCCTTTTCCCAGTTGTTCCACTTCCTCAGAAAAAGTCTCCAAATGTCAAGGGATATGTAGGCACAATGCTTCTTGCCACTTCCCCACAGTCGGCTAAATATGGGTTTCAGCACTGTTCTCTCATGGCTGCCACAACAATTCTGGCAAAATGTCTCCTTGGTCCAAGTGGAGCCCTCTCCTTATTGGATGCTGCATGAAGAAGGGTTGCAAGCATGCGGTTTCAAGGAAACTGGAACATACTGAGCCAATCAGAATTTGCAGGAGTGTAAGAAATTGATGGCTGTTCGGGAAGGGATTGGGGTGGTGATAATGGGGTGAATGTGATCTCAATAGGCGTTTCATCCACTTGGCCACAGAGAAACAAAGTGATATGCTCTAAACACTCTAAATAGACTCTACATTGAGTCTAAAGATTTTTGAGACTTTTATAATGCAAGTTTGGAGCTTGTCAGCTAATGGTCACTATACATGGAACAGATGTATGTGAATATTATTTCTCTGTTATTAATGTTCTACAAAAAAACAGCATGCAAATTTGAAACATCATGAAGGTGAAAATAGCATTTTGTCTTAACACTTCATTTAAATTCCATCATTAGTTTTTGACACTGTATAGGGAACAAGAAGTCCTGAAGAACTTGCACCTCTACTAGGGAAATGTACTGTGTCTTCTCAACACCCACCACAAAACAAAGATGAATGACCATGGCTTGCAGTTTGTTAAAGTCCAATTCTGGTCAAATTCTTTTAAATTCTTCTTGAATCACCTCTGTGTCTGTAGTTAAAAAGAACTCACTGAGTGATGTATTGACACCACTGAAAGGCCTGCCATCTTATACACCAGACGTGGATAGTAATCCAAGAGACTGTCAGCATTAACACACTCTTATTCGGATCAGAGTTGTGCAGAGAGTGAATTCCAAGGTCAGACAAACACACAGATTCGTACAGCTCAACAACAAAGTAGACATCAGTTTGACTAATCAATATCAGTGAGGTTTTTCCAAATATATGCCCTCATCTATTGTGGTCTACAACAACAACAAGACCGTTGGTATATTTGGTTCCTTTATAAACAACCCCTGATACCTCGGAAGTACTCTGAGTGACACTGTTAGCTGTCCTTATTGAAGTATACAAATTTACACAGTTTCCTTGCACAGTTCTTAAAATAGGAATGCTTACTTTCAAACCTGAGGGTCCACAAGCGGATCAGTGGTCCAAACCGTAACATAAGGTCTGCATGGTGCAACACGTAATGATGTTTTGCTTTCAGACTTTCATCAGGGAACATATTACTTCTCAAAAGATATATTCTTCTGTTAGATACTTGAGGTAGGCAATCTCATAATGGCTAATTTTGGGAGCACAAATCAGCTCAACCATTTCCTTCAGTTTAAGGCACATTTACCAAACCTCACTATCCATGGGGTTTTTAATTTTGCTCCCCACATAAAGAGGTAAGAGTCTCAAGAGACAGTTCTGTGCTGCAGAACCACCAAGTCATTGGCCGTCTGCTCTAACCGCACATGGTGCACTGTGAGAGTCACTTCCTAAATAACTCTATTCATCTCATTAGGTGAAGTGCATTTCAACTGTAACCAAATGTTTAATGTAAACTGCCAAGTCATTAGCCATTATTCCTTCAAATGAATCATGGCCTAAGCATGGAGGGAATCCACCACACACATGAAATATTTTGAGGAAATTGAAAACTGAATTGAATTTGATGTCATCATCACCGTTATTTTTAGGCCAAGATTTAAAGGTTGTTGGCGAAATGTGTCTCTGTCAATTAGACAGTACCGACAGAAATACTTGTTGCTCCTAAAATTTTCAGAAAAACCACCTATACAATGGAACCCAAGATTATCCCCAGAAATGGCAATCAGCCCTGCTCTAAGAATAGTGCCATATACAGACTGAAAGCCAGAATCCTCTAAACCATTCAGATCAGCAACAAGGCTGGAAAAGACCTTCTCCTGACCAAACTGTTTAAAGTCCTCATCTCTTCACAGTAAAACAATCTTCAATGGATCAACTAAGGAGCAGTTTTGTAGCAGCATCTCACCCAGGGTCATGTACACTGCCAGGATTTTATGTTTCATCTTACCTGAGCCAAGTGGATTTACAACTTCAAATGCATCCTGGTACAAGATAATTGATAATGATGAAGGATGCTCATGAAAGATGGCATTTTGCTTTATGCATGTGCCATGCTTTACATCCTCCATCACCTTGTCACCAGCATCAAGCATTTTTGACTGGTTTTACTGTTCTCTCACTGATGACTGCCTAAACTGGGATGCTAGCATATATTTAACTGGCACATATTGACATAATCATTCTTTACCAGCTCTGTCAGTGCCCAGATATATCTGTTTTGGCTCAACAAAGATGAAATTTTGAAAGTTATGTGGCTAATTTTGACAAACCATTAAAACGGAACTAAGTTGAGTGGTCAATTATTGATCAATGTAGTTATACAAAGAAAATCTTACCCCAAGGGATGTTTGTGAAAGTTGTGAGGAGAGGTTACCAGCTAGCAAGCTATCTGGAGCCGAGTGGGTCCAAGACCGCATAATAACGATTTAACGTTACATCATATTTTTAAACCCTCACCAATATTTGAACAATTTACTTACTAGTTGTTGGATGCTCCATTTTGAGGCAAAAATATGAAAACACAACTGACTGACGACTGGACCTTAAAATGCAGACAAACTCTGACTGCCTTAAAGGCGCAATCACCTCCGCTTTAGGGATAAGAAAGTCAGCTGGTGTGTGTTAATGGCTAAATCCCTCTTTTCTGCTAGAAGATTTATACTCTTTTCAAAGAAAAGTTGTTATGAGAGTTGAGCCAGTTTAGAATGACAGTAATTTACTGTTTAACGTTACAGTTGGTCACTGTAATGGTTACATAGAGTAATTTACTGTAATTTATTAAAAGCATATTACATTAAAGTACTGTTTATTGATATTACAGTAATATACTGGCAATTTGACAGTTATTTACCCTGTAATTTACAGCAAGGGTTAACAGTGTAATCAAGAATAGAACCTAAAGTCTTTCTATTTGCAAAACAGAAAGCTAACAGTTTGATAATATCAACTACCATTTTCCTAGCATCTTCGCTAATGTAACTGCTAGAAAAGACAAAAACACTTACATTCATAATCAAACAGGTACTGTTCAATGAAGAATTTGTAGCCTTTATCAAGTTTGGAATGTGTTGTAAGTGAAAATTTGTCTGCAAGCCGTTGTACATCATCTAGTATTATTTGTGGCAGATGTACAAGGGACTGGGTGAACTCCATGCTGACGGTGCTGGCATTCCACTATGCTGTCGGAAGTAAACATACACCACTTCGAGTCAGAACGGAAGTTGCCTGATGTCATGTGAAAAGGGCCTATTGATGTAATAGGGGCATAATGTAAGACAGTGATTTGGTGGGCCTGAATTCCAGAGTCATTTTTACCTCATTGAGCATTCTGTTGTGGGCTCTTTGAGTCATCTTGGCTGGACGGCCACTTGTAGGGAGAGTAGACATAGTACTAATCTGTCTCCATTTATAGAAGATTTGTCTAACTGTGGACACATAAATAACGTATTCCAGCTTTATGCAAAGCAACAATTCTTGATCATAGACTGAAATCTCTTTTTTGCAAGGCATGGTCCATGTCAGCAGTAAACTCAAAATATTTGAGTGCTTTTTATGTCAAAGTAGCTCTAACCCACAGCTCCCATCTTATTTCATTGATTGGATGCCAGGTTTGCCAGATTTTTTTTTTTTTTGTCGTCTTTAGCCTTACATTTTCCACAATACTCTTAATGTTTAATGTGATGTGTTTAATAAAGACACGAAAGTTTATAATCATTTGTATGTTGTTATCTTAAGCACATTGTACTTTGTCTATACTTGTAACTTTAATGAAGATGAGATCACGTGATATGACAAATTAATGCAGAAAACCAGTTAATTCCATTGGATTCACATAATTTTACTTGTCACTGCACAAAAGCGTTTGCTGGGAATTGTGTAAGGTAGCTCAATGTATACTATGAGCCTCCGAAATCCAAAGTCCTCCACAACAAAAAAAGGCTGATCATCTAAGGCAATTAATTCCATTATTTTCTGTGATATGTCATGTGCTTTGGCTCCGTTTCTTGCTAAAAAAAAAGGGCTTTTCAAAGACACATGATGTCAGTGTGGTAGTTGGGGTACTTGTAAGCTTTGTTCATTTGGTGTTCTCAGCATATTGAATTGGATGTTGTACTTTTAGGTGTTGTATCAGACCTGTCGTTGAAAACTGTTTTGGCAATGTACCCCTGCTCGAAACTTCAGCTGAGCAAAGACTGCAAATTTCTGCCCTTTGTTGATAAATAAACATGTATTTTTTTTACATTTGTCTCCTGAAAATTTGACTGTTTTCTCTTCTTAATTTAAGATGAAATGAATATTCTCTGTTTAAAGATACAGTATACTATAAATGTGTTATTGAGGCAATAAACAAAGTTTTGCTCCCAAAGTAAGTCACGACAATAAAATAAAAAAATTATAATAATATATAGAATAATAATATATACAAAAAATTGTAATAGAATTAATTACATGGTGTCTCGATTAATTAATCGCATATATAAAAATTTGCTGAGAAAGCCCCTCATATAACAATAATTCAAAAAAATTATATATACGGTGGTGCAGCGGTTAGCACTGTCGCCTCACAGCAAGAAGGTCGTGGGTTCAAACCCCGGTTGCCCCGGCCTTTCTGCGTGGGTTCTCTCTGGGTGCTCTGGCTTCCTCCCACCATCCAAAGACATGCAGGCTAGGTTAATTGATGTCTCCAAAAATTGTCCTAGTGGTGGATGTGAGTGGTTGTCTGTCTATGTGTGGCCCTGCGATGGACTGGCAACATGTCCAGGGTGTACCCTGCCTTTCGCCCAGTGTTAGCTGGGATAGGCTCCTGTGACCCTGTACACAGGATAAGTGGTTGACGATGGATATATATATATATATATATATATATTCAGATAATTAAAATGCTTTACATTCTTGTGGCAGAAGAGTTAATCATTGATAAGACAATACAAAAAGTGGCTTTATAATACAATGTATTTTTTACTACCATATTATTGATCATAAGTCAATCATTGGCATACAGTTCACAGCAATCCATTTCACAAGTGAATTTGTCAATCAGTTGGAGATTTATTATGAGGGCTTGTTTAAGAGCCCATCAATTTACACCTGCGTCAGACATGCTTGTGTAGCGTCTCGGGTGTGTTGCGTCATAAACATAAAATGTTTAGGTCACTGTTTCAAGATACATATAGTTTAATACTCAATCTTTAAACACATCTTGAGATCCCTTAGTTCGCATTTGCGCTCCTTCAAGTGTTTTGAACGCAAGAACGTAACTTTTGTTTGTGTTGTTCTGCCTACTGAAGTGTTTTGTTCACTGTATAAACTGTGTGTTGCTCATACAGATGAAATTTCACTTACTGCCCTCTGGAGTAAACAGGCGGTACTACAAGCTTGCATTTCTCAGGTATCTTCCCTATTATGGTCCGGGGGCATAATTATTTTAACACGTTATTTCTTGTCAAATGAATCGCACTGAATTAACTTGTTAAATCGACAGCCCTAATATATATATATATATATATATATGTATGTATTACGTCCCCATGACATAAAATCAAGTGTACTCAATGTCCTTTAGTTACAGTCTCTGGTGTTGTTTGTGTTTTAAAAAGCTGTTTCTTAGTCATTGCAAGCTCATTTGCAGAACAACTTTTGGTCAATCAGTTTGCAATGTACCTGGTTGCCACACCAACTTTACCCATTTGAAGTTTCTTAGTGTTGTCCTCAGAGCAAGTGGCTTCTAAATTTCTTGGAGACATGCATGCCAAAATAAAAATTTGTGTTTTCTATGACTACGACAAATTCTTTGTGGATCATCTGAAAATGCAAGCCAAGTATATTGCTGTGACAGTAAAGAGGGTTGCCTGGTTGAAGTGAAATTTTGATGACATGGAGTGCATTAATCTTAATATTTAACACCACAACTCATCTACTAAAACTCTATGTGCTCATTTACACCAGTTTACCTGCCATTCACATTTTCAAAACACACATACACTATGGCATAACTGGTCCAAAAATGGTCTCCAGTGGTGGCTGAGGTTCATGTCATCTACACACTCAAAGTTGGTTTATCAAATAATTACAATTAATTAACAAAATTACTGTTACATTTCATGTTTACATTGGATATATTGGAGTTTTTTGATAGTTTTTCACCAGGCTCTTAGTACTTTACAGGAAGTCATCCCTTATATATAGTCATCCTAATATCTGAAGGTAAACGTGGCCAGTTTGTTAAAAACCCCGTCTTTCTACATTGGCATGGATTTCATCTCTATCATGATGGATGCCTCCCAAGAGAAAAGAGGTAAAGCCAATCCCCATTTTCATCAGATACTTCATATTCAAAAAGGTAGTGATGGTCAGAAATATGGATCTGTAGAGAGATCAGATATTATCTTGTGAGAAATAGAATTGATGGACAAAGTGATCTGCCTTTGTGCGGACAACTCCAACACTAACTTAACTTTGTTGTAAAGCAAGAAGAGGGGACAGTAATGTTTTTGCCAAGCTGAATCAAGCTACCCCAAATACTCTAGTTGGGGTTGGATATGCGGCACATATTGTTCACAGTGCCCTCCAAACTGCTGCTGACACCCTGCCCTTTGAAATTGAGGGCAATATCTTAAAGGTATACAAGCGTTTTCACATTTTCACCAAACAGAACAACTGCAAGATTTCTGTAAGTTTGTTGATCTATAGAATATCAGAAACTCTTGGTATCAATCGTCTGGCTGTCCCTCATGCCTGCACTGGTGCTCAAGCTGTATCCCATTTAAGGAAATGCACTAAGAGTCATTCTACAGTCATTGAAGTATTCAGAGTTTGAAATATGGATGTGGCTTCTCTGAAATCAGCTAACCATGGGAAACAAAAGTTCTCCGCCAACCACTCAGCAAAATTTTTGACCAGCCAAAAGAGGCTCAGCTGATCAAGACATTGCATGGATGCAAGCTGAACTTAAGCTATCAACTTATTGCCGTAGGGCAAGCTGCTTATAATACCACTAACTGACATAACAATACTACTTTATCAATTTATTGTCATCACTCACATGGACACACTGGACTAAAGGAAGTGCTTCTGTTCTGGTGTAACAACCACACCATATCCAAAGATGAATCACCATCGTTCCCGAGCCTCACCTCTCCAAGACCCACACTTCTCCCACATGTTCCGCTGGCTGCTGTGGGCCTCAAGCAACACCTCTGGCTGGCATTGATAACTGCTCTATGTTGCCATACTTCCCAGTTACTTGCTAATATCCTCGCAGCCAGGTAATGTCAGTTTGGTTAACCAATTCTATGGTGGTTTATGGGGATATTTTACAACAGGGCTTTTTAATTTGCTGCCCACAATTGGGCCCTCTTTCAGATTAATCTTCATAATCATCTAGAAGTCTTATTATCAGAGCACTCAACTGCAGCTGAGTTTAACAGCGCTACGTGCAACACCATTTAGCTTTGAGTTTAGCAAAACTCAGCAAAGCATGCAACATCAGCTGTCAGTTGGTGCAAAAATCTGGACCATATTGGCCATGTTTAAGTTTTCTGTATTCTCAATTCTTCACTGAATAGACGCCGTTACCAGTATTGTCATGGCAATACTATGAGTTTAAGTATTCCTCGGCAATACTACTTTCTCCACTCCTACAGATTTATTAACCTGCATTTAATAGCTCTGGTAAAGTGGTGCAACCGTCTTTCTCTCTCTCTCTCTCTCTCCTGCAGTCTTCCGCAGTTCATTGGCTGCTTGTCGAGATTAGTGTGAGTGCACAGTGAGCAAATAATTAGCATATTTGCTAAACTAAAGATTAAGCTTTTATGATGCATGTGGACAGACGATTTTCTTTATTTTAATTTTGGAGTTGTCAACACTATATAATCCTGTTAATTCGACATGAAATGACGTTATACCGTGTCTCTGGAAGCAAGTGACTTGATAAAACAATCGCTCCTTTGTTTACAGTGCAAGCGTGCAACATTGGAACAATCTAGTTTTGTCTCGTCACATCATGGCGCTCCCTTATATAAACGCACCTTTGACAAAACGACAGAAACAACAAATGCTTTCTGTGTACTGCTACCTGAATTATTCAGAGTAAAGAAAACACCTGCTACATCCCTGCTTAACACCTGCTACTTCCCTCATCACCATAATCTAACTGTTTGCACTAGAATGTGTCCACAAACAAGGGAATTGGCGTCCTAGTACACTCCCATTTAATTGGGTGTTTTAATTCACTTGTGGACTTGTGGGCTGTCTATGTGAATCTAATGTTTTACAGCTGGAATTTATTTATTTATTTTCCCTTAGGACATTTATGGTAAACTAAATGTATGTGGGTAGATGACATGTATTGTGGACTAAACGTGTGTTGCTCTTCTAGTACTGATTTTGTATTGGTTCCATGTCCTGATGAGTTTTCAAACGTATGCATGCTCTGATGATAGAGATGACAGAGGTCTGGATCCTGGCTGCTTATGACACACACAACCAAACAAGAATGAATATAGGCAAAGAGGGCAGTCAAAAATATAGTCAGAGAATGCTTTCCTTTGGCTTAAGCATCGTCCTACGGTTCAGCGCTTGCCTTCCAAAGATTGCAGGGGAGAGGAGCTTGACCCTACAGCAGGATGCAGAGTCAACTGGTCTAAATCCGAAGCTGCCCGGTAACGGCTTTCCAGCCATGCGCCTTCCAGTGGCCCAAACAGGGCATTAAGTATTTGGACATTTTATTGCCAGCAAATTCCTCTGATTAAGTTAGAGTTCATTTGGACCCCTTAATAAAAAGGTTTTCGAGGGATGTGAGCAGGTGGACTTAATTACATTTAAATATGATTGGGAAGGTTAATGTAATCAAAATGAATTGTATTCCAAAATTTAAGAAGCTGTTACAATCTCTGCATGTAGATGTCCCCCTCTCTTAATTCAAGCAATTTGATGGCATAGTGAAGTCCTTCATTTTGAATGGTAAGCATCTTAGATTACATTTTAATAAGTTACATAGGCCGATTGACAAAGGTGGGCTTGGACTACCCAATAATTAGTTTTATTATAATGCATTTGGTCTCAGACATTTGGCTCACTGGTTGCTTCCATCTTTCCCTGGTTTTGTATTGAACAGGAAGTTCTTGCCCATATTTTGCCATTGCAAAGCCTTTCTATCAAACTAATTGGAGAAGTTAAGTTACACCGTGTTCTCTCACATTTCCACACAGTATGGACAAAAGTGTCCAGAGTATTTAATTCAGACATTTATTTAAATGTTGCCTCAAGCATACGGCTGAACCCAAAATGATGTATTAATAAGTCCCCTTTCTGCTGGTCAGAGTGGATTGTGAGGGGGGTTACTACACTTGGTGACCTGTATGAGCGTGGAGTGTTGAGATCCTTTGAAAATTTGGTTCAACATCTCAGTTCTATAAGTTTTTACAGCTGTACCACCTGCTATGTATTATTTGGGAGTAGCACGCTAAAGCAAGGAAAAGGTCATGTGGCATCAGTGTATTACTCCCTGCTAATTCATAATCAGGGGGACAGAGATTCAACTTCTCTCAAGAGATTATGGGAGAAAGATTTGAGGAGGAGGGAGTGTGGGCTAGGACTCTCGGGGAGGGGATGGGGAGAAAGAGTTTAGTTTCATTATGTATGTTTATTTACTGTATATATACTGTATATATATATATATATATATATATATATATATATATATATATATATATATATATATATATATTTGTGTGTGTGTGTGTGTATTATTATAGGTGACCACAGGGGTGTTCTTTGGGGATAAGGGTGGGGTTGATGATTGGGGAGGGATATTATTGGCGGTTAAATGTTAAATGTTGATTCTATGTGTATGTGTTGTTTTTCTCTGTTGTGTGTTTTTTAATCAATAAAAAAATTAATTGAAAAAAAAGAGGGAGTCTCGGCTAGGTTGTGCCCCTCCTCTTCTACTTGTAGTGGAAATATAAGATGGTGCATCCATCCAAGCCGTGTAGGCTCACGTCCAAAATAGTGGGTAAGGCTTACATTGAGGCAGGCCAAAAACTAATTTTAAGCTTGCACATTTATTTTTAAAAAAGCTCATATCGTGCAGTTTTCTGAATCAGAATTTTTTTGTACATATGCAAAATCATTCAGGGGAATGGAGACATCATCCTCTGGCATTTCAGCGGATTTTTGAGGTATTCTTGGAAGATATGCTGTTCCCACACCTGTTGCCTCTGGTACTCCATGACTCAGGATTTATTTTATTATTAGCCTGGTCTTATGCCCATGCCATCCTCTCTCTTCCAAGTGTGTTTACAAAGAGGAGTCATTTTCAATACTTCAGTACCCCGTCGGCTCTCAATGTATTATGTTCCTGTTCTATGACCGTTCTGTCTCTTTCCTTCCCACTGTGGTGTGAAGAAGAGTATCTGAACATTGTTTTACTACCTGAAATGGGTAGAGTCATTGTCATACTTTTTTACCATAAATTATTTATTCTCCCTCTTCCTTCCTATTTTTCAATATGAAGGGGAGGCTATTTCAATGCTTTTTCTCTACCCTTTTGGTTAATGGGCATTGCTTTGGTACATGTGAATCAGTAGCAGTGTTATGGTATATAATTCCCATAGCGTCAGCTACTGACTCATCGTCAAAGTAACTGACTTAAAATGGAATGTCTCTATTAAGACTGTAACCTTGGCTCCTTGAAAGGAGGATATGAGATGCATCAAAATGTAGCTTTGTCGCACTACAATCAAGATTGGCATAATTATCAAGGGTTTCAGAAATTGTTACTTGGAGGAGTTCCTATAACGTCAGCTACTGAGGCTCCGTCAAGCCAACCCCCTCCCCTTCAGGGAACCACGATTTCAGTCGTAACAGAGACGTTCCTGTCTGAACATGGAGCCACTGTGAACGAGCTTCTTTCATTGAACTCATAAACTCACAACAAAATAAGAAAGTTGTACTTACACTTGTATATCAGCAGTATACAAATTGCTTTATTTATGTGCTAAATAATTTTCCAAAGGTACAAGTTCACTCAAAAGTTATTATAACTCATTATTTCTGTTTTGTGTTCCATGGAGAGAGAGAGAGAAAAAACAGCAGATTGGTTAGGAATGGTGATGAGTGATGTCAGAATTGTATTTTCTGGATGAACTTTTCCATTAAAAGTTTCACATTTAAGGCAAGTATTATTTTTTTATGTAATACTGTAGTTAAAGACAAATTATAAAACCATTTTGGTGTTTTTCATATCAGGTAATTACTGAATATATATTGTTTTTTTTTGGCTATTAATTAAAAATGGCCATTTATAGAGAAAATACATTATTTGATAAATCGCAAGCTTTACAAATAAGCCACAAACGTCCTAAAAGCAGCAAAATGAACACGGAAAAAAATAGGCATCGAAAGACCACTTAATTCACGTAATGTTTTGGTGAATTTAAAATTGAAAAGTACAAAATATTTAACAGCAAATGTTCGGTCAACAACACAAAATACTAGATTGTAAAATATGCTGAAATCCGCATCTCTCTGTGTGCATTCCCGACTTGATTTCCTTCTGTTGTAAATGCTACTGGCTCATCAAGCACTCCCGTCACCTGTCCTGAGTTTACGGGCTTTTATAATTTCTGGTGTGGCTTTCTTGCAGTTACTGGCGAGGCCAAACCAACACATGAGGTCGATGAAGCAGGTGGTGGGGTTCAAACGCAGGCCAAACTCACTGGTTGAGTAATCAAATGGAAACGTGTGATGGAAGTTGTGGAAACCTTCACCTGTGAAATAATAATAATAGATTTACCACTTTCAGCAAATTCAGATGCCTGGATCACAGTGGGGGAGACAGATTGTCAACAGAAAGAACAGTGTTCACAGTCCATTTTACTTCCGTAATGGGAACTATTTCTGAGTGAAAAAACATATACAACTAGAAGTAATGTAATGGTGTAGGACTTGACCATAATTGGATTGTGAAAGTGGGCATTACATGCCAGATAGAGCTCTCAAATGCATCTCACTGGACATCAATAAAGAGCCAAAAAATAAAAAAGTCACATTAACTTCACTTAACACTACATATTAGGTAAGTATGCTGTCCTTTGATGTTCTTTTACGCTACAAATCAAATTTGGTTTCGGTTATTTGATCACAAAATGCTCAAAAAGGCCAAAGCAAAATTTGAATGACATACCCATTGCTCCAAAAGTGACAAAGCGATTTTCCCGAGGGTTGATGTGCTTGTCATAGGGGCGGTTTCCATACATGTGAGCAGCACTGTTGACTAACCACGTCACGTTGAGAGAAATGGTGTAGCGCAGGATAGAGGCCAGGAAATATGAGTTCCACATGCTCTCTCCCCAGAAGTACCATGGTACCACCGTGGGCAACAGGAAACACATCACCACAACGGATGTCTTATAATACCTGTATCAAATATCCAATACTTTAATGTGTGAAAGGCGTGCAATTTCACAGTTTTTATTACACATCTAACTGAACCTCTTTATTATAGAGTTAGGTTGAGGGTTATGCTAACTAAAAATGGTTGGTGCCATTACATATTCATGGTGTACTTACTTTCTCTGAAATACAACAACAGGATCAGCCAACAGGTCACTGAAGTCCAGTCTGCGGCCTCCCTCAATAACATCCACGTGCTTGCGCACAAACAGCCAACCAATATGTGCGAAGAAGAATCCTCGCTTTGCGTTGTGAGGGTCTGCGTCTGTCTCTGAGTACTTATGGTGCACTCGATGATCCCGCGACCATTCGTAGATGTCATTCTGTTGGAGAGAACATGACCCCTTCATAAAGTCCTGCACTGTTATTCTTCTGGAGTGGCAACAGGTGAAACAGTGGCGAACTGAGCATTATGTCAACCATCACAATTTCATGAGTAATTCCTTAAATCCGTACAAACACAGAACGCATTTCATTGGCCAACACTTACATCATGCTGGATTGATACTATTTGTACAATAGTACACATGTGTTTTTGTCTTGTCCTCACCTGAAAGGCCATTGAGTTTGCAGCAGCCAGAAAGATCCTGAGAGGCAGTTTGGCTTTATAAGACCTGTGGCTCCATAACCGATGGGCTCCTGCAGTAATGCCCAGTGCTGTGACTATGAAACACACATATGCTGCAGAAACACAGTACACAGCAGTGTAGTCAGCATGCACTCGCTACACAATTCTGTTATAAAAGAGCATGCTGGGAGAAAATTAGAGTACATTAGTTATAAATAGGTTGCCTGGAGTATATTAATAAAACAAAGTGCCTAGGGCATCAGACGCACCGACTAACCCAACTGTACAGTAATAATTCAAGATTGATTCAGACTGCACAGTGACCCAATGCAGGCATGATGGTGCATGCACATGCAGATATAAACATGGGTGCTTACAAAAGTTTGTATCCACTTTAAACGGTGAGAGATGTTTGTGCGCCTCTAGAACACTTAGGTTAATGTGCTCTGAATCGCCATAGCAACTAGACTCTTGAAGTTACCTCATTTCAAAATTCATTGTTTTCACACCTGATGTTTCTGACATGCACCATCAGCTGCCTCAATAATATATTTCCATGTACACTGTTATAATTAAACAAGTCACATGAGGTTTGTATAATCTATCTATCTATCTATCTATCTATCTATCTATCTATCTATCTATCTATCTATCTATCTATCTATCTGTCTATCTATCTATCTATCTGTCTATCTATCTATCTACAAATGTATATAACATTTTACTTTTACATTTAAATGATAAATATATAAATATTTATTTATTCATTATTATGCTATTGATTATTATAATTATATTTATATTAAAAACTTCAATTATTATAACGTATATTCGTATAAATAATAATGGTTAAGTAAGTATAAATCTGCTACATTTATAGGTATTTTAGTATAAAGTCAGTAAATGTCTATCGTACAGAACATAACAACTGATTGTTTTAAAGTGTGTACTGTATGTTCATTTAATGATGTTAAATACCCTAAAAAGTATTTAAATTTAAACATGCACATTTTTGTATTTTTTTTTGTATAATAATAATAATAATAATAACAATAACAAAATAATATATTCATTATTTTTTAAATAATTCACAAAACTGCCTTTATCAAAATCTTTTAATAAGAATATTTAACAATAATTCTTATTTTTTATTAATTTTACTGACAACACATCTTACCAGTACAATATTATTAGTATTATTATTATTTAAAAAGAATTTGTTAATACATAAATGTAAATTGTATTAATTATTAATTTATTAAAATGTAGTGTATTGTTAGTATAGTATTTTTTTTTACACTGATTTATTCATTTAAAATAATTAGTTAATTCATAACATTTGAACATATATATATTTGTATTGTTAATTATTATGATTTTTCTGCTGTTTTGTGTAAATTTTGTTGTTTATCAATATAATTCTTTGATAATTATATTATTTATTGTAATTGATTTTACAGATAGCATCTCTCACAAGTATTATATTAATATTATTGTAATTATTCATTTTAATTAAGGTAAATTGTAGTAATTAGTTATTCATTTTTATTAAAATATTTTGGTTATTATTATTATTATTTTGACAATCTGAACATTTTAGCCATTTATAAAATGTAGGCATTTAATTTAATTATTAATTTAAAATGTATAAAATGTAAAATACTTTTTAGTTTATTGAAGATTACTCAATTCAGTTTAATGGATTTTTGTTATGAAATTAAATTACGTAAATCTTAAAATAATTTTTTGAGTCTGCTAAATCTACAGATATTTAAAATGCATCAAACCACAACTGTATATTGCACGTGGTCTAATGTGCTTCTGAAAAATACAGCTACATTGCACACTTACAGTAGATCAGTGATTATATTCTTACCCCAGATCCAGGTGAATAGATGCGCTGTGGGGATGAGGAGGATGGAGTAGAGCGCGCTCATATGGAGCACGAGCATCAACAACACATTTCTCCACACGATCACCTGCTTTTCTCTAACATCAGCGCTCTTCATCACCGCGTCTGACGATATCTGTCTCTGATCGAGCATCTCTGAGAGGTTGATGATTGTATTGTCCGTAAGCCGCTGGATGCAGATCAGTGCTCGTCCACGAGCGTGTGCTCAGCAGCGGGACGTGCTGAACGTGATTATAAGAGTATCTCGTAATGAAGCTGTGACCTCACGAGACCTCACGAGACCTCACGAGAGATTTGATTTGTATTTTTTAGCTATTTGTTATTTTAATTTTCATTAATTCTAAAACATTATAATGATATGTGCGTAAGAATAAATGTTATTGAAAAATATATTTCATTCTTATATTATTATGTTATAGGCTATTATTAAATACAGTAAACTATGCAAAAACTGGACCGTTTTTGGCAGGTACACCATTAAATGATGGCACAAGCCTTCTAAATGTAAATGTTAAAACAATATTTACCGTTATTAATTTCTAGTGACTATTCCTATGGGATAGTAATCTTAAGAAATCATCTTAACACACATATTGTTTATGTCTTGAGGCTATACTTTTGAAATAGTAAGTATTTTAATGTTCATGGATTGGCCACATTCACTTTCATTATAAATGCCTCACTGGAACCTAGATGTTTGCTTTTTTTCTTCCCTTTTTCTCCCAATTTAGAATACCCAATTCATGTTGGCGCGGTTACAGTCAATCTGTGCATTTTATCGCATGGCTCATTTTGCATGACACTGTGGAGACACACAGCATGTGGAGACTCATGCTATTCGCCGCGATCCATGCACAAAATACCAAGCCCCATTGAGAGCGAGAAACCCTAATCGCGTTACCCCATGTGAGCTACCCAGGCCCCCTCTAGAGTTTTGCTATTTAAAGAGGGACAAGTCAAAATTTATTTTCATAATCAGAATTGACACAAATGCTGTCGATTGATTTTAACTTGCATTGAACCTGGAATTTTCCTTTAAATGTAATTAAAGAACTGCAAAAATATTTACATTTGTGCAATCAGTTTTCTATCGCTCATTTGCACGTCAGGTCAATGATATCATGTCACTGTGTGGGACAGTGGGTCATTTAACCTTGTCAGAATGGGCTCCCTGATTCTAGTTTTTTTTTTTTAAGCTAGGCAGGCTACTACCAAGTTCTCCCACTCAGAAGTACAAGATGGGGAGGGGGGTGGGGGTCTAACCACTGGAAGCTCGAGGTAGGGGGAGCGGGGGAATCTATCAAATAGCGCACCTCTAACTTTGTACAGTACTAATGGAAATAAATCACACTACAAAACGTTACAAAATAAAACACAATTCATTCATAATACTGTGAATATATAGTTTCACAGACATATTGTTGCATTTTTTTTCTGGTTTCTGTGAAATTGTTAAGAATAATATAAAACCAGACAATACAATACAAGCTAGAACCGCCACTGATGGCATTACATATCCATTACCAGTCTAATGCTTGGACACACTTGGTTGAATTTACACTGGCGGCCAAAAGTTTGGAATAATGTAAAGATTTAGATTTATGGAAAGAAATTGGTACTTTTATTCTCCAAAGTGGCTTTAAACTGATTACAATGTTAATAATGTGAAAAATGACTATTAAAATTTGAAAAACAAAAAATCTGAACTTCTTAAACTTCTTCAGAGTTCTCATCTAAAAATCCTCCATGTGCAGAAATGACAGCTTTCAGATCCTTGTTATTCTAACTGTCAGTTTGTCCAGATACTCAGGTGACATTTCACACCACACTTCCTGTAGCCATAGATGTGACTGTCTTGTCGGGCACTTCTCACGCACCTTACAGTCTAGCTGATCCTACAAAAGCTTAATGGGGTTAAGATCCATAACACTCTTTTCCAATTATCTGCTGTCCAATGTCTGTGATTATTTGCCCACTCTAACCCTTTCTTTTTGTTTTTCTGTTTCAAAAGTGTCTTTTTCTTTGCAATTCTTCCCATAAGTCCTGCACCCCTGAGTCTTCTCTTTACTGTTGTACATGAAACTGGTGTTGAGCAGGTAGAATTAGATTACACAGTGCCCTCCACTAATATTGGCACCCTTGGTAAAAAGATTAAAGAAGGCAGTGAAAAAGGTCTTTATTGTTTAACATTTTGATCTTCATTAAACATATTCACTAAAATAATTGAAACGGGGGGAAAAAAAATCTCAGATATTTTTCTTCAAAACACGTTTGCCACAATTAGTGGCACCCCTTGAAATTCTTATGAGTAAAATATATCTGAAGTATATTCCAATTATTATTTTACATTTACAAGGGAAAGAGCAAAGAATAAAGTTATGATGTGTGACAAAAGGTTGTTGAGCTTCACAAATTGGGAAGTGGCTATTAGAAAATAGCTGAAGCATTGAAAAAATCAATTTCTACCATCTGGGCAATAATTAACAAGTTCCAATCTGCTGGAGATGTTACGAATCAGCATGGAAGAGGATATGTGTCTAAGTTGTTTTCATGCACAGGGATGATGGTTTGAGTGGCCAAAAATTCTCCAAGGATCATATCTGAAGAATTGCAGTTGGGTCGAAAGTCTCCAAAACTACAATCAGACGTCACCTACATCAGCACAAGATTTTTGGGAGGTTAAAAAAAGAAAAAAGCCTCTGCTCTCATCCAACAGCAATCTCAAGCATCTTCAATTTGCCAGACGCTACTGGAATGTCAAATGGGATCGGGTTCTATGGAAGATAAAACAAACATCACAGCTTTTGGCTGCAAACACCAGAGATGGTGCACACTGAGAGGTAACCATATGGAAAAGTACTGATGCAATGGCCATCCCAGTCCCCTGACCCAAACCTTATAGAAAACCTGTGGGGCAAACTGCAGAGGAGAGTCCACCAACATGGACCGTATGTTGTCTCCAACATAAGAATCAGCAGCTTCAAGAGGAACTCACATGGTCCGTCCACACTGAGGCCGTTGTGAAGAAGGCTCACAAGCACCTCTTCTTCCTGAGACGGCTGAGGAAGTTCGGAATGAACCAACACATCCTCACACGGTTCTACACCAGCAATGTAGAGAGCATCCTGACTGCCTGCATCACCGCCTGGTACGGCAATAGCACCGCCCACAACCGCAAAGACCTGCAAAGGGTGGTGCGAACTGCCAGAAACATCATCGGAGGTGAGCTTCCCTCCCTCCAGGACATATATATACCAGGTTGTGTGTGAAAAAAGCTCAGAGGATCATCAGAGACACCAGCCATCCGAGTCATGGGCTGCTCTCACTGCTACCATCAGGCAGGCGGTATCGCAGCATAAGGACCCGCACCAGCCGACTACATGAAAAAAAATTGTAGACAAAAATTTGAATTGTCTTTTAAAAGTTGCCTGTTGAACGTCTTTAAAGGAAACACCCCAACATGACATCTTAAATGCAGTTATATTTAATGCGTTATAGCTTTATTAAAAGTTAAAACAATACAGAAGCATTTCATGTAAATAACTACAAACTCCGAAACTGGCATTTTTCTGTGCAGTCATCACCTCTTCTGAGTTGCGTGAATGTCCCGATCTGAGGAGACTGAAACTGCATCCGACTGATGGATGCTCGTCCCTCAAGCGTGCACACTTAATGCAGTTAGATTATAACGTGATGGCTCGTGACCTATTGAATCATAATACGTGTCATATTTCTTTACTGAATTAAACTTCTAAAAAGTATTTTCTCTTTAATTCAGTGAATGTCATTTAGAGGTATTTTTAAAAGATGATTTTGTCCTCTTTATTGTTATCGAGCACGTTTTTAATACAACCTTTAAAGTCGGGACACAAGCAGAATAATCATTTAAGAGCTGATGATTAATCATTGCAATAAATGGCAGAATCATTCTAACAATCGTTAGATTCATTGAATATCAAAATAATCATTAGTTGCAGCCCTAAACCCAGATGAGCATTTCTGAAATTACATCTATACAAAGAAACATGGAACCAGTAGCCACAAATAGTTTTTTAATAAAACAGATTAAACTGTAAAACAGTCATCAGATGTACAGTACAACCTCAATTACTGAGACAGTACAGAGAGCGCAAGCCTCAAAACATTTGTACAGCCATAGCGAAACATCTCGCTCAAAACAGACTTAATGGCTGGCTGGGATTGTGTAGCAAAATAAAACTAAATTAACAGCAATTATAAAAACAGCATTCCCTTTTTTGTAGCCTGGCTTAAGTTTTATCCTTTGGAAAAAGTATTATAAAATAATTCTGCACATCAGATCTGGTTTGTTTAGCCACTTAAAATTAGATTTAGGATATTGTTACCATTATCAGACTAAGGAAAAATGGTGCATGTCTTTAAGACTAAATTAGACATTTAGTGACAGATAAAGACAGGCAGCATTATTATCATACCAATTGTATGAGCGCCAAACTGTTCAAATAAATAGAATTTATTGCAAATATTTTTTTGCTTGTTACCACTTTGTCATATTAAACCTGCTTCTGCAGAGCCCCATGCCATTCAATAATCAGTGAATTTATCCAGAAAATGACATGATTTCATAACTGTAAACACCAGTTTTTCTAAAAATCAAACATGAAAGACAAAAATACTTCTACAGAATAATGCACAGTGTACTTAATGCAACTATGATCTCACTCAGACTACTCTTCACTTAAAAGCATAAAACATGCATTTTGTTTTACTAAATTCATTTTTTCATTTTAAAAGTCATTTATTTTATACAGAAATAAAAATGAGGAAGGCCCTATTGCACTCTGCTCTGTCATGATTACAAATATATACTAACAACATAAAAATACATGATGAAGAATCTAAAAGACAAAAAACAAAACAAATGGCCCTGGTACTCGAAACATTGCCATATCACAGACATGTTAAGACTGGCAAAATATATGCACAACTGGTCCTTCCTTAATGATGGCTTGAGGATTTGTGAGAATACTGGTTTGTGTGTGTGTGTGTGTGTGTGCATTTGAGGCTTTTCTGGATATCAAACCCCTAGTTTGCTGGCCTGTGTTAGCACCACCTTCAGGACTGGCATGAAGGCGGAGGTCTCGCTGAAGTTGCTGTTGCTAACGATGTGCGTGTGGATGTTGAGTCCGTCGGTGTAGGAGCGGCACTCAATGCTGTGGGCCATATTATGAAGACCACCTACAATAGCTGGAGAAAGCTGGAGAAAAGAAACCAAGTCTAAGTGTGTCTTAAAGCGACAGTTCACCCAAAAATGAAAATTCTCATCATTTACTCACTCATGCCATCCCAGATGACTTTTTTTCTGCTGAACACAAATTAAGATTTTTTGAAGAATTTTTCCAGCTCTGTAGGTGAATGGGTACCAAACTTTGAAGCTCCAAAAACCACATAAAAGCAGCATAAATGTAATCCATACAACACCAGTGGTTAAATCAATATCTTCAGAAGCAATATGAAAGGTGTGGGCGAGAAACAGATCAAATATTTAAGTCCTTTTTTTTTTTTTTACTATAAATTCTCCTCCCTGCCCAGTAGGTGGCGATGTGCACGAAGAATGTGAATCAGCAAAAACAAAAGAATAATCATTTGAAAGTGGCGACTGATAGCAAAAAGGACTAACATATTGATCTGTTTCTCACCCACACTTACATTGCTTACAAAGATGTAGATTTAACCACTGGAGTCGTTTAACCACTTTTATATGCTTTTTGGCCACCATTCACTTGCATTGTATGGACCTACAGAGTGGAGATATTCTTCTAAAAATCTTTGTTTGTATTCTGCAGAAGAAAGTCAGTCCTTCAAATCTGGGATGGCATGAGGTTGAGAAATGTGCGTTAGTTAACAGTAAAATACTCACAGTTTGTTCTCTTAGCTTGTCATAGAGGAACTCAAGCCTCTTATGTGCGTCATCCAACTTCCTCTTTGTTTGCTGTTAGGATGATGGGAAAAATAAACCAATGTGGTTATTTGAAATGCAGGTGAATTTCACAAAGTTTAAATCTCAAATTAAATGTGCTTCAAGTACAAACTTAAAACATTATAATACACAGTAGAAAAGATTAACAGTAGCGATTCATTGGCTAGCATGAACACACCGGGTCTGAGGCTGCAGCCAAGCACTTCTGGATCAGTCCCTCAAACGTGGTCTTCAGAACCATGTGCTCCTCAGGGATTGGCTTCTTAGTGATCTTCTCAGTGGGTATGGACTGAAGTGGCTGAGAGCCAAAATAAAAATGAGTATGGGTAAAACACACACAAAAATAAAAAGACCACTGATGGGCCAAAAATTCTTGATATGTATGTTATATAAGTAATACAGTGATGTGAAAAAGTATTTGCCCCCTCCCTGATTTCTTCTATTTTTGTGTATTTTTCAAAACGAGATATGACATAAAAGGCAACCCGAGTAAACAAAACTATTTTCAAATATGCACTATATACTTTTTATTTCAGCAAAAAAAAAAGTTATCCAACACCTATATCACCCATGTTAAAAACCAACCGCCCCCTTAAATGTATAAATAACTGGTTGTGCCACCTTTAGCAACAACAACTGCAACCAAACGCTCAGTTAACTTGAGATCAGTCTTTCACAACACTGTGGTGGAATTTTGTCCCACTCTTCTTTGCAGAACTGCTTTTAGTTCAGCCACACTGGAGGGTTTTCGAGCATGAACTGCCCATTTAAGGTCCTGCTACAGCATCTCAATCAGGTTCAAGTCTGTACTTTACCTTGACCAGTCCAAAACTTTAATTTAGCTTCTTTTGAGCCATTTAGAGGTGGACTTACTCCTATGATTTCAATCATTGTCTTGTTGCATAATCCAGATGCGCTTGAGCTTCAAGTCACGGATTGTTGACCGGATGTTCTCCTTTAGGATTTTCTGGTAGAGAGCAGAATTCATGTTTCCCTCAATTATTGCAAGTCACCTTGGGCCTGAAGCAGCAAAGCATCCCCACATCACCACACTACCACCATCATGCTTGACTGTAGGTATCTTTTTGTGGAATTCTGAGTTTGATTTACGCCAGATATAACGGGACCCCTGTCTTCCAAACAGTTCCACTTTCGACTCATCAGTCCACACAGAACATTCTCCCAAAAGGTTTGAGGATCATCAAGGTGTGTTTTGGCAAAATTCAGGCGAGTCTTAATGTTCTTCTTTGTTAACAGTAGTTTTCGCCTCGCCACTCTTCCTTGGATGCCTTTTTTGGCCAGTGTCTTTCTGATAGTGGAGTCATGAACAGTGACCTTTATTGATGCGAGACCTGCAGATCCTTGGATGTTGTCCTTGGATTTTGTGACTTCCTGAATGAGTCGTCGCTGTGCTCTTGGAGCAATTTTGGAAGGTCGGCCACTTCTGTGAAGGTGCACTACTGTGGCATGTTTTCTCCATTTGGTGATAATGGCTCTCACTGTGGTTCTTTGGAGTCTCAGAGCCTTTGAAATAGCTTTGTAACCCTTTCCAGACTGATGCATTTAAATCCCTTTTTTCCTCATAATTTCTGGAATTTCTTTTGAAACCTTGGCATAGTGTTCTACTGGATGGGACCTTTTAGGCAACTTCATGCTGCTGAAAAAGTTATAGTAATTGGGAATGTACATTAATGATCGCACAACTTAATGTTCACTGATGTTACTGTAACCGAGACGTATGGCTGTGAACGTTAGAAACCCCTCCTTTATAGAAAAGTTGATCAATCTGTTATGTAAATTGATACCTTTATGAGGTCTCCAATTGGTGCTCCAGGAGCACCTTCCATATGCACCTGAGGCAGGTGGGGATTTTGGGGTGGTGGCCTCAGTGACTGCTGTTGACTGGGATTAAAGTGGGTGGGGGCCAGAGGCTGATCTGGGACCTGCTGTTGAGTGTGATGGGTCTGTGTACCAGGGGCCGCCAGGGACTGAGGGTCCCCCAGAGGTGTCATTATGGGTGCGGTGATGGGGGCTGGAGGAGTGTAGTTTTCTGGAATCTGGATCCCAAAACAGACACAGTTTTCTTGAAATCAGCGTAACTCCATGTACACATTAAGCAAGACGAATTTAAATGAAACTCACCTTCTTCTTCTTGGGTGCTCTGTTAAGACTGGGGGGGTCATTCCATCCGTTTTGGGGTCCTGAAGCATAACATGGAACACATCACCTCATTATTTATCTCTATAGAGGACACAGCACAGCCAAACCTACCTCTTATAGGCCAATACCAGACGGATATTAAAGGAATAGTTAACAAAAATGAATTCCGTCATCATTTACTTTTTTCCAACCAAAAGGGGCCTTTTCTTCTTCCACAGAACACGTGGAAATGTTCACGAATATTCACACTGCTCTTTTCCATATAATGCAAGTGGATTGGGACTGAGGTTGACAAAAATCTAATTTCAGGTTTTTGTTCTTTCAAATATGCCATGTCAGGATGTGTTACACAAGTCACAAGTTTGTTTAAAGTCAAAGACAAGAGAATCATTACCGAGATGCCTCTTGATGTGACATGTTTCAATATATGCAGGTGCAAATGAGATTTGAGAACTAGTGAGAAAGGGAAGATTTCAGATAATAACATACATTTTGGTCTGTTTCTCACAAAAAAACAATTATATAGCTTCAAAAGACTTGTAATACAGTGCAAGTCATTTTGAAGCTTAATAGCCTCAGTCACCATTCCCTTTTATTTTATGGAAAAGAGCAGCTTGAAGATGGTTTCGGAAGGTTTGGAATGACATGTTGGTGAGTAAATGATTCCAGAATGAGCATTTATGGGTAAACTGACCACTTAACCATTTAACTCTGAAAAGAAGTTGTTTACACTTGTTCCGGTGCATTACACCACACAGCTATCGGGAATTTACGAGCAGAAGGAAAAACCAGCTGTGATGCTTATAAACTATTTTAGTACTTCGATGTAGTAGATGAACATTTGTAAATATGAACATTTATAAAATGTTTAATCATTGAGCAAAATCACTTCTAGTAAATGCTAGACATAAATTGGTGCCTTATTGATTTTTGAAATGATTTAGTAATAATTAAAGCTGGACAATTATGGTCCACAATATTAGATTGATGTATCTCTTTGTATGAATTCACCTTCCGAAGACCAGACTGTGTCTTGGTTTAATCCTCCTGTAAATAAATAATAGCAAGTTCTAGACAATTTCTGGTATGCATAATGACTATAGAACCAGACTGAACAATAAAAGTACAGAGAATATTAATATATATATATATATTAATATATATATATATATATATATATATATATATATATATATATATATATATATATATATATATATATATATATATATATATAAAAAACACACATACACCCCCCCCCCACCAATCATGATGTCTTCATTTCTTTCTATGGATGAGATTGTCATTTTTGTAGGGAAAAATTTTATGAGTTATCATGTACACAACTAAGCCAAATCTGTGCGTTAATTACGGGTTGGCAATTACATTTACATTTATTCATTTGGCAGATGCTTTTGTTCAAAGCGACTTACAAAAGATGAAAACATAAGCGAATAATCTTAAGGAGACGGTGGTATGAAAAGTGCCATATTACAAAGTTTCACTAGCATCAGAATAGTATTCAAAACAGATTAAAGTGCAATAAGGTTTCTTTCTTTTTTTGGTGACTGGTTTGGAAAGTATGTGTTTTAAGTCATTTTTTGAAGACAGAGAGTGAGTCAGCTTTACGGATGGAGTTGGGAAGGTCATTCCACCAACATGGTATGATGAAACTGAAAGTCTGGGAAAGTGTTTTGGTCTACATAAATTATTTTAGGTATGCTGGAGCAGTCCCAGTGACTGTTCTGTATGCCAGCATCAGAGCCTTGAATTTAATATGCGCATGAACCGGCAGCCAATGGAGAGAGACAAAGAGTGGTGTAACATGCTCTCTTTGGTTCATTAAAGGCCAGATGTGCTGCTGCATTCTGGATCATTTGCAGAGGTCTAATTGCACGTGCAGTTACAGTAGTCCAGTCTAGTTATGACAAGTGACTGAACAAGCAGTTGTGTGGCATGTTCAGAGAGGAAGGGTCTTATCTTCCTGATATAGTAGATTGTAAATCTACATGATCTTCTGGTCTTTGAGATGTGGTCTGTGAAATTTAGCTTGTCATCAATGGTTACCCCTAGATTTCTGACAATTACAATTAATTTTGTAATTTTACAATTACAGTAAAAATTTGGTTGATTATAATATATAATCGCAATACACACACTTTTATAGAAAGGTGTAAATTGCAACAAAACATTTTATAATATATATATATATATATATATATATATAATCTTTAATCAAAAATATTTTCCTGCCCTACATCGTTTTTTACATTTTTTTAAACAAAAATAAATGAGGATTGTCTCCTTTTAGTTGACCAGGTTAAGCAGTGTTCACAATATATTTAATTAAAATATTACTGTTTTTATATCAAATTAACCAATACTGACAATATAGCAACAAGTTTAATGTGCATTTAACGTTTTCTAAAAATGTTGACAGTAAGCCATTTTGAGAGCGTTAAGACAGATATTTTTAATAGTTCCTCTATTGAAGTCTTAGTGTAAATTTTCATTTATAAAATGTTAGCCAAATTTGCAAAAAACTAAATTAATAATAATAATTTTTGCCATATTTTACTTATTGCTTTTAATAATTTGAATCAACAATGGCTTTTTCGTTGCAATTATAGTTTCCCTGAAGTGAAACAAAAACACACGGGTTTTGGTTAAAATAATAGTTTCTCTGTTAGAAACAACAACAAAACAAAAAACACTTTCATGCCATTTCAGAGCAAATATATAAATACTGAGAATATTATTATTATTATTATTATTGAGAAAAATATCTATATATTTACTGCCCGGCCCACATATTTATCAGCCTGTATGTTTACAGACGAAGGTTTTTATTCGAAAGCTTTGTTTTTGCTCTGGATTAATCGATGGACTCCATCAGTCATGGCTTTATGTTTATGAGCTCGTGCTGTGGTGCAGACCTGTTCTCTGTGAGGCTGGGATCAGGGCAGGATCAATCTCAGTACCTGAAGCTCTGCGCACTGCAGGAGGAAGATAGGCTGTGGGCGAGCCCGGCCCACCATGCTGGAAAGACACTCCAGAGGAAAGAGGAGGAGGAGAGAAAGGTTGACCTCCCTGAGGAGGAGGCTGAGAGACAGCAGGATGCATGAACTGTGGAGGATAGACGGAAGCGGCAGAGGAGGAAGGTGGAGGAGGAAGACAAGAAGCCGCAGAGGAGGAGTACTGGACAGGTTGATAGACGGCTGGTGTGAACTGCTGAACAGGAGGGTAGTCTAGAATTCATGAGGACACAGAACAGGCAGTTAGTCATGTATAAAGTTATTTCACATTACGGCAGCAAGTTACGAGAGTGTAAATATTAATCCAACACGATTAAAACAGCTCCAGTGAAAGGATCATATATTTACGTCATAATTGAGATCTTGCAGAGGGTTCATGCAAAGATTTTACAGCAGCCATCATTCATATCAAGAATTCATGCTTTGCTTAAGTTTTCATTCTGCTATGATCTTTAATGGTAAAGTGTGTATGGCAACGAAAGTTTTTAAACATCCAACTCCAATAACCACCTCGCCTTTAAGATCTTATAGTTACAGAACACAAAAACGAGTAAAAACTACTGTCAAGAAATGTATATAGAGACTATAGGGTCCCTATACTTACTCTGGTACTGCTGGGAGTACATGAATGGAGCAGAGCAAGGTACACTCGCACTCACTGCAGACTGAAGACCAAAGGCTGGAGGTGTGGGTTCGGCCTGAGAACAGCAGACATGAGATATTCATTCAGATCGCATTGTGTTGAAGGAAAGACAGCTTGATCTAATGACTCAGGTAGCCAGCTGGGATGTGCAAAACTACAAAATCGACAATTAGGTGTGTTATTTGAACGATCGGTCTGTAAGTCCAGCATAATGTCTCAACCGTGTTTCTTAAGGGACATCAAACAAATCTTTGTGCTAAAGAAAGTTAGAAGCAGCACCAATAGAACAGAAAACGGGTGCTAAAGACATGTTTTTAACAAGTTGAAGTTCGTTTTAACTTGACACGGCATTAATAAACTCTGTGCAACGGTCAACAACGTCTGTCCAGTGCATGTTTACATTGGAAAGCAACTGAAAAACAGCGCAAATGGACACAAAAACACGTTCATTGTAAATGGCCCCATTAGGCACATATGGATGCCAACCCTGATGTCTACGAGTCACTGCCTATGTAGATTATTCCATAGGTTCCATGACATTTATGGATGCAATCTCCAAGATTGTTAACAGATATGGTGGATTTTCCAATTACTAAATCATGAAAAACAAACAATTGAGGAGCTCTACTGCACTGTATGATTCAGGACAGAAGACAAACATGCAGGACACAATCAGGAATGTAAAGGTTGAGTGGGGTGTGCTTCTTGCTGTAATCCTCACACGACTGGACTTCATTAGGGGAATGGAAGAGATTTAATTAATGGTGACACTAGGAATTAATAACATAGTACTGTATATTACCACTACAGTAAAATCATGCCACAGTACCAAGAGACAAGTGAGATTATCTGCAGAAGGTTAAAAAAGCAGTAATGCATTTACAATGATCTATAGTGCAATGCTTTCCACTATCGGGCCAAAAGAGGGCGTGCTAGTTCTGCCAGGCCAGCTGTGTTCCCACTGTCACTTCCGGGGCTTCATTCTGCCTCCTCTGGGCCAACGGCCTTTGACCTGCCGATGACCCATAGGCTAAACAAGGCCAACTGTGGATTGAGGTGAGGTCAATCTCAAAAGGCGGAGTATCACTGAGAGGGTCACACAAAGATCGCTGGTGTGGGAGAAAACAGGTTTGGGAAAAAAAATGCGGGAAAAAATAAAAATAAAAAATGCGGGCACAGTACAAATTCGTTAAAATGCACAAAGGACAAAGCGGTGCCCAAAGGAAGAACTTTCCATGATTCGAAATCATGGACAGAGTGCTAGGACACTACTGCCGTGACATCATCTTAAACGCAACAAAACAAACCATAACACGACTGCTAGCTGTTAGCTACTAGCTCATTGTGCTGCATAAAGCAGTTGTTGCATGGTGATTTTACACAAGTGTAACAGTTAAATTGGCCTGATTGTTTTAGAAGCAAGCTTCCAGTAGCTGGTCAACTACATAAAGTGAAGCTTTCAAGCAGAGTATAGAGTGTTAAATGTAACAAATTGTACCATCCTCCACCGTGGCTGAGTCCAGGGTACTCTTGCGTCCATTTGATCGAACCACTTTCACTTTCTTCTGTTTGAACCACTCCGGCTGTTGTGGTCCTTGATGGTTCTGTAGTCACTTTTATGGGGGGTTTTTTCTTTCACTTTTCCCTACACTGGTAGATCCGGTGGTAGCCGTGTGCGGCCAACAGCGGAGACACTTCCTGAAATACTTTTTCGTTTCGTTCGTCGCTAGTGAGAGGAACGTCTGCACCTCGTTTATTGACCACGGCGTGGTTTTGCACACAGTAATTTCTTTTTACAATTCGAAAGTCACGTGAAAAAATTATACTGCTATCGCTGTTGCTAACTTTAAAACTAGCGGGTTGTTGTCGCATGTCGGAAACCCAGTGACGCTGGTAGTGACGATTCTCTCTGACCAATGAGTGATCTGCAGGATTTTGACGTCACGTTTAGTATCGGTTCGGCTAAAAAGCCTGCAGAGTCGAGCTGTACCGTGCAGTGGAAAAGCCACATTAGTGGAGAGACCAGTCGGGACACCATGACAGTTACTTTCGGTGAGTTGTCAAGGCTATGCTGTGGGGCTATTGGCCCGATGGTGGGAATCCAGATCGATTTTGGTCTCGCAGCTCGAGGTCCAAGGCTAGTCCATGGCTGGCCAGTTGATAGCCCTGGCTTGCACTGGCTCAATAATGGAAAAGTGGCTAGTGATGCAATGGTGTTGATGGGTGCCAATTATGTTAAGAAGAAAAGTGTGAATTTCTGCAAATAATATAATTAAAACCAATGATTGGTCCATCTCTAAACTCCACCAAGAGTAATCATGTTTCATGCACCTAGAAAAGTAATCCAATTACTAAATTGACCATTTCAACAACATTACAAGTCCAATAACACACATTTTTGTATGGAAAAATGTATATAATCTGCACAATTTTACATTAAAAACCTCCTGTAAACTTGTCCCATAGATGTCTAATGCAAGTGCACTACCATATAAGCGGGGTTTTGTTTGTTTTTACAAACTGAGGGACTTCTTTGGTAAGCTTAACTTATATTGAATCCAGAAAATGTAATGCTGCAGTGCATAAAATTGCCCATTCTCTGGAGAGGTGCCATTTTTTTAAAGATGAACACAACAGATGTGTGCTAAGAAAATGTAATGTAAGAATATGAGAGGCTTCAACATTCAGCAGTGGTACAGTGTTGCTTGTGTCTGTAAGTTTGAGTGGCACAGGTCAGACTGTTTGTACTGTACCTGTAGGTCAGCAGTTTGCACGAATGGGCGAGGGACACTGGGCAGTGCTGTTGGGGTTTGGTTACTCCAGGACGTGACAGTAGTGGCAGATCTACCCTGAACACAACAAACACACACGCACACTGGAATTGGCCACTCAATTGGGGGGGGGGGTAGAATGAAAGGAAGTTGGAAATATAAAGCCTGTCCATTAAGTTCAAGGTGGCTTTTAGAAAAAGACATTAACAAATATCTGATGTTAGCAAATCTCACCTAGACAAAAAAAATGTATGTATACGTTTCTTCATTTCAAAAGTCTTTCAAGGGTGATAAGGTGGTAACACCATGCATATTGTGTAAAGGAACGTTCCAGGTTCAGTATAAGTTCTAGAAACAGCATTTGTGGCATGTTGGTTACCACAGAAAAAAATGTATTCATTTCTTTAAAACAAAAATGTTATGACTTGTCTCTGTAGCCTGAAAGTAGGGAACGAGATGCTGTGTCAGTAGCTCACACTATGAGAACTCCTCCCAGGAGCGATGATCTCTGAAGCCCATAAAGAATTAAGGCAATCTTATTGGTAGCTGGTGCTTGGCGCTCTGCCCCGTCATGTGTCCGTCATTGCTGGCATATAAACTGGAGCACAGCACAATTAATCAGGATTTTTCAACTGAAGGGAGGAGCCATTAACAGCGAGGATTAAGTAGTGCGTACCTTCTTTCAGGGAATCAAATTTACGGTCATAAAAGGGTGTGTTCACACTTGTAGTTTGGTTCACTTGGTCCTGGTTCGTTTAGCATTCACACTGTTATTTTTAACACTGAAGCTAACGATCCAAAACCAAAGGCATCAGGGAAACGTCATGACCTGATTGGACAGCTTTTATGACATATATTTTTTGACTGAACTTACCAAACATCCAAAGCAATGCTGGCTGCTGGCGAAATACGCTGGTTATATTTATACATGTATATATGGTGGTATTTTTACCAGCTGAGAACAAACGAAGAGCTAATCAAATGTGTAAAGGAGTCAAAACAGCGGCAGGAATTCCTCCGTTGCACACACAAACGAAGATATGCTGCAAGGACAGCAGTTCCGACGCCTGTACCGAACTGCAATGGGCAACATAGCTCCTATGATGAGAAGTACCAAGTATGCTTGAGGTCAGTATTAGGCAAATTACTTCCTGTTTTTGGTCCGTTTAGATGTCTTTGGTCCATGTTGCGTTCATATATCAATCGAATCGCACAAGAGATCGATTGGAAGCGGGCTGATACCCACTTTTCAGGCGGTCTCGGTCCGCTTGTTTGGTGCGCACCAAGGTTCAGGTGACAGTGTTCACACTTGTTCAAATGAACCGCAGTATTAGAGCAATTGCACCAGAATTTGTTTTAATCGAACCAAACCTGCCAAGTGTGAACACACCATAAGAGACATTCCCTTTTGGTCACTTCAACGCTGTGTGAGCTGCTGACGCTCTGGGGATCGTATACCGTAAAGCAAAAAGTTTATTTATTTTTTACTTGTTCTATTGGAGAACATGCCCACATTGTATCAGCAACAGTTGCTTTCCCTCATGTTGCTGGAAATTGGCAACTCGTTAAAAATTAATGACTATTAGCCGCATTTTTTGCTGCAGATCTCTGTATGTGTGAACGCCCCATAAGACTTTGTTTAATCTGCTGTTTGTGCGTGTGGTTTACCTGTTGGTAATACTGAGGGGGTACAGCAGGAGTAGTGGACTGTGTGGGGACCTGTGGAGGTTGAGGTTGGACCGGTGTGTATGTTTGCACTGATGCTGCAGCTGGAACCACTGGCTGTGTGTTCTGCATTACAGCTGCAGACAGCTCCTGACCTAAAGCTCTGCGCAGACGATCTCGCAACTGCTGCACAGCAACCTACAACAAATGTTAAAACAGAGAAAAATTAGATGAACCAAATAGGACACCACAGAAACCAGTTTTATTGGAAATAAACACGTACAGTATTATTTGCAATGACTGGCAATAATAGTTCACTATCTGGGAAATGACTTCCTCTTGTATGACTCTTAATGGAACATATGGAAAGAATATCCAGAGACATAGAAAATAAACTCTTACCTGTTCAGTGTTGCTGGGCAGGTATGATATGGCAGTCTGTAATTTGCCCTGTGATGCCAGAAGACTGGCATATTGATTCATCTTCTCTGCCAGCAGTGTGCCCACATCCGGAGAAACACCACACTGAGCCTTCTGGACAGCTCTTTGCAGGACCACTACCTTCTCCACCAGCTCCTACACATACACACAAATGACAACAATACAATGTAATCAATTCGAAAAATAGCTGTGTGATTGTGTCATGTACTAATGTATAGTGTCAATGATGAACTGTCGAAAAACACTGAACTACACATTGTTCTGACCAACAGCACAGAATGCAGGAACATCCATCATCCCTACTAGAGGTAGACCAATATATAGGTTTTACAGATTAATTGGTGCTGATAGATACTTTATATAGCTATCGGTTATCAGCAAAAATCTATGCCGAATGTTGTATACATCATCAATAAACCTCATCTGGTGAAATATATAGGAAATAAAAACCTTAATTTAGTAAATACTTGCATATCGAGCATTGTAACAGAGCCAAGTCTCTGTCATTTGAATATGAGAGTCCCTTGTGTGTTTCAGGAACATTTATATAGTTAAACGTCCTGCATTATTCGCCAATTCTGGATTTTTCTGGTTAATATCTGGATTCTGTTTGCACAATAAACTGCTTTTGGGATTGTGTTTATTTTGGACACTTGTTGCCACCATGTCTATTCCCTTCATAGTAAGAAAAGACGATTTTAAAAACCTATCGCCCGATTAATCCGTTATCACCTTTTGCAAAACCGGTTATCGTATATGCAAAATCTACTATCGTTCAACCTCTAACCCCTACAGTCATGATCATACATTATTGCTGACCTAAATGTATTAAAACTAACATATGAGATGGTTTGTGGAATTTTGAGTTGATTTTACAGTATAGATGCACAGATACCATTTTTTTTCTCCCGATCCGATTCCGATACCTGAACTCTCAGTATCGGCTGATGCCGACAACAGTGTTGTTGCTTTTTTCTTAATCGGTTTAGGATATCTAGTCCTCACTGATATGGAACTGATTGTAGGTACTCTTTTATATGCAAATAAACAAAAACATAAAACTAAACATTATTTCATTATAAAATAGAAAGAAATATTCTAAAAAATTAGTAGCCTACTACCAAGAAAAAAAATATTTTGAAATCTACTGGATAATGCAGCAGCAAAATCAATAAAACATGAAAGTCTTCAGTAGAAGAGTTCTCTTTACATCTTTTTTTGAACTTGTATCAGGACTGAAATGGATTTAGACCTCTTTTTTGTTCACTTTAGTTGTAAAAGGGTTAGTAGTCGACCGATACAGGTTTATTTAATGGACGATACCGATATCCACAGATAACAAACATAACATTTCTAAAAAAGAAATAAACTCTTATTTAGCACAATATTTAGTCAATTTTACTCAAAACTTGAACTTTGAAAAAAAATTGTTTAAAATAAATAAATATTTGCATTATAAATGGTGGATAGCAGTGTGTCCTGATTTTTAAAAATTTAGTAATTTATTTGCACATGAAGAAACCAATATTATATTAGGAAGGTAATAACAGTACACACAGTATTTAAGCAACCATGGATGGCATGTGTCCATTTGCGATCGCATTCTCACAAAAAGCTGAAATTGAACTCATTGTACATACACTCACATCGCAAGTGAAGCACTTTTACTTTCAGCTTACACTCACGTGACCGTTTAAAATGGGTTGAATCACTTGCTTGGATTGTCACGAACTGGCCATCATGATATGTGAATTAGAGGAACTTTTGATCCTGAACCTTAAGTTTTGATTCTGGCTGATTTTATATGTGCTTCAGAGGGGAAAAAAACCCTCTGGAGGACTTCTAAGCTGTCGTGGGTTTAGGAGATACTTTTAGTGTTAAAATGCTTCATGAACACTCTTAGATGAATTACTCTGGTGAATTGCTCCACCGGTTCCGTGCTCAATGCATGTTATAAGCAAATCGAACTAACAAGCATCTACATATGAGATGTAGTTCATGTGGAGCGCTCACATTTTGCATGCCGCTCTGAGAGACATTACAATTCCCAGATATTTCCAGATTTTCCATGACAGTTGGAACCCTAAGTAACTAGCTCAGAAACAACTTTCCTTTTCAACCAGCATCATGAATCCTCTTATTTTTTTTAACCCCTTCCCTCCAACCACATGGCCCCATTTTGGTATACAGTCTAATGGCCACTTTTCATCATCCAATCAATTCCCAATGAATGAAATCAAGTCCCACCCACGTTTATTTTTAAATACAACACATTGCGGAAGTAACTGGCGAATCTGCATTTCATGTTGACTTCAACACTGACTGCAATCCACACTGCAGGGTTTGCTGTGAAACTCTGATGAATGATGAACTGCAGTCTTGAATCATTGGTTTTGTGAAGTCTCATTTTACCTGCAGTAATAGCGGGCTGTTAGAGTCCTGAGCTTTAGCCCAATATGCGACCAGCTGCTCTACTGCGCCTGCGCAGATATAACAGAGACATGCCTGCGCCTGCAGTTCAGTATCTTCAGCAGATTCCAGCCTGGAGCCCAGCAGACCTGCATAAGCAAGAATCAGACATTTCTGCTTAAAAGGTATGAAATCAAACGTACAGAACTGTAGAATTCAAATTTCAGTTGAAAATATCTTTGGATATATTACAAAGAATGTTTGTCTCGCTTTTCAGAAAAAAATATCCAAATGTCCTAAAACATGACACATTCAGTTCAAAAGAAAACTTTTAGAAGGTACTACGACTTTGATATATACATTTTAAGTTTATTTGATATGCGAGTGGTGACTGATGGTCAGGTGAATAAAAGACAATCCTGTTTCAAGATGAAGTCATGCTTGATTCAGGACATTTGTACAATTGGGTATATTTGATTGGAAACAAATAAAAATGCAATTCTATCTAGTTTTAAGATACATTAATAGCTTTACTGGCAAGACATTTATGTTAGTTGGCTAGTTCAAATTCTTACCAAGGTGCACATATCCCACTGGCCCATCGGTTGTGCTTGATGTTACATTTGTTTGCCATATTTAAGTGTGTTTTGTTAGTTTCAATAGGGACATTTAATGTAGTGTAATAAAGATGCAAATGTGACCTCAATGTCCAGAAGAGATGCTGTAAAAGATGCTAGACTCACCGCAGAGAGAGGAGAACTCCTCTGGTTTGGCATAGGTCATGACTGCAGCTAAAGCTTCCTTCCAGTTCTGAAGGTCACAGGACTCCAAAATTTCCAACCAGTCTTTCATTAACACTGCACAAATGAGCTAAAATACATGGAGATGCTATGTTACTTTGGTAGAAAACATGGCCGGGTCTTAAAAACACCATGTATATGCTAGTGTTAAAAGTTGTCCTAAAAGTTGACAAAATAAACAATTAAAATGTACAGCCTTTCTCTCCAAAATATTGATGACATCATCTTGCTTTCACAGGGCTATCCAAATTGCATCAAATAAAATGCTCTCTAGAATGAGAACGTCCCTCCCCCTAATTCCACTCATCTCTGACTAGCAACAATAGTAGTAAAACATCATTACGGTGTTAAAAAAAAGTATAACTTAAAAAAGGGAATTAAATGATCTTCATTACACCCATTTCATTCAGCAGTTAGTATTAGAGCACATCTGAGAGATTGACAGGAAAAAAAAACATTACATTTAATTATACCCATTACTTTCTATATGTTTTGTAAGAAAATATGCAGAAAAAATTAAATCATTATCTATAAAAAAGAAAATGGAACAGTTAGTCAACCGATAGTGGATTTTGCCAACACCGATAACTAAATTGGTGGGAAAGGCAGATAGAAGATTAATCGTCCAATAGATTTGTATTAATAGATTAATCTTTTTTTATAGACAAAATAGTCACCAGATGAAGACTTTTTTGCCGATAATCAATAGTTAAAAAAAAGCAACTATCGGCACCGATTAATCGGCAAGTCTACCTCTACTTGTAATCTGGTGCAAAATGATAATTAAAAAATGTCAAGCACGAGTTTCACTTCTAATCGCTCCTTTAACAATGTGAAGTACTGAATAGTTGTGGTGGTAACATATCAGCAGTAGGTCAGTTTTATTGTGGCCTCACCTTGGATATTTTACTCTGTGTTGTGGTGAAGTATTTCTTCTGAGTCTTCGCCAGAAGCTCTGGACCACCTGCAATAGCCAGAATGATGCCATCCGCCATTCGGTTGTCATGGAGGCAGAGATTGACAGCAGCTTCATAATCCCCAGTGAGCAGTGCTTGAGTGATCAGTCCATCAATATCTGATCCAAAAGAAAACATAATATTAATTATAAATATAAAATGTATTTCTAACTCTTAATATAATGGCCCAAATGCTAAAAAAATAGAATTACTACAATTTGTACAATAGTTACGTAACATTCAGGTAAATCTATGTGTGAATGACTGCCAAAAATAGCCATAATGTTGAAGAACATAAAATAGTTCTAGCATAAAAGTAATAGCATAAGGAGAAACTTGCCCTGGCTGACTTTAAGGTTAACAACATCCAAGGCTGGGGCAGTAACAAGGTCTGAGGGAGGAGCTGGAGAATCTTCAGTGATGGAAGTCTCCTCAACAACAGGTTCATCATCATCAACAGGAATATCGTCTAGGTCAGACGTCTCTGCTTCAGACAATTCTGCTTGTTCGTCTGCAGGGCTATTCTCCTCAACCTGGATGAGAAAATTGTGTTACTGACAGTAAGCAGCAGCATAACTTCCTTACGTGATATTTGGTCAATTTTGTAATATTCAATATCTTTCACAATTTAATGCATGCCTTTCCAAACATCCCACAGAGAATATTTTGCAAGAAACCACTAGAACCTAAATTAGGAAGGAAACCTAAATCAAAGGAATAGTTATCCTAGATTATCAATACAGTTTTTAAAACTAAATAAATAACTGAATTTACGATTATAATTAAAAAATAAACCAAATAAACCCAACCAATGTCAAGCATTTGAAAACCCATTGAACAAATACTTTTCTATTGTAAAAGATCCATTACTTGAATCATCTAACTTAAATCACAAAAGATGTTAAACAACTGCTGACAACCTGAGGGGTTGTGTGTATTAAATTGAAGTGTGTAATTTCTGCACCACTAGCGGTAAACTTCATTGCAAAAATAAAAGTTTTCAAACTGCTTTCCCAAACACACCCCCCATCTGGAATTGATTGAACAAACGGATTGTCCTGCCCAAAACTCACACCATTAGCGGAGTCAATTTTGCTGAGTCTGGCTAAACTAGAAGCTCAAACAAATCTTTATAGTGCCATAGCGAGTAGGAAATCAATCAGCTTGATGGGTCCTTAAACAAGCCCTCATAATGAATCAAAGTGATTGACAAATTCACTTGTGAAATGGATTGCTGTGTCCATTTGACTGTATGTCAATGATTGGCTTATGATCAATAATATGGTAGTAAACAATACATTGTATTCTAAAGCCGCTTTTTGTATTGTCTTATCAATTATTAACTCTTCTGCTACAGGAATGTAATGCATTTTAATTATCTGAAAAAAAAATTAAAATAATAATAATAATAATAATAATAATATTATATATATATATATATATATATATATATATATATATATATATATATATATATATATATATATATATATATATATATATATATATATAGTTTTGAACGCAAGCACGTAATGCATGTCTGTGTTGTTCTGTCTGCTGGATGGTTGTTTTCTTCACTGTATAAACTGTGCGTTGCCACACAGCTGAAATTTAAATTACTGCCCTCTGGAGTAAACAGGTGGTAATACAAGCTTGCATTTCTCAGGAATCTTCCTTATTACGGTCCTGGGCATTAACATTAATTGCATGAATTTTTGTAACACGTTATTTAAAAAAAAACAAAAAAACAATTATTACATCGCACTGAATTAACGTGTTAAAAATCGACAGCCCTTATTTAACATAAATGACACACTTCAGATTTAACAAGAAAACAAAAGATACAACAAGGCTCATATTGCTATACTTGTTAGCAAACTACCACCAAGTGCAATAAAATCATGCATGATATACATAAGTTCTCCATGTCCAAAAGCAGCATTAAAAACAATTACAGTACCATTGGTAGAACAAGTATACCACAAGACTATGGTCTACTGTATTTTAAGGCTTGGTTAAGGTTAGTCAAATCTACTACTTTGCCAGCATTCCTGTGTGAGACTCAAGGTTTCAGAAGGAGTAGAGCTAAGCATTGTTCCTAACGTTTTTGTAATGTTTTCACCAAATTGTTTTGTTTTACCAAAAACATTGGATGTTTTGAGGTCATTTTCACACAGGGATGCAGCAGAACACACTAGCAGGTCTATTGCTGGGCCGGGTGAAGGTACCTCCTCCAATGCAGTCTCCTTTTTAACCCTGGTTTCTTTTGGGACAGCATCACCAGAAACCTCTTGGATCTGTGGTCTTGGCTGACAATCACCGGCATTCACACGATCAGTCTCAGAAACAAGGTTTGGTACCATCAGGTCAGATTCTTGTGCAGGTTGTTGGGGGTAAATTGGGGAAGCTTTCATAGACATGGCCTCTTGAAGTACGATGTCTGGTGAAGGGACAAGAGCAGTCCCTGATACTGGTTGAGGGTCAAATGGTTGCACTGCATTAGGTGCTGGTTGTTGTAGATCAACAAAAGATGTTTGTACTGACACAGGATACTGTAAATCAGCAGGTGAAGTTAGAAATTTAACTGATTCTTCCAATTCAAGTAGAGGAGCTAAAACAGATAGATGAGTCAATGCTGTTCCAGATGGTTGATGATCTGCTAGCACAGAATGTTGAAAGAGAACTGGTGGTGCAAATGATGGAAGAGACTCTATTGTCACCATTGCATTGGTAGGTAATTGTAAGTTTGAATTTTCCAGATCATACACTGACTGTTGGTGATCAGTTGGAGGCACAGGCTGATGTCCAGAAGGCAGATCAACCTGTAGTGTCATGTTAAAAGAGGAAACAAAGTCAATTGAAGGTGTCTGATCAAAGGAGGTGGTGGGATCAACCGGAGGTGTCTGGTCAAAGGAGGTGGTGGGATCAACCGGAGGTGTCTGGTCAAAGGAGGTGGTGGGATCAACCGGAGGTGTCTGGTCAAAGGAGGTGGTGGGATCAATCGAAGGTGTCTGGTCCAAGGAGGTGGCTAGATCAAATGGAGAGGTCTTATCCAAGGAGGAGGTGAGATCAACTAGAGGTGTCTGGTCAAAGGAGATGGTGGGATCAACCAGAGGTGTCTGGTCTAAGGAGGAGGCTAGATCAAATGGAGAGTTCTTATCCAAGGAGGAGGTGAGATCAACTAGAGGTGTCAGGTCAAAGGAGGTGGTGAGATCAATTGGTGAGATAAAGTCCACTAAGGGTTCTGACTCCGGTTTCACCTCAAGCTTAGGTTCTGCACTAGGGTCAAGTGTGGGCTTAAACAAAGATTTGTTCAAAGACTGAAGCTTAAGCTCGAAGGTTGGGGGATGTTCAGGTTCAAAACCAAGTTCAGACTGAGTGGCAGCCACCACAGCAATTGGTTCCGGTTTTGGATGAGCTTCAGGTACCATTTCAGGTTTAACAATAGGATTAGTGTCTGACCCAAGGACAGGGGCTGGTGTGGGGTGATGATTGGTTACCAGAGCAGAGTTTGAGGAATGCTTCACACACCACAGTTAGGATGAGATGGAATGCAAGCCGTGAAATATTAATCAAACAAAATGATTACAATGCAGAAATGGTGATGTGAGAAAAGCCAACGAAACTATACAGTATGTTTTTTAGCAGATGTAATGTAAAAGATCCCATTTCTCCAATGCTAGTCAATTGGGTACAAATAATAGGACAGAAAATAAATGAGCCAAAGACATATTCTTTGTAATTTTCAATGATGGCCAGCTTTGCTGTCATTTTTACACATTTGTAAGTAAATGTTGTATTAAACTTCCCAATAAAATAATGACCAAATCCTTTTTTACAATGTTGTTATCCACTGACCACATTAACAAAAGTAATCGGTGTTTGTAATCAAATGAAATAACAGCCTCTTCTTTGGCTCTTAAAAACCAATTACAATGTCAAACATACAGATGTGGCCTTTAAAATCATGTGAAAGAGAAACAGATTTCACATGGTATCACGCACAGTCATGCGGTGCAAAAAACACATTATCAGTAGGGGGAAGTCATGTCTCATTCTATGAACAAACATTGATTTCTAATGGTTTAGTCAGCCCATCATTTTTTGGGTTTGGAATTAATGAAAACTTAAAATATATGGCTGGCAAAGTTAGTGTTAATGCATGTGAAATGATTTAAATATGTTTAATGCCATTAAGGCATTTACTTTCTATTAGACTTCTAAGAACTAGAAGGAACATCAGGGTGTTGAGTACACACATGCAACAGTCAGACGTGCTTCCGGATCAGTATATGATAAGAAAATTATTGGAATCTGTAAAAACGTTTAAAAGAAGTCCATCACAGGACAAAAGCGGCAAAACATCGATTACATATGTAAGAACAGCATACTAGGGGGGTCTGGGTAGCTCAGTGGTAAAAGACGCTGGCTACCAACCCTGATGTACGCTAGTTCGAATTCCAGGGTGTGCCGAGTGACTCCAGCCAGGTCTCCTAACCAACCAAATTGGCCCGGTTGCTAGTCACGTGGGGTAACCTTCTTGGTCACTTTAATGTGGTTCGTTCTTGGTGGGGCGCATGGTGAGTTGAGCGTGGATGCTGCGGTGGATGGCGTGAAGCCTCCACATGCACTATGTCTCCATAGAAACTCAACGTGTTTAACAAGCCACGTGATATGATGCATGGGTTGACTGTCTCAGACACTGGGATTCAACTGGGATTCGTCCTCCACCACCGGATTGAGCTACGAGACCACGAGGACTTAAAAGCACATTGGGAATTCCAAATTGGGAGAAAAAGGGGAATAATCCCCCCCAAAAAACAGCCTACTCTACATCCAAGTGAAAATTGTTATATTATTTAAAAGCAGATGCGCATTTCTGTGTGTTGTGATGCAGTTTAAGAAATAAAGAATCTGTGTTTTTGTGCAAATGAAATGAGTAAAGAGCATCATTTCTGAAATCTACATCTAACCGTCTTAATAAAAATGCATATTTCACAACGAGTGCAGTCCAAATTAATTGCTGATCCCAACACTTGTTTTCTTTGCTTAAGGAACTGATTGCCTTCACATATAGAAATAAGATTTGTTGCAATAAATTTGTAATCTACAGACAGCCTTAATGAATTATAATTATTATAAATATTACTTGAAAATATTTATAAATTATACATGTTATTAAATTAATAAATATTGAAAATTACAGTTACTTTGCTGTAAAATTTCGAACTGTTCTGAGATTTTTCCACTTCAACATTTGATCAAACACAAACAGTATTATTATTTTTTTCATTAAATAAGACAATAATAACAAAATGTAAACCAAAGGGCCCTTTTATACCCGTCAATACCGGCTAAAAAAACAAGAGTTTAAAATTTGCCAGTTCTGTGCAGATTTTAAGCGGATTAACAGTCTGAACTGGAAATTGTAAAAAGCGAATAAGTGTATATTCACAAGAACTTCACGAAATTCTTCAGCAAGTCTGATATCAATATCAGGAACACGGATATTAGAAGCATGCATATCAGAAGCTCAGTTAAATGTGTTCCACTAAAATAACTCGGAAATCGAGTGGTGGTGGCGTAGTGGGCTAAAGCACATAACTGTTAATCAGAAGGTTGCTGGTTTGATCCCCACAGCCACCACCATTGTGTCCTTGAGCAAGGCACTTAACTCCAGGTTGCTCCCGGGGGGATTGTCCCTGTAATAAGTGCACTGTAAGTCGCTTTGGATAAAAGCATCTGCCAAATGCATAAATATAAAATGTAAATCTGCTCTGAACATCATGTTTGCACTTAAATTAAATTCAAGTATTATTAGAAGAAACGGGATGCCGGTTTTTAGAATTTCCTTTTTCTTCTTTTACTTTTAGAAGCTCAGTATGTAATACATGTATTCCACTAAGTAACTCCAATCCTGCCAAGCTATCCAAATGTTTTTTGTTCATTGAATAAGGCAATAACACCAAAATTTAAATGAAAGCACCCTTTGGTTACCCATCATCAAATAGAAGTGCAAATGGTGGCTGTGTTCCCATCGGCTTTCAGAAGAATCAGTTTATGACATTTTTTACTGAGACTTTAGAATGAAAACAATAGTGTTGTTATGCTATTTAGGCATATTATAAATGTTCATAGCAATGAAAACTAAAAAACTAAAACTAATTGATTTTGATTCAAGTGAATCCTCCGATGCTAAAGTTGTAGGAAAGAACCCCCTATGAATAAAATGTAAACAAATTCCCCCTATATTACATTATTATGTTATTTTTAAATGCTTGTAAACTAATGATAAATGATTTCAGGCAATTGCGTGTTGTTAGTTTGGTTTAAAATGAACATTTTCATCTTTTCTGTATCTTGTTCATGCTGTTTTATTTTGAGTGTGAATTATTCCACGCATCTTTTTAAAGCGCTGACAGCCAGATAAGACCGCCAGACCAATCCTGCGCAAGATTGTGTGAAACCGTCTAAAAAAGCGTACGTTTTTAAAGGCCACCTTTGTACTGAAATGAACTCCAGTACAGTTGACAACTTCAGCATTAACATCACAGCCAGTGCACTTACCACATTGGCCTCATCAGATTTGCAGTCTCCTTCTAATGCTGATGCAATCTGAAAACCACAAACAGAACTGGTTAAGATCTACAATCTTAGAAAGTACACAAATAATGCTGAGTCCCACTACACCTTGTGAGAAAAGTATAAAACGCACCTTTATGGCCAATTCCTCCTCCTTGTAACCCAACAGTTCCAAATATTTCCCTCGTGCATCATCTTCAAAGTTGACCTAGAATAGAAATATCTATTGATTCCATGAAACTTGCAAGTGTCACAAGAACAGGACGATTTAGGAAGCATTTGAGTTTTTTTCACCTTCAGAAAAGACCACACAGTTTTCTCAAACTCATTCTGAGCAGCTTCAACCTTTGTCTGGCAGTACTCCAGAAAGTTTCCTGCAGTGAGGGTAGTCTGAAGTTGGTTTGAGCGATCCAGGAAATCCGTTTCAGTCACAACCTGACTAATGTGAACAACATGGGCGGCGGTTTGCTGGGGCTGCTGGGCCGTTGACTTGATGTTGTCCAAAGTGACTAGTTTTCCGCCAAACTGTATGAAATTATTGTGGAACAAGAACAATGTTTAGTGTGTCTAAAATGTCAAGCGAAGGTTGACTTTTATTACAAACTTGCCACTTACAGCAAAAGATGCTCCGACTGGTCTACGAATCCATTTGGGGGGTTTCTTCAGAGGTGTGATGGTACTTTGGGTGGTAGTGTGTTGAGGCAGTTGCAATGGAGGTAGTGTCTTCCCCGTGCCAAAAGGATCCATATTTCCAAATGAGCTACTTAACTGGACACCCAAGGAACATCATGAGTAATTGTGAGATGAGCAGACTAACAAGTCAATGTGCTTACGTTCAGAGTTCAGTTGTACCTGATCAGCCTGGGCATTAATTGCGTTATCATTGCTTCCTCCCATGATGGAATAGATACTGATGTGTCCATCAAAGGCTGCAGCAGAAAGCACCGCTGGGTTTCTTGGGCACCACTGGATATCGAAACACCACTGAGCACTGGTGGGCAGTTCATACAGGACCTGAAATGTACCATGTTTGAAATGAAAGCAGTAAAGGTTTTTATTAGAGAACTTTAATTCATTTAAATATTGATTGGAATTGCTACATTTTTGAGCTGAAGCGTTCAGTTTTTGATAAAATGACAGTTTTCTCTCACCCTCATTCCACCCCAGATATATGTATGACTTTCTTTCTTCTGATGAACACCAACAAATATTTTTAGATGAATATTTGAGCTCTTCAGGGCCTCACAATGCAAGTGAATGAGTACCAACATCTTGTAGCTTGAAAAAGCACATTAAGAAAGTAATCCATAAGACTCCAGTAGTTAAATCTATATTGTCAGAAGCGATATCATAGGTGTGGGTGAGAAACCACAGTACTTTGATCATGAAAAAACCTTTAACTAAATAGTACGTAAATAAATAAACGGCAATGGTGTTGATGTCGGAGTTGTTGTTGTGTTCATTCGATAGCTGTATTGCATCGTCAGTGCTGTCGTGTTCAGGGCAAAATTATTTCATTTAAGCCGGATAGCTTGATAAGCATCCATGATCAATAATTAAGTCCATTTTTTTACTATAAATTCTCCTCTCTGCACAGTAGGTGGCGATACGCACAAAGAATGCAAATCGCCAAAAACAAAAGAAGAATAATGTGAAAGTATAAGAGGAGATTTATAGTAAAAATGGATTAAATATAAATCCGTTTCTCACCCGCACTTATCATATAGCTTCAGAAGACATGGATTTAACCATTGGAGTCGTGTCAATTACCTTTATGTGCTTTTGGAGCTTCAAAGTTTTGGTCACCATTCACTTGCATTGTTTTGACCAACAGAGCTGAAATATTCTTCTGATAATCTTTGTTTGTGTTCAGCAGAAGAATAAAGTCATACACATCTGGGATGGCGTCATAAGAGAATTACAATTTTTGGGTGAACTATCCATTTAAGGAAGGAAAAATGGACAGAGGCAGATTTCTTAAGGAATACTCTAGTTGAACAGCGATCACAGTTTTCATAAAGTCTCACCTCAGCTGTGTTTGGGTTCCAGCACAGTATTCTGTTATCTTTCCCACAGCTCAAGAGCAGCTCTGGATCTGCTACACTCCACGCTATGGCCAGCACACCTCTGATAACACATATGCACACATGAGGATACAGAAATACTCATGGCCAGTGAGGATTTCTGTCGATATACTGATGAAATGTCCGTCTACCTCGTGTGGTTCTCCAGCACTTTGAGAGGAGAGGTGGCAAAGCGCAGGTCCCACATTTGGATGACGGGCATTCGGTCATCTTCAGAAGCCAGAACCAACTGAGTGGCCACCTCTGGGTTCCAGGCCAGACCAGAACAATGCATCTAAACCACAACGCAAACACTCCCATTAAACATCACAAACATCTTTTTGAGCATATCAAATCTGAGCCAAATCAATCACATGCAAAATCACATGCGCTGTGCCTTTGACATCACATCTCAGATACTACATAAGCAAAGAAGTGGAAAAAAAACTCTTTTGGTCTCAATACTGTTATGGTCAGAATTAGGTTTTGGGTTAAGAGTATATTTATGAAATGACTAAAGTGTTGACGAATATTGGACGCGATTTGCCTTTCTTCATTTAAAGGGCTACTACGTTCTTGCACTTGTCAAGCGCATCACATCTGTAGTTCCAGCTATGGACACTTGGAGGTGCAGTTTGTCATCAGGAACGCATACACCAATTTTGGCTGAAAGCGTTCAACCTCTTTTTTTGTGAGATCAGTCTGGATGGTATCAGATGGTAATATGGTACTTTAATATATGGCTAATTGACACCCTAACCCTAATTGAAATCAACATCGAGATTGTATGTTAAAATGTATATTAACACTCTGGGATCTGAGGGTATTTTGAGCCCTGGAGAAGTTTTGACATGCCTTGACATTTGTGCTTTTTTTCAGTTGCTTAAAAACATATTAATGGCTAAAGTCTGATAACACTGTATTCAGCACAAACAGGGCTACAATAATATGCGAGCAACATGTGTGTACATGTTTGGTTTTTTGAGAAAATAATGTTTATGCATGGTTTCTGAAAAAACTAACATTTTAAGTCACTGAAATAAAGTCATATAACACATACTAAACATCTGTCCACAAGACTTTTGAGAACTTGATCTTGTAGCCCATGATGTGAAAACCATCCTGATCACTCATTCATACAAAACAATATAGTAATTGACACTTTTAGTGTTAGAAAGGCCACAAGTTATCAGTTATTTTTCAAAGTTTAATCAAGGCTGTTCAAAAGCAAAATTCTTCCACAAACCCTGTTGCTGTGATCGCTGACTTTGATGATTAGGTCGTTTTTTCTTAGATCCCACACTGAGGCTTTTCCGCTGGGACTGGCCGAGGCCAAGATGTGCTGCACCTGTCTGTTCCATGCAACACAGCTGATGTCCTCTAGAGGCTAAAACAACAACAAATACAAACGTCAACACCAGAAACGGAAAGTTCATTAACTGAAACTTTGAATGTTTAATACTGTTCGTTCAAATCGCAGTGATAGCAATTACCACCAATGACATTCAGAAAAACAGATTAAAACATAAGCACCATATAAGTGGTGTATAAGACCTGTGTTTTGGGTCCTGGTGTCATCGGGGAGCTGAAGCTGTTCAAATCCCAAATGTAAATTTCTGACTCATTTCCTCCAGATGCCACAAGGTTTGTCTAAAAAGGACAAGTCTGGTCATTTACATTTTTCATAACTACTAACTATAATGGAAAAATCATAATTCTTGTACACAGTGACGGAAGTCAAGGATGAAAGCATGGTTTGCGTGATTACCTGAAATGAGTTCAAGTCAAGAGCTCTGACTGGCCCTGTGTGTTTCTCGCTCTGTGCAATGATCACTTCACTGTCACCAGCGATGATTTTAGAGGCATCATAGAGGATGATGTTTCCATTCTCCCCTCCAGCAATGAGAACTCCTGATGGAATACCCTCGGATTCAATGCCATGAGCGCCCCACACAAGCTTGTGGTATCTGGCAACAGAAGGGTTACTGCATCAGTTTATGTTAAAGGAAGAGCTCACCTAAAAATCTCATTTCTATCATTATTTACTGATCCATCCTCAAGTCGTTTCAAACCCAGGCAGTATGACTTTTTTTCGTGGAACACAAAAGGAGAAGTTTTGAAGAATCTCATAGCTGCTCTTTTCCATACAAAGAAAGTGAATGGTGACTGACACTGTCAAGCTCCAAAAATGACAAAAAAGCAGCATAAGTGTAGTTCATACGATTTATGTACTATATTCCAAGAATTCTGAAGCCATATGATAACTATGTATGAGAAACAGACCAAAATTTAAGTTATTATTTTCCAAAAAATCCTGTTTTGGCTCAATTAAAAAGAAAAAGTGCGTCGACATAAGGGGTGGGTAAAAATATTGTCCCAAGATCGAACTTTTACTCTATCCACTAAAATGAGAGGAAATCCCTCACATATACAATTAATTTCATGCTATGTGACTAATAAATTATATATTTGGTAACTGGCTGGTAATTGTTTAGATTTCACTCGCCAGTGAATGAATTGTGTAGTATTGTGGTGTAGAATTCAGCAGTGAGATCCTTTTACTGTGTGCTGAGTGTAAAAGTTGTGCCGTGTAATGTTTGTCCAAAGACAAGATTCACACAACCAATTTGTCACTTTAAGATCTATTATACACTTTGTTCTTAACAGTCAGATGGAAATTAAATTAATAAAAAAGAAACTTTTAATTCTAATTACTTAATGCAAGGATGAGATAATGCCATTCGAGTTTCTCTCATTAACATACGCTCTTTACAGAAATGCCGTTTTCTTAAAGAGACAGTACCGGTTTGACAGTGATTAAACTTAAATTTCAGCCTGTTAAGGGGCCTGGGCAGCTCAGCGAGTCTTGATGCCGACTACCACCCCTGGAGTCGCGAGTTCGAATCCAGGATGTGCTGAGTGACTCCAGCCAGGTCTCCTAAGCAACCAAATTGGCATGGTTGCTAGGGAGGGTAGAGTGACATGGGGTAACCTCCTCGTGGTCACGATTAATGGTTCTCGCTCTCAATGAGGTGCGTGGATCATGGAGAGTAGCATGAGCCTCCAGATGCTGAGTCTCCGCGGTGTCATGCACAATGAGCCAAGTGATAAAATGTGTGGATTGACTGTCTCAAAAGCAGAGGCAACTCGGCCACCCGGACTGAGGCGAGTAACCGCGCCACCATGAGGACCTACTAAGTAGTGGGATTTGGGCATAAAATAAAAAACATTTCAGCCTGTTCCTCACACAGAGCTATTGAAAGGCTTCAAATAACGATGTAACATGAGTAGTTATACAGACTACTCTTATGATAGTTGTACAATGTTTTTATCTTTTCTGGAGCTTGACATTTGTATGGAAAAGATTTGCATTAAAATTGTTCACAACTGTGAAGTGAAAAAAGTGATGAATGAATTACAAATAAATCAATGTTTAAGTTGCAGTATGTCACACTAAAAGATCCAATAAATAAATACATGAAGCCGCATAAAGTCACCAAGGTTCAAGTTGTAAGTCCATATATTTTCTAAAATACAAACCTCTGTACAACGGTACAGGGTAACATTTGTTTGGGTGTCATTTGCATGAGATGCCATTGTAAAGTGTTACCATACAGTGAGATCTGATGTCAGTACCTGTGCGGAGAGGAGAAAGAACCACATGATTTCATGGCCAACGTGGGCTCAGCCAGATCCAATTCAAAGATCTCCAGTGATGCATTGGTGCTGAAAGTTGCATCGAGCTGTTGAGCCGAGGTACCTGAACACAGAAACATCCATCAATAAGTTGAATACAAAGATTCCAACTTTTTGACCAATACATTTCAATGACTTTTACATTAAATTTCCAGTCGTTTGTGATTACTGGATAAGCGTTTTTAAAATAATTTTGATACAGATCCATTTGCTTAAGAACCATAATAAACTTGTTTGATAAATTCATTGAAAAGAGCCAATTCAATAGAATGATTCATTTCAATTAAACAAATTGGACAAACAAACAAACAAATAACACAATGTGCATAAGCTGACAACACACAAACAATTATAATCTTTCATGTCTTTATTGAACACATCCCATTAAACGTTCACAGTGCTGTGGTGGCAATAACCTCAACCAACCATTTCTGGTAGCTGCGGATATGACCTGCACAACGTTCAAAAAAATGTTTTTTATGCCATTCTGTAGTGGATTAAATTTAGCCAACAGCCAACTTTTACTGAGCTTCAGCTGGCACACAGCCAGCCTGACATTATCCTGTAGGAGATCTTGTGATCTTGGGAATTCATATTTCAATCGGTGATGGCAAGCGGTCCAGGCATCAAGGCATCCGCAAATCATGATGCACCCTCCACTGTACTTCATCGTTGAGATGATGTTTTCATGTTGGTATGCAGGGCCCTTTATATGCCATACATAATGCTCAAGTTCTTCCCAAACAATTCAACCTTAGTTTTATCAGACGACAAAACATTTTCCTAATCACATTGAGGAGTGTCATGTTGGTCTTTGGCAAACTTTAGGCATGCAGCAATGTTTTATTTTTTTGGAAAGCAGTTGCTTCATTCGTGGTGTCCTGCCATGGACACAATGGCAGTTTGATGTTTTCCATATAGTAGACCCATGAACAGAGATGTTACCAGTTCCAATGAGTCCTACAAATCTTTAGCAGTCACTCAATGGTTCTTTTTTACCTCACTGAGCATTCTGTGGTGTGCCCTTTCAGTCATCTTGGCTGGACGGCCACTTCTAGGGAGAGTAGCCACAGTACTTTTAAGTCTCCACATACAGACAAAAGGGCTGAAATGATCAGCTGACGTTATAGACTACGTTGACAAAAACAATTGCCGACAGTTTTCATTGTTGAATAGTTGTTTGATCTCATTTAAAGTAACATCACATTAAACACCAATGATCACACGCAAGAGTAGCACTGCAGTTCGCAAGTGACTGAGGTGTGGCAGAATACAGCTCACAGTCCAGATGCACTCTAAACTTTCCAAACAGCATGCAGTGATGTAGATCACAAAGTATTATAATGCAAAAATACACAATAAGTAAATACAGAAGCAGTGATTTTAGGAAGAAAAGGATGAGGGTGTTGACAATGTTGAGCACTACAAGTACTTGGGTGTTTACTTGAACAACAGACTGGACGACCAACACTGACGCGGTGTACAAGGAGATGAGCAGACTCTATTTTTTGCGGAAGCTCAAATCAGTAAATGTGTGCACCAAGATGCTGGAGATCTTCTACCAGTTTGTGGTTGTGAGTGCCATGTTTTGGGTATAGCATCAGTGCCAGAGATGTCAGCAGGATTAATAAACTCATTCGTAAGGCCGGATCTATCCTTGGTCAAAACCTGGAGGCGTTTGAGTCAGCAAGGAGCAGGAGGTCACTGAACAAACTTCTTTTATCATGGAAAATCCATCCCACCCCCTCTATGAAACGCTACTAAGACATGTAGCTCATTTTCTAACAGACTTATTCAGCTCCGCTGTCATAATAAACGTTAAAGGAAAACATTCTTAATTTTCACCATAACACTTTATAATAGCTCACCTTTGTTTGACAGGTGATACTACCTTCTGTACATATTGTTTTTACTAATATATATATATATATATATATATATAGTTTTTATTATTACTGGTTTTACTGTTTATATTGCACATATCTTTTATTTGATATTCAGTGTTTGTCATGTGGATCTGCGATCTGCTTTTATTATTATTGTTATTCTTATTCTTTTTTTTTATCCCCTTTGATGGGACAGACATGGGAGACATTTGGAATGCCCAATTCCCACTACTTAGTTGGTCCTCACGGTGGTGCGGTTACCTCAATGCAGGTGGCGGAGGACAAGTCTCAGTTGCCTCCGCTTCGGAGACTGTCAATCCATGTAGCTCATCATGTGGTTCACTGTGCATGACACCGTGCAACTCACAGTATGTGGAGGCTCACGTTATTCTCTGTGATCCACGTACAACTTACCACATGCCCCACTGAGAGCAAGATGCCCTAATCGTGACCACGAGGTGGTTACCCCATGTGAATCAATTTGGTTACTTAGGAGACCTGGTATTATTGTTATTCTTAATCTGTTGACTAAGCTACTGTAACATAACAATTTCCCACATGGGATCAATAAAGTATATTTAATCTAATTGCGGGGGTGCTTGTCCCTCAAGTGTGCAAGCTGAATGCAGCTAGATTATAACATAATGGCTCACGACTTATTGAATCTTAATATATGTCACTATGTCATCTTATAGTGAAGAAATTTGGCAATTTGGAAATTTTTTGTGAGCTAAAGATGGATTGTGAACAGAAAGGTGAGAGGGTAGTCCTCGCCCCATTTTACACTGCAACAAAATATGTTTTTGTTTGGCCTGCTTTCCAATCTAAATATCTAAAACTCCTTTAAAACAACATACATTTTCTTTAGCAGCTATACTGCAGATTGTTATCAGAGAAAGTTGAGTATAATATTAAAAATATAAATATATTAAAATATCAAAATCCTTAAAAAGAAAAAGATGCATTCAACTGAGAAGCAGCATATAAGATATTAGCATATAAGATATTAGCATATAAGCAGCATATAAGCTTCAGAGAATAGATCTTGAATACAAATATACTTTGTCTTTACTGCATTCGCAGACATATAACCAAGTGAAAAAAATACACTTATATACAAAATACACTTATATTTAAGATACATTCTCTTAAAGCAAGTCTACATATCTTGCATGTCACTTCTCAAGTCAATGTATCTTGTTTTAAGTATTTTTAGACAATTTTAAATTTTAGACAAAAACACTTGATAACAATAGGATTTCTTTGCAGTGAATTTCTTTACTGAATGAAACTTGTACAACAAAAGTATTTTTCCCCTTTAATTCAGTGAATGTCATTTAGATGCATTTTTAAAAGATGAATTTGTCCTCTTTATTGTTTGTAAGCACATTTAATACAACATTTTAAGTCGGGACACAGGCTGAATAATTGGTTAAGAGCTAATGATTAATCATTGCAACAATTACCAAATAGTCGAATAATCATTCGATTATCCAAATAATAGTTAGTTTGTCAATTTGTCTATCTGTGGACAGATGAATATCTAAACTCTTCAAGATAACTTTGTAACCCTTTCCAGCTTTATGCAAAGAAACAATTCTTGATCAATTCTTTTGAAATCTCTTTTGCGAGGCATAGTCCACGTCAGCAGATGCTTCTTGCAAATAGCAAACTCAAAATGTTTGAGTGCTTTTTATAAGTCAAAGTAGCGCTAACCCACACCTCCAATCCCGTTTCATTAATTGGATGCCAGGTTTGCCAACTCCTGACTCTAAGGACCATTTTTCGGGTCAGGGTTCACTTACTTTATTCCACAGCACTGTGAATGTTTAATGGTATGTGTTCAATAAAAACATGACAAATTTGAATTGTTTGTGTGTTGATGGCTTAAGCACATTGTGCTTGTCTATTCTTGTGACTTTAATGAACATGAGATCACATATTATGACCAATTAATGCAGAAAATCAGCCAATTACATAGGCTTCACATACATTTTCTTGCCACTGTATATATAGTTCATGTTATATTTAAGGAATGGCCGTGTTCAACACAAGTGAAGCTGAATCAACAGAATTTGTGGGATATTCTTGATTACCATGAAAAACAATTGTAGTTACAGTAAGGCACTTACAATAGAGGTGAAAGGGGCCATAACATTAACATTAATATACACACGGTTTCAAAAGTATAGCCACAAGATGTACATTTTATACATGTTAACATGATTTTTACCATGACAAAGTCACAAACTAACCATGTCATGTAAAGTTATATCCAATATCAGGATTACAGGGGTTTGTTTTCATGACTACAGTGTTGTTATTCAATACACCTTTACACTGATAAGTTATTTTGTCTCACTAAATTCATGTTAACATATATAATGTTTCCATCTTGTGACTACACTTTTAAAACAATGTGTATTTTTAAGTTTATGGACTGGCCCAATTCACCATATTTTTTGCATCTTTTTTTCCCACTTTTCTTTGTGGAAATCAACATTATGCCACAAATGCTGTTAATTGGGGGCCTGGGTAGCTCAACGAGTATTGATCTCGACTACCACCTCCTCGTGGTGGCGATTAGTGGTTCTCACTCTCAATGGGGCATGTGGCAAGTTGTGCATGGATCACGGAGAATAGCACGAGCCTCCACATGCTGCGAGTCTCCGCTGTATCATGTACAGCGAGCCACAACATGTAATGTAATGTGTGAATCGACTATCTCAGAAGCAACTGAGACTTGTCCTCCACAACCCGGATTGAGGGGAGTAACCGCACCACCACGAGGACCTAGTAAGTAGTGGGAATTGGGCATTCCAAATTGGGGATAAGAGAGCATAAAAATTAAAAGGGGACAAAAAAATGCCATTAATTGAGCTTAACTTGTACTGAACCCAGAATATTCCTTTAAGCATTAGTTATACAATATTTATAAATGACTTATTAAAAATATTGCACTAAAACATAGAAACAAACATGCATTTATCTCTTGACTTGATGGGTTGATACAAGTCAAATTTCTCAATTCTACTGGACCATATGATTGGAATACTTGTGCAATGTCTGGAGGCATTAGAGCAGCAAATAACCAGTTAGTTACCTGCTGCTAGATATACAGGGTGTTGCTGCACTGGACTCCATGCCTGAATGGCTGTTCGGTTGATTTCTTTGAGCTTCATCTATGACACAAAAACACCACAGAGTTATTACTGACTCCATACATGTGTTATGAGCTATGATTACATGAATAGCTTCAAATATGTATTTGAAGACAATTCAAAATGCAGTTATATAGAGATTAACTGAGAGAACCTCCTGAAGATAAAGGCATTAATAACTCATAACCCTAATCAAACATTTTATTATGTCACAGCTGCAAAGTAACCAAGTGGCTCTGACATATTCAGGAAGCAGCGAGCTTGGAAAGCCAACAAATTCAATAATATCCTCATGATAAATCATTTAAGACATCATATAACACAATCACAATCTAGTTTCAGGCTGTTCTGCAGTTACTTAACAGGCAATCAATTCATTTCTTATTATAATACATTGCAATGCATTAGAAGAAACAGCGTGTAACAATATATTTATTGAACTAAATGCGCATTTGTGATATCTATATAATTACTTTGCATTTAAAACAGATAACTGTAGCAGAGTGGCTAATGCAGCAATCCACTTAGGGATTTTCATAGTTTTTAAAGTGTTTACCTTAACTTTTCGTGCTTCCACCACTCAAGCACAGTCTCGTCCACGCATAAACTCGAGTGTTAAGTGAATTAACGATATAACTTTATAAGATCCGTGTGTTTGTGTTGGAGGTTTGTCCCGGCTGCGGATAGACTGAATTCCACGTCTCCACTGCTGTACATCAACGTGGCACAGTAAGGTCCGCCCACCGCCGTGACGACTTCCGTCAACAACTCCCTCCCCCTCGGGCGACGAATTCCGGCGGATAAACTCTTTGATGTTTAAGTGTTTAGTTGCTATGGCGTTTGCGCGTGTCTGTGTTTGTGCTGCTCAAATCACAATTAGTGACGCTAAGAGCAGCTTCAAAATGTTTATTTGCGGGTTGTAATATAATTTTTTACTTGTACATGTGTTTTCATTTATGAAATCCTTTTGAAATACACGTGGACATATTGTATTAATCACATTAATATCAGTGTACACTCCCTAACAAAAACATAATGGTATAGTCAGATGGCAATGCCCTGGTACTTTGATATACAGTATATTATGGTAAATAATGAACTGAATAATTACCATATTCAGAAACTATATTTTTTCCATGGTACTTCATCTTACCTCATAGAACACAATGCTATTCACACGGTACATCCCCCAAAACATGGTAGAACCATAGTGCGTGTTCATTTCATAACACCATAATTCCATAAATATGCCAACCTCACATTCACTAACATTAATGACAATGTGGTAGCAGGTGGCAACATAGCTCAACAAACTGAAAATAAGTGGAAGTGGAAATTGACATCAGTTTGTAGGCAAATCCAGAAGGCTAATTCGCTATTGGCTCCCTCAGGAATTTCCTTTTATATATAAAAAGTTTAATTTTTTTTAATTTTGGCCCCTTTTCTCCCTAATTTGGCATGTCCAATTTCCACTAATTACTAGGTTCTCGTGGTGGCACGGTTACTCACCTCTATCCGGGTGGCTGAGGACAAGTCTTAGTTGGTTCCGCTTCTGAGGCGGTCAATCTGCACATCTTATCGCGTGGCTCGCTGTGCATGTCACCACAAACTTACAGCATGTGGAGGCTCATCCTATTCTCTGCGATCCACGTACAATTTACCATGCGCCCCACTGAGAGTGAGAACCATTAATCGTGATCACGAGGAGGTTACCCCATGTGACTCTACCCTCCCTAGCAACCGGGCCAATTTGGTTGCTTAGGAGACCTGGCTGGAGTCACTCAGCACACCCTGGATTCAAACTTGCGACTCTTAGCAAATGCAAAAAACGTGTTTGACAGAACTGCTAAGTGCTCCAGTGACTAAATTAAAACTAAATAAAACTATGTTAACTATTTGAGATTTCTTGTTGTAGGTATGTACCATTTCTGTGTCAAGTAAATTTGACTTACTCTGCCTACACCTGTAGAAGCTTCAACAATATTATTTCTTCTCTCAGAGTACATCTCCTGGACTAGAGACTGTCAGTCTGCATTGCTCTATTCATTGGTGAAATAGAAAGTTGAACACAGGGGTGAGTGGGGTGAAATGAGCCAGTGGGTAAGTTGAGACACCCCTGTATCTAGGCAACTGTGCAATGTTTTGGTCATGTGACATTATTTAAGGAACTGCTGATCATAGCGTCTGCGATTGAGAGGAGCGCAAAGGAAAAGTGGTGAGTGGTTTACACTTGGTGTCACTTACCACAAAAAGTGTACACTTTGGTGTCCCATTACATTTTTTAAAGCATTACAGAGGCACAAAGCCAAAGTTTTTGGATTTGTGAGAACTATTAGATTTGTTAAAGCTACACCATTAAAAAAATAACAAAATGTTATTAATGAGTTAGTGCAACAAAAATCCATCTCCCAAACCACGTCTTTACCCAAACACACTTTGATAAACCTATAATAGTGATTTATATTTTAGAGCGGATTTCGTGGGAAATTGCATACTTACGCCATTCGCCCTTGCGCGTTGACGTCGTACACAGAGAAAATAAGTTACGGCTACTGTATCGCGTGTATGGTTTGGGATTAGCATGAAGCTGAATGTTTGTTATCACAACGAACAAGAAAAATTGACCATGGATCATTCAAAATGGCAAACCTCTGTGGAATCACTGGTTGTAAAAACAAAGAAACCCAGAACAAAGCAGAGTCCACAAGCTAAAAGGGAAAGCAACAGAGTCCGTAATAAAACCCGAATCAACATCGGCTAGGTTTTTTAAAGGTGGTGACAACTCCAAAATCTGAAAAGATTTAAAAGTGACCCAGAGATGGCTTTTTTCTATCTCAAGAGGTAAGATATTTTATTGATATGATTTAGGTGTAGTTGTGTAATCACACACACACACCTGTTGCTAGCACACATGTGTATTTTTCTGTATAACGGTGATAATTTATATAAATAAATCCTTTAGTCCTAGGCTTGCCAAGGACATGTGAGTCTTGAAATTATGTTGAACACTGTTTGGTAACAATGACAATCTATAAATGAGTTATACTGTGATCTTTTTGGCCAGAATATCCTGCAGTTATAAAAACTTTTCAACGTTTGACCTAATCAGACTAGCAACCATTATGTCTAATTGTAACAGTTCATTTTCATGGGCAAGGAAGAGGCGAGAAACCGGCTTGACATATAACTTAAAGGTTTAATGGGAAACTCAAAAGACAAACACATAAGACAACGGACATGTCCGTGAACGAGCTCTCTCTCCCGCGTCGCCGTCCGCGAGTGGCCTTTATCCCTCTTGACGGCTTAATTAGCCTAATACGGGACCGGGCGTGCGTAATCACGCCCCGGTCCCGCCCTCCACCGTGCCACACTAATGTTAACGAACATTTCCTAACTTTTGTAACATAGTGTATTTCAAAACATCCTTTTTTGCATAACGTGGCGGATCATTTTAGCTTATGTCTGCTTTTTTTATTCCATACATAACTCCTGCTCGAGGCTTCTGTAAATATTTAGTTCATATGTAGGGTTATGTTCTACCTAAGTTTAATGGTGCAATGCTCAAATATTTAGTAATGCATCAATTGTGACTTAGTGCCTATAGTGCGCCACAACTAGCCTAAGTTATAACTTACGTATAGCTGGTGCAACTGGCCCCCATGTGCACTTGTGTCTGTTTTGGTTGTGTGTTAGCACATGACTTTGTGTTTATATGCCATGTGCTTCCACCTTGTTGTTACCCTCATCACTCTCCCTCATTCAGTCCTTGTTATGTTAATTGTCTACACCTGTTCCTCCTGTGCCCTACCTGTATATATTGTGCTCCTTTGATTTGTTGCTCTGGCTTCAGTTTGGTTTGTAATTGTTTTTGTTTTTTTCGCTTTAGTTATTTTCTTCCTTGAGAGTGTTTTGGTTTCCCTGTTTTAGGGTGACCATATTCTGGTTTTCCAAAAAGATAACTTTTTTTCTGCAGGGGTAGGGTAGAATAATAAATAATAATAGGGTTCAAAACAGAGTTACTATGAACGCAAACTTTAATACAGTGAAAAAGACACACTAATAGCATAACACAAATACAATTGACCAACATTCTTTTGATTGTCCATGTACTAAAATGATATTAAGATATTTGATGCCATGTGTGTACATTCATTTACTATTACTATTATTTTGAATGGCCATGGAAAATGAAGCAATGTGATATCAATTTTACCTGGTCGCAAAATGTAGTCCGTTAATTTACCTGATGAACTTTCACCTTTTGCTGACCCTTTATGCTTCGCAGAGCTAATGTGTGCTTCTAAATCACTTGTACCTTTATTAGCAACTGACACATAAGTGCCAGCTTTACATGCCATACATTCTGCTTTCCATGGATCTCGACATGGATAAAAGCATGGGAATTTTTTGTGCAAATCGTCTGTAAATTTTCATAATAAAATCGTTTTGGCATTGTTTCCACTCAGCTGTCATTTGCCGCTATTGTCAAGCAACTGTTTGTTGCCGAGCACAACACGAAGAGACAGGCAGGAATTTTTTCCAATAGTTGCTGCAAGCCTCTTATAATCGGCCAATTGGTGTGCGAGAAGGTGGGACTTACAAAGAGGGGTTAAAGCAATGCAAATATTCGCACACGTCACACAATGAATTATTAGACCAGATGCACATCATAATGCAAATAAAGTCGAATCCCAGACATTTCCGCAAATGTTGAAATCCCGGCCGGACGCTTTTTTAAGGTCAGAAAAAGAGACATATGGTCACCCTACCCTGTTTGTTATTCTTATTTAATAAATGTTTTGTTTTTTTTTGCCTCATTCCTGCCTTTGGGCCCTCATTCCTGAAGCAATTTGTGACACTAGGTAAAAATAAATAAAAACAATTGACCTATGCAAAGCTGTTAAACATTTTTAGCACCGGTCACTAATCATTTTGTTGCCACTGGTCTGACAAACTGAGTGAGGTCTTTTGGATACAACAAATGAAACTACTTCACTTCCCTTTAGCCATATCCATGTTATCAGTTTGATGGCAACTCTCTGAGGGGTTTGAACACCATATGAAAGATCAGGTTGTGGATGGATGTGCTGATCCCTGAAAGTATGTGAAACATTTAATAGACCTACTGTCAGTATGCAGAGTAATTAAAAACAAAGAAATTGATATCTCTCTAAATTAAATCTTAACTATGAATAGGAGTGTGCTTTATCTGGATGAAGATTGTATAACCAGTAATGCTGCACTGCAAACAGAAATGAACAGTTATTTAGTATCATAAAAGACTTGATGCAATGAAAATGAGAAATAATAGAATAATATATACCTTTTATGACATTGTTTATGTCATTGTTTTGAAGTCAAATTTCCCTTTTGACTTCCACTTTCGTGGCTCTGATGATGTTGATGTCCAGATCTTCCGAAGTACTCGGAGTACAATGAAGGCCTTTGCTAAAACTCATGTTAAATTAATATGGCATCTTCAATTAAAAATAAAATTATAATATTTTTGTAGGCTACATGACAATAAGACTACAAACACAGAAGTTGAGAAATTTAAACATTTTCATCACTTCCTCTCTTTGACTTTGGACATTTAACATATTCATACTCTTGAATAGAGCTTGATTCATCTCTTTATATCAGTGCAGTAATTCAATGCTGCAATGTGCTCCTGGAACCTTGTTTATTTTTCTACATGTTTTTTAGATGCAAAAAAAGTCAAACAAATTATAACATAAACTGGTATCAGGATTACTAGTACTTTAGTGATTCACGTTTGAAATTACTTGCCACCTGGCGGAGAATATCCTGGACGAAACAATTCTGTCGACATTTATTATTTGTGCTTGATGAAATAAATGTTATAAAGTCATAAATAACGAGTTAGGTCAAAATAAATATAAATAACATAACATTAATCAACAAATCTATTTATTTATTTTACCAGAGTAATGCTGCACTCAAGCTTTTAGCTCGACTTTGACCGTTAAAATGTTAAATAAACTCAACAAAAACAGAAACGTCCCTTTTTCAGGACACTGAAATATATATATTAAATCTACAGTAAATAACTTTACATATCTTTATTGTAAAAGGTTTAAACAATGTTTTCCATGCTTGTTCAATGAACCATAAACAATTAATAAACATGCACCTGTGGAACGGTCGTTAAGACACTAACAGCTTACAGACGGTAGGCAATTAAGGTCACAGTTATAAAAACTTAGGACACTAAAGAGACCTTTCTACTGACTCTGAAAAACACCAAAACAAAAGATGCCCAGGATCTCTGCTCATCTGCATGAACATGCCTTAGGCATGCTGCATGGAGGCATGAGGACTGCAGATGTGGCCAGGGCAATACATTGCAATGCCCGTACTGTGAGACCCATAAGACAGTGCTACAGGGAGAAAGGAAGGACAGACCACGTGTAACAACACCTGTATAGGATCGGTACATCTGAATATATCACAGTTGTTGTTTCCAGGATGGAAACAACAACTGCTTGAGTTACACCAGGAATGCACAATCCCTCCATCAGTGCTCAGACTGTCAGCAGTAGGCTGAGAGAGGCTGAATTGTGGGCTTGTAGGCCTGCTGTATGGCAGGTCCTTACTAGACATCACAGGAAACAATGTTGCCTATGGGCACAAACCCATCTTCGCTGGACCAGACAGGACTGGCAAAAAGTGCTCTTCACTGACGAGTCATGGGTTTGTCTCAATAGGGGTGATGGTCGGACTCATGTTTATCATCAAAGGAATGAGCGTTACACCGAGGCCTGTACTCTGGAGCGGGATCGATTTGGAGGTAGACGATCCGTCATGGTCTAGGGCATTGCGTCACAGCATCATCAGACTGAGCTTGTTGTCATTGCAGGCAATCTCAATGCTGTGCATTAAAAGGGAAGACATCCTCCTTCCTCATGTGGTACCCTTCCTGCAGGCTCATCCTGACATGACCCTCCAGCATGACAATACCACCAGCCATACAGCTCATTCTGTGCATGATTTCCTGCAAGACAGGAATGTCAGTATTTTCCATGGCCAGCAAAGAGCCCGGATCTCAATCCCATTGGGCACATCTGGGACCTGTTGGATCGGAGGGTGAGAGCTAGGGCCATTCCCCCAGAAATCTGCAGGAGCTTGCAAATACCATGGTGGAGGAGTGGGGGTAACATCTCACAGCAAGAACTGGCAAATCTAGTTCAGTCCATGAGGAGGAGATGCACTGCAGTACTTAATGCAGCTGGTGGCCACACCAGATACTGACTGTTTTTTGATTTTGACTCCTACTTTGTTCATGGACACAGTATTCGATTTCTGTTTGTCACATGTCTGCGAAAGTTGTTCAGTTGATGTCTTAAATAAATGTCTGAAAATAAAAGTAGTCGAAAGTGAGAGGATGTTTCTTTTTTGCTGAGTTTAGAACCCCAAAGGAACTTTTTTTTTCTAAGAGTGTAGCATGAAAACCAGCTAGTTTTAAACACATCAGATGTCTGTAGCTCCCCTTAAAATTAGTCCCAACCTAGAGGCGTTGACCTTCTACTACATTTGTACTTCAAAACTGTTTTTAAAAATTGTAGGAAAATGCCATGGAACTATATTCGAAAAACTGACTGGGGCTCAGCAAGCTACGAGGAGCTGGAGAAAGCATTTGTTGAAGTCATGCATGACAAATTTATCTGAACAGTGGCAAAAGAGAGAAACATTGGCAGGTCCACCCTGCAGAGGTACATAAAAAAAGCAGAAAAGAGAGAAAAGACTTTCGGGTACAGAGGAACGGCAGAAGCCAAAAGGGTCTTGTCTAAGGAGTTATAGGAGGAGCTGGCAGAACAATTCTGTGCAAGGGGGGTGTTGTGCTTAGCGATATTTAGGGGCACAGTCAGTGTTCAGGTTGATACAACTGGTAATGTATCACAACAGAACATGCATGTGTAACACGGAAACAACCAAATTAGTATTCCGTGTATAATACTCAACAGAGTTTAAATAATGCCTAGGTTTGGCTCTAGGAGTATTTAAAAAATAGATGTTTGTGCCAAATGGGGGGGGGGGGGGGGGGAATTAAATGTCAAAGTTAAGGCTTTTTTGTGTTTTCTACCCAGGTAGTGTGTATGTGCTTAGCTCTAAGTTCAACTGTGAAGATCAACGAATCCATGTAGGGTCACGATGATTTCTCAAATCGTAGATCAGGGCTCTGGCTTGCCGTTCGAAGGGGGGATCACACAAACAGAATCAGCGTTAAAAAAAACAAAACAGTCAGAGTTCTCGTAAAAGAAAAAAGTTTTTTTCCCTCCGTGACAGAATTAATTGGCAAACTCTGTGTTAATTGTGCAAACTTATGTGCTTGCATGTTCAGCTGGCTTTTCGTCTGAATGATATAATCAACACACTCAACATACTGCAGAATTAACCACCCTCTAGTGGTTAATCAATGCTGCACTAAAGATACAGGAGTTTTTTGTGGTACTGTATATAAATCAAAAGGAGTTACAAATTAAGTTTACTATAATAAAACAATGTCAATGTACAATTCAAAGGGGTTACATCCTCCCCTCCTTAATTTGCATGCGTATCTGCATGTGGTGTACCTATAAAATCATTGACCTATCAGGAGTCAGTATCCTATTCATCAGACTCAAAGGGCTCATGTGAATGCTTTGCTTAAACCACTTAGCAGGGATTGCATGACTAACACTAAGGGATTTCCTAATGATTTGTAGGTTAGCCTGTCAGGTTTCTCCCTTATTCTTGTGGTACTTTTGAGCTCCGGCTCTAGTACTTCCTGCACAGGGGTATTTTCTAGGGATGCACCGAAATTTCGGCCACCGAAAATGATATTTTTTGTTTTGGCCAAAAGAGAAAAAAGGCAGAAAATATGAGCCAAATATACATGCCTCCCCGCCCTTCATTGCTCAGGTTTCACTCTCGATCGATCTAGCCATTATCACGCCGCTGCCAAGCAAAGGCCGATGTAAGCGGTGTGGAAATATTTGAAAGCAGTACCGCCGCTCCCTATACGCATACCAATGCACCATTCCACCGGCTGCCCTTACTAGCACGTTATAAAGCAGTTGCGGAACACAGACGATCGCTTCACGCTCATATCACATAAACGGAATTTTTCATATCACGCTATTTATCTGCCCCAAGCACCAGCAGAGAGAGAGAGAGAGAGAGAGAGAGAGAGAGAGAGAGAGAGAGAGAGACTATTCAGTGCAGCATCTCATGTTCTTGATGAGAAGAGGAACCGTCTCTCCTGCCAGAAAGCTGAGCAACTTTTGTTCTTGAAGAGAAACCTGCCACTTTTACTTAAATAGAAAGCAGTCCAATTTGCTATGTGTATAGCAATTACATTAAAATAGGTTTAGCCCTGCAAAACTTTGTTCTTCACTTGAGACTACATCTGTCATTTACAGTTTGAGGTTGGTTTTAGTTCTAATACTGCTGTTTTGCACTGTTGTTTTGCACAATAATTTTATATTAAATTGGAAATATGTTTACATAAAACAGAATAGAGGCCCTCTGCCATTCTGTGTTTTGCCTGTTGTTTTCATTAAAATGACTGTGCAGCATATTTAAACTTTTTGAATTTGCAAGATGCTATACTAGAGCTGCTAAGTTCATTACTTGACTGCTGTTTTGCATATCATTCTAGTTTTCTAGAACGTTACATTATTTGGATAAAAACAAAATCTGTTAAATTTGAATGTTAAAGAACTGAATAAAGAATAATATATTTAATAATGTTTTAATATTTTTTCTGTCCAATTTTGGTGCGTTACTTTCAATAAAAGTGTGGTAATTTTATTGGTTTGTAGTTTTTCAATTCAGATGAATTAAATTCATGAAATGAATTAAAAAGTATAATATTAATACAAACGATTTGAAAATTTTCGGTTTTCGGCCAAGTGCATCCTGAATTTTCGGCCCAGAATTTTCATTTCAGTGCATCACAGGTATTTTCATTTCTTCCAACATTCTCCTCAATCAGTATTTCATTGATTCACTCATTGTCCTCTTTCATCATTCCATTCTATTCCTGATCAACTTCTCAGTAGATTCATCATCGTTGACATCAACGCCCTCGGAATCCTTTTCTGTGACAGGTGAGTTTTTCACATTCTCTTCTAGGGTGTTCTCAGGTAAGTTTGTTTCTCCCTTTTCAGCAAAAACTCTACTTCTTTCTCTGCATTTCCCCGATCAACTTGCATATGCTCCAATTCAATGTCAAGATTTTCCTCACCTCCAACAGACTTAAATGGTTGTGCATTTGGATTCAGTGTTGTCTCACAGTAACTTCTTCCACCCCCAGTGTGTAAGGCACATCATTTACAGTCGTTACGGTAGGATATGGTCTATCCTGCATGATTTGGGGGAAGTAGAAATCTGGTTCTCCATCACCATCATACACAGGTTCAGACGTCCTCCAGGACTTTTGGTGATTCCCTAGAACAAGTAGTTTTTTCCTTTCCCTTCAAAAAACCACAGGGCAAGAGTAAATCTCGATGGAGGGTTCTTTCAGGTCCATCTGTAGTAAGAGGCTTTACAACATAAACTGGAGAATCAGTTATTTGCTTGACTACTTGGTGGATGGTCTTGCTCCATCGGTCAGCTATCTTGTGCCAACATTCTTGACAAGAACACGGTCTCCAACTTGCAAAGTGGATTCTCCCACCTTCAGATCATATCATATCATATCTGTGAAGAGCAGTCTTTTTACTGTACTCCACAGCAAACTTGTAGCTATCTAGCAGACTGTCTGATGTAATATTCCTGACTAACTCTCTTTTCCCCATCAGGCTTGATACCAAAGGCTACATCTATGGGAAGGCTTGGCTGTCTTCTGAACATTAACTGATAAGGAGAGAAACCGGTGGTGTAATTTTTCATACAGTTATAGGCATGTACCATAGGCTGTACATAATAACACCATTTGATCTTGTCTTCTTGAAGAGTTCCGAGCATTTGGAGAAGAGTTCGGATAAACTTCTCCAGTGGATTTCCACTTGGGTGGTACGGAGTGGTCCTAGTCTTCTTTATAGCAGTAGAAGACAAAGGTATTTGATTACGGCAGACTCAAAATGTCTACCCTGGTTGCTGTACAGGCACTCTGGAATGCCATAATAAATGAAGAAGTTACTCCGAAGTGCTTTAGCCCCAGTCCTTGCTTTTTGATCAGCTGTTGGATTTGCTACAGCATACTTTGTAAAATGATCAGTGATTAATAAAATGTTCTTAGTACCCCTACCATCTGGCTCAAGAGAAAGGTAGTCCATGCAGACTAGTTCTAAAGGTCAGCTGGTCTTGATGTTAACAAGGGGAAATGCTTTTTCTGCTTTTGCCTTTCTTCTGATACACCTCTCACAGGTACCGACCTTGATTTTGACATCCAACAACATCCTTGGCCAATAGAAACGTGTACGGACTAAATCCAAAATCCATTCCAATCCCATATGACCTACTGAATCATGCAAAGCTTCTAAGGCAACTTCCTTATACTTCTGAGGTAGAACTAGCTGATAGAAGGGCTCTCCTCCATTCATACGTTACCTGTAGAGGACTCCATCAATGACTACAAGTTGGTGAATCAGACGAAGCATGAGTTGGACTTCTCAGTTTTCTTGCTGTCTGACATGGTAAGAGAGACGTTTGCCAGTGTTCAAGAGGTGAGGTACCCTGTTTATAACAGGATCAATTGCTTGCTCTGCAGCCCAATCTTGCTTTGACATCCTGGGAAGTGTGCTGGAACCCAGAAAAAATTCAGCTTGAAAATACAGGAGTTCCTTTGTGGTATTTAAAACAAAATGAGTTACAAAATAAGTTTACTACAGTCAGGTCCATAAATATTGGGACATCGACACAATTCTAATCTTTTTGTCTCTATACACCACCACAATGGAGTTGAAATGAAACGATCAAGATGTACTTTAACTGCAGACTTTCAGCTTTAATTTGAGGGTATTTACATCCAAATCAGGTGAACGGTGTAGGAATTACAACAGTTTGTATATGTGCCTCCCACTTTTTAAGGGACCAAAAGTAATGGGACAGATTAACAATCATAAATCAAACTTTCACTTTTTAATACTTGGTTGCAAATCCTTTGCAGTCAATTATAGCCTGAAGTCTGGAACGCATAGACATCACCAGACGCTGGGTTTCATCCCTGGTGATGCTTTGCCAGGCCTCTACTGCAACTGTCTTCAGTTCCTGCTTGTTCTTGGGGCATTTTCCCATCAAGTGAAATGCATGCTCAATCGGATTCAGGTCAGGTGATTGACTTGGCCATTGCATAACATTCCACTTCTTTCCCTTAAAAAACTCTTTGGTTGCTTTCGCAGTATGCTTCGGGTCATTGTCCATCTGCTCTGTGAAGCGCTGTCCAATGAGTTCTGAAGCATTTGGCTGAATATGAGCAGATAATATTGCCCGAAACACTTCAGAATTCATCCTGCTGCTTTTGTCAGCAGTCACATCATCAATAAATACAAGAGAACCAGTTCCATTGGCAGCCATACATGCCCACGCCATGACACTACCACCACCATGCTTCACTGACGATGTGGTATGCTTTGGATCATGAGCAGTTCCTTTCCTTCTCCATACTCTTCTCTTCCCATCACTCTGGTACAAGTTGATCTTTGTCTCATCTGTCCATAGGATGTTGTTCCAGAACTGCGAAGGCTTTTTTAGAAGTTGTTTGGCAAACTCTAATCTGGCCTTCCTGTTTTTGAGGCTCACCAAAGGTTTACATCTTGTGGTGAACCCTCTGTATTCACTCTGGTGAAGTCTCCTCTTGATTGCTGACTTTGACACACATACACCTACCTCCTGGAGAGTGTTCTTGATCTGGCCAACTGTTGTGAAGGGTGTTTTCTTCACCAGGGAAAGTATTCTTCGGTCATCCACCACAGTTGTTTTCCGTGGTCTTCCGGGTCTTTTGGTGTTGCTGAGCTCACCGGTGCGTTCTTTCTTTTTAAGAATGTTCCAAACAGTTGATTTGGCCACACCTAATGTTTTTGCTATCTCTTTGATGGGTTTGTTTTGATTTTTCAGCCTAATGATGGCTTGCTTCACTGATAGTGACAGCTCTTTGGATCTCATATTGAGAGTTGACAGCAACAGATTCCAAATGCAAATAGCACACTTGAAATGAACTCTGGACCTTTTATCTGCTCCTTGTAAATGGGATAATGAGGGAATAACACACACCTGGCCATGGAACAGCTGAGCAGCCAATTGTCCCATTACTTTTGGTCCCTTAAAAAGTGGGAGGCACATATACAAACTGTTGTAATTCCTACACCGTTCACCTGATTTGGATGTAAATACCCTCAAATTAAAGCTGAAATTCTGCAGTTAAAGCACATCTTGTTCATTTCATTTCAACTCCATCGTGGTCGTGTATAGAGCCAAAAAGATTAGAATTGTGTCGATGTCCCAATATTTATGGACCTGACTGTATAAAATGTCAATGTACAATTCATAGGGGTTACACATGCATACAAATTACTACAGAATTCATTAACAAAAGATTCTTCATACATGGAGGGCATCTTCTCTGATAAGCAATATTATTATTTCTCAAATTAATCTTAAAGGCAGCACCAAACTACATCACTTACATATAAACATGTTACTTGCACATCATGATAGCATGATGGCGCCGCAGATGGCCGCCTCGGTGTAAAGCTCTCCAATTCTTTTGTTATTTTTGTTTGTTTGTCCAGTGTTTAGTAATCTTTTTCCAGTCAGTTTTACCAGGGACGAACTGCTGAACATTTGGCAGCACATACCAGATAATCTTTTCCCGGTTTTTGAATATTCGGACGTTTGTTGGACATTTTAGTTGGAGGTGCAGTTGCATTGTTTAAATGCACTACGAGATGCAGGCGAGGGAAACGAGCCGGTGCGCTGGTTAAACTCTGTCAGCACGGCGTTCGAACAGCACTGCCGAGCATTCATCTAGTGAATCTCTGCTCTCTTCCCAACAAAACAGACGAACTAAATATCCTCACACGTACAAATAAGGACTTTTCAAACTCTGCTGCACTGTGCTTCACAGAAACCTGGCTGAGTGAAGCCATTCTGGACAGTGCATTACATCTGCCGGGCTTCCAGCTGTTCAGAGTGGATCGCATCGCGGAGTTAACAGGGAAAACGAGAGGCAGTGGAACATGCTTTTACATCAATAAAAGTTGGTGTACAGATGTAACAATGTTAAAGAGGATGTTCTGTCCTAATTTGGAAGTGGTCTTTATTAACTGCAAGCTACATATTAATCTACTCGCCACAGGAGTTTTCCTCATTTATTCTGGTGAGTGTGTATATCGCGCCAAACGCGTCTGGGAACTTAGCGCTGCAACAGCTGGCAGATCAAATCACAGACACCGAATAACAATACCCGGACTCAGTTATTAATATTCTTGGGGATTTTAACAAAGCAAATCTCACACGTGAACTGCCCAAATACAAATAGTACATTACATGCCCCACCAGAGACAGGTATATATTGGATCACTGCTACACAGCCATAAAGGATGCATATCGCTCGGTCCCACGTGCAGCTTTGGGACTCTCTGATCAATGTCTGGTTCATCTTCTTCCGACCTACAGGCAGAAATTAAAATCAACAAAGCCAGTTTTAAGGACTGTAAAGAGAGGATAATAAAGCAGAGCTGGAACTACAAGTCTGCTTTGACTGCACTGATTGGAGTGTTTTTGTATCTGCAGCTACAGACCTGGACGAGCTCACAGATACTGTTATATCATGTATCAGTTTCTGTGAGGACGTCTGCATCCCTAGGAGTTTTTTATCATTCAACAATGATAAACCATGGTTTACAGGAAAGCTCAGACAGCTTCGCCATGCCAAAGAGGACGCTGACAGGGGTGGGGATAAAGTCTTGTATAATCAGGCCAGGAACACACTGAACAGGGAAATCATAGTGGCTAAAAGAAGCTACTCTGAGAAGCTGGAAAACTAAGTTGTCAGCTAATGACCCTGCATCAGTGTGGAGTGGCCTGAAACAACTTACTAATTACAGGACTCCCACCCCCAACCCTGTGGTGGAGCAACGACTGGCTGACGACCTGAATGTGTTTTACTGTTGATTGGAAAGGCCCAATCTCACACCCCACAAGCACTCAGACCTTCACTTCACACAAACATTAACACCTCCTGCAACCCCCCTCCACCCCCCTCCTGCTACTCAACCTGCACTCAAGATATGCGAAGATGATGTGTGGCGTGTCTTTCGGAAGCAAAGGATGAGGAAGGCTTCATGCCCAGATGGCATCTCACCAGTGTGTCTCCAATCCTGTGCTAACCAACTGACCCCCATCTTCACACTGATCTTCAATAGATCACTGGAGCAGTGTGAAGTCCCATGCTGCTTCAAATGCTCAGTTATTATCCCTGTCCCTAAGAAACCAAAAATCACAGGACTTAATGACTACAGACCTGTCGCCCTGAAGTCTGTGGTCATGAAGTCATTTGAGAGACTGGTGTTGGCCCACTTGAAGGACATCACTGAATCCTTTCTAGATCCCCTTCAATTTGCTTATCATGCAAACAGGTCTGTGGATAATGGAGTCAACATGGGATTGCATCATATCCTGCAACATCTGGACAGACTGGGGACATATGCAAGGATCCTTTTTGTGGACTTCATTTCAGCTTTCAAACGCATCATCCCAGCTATTAAGTTAAACCAACTCCCTGTTCCCATGTCTATCTGTCAGTGGATTACCAGCTTTCTGACTGACAGGCAACAGCTTGTGAGACAGGGGAAATTCACTTCCAGCACCTGTACAACCAGCACTGGTGTCCCCCAGGGATGTGTGCTCTCCCCACTACTCTTCTCCCTCTACACCAATGACTGCACCACCAAGGACCCCTCTGTCAAGCTCCTGAAGTTTACAGATGACACCACTGTCATTGGCCTCATCCGAGATGATGATGAGTCTGCATACAGAAAGGAGGTTGAACGGTTGGCTCACTGGTGCAGTCAAAACAACCTGGAGCTTAACACACTCAAAACGGTGGAGATGGTTGTGGACTTTAGGAGGAACACCCCAACACTGAACCCCTTCACCATTCTAAAAAGCACTGTGGCAGCAGTGGAGTCATTCAGGTTCCTGGGCACTACCATCTCACAGGACCTGAAGTGGGAGACCCACATTGACTGTGAAAAAGGCCCATCAGAGGTTGTACTTCCTTCGCCAGTTGAGGAAATTCAACCTGCCACAGGCGCTGTTGATACAGTTCTACTCAGCAGTCATTGAGTCTGTCCTCTGCACTTCAATAACTGACTGGTTTGGTGCAGCTATGAAATCAGACATCAGAAGACTACAAAGGACGCCATTCACCCAGCCCATTACCTTTTTGAACTGTTGCCTTCTGGCCGATGCTTCAAAGCTCTGAGCACCAGAACCGTCAGACACAGAAACAGTTTTTCCCCTCAGGCTATCCATCTCATAAACAGTTAAAGCCGCCCCATTGAGCAATAATTATGTGCAATACACAGTTAAAGTCTATTTATATTATCTAACATATCCACTTCTGCCATTACATACAAATAAAATACAATAAAATAAAATAAAACTTTTTGCACTGTACATAACATACTGTATTTTTCTACTTTATATAACAGATTTGTTTTAGATTTGCACTACCTATGTGTGTGTATGAATGAAGGTGTGTGACTGTGTGTATTTACGTATATGTATAATTATATAGATTTTTTTTATTAACTATGTCTTGCTGCTGTTTTTGTATTGTTTTTTGTATTGTTAAGCACTGGAAGCTCCTGTCACCAAGACAAATTCCTTGTATGTGTAAGCATACTTGGCAATAAAGCTGATTCTGAAATTGTTTTAGGTTAAGATTGGTTCAATAGTTTTAAACGGTTATGACCAGAGATGCGGCTCACATGTAAGGCTGTAGTATGTATGCGTCCCAACCCCCTTAGATGTAAAAGATGTGGAAAAGATCAAAAGTGTGGCTACATTTCACTAGGCTCGATGCCAACAGTGTGCAATGCAATATTGGTGACAAGATAATAGCTGCCAAGACCGGCAACACGACAAATCTGATGAAGCATTTGACAGTGCACGGAATAAACTTAAGAGCAGAAATTTGCTCAGTCTTCTACTGCAAGAAGACCGAGCCGGTGCCGTCATCCTCTCAGTGTCCTCCTGCCACAGAGATTCCTTCAACATGCCCACCACACGAGTCCTCCTCCAAAACTACTGATGAATGCAGCGGCGCTATGACTGGGACTCTGACAGGTAGGTTAACATTTAGCAAACAAACAAATAAAATCGGCTAACTTGTAGTGGTACATGCTTGTGTACTTGTTAAATGAACGTTTCTGTGTGCGGTGACATAGTCCTATAAACTGGGACCTACATAACGTTAGATATTGCTTAGATGTATGGCTATATATAGCTAGCTAAATCAATACTAAAAATGCTTTAATGTTGACAGTAACTGATCAAGTTTATCTCACATTAAACTACTTATCTTGTTAAACCATACTTATCCTTAGTGTTGTCTGAATAAACAGTTTAGCTCTCTTGTTTGTTTTTTTTCCTCTTCACATTAATGTTATAGCCTCTGCCCTTGCCGACCCTGGCATGAGGAGACCAGAAGGCTCAGGAGATGAGTCTTTGAGTCTGTAACAAAAGTCAACAAACTGAAAAAAATAAAACCAAAGTTTTTTTGAGGTAATGTTTGTAATCTTGTTAAAAATGGATTTCATCAAATTGGTATGGAAAAAGTATTGTTTAGGAACCGGTACTGAAGTCAAGATTTTCACCCCCATTTTCACCTAGAGTCACCAAACTTGGTACATATATTGTTTTCATTAAGCAGAACAACTTTCATACTTGCAGTCATTAGCTCGCCCAACAGGAAGTCGGCGGTTAATTGCGAACAGATTTTTGATATTTTGAAAAGTGTCGCAATGGCAAACCAAACTAGTTATGGTGGAAAATGGGAAACAGGAAGTGTCCATATCTTCTGTGTGCAATGTGTGATTAGATCAAAATTGAGATGCAAGTTTAGTCTTAGGGGCTAATCACATGGATGTGACTATTTTGGGTCAGACAATTGTTTTTTAGTAGGATTAGTTATTTTGCCCTCAACTTCCAACACTAATGAAACAACAACAGGCTGCTCACTCAGACTCCTACTACATCTGTTTGCAATGAACTGTGAGGTACAACACAATTGCATATCACTAAACGAGCCACAGCACTATAATAATAATAATTATTGGTCTCCACTATTTTAAAACGCATCTACTATCATGTAAGTACACCACCTTATTCCGTAAGCACACTGTAAGTAGACATTATTCACGCTAGCGCCATCTTTGATTTTTAATGGGAATGACAACAAGACTATGAGGGATAAACTTACCATCTCTTCAATGGCACGAACGGCATAAAGCTGTGTAAAAATCCTTGATTACATCTGATTTTCCACAATTCATATTGTCAGGAGTTCTTTGTATACTGAGTGTTCTTGTACATATATTTTATCAATGTTTTGTCCCTGGAATGATGCAAAAAACACTTTAAACTATAGAACAGCCCATTGAAGAGACTGTGTCTATCCCTCACAGCCTCGTTGTCATTCCCATTAAAAATCAAAGATGGCGCTAGCGTGAATAAGGCCAATGAGAGTAAGTTATGGGTGAGGCACCACGTGTAGCCACGCCCCCAAAGTGTTGCCCGCCCCGTTCTGCAAGCTGCAGCCAAGGATACTTGGCTTTAACAGTTAATTAGGGTTAGTTTTATATTTGTAAACTGACCCACAGGCGGCGCTGTTTCGATTTTTTTTTTGTCCACTAAACGCAGTGGGAGTGTTTCGTCTCAGCCGAGTGTTCTTCTCTAACACTGCCCCTTTACAAACGGAAAAAGACACAAAGAAGAAGATAATTTATGCTCACTGCATGCCAGTTCTGGATGCATATTGGTCTTCGTTGTGTGTATGTTGGTGGAGCTCATCGGATCTCTAGCGAAGGTGGAGGATCATTTACCGCATTGATCAGCTGAGCCGCGGAGTTCAGCATCAGCATCACTGATCATCGGTAAGACAACTGTTCATACAAATGATGCATATGAACAGTTCACATGAATGCACTTCATATCCGAAACATCTCAATAGACCTTTATTTATTTATAAACACCTGGGATGAAATCGCTTTATTCTGAACATGGGTTTAATCCCATTTTTAAAAATAAATAATGGTAACCGGTTTACAATTTGCAACAGATTTTCTATAACCCTTGAGTTATTGGTGTTTTTGTCGTAAACACGTCACATTGTGTTAATAATGATAACGTCTAACGTTGCTTGAATCACCCTGCAAGATATGTAGTCAATACATGTACTATGCTGCCTATAGCACAGGCGTAAGTATCCCTGGAACATTGTGATCTACACACTATAAATTGTGCTACAAGCCGCAGCCTGGAAAAAAATGCTGTACAAACTGTTGAATACAAATGGGTGTGTGGAAGGAGTTTAGAGGGTTGGTTTTTTTTTTTTTCACTCACCTTTTTTAGTAAAATCCGATGACTTATCTAATTGTTATTTTAACGTGGCAAATGTGAATTGAGTCGTATAAAGTGTAAGTTGTCTAATTAAGGTGTTTAAAAATAATGGAATTTCTTTTTTTCTTAATGACCAGTTACAGGACATGCACATATACAGTCATACATTTTAACCATGGATACATTATAGACTAATCACACTTAATTCTACAACAGGAGGTTGAAAGATCTTTAGTTGAAACCGGTCTGTGCTACCGAAATTCGATTCAGTGCCCCCAGTGGCCGAAGCTGGAAGTGTTGTTGCACGTGTGAGTCTGGCTGCATCCGAAAACTAGAAAGTGCAGCCTATAGAGGCTGTAGGTTGAAAATAATGTGCTTATCTAATTCTTCTGAGACAGTTTCCTTAAAGGAATAGTTTACAGAAAAATGAAAATTCTTTATTCATTATTCACTTACCCTGGTGCCATCACAGAAGTGTATGACTGTCTTTCTTCAGCAGGGGACACAAATGAAAAATATAGCGCTCTGTCAGGTCCTTATAATGCAAGTCCATGGGTGCCAGCACTTCGACAGCCCAAAAGTCACATTTAGGCAGCATAAAAGTAATCCATGCAACTCCAGTTGATCGATGAATGTATTTTGAAGCAAATTGATAGGTTTATGTAAGAACAAGTAGATAATTAAGACATTTTTTACTTTAAATCGTCACTTCCATCCAGGGCTCTGATGCTGTTTGAAATGGTCGAACTATTGCGTGATATTCGTTCTACTATTGTAAATAAGAGACTCTTCTGATTTCTCACGTGAGCTCGCCGACATGCAGTCATGTGACAGATGCTTGATGCGTCAGCTGCTGGCAGGAACCGCTTTTTAAAAATAAATAACATTTTATTTATCGATTTATTTTTTACTCAAACTTATGGGTTTGCTTCACAAGACATTCATTGATCAGCTGGAGTTGCATGGATTACTTTTATGCTGCCTAAATGTGACTTTTGAGTTGTCAAAGTGCTGGCACCCATATACTTGCATTATAAGGAACTGACAGAGCTCTATCTTCTTCTAAAAATCTTAATTTGTATTCTACTGAAGAAAAACAGTCATATACATCTGAGATGGCATCAGGGTAAGTGAATAATTTACTATCCCTTTAAGAGTTCCATTCATTCAAAAATGCTGTCGGTTAAGGCATTAACTGCAAGTCAGCTGCCTATGTTTTCAGATACCACGCAAGACGACAAGGAACACCCACTACACAACACGCCCACTCCAAGTAACGCCCCCCTTGGATCTTAAATCGATTGATTGATTGGTGTGATTTATTTCCCCAAACCACCTGAGCGCAAACTAAGCCATGTCATGACTAAATCCTCATGAACATTTTCATTGGTCATCTCAATCACACATTCAACTGTGAATAGTTCAGATTCCAGAAAGATTGTGAATGGATCCGCTGCCGACCAACAGTAAGGTAGTTTTCAAAAAGGGCGTGGTTTTGGAAAAAAAATCAGGTGTATTATTGATGTTGTTTTAACTTTGTAAATATAACAAAGAATAACGTTTAAAATATTTGTCACATATATTATTAATCCAAAAATATTTATGGTGATATAAAATATTCTCTGGTCTGTTTTCTCCAGTTCGCTCACAAGTTTACCGGTTAGCCTATTAGCTTAGCATATGCTAGATTCTTCTTCTCCTCATTTTCAATAATTATATAGCTAAAAATATGTCTGTATTTATGATGGCATTGTGTTGTCTAATCTGTCAAATCTAACACAACAGTTTGCCATTACTTACTGCGCATGCACTGAAATATTTGTAAACAATGGGATTGGTCGATGTGACATCCAAATGTTGCAAGACTTTAGCATTTCACCTGTTATTTGAAGGGGCGTAATGTGTAGTTCCAGTTAAGGCGAAATGTTCACAGAGTGGCGCCAAAAGCGAGGGGGGGTGTGGGGGGGGTCACTTTTCTCCCCAATTTGGCATTCCCAATTCCCAATGCGCTCTAAGTCCTCGTGGTGGTGTAGTGACTCACCTCAATCCGGGTGGTGGAGGACGAATCTCGGTTGCCTCCATGTCTGAGACCGTCAATCCGCGCATTTTATCACGTGGCTTGTTGAGCGTGTTATCACGGAAACATATCATGTGGGAGGATCATGCTATTCTCTGCGGCATCCATGCACAACTCGCCACATGCCCCACAGAGAGCGAGAACTAAATTATAGGAGGTTAACCCAACATGACTCTACCCACCCTAGGAACCGGGCCAATTGGTTGCTAAGGAAATCTGACTGGAGTCACTCAACAAGCATTGGATTTGAATTTGCGACTCCAGGTGTGGTAGTCAGCGTCTTTACTTTCTGAGCTACCCAGGCCCCCCAGAATGCATATTTCTTTCACCAGGCTCCCAAACCCCAACTCTAAACCTAACCATCAGTGAAGTAAAATTTTTATTTTATTTTATTTAGTGCCAGAGTGAAAGGGTATTCTCAAGAATTTGAGTCATAATACCTGTGTAAAGTTGCAGGATGTAAGCACATTCAGATTCTAGTATGTATCCAAACTCAGATTCCAGAATGTATGTATACTCAGTGGAATAGGGACAGGAGCAGTCACAAGGAGAATCACACCAGAGAGAAGGAATGGCATCAGAGGTGCAAAATGTGCAAATAGCAGCGCTCGCAACCTTGTCCATGTGCTCCCAAACACTCATCGTTCCTGCCTTTTCCAGTTGTAACATACCATTATTTGAAAATGAACCCTCCCCATTCTTGTACAAAAAGTCACCTTAAATAAGAAATAGATTTAAAATGAGTGTTAAAACACCCATAGATACAATAAGACACAATAAATAGGATGGATAAAAATATTTGCACAACAAAAACCCAATAAATATTGAAAAGGGTTAGTAAAACAAGAAACTTGTCCTTTAGACACAGTAAAAACCTGTGATTGAAACTGACTCACACTCAGATTGCAGCATTCTACTGTACATCTGCACACTCAGGCAGTGGTCTATGCTGTTGACATTGTGCCAAATCTGGGCCTGCTTCAGATTTAGCTGTCATTGGCATAATTTAAAATATACATCGAGAATTCTCTCCTATTTTTAGATCCAGAATCTTGATTAAAATTTAATATATTCACATGGCAAATATGTACAAGAGAGATGCTTAAATTATACTTATTTTTCTTGGTCGACTTGATGAATAGCTCTCAGTAACATCTTGAATAGGATCTTGCAATCCTGAAAAATAAAATGTAATGCAATGAACCAGAAATGACATCTGTTTACCTTATTGTTATATTGCACAGTACTCTTCACAGTGAAAGACTGGGAAAGAAAACTAAAAACTACATCAATCAGTTACAAAGTCTTATGGATTACTATATTTAATTGGAAACAACAGTTTTTAGTAGGTACTGGTTGAAAAACACACAACAGAGTACATCAATTTCACTCAGACTCTCGTCTCATTGGATGGTTCAAGGTGTGCCTTTTGACTTCAGACTGGCATAGTATGGCGTTATAGATTGCTGAACATGTATTCTGTTATAAGTTGGGAAAATAATAGCAGCTTTTCCACTATCGGGCCAGTGCGAGGAAGGGCTATCAACTGGCCAGCCTGCGACAATAGCCTCGGACCTCAAGCCGCAAGGCCAAAATCGATCTGCGTTCCCACCACCGGGCCAATAACCCTTGCAGGGTTGCCCTACAGGGCTGTCAAATAAAAAATTTAATATTCGTAAAATGTAAGAAAATACTAAATACTAAAACTGTGCATTCGAATTTTGGATGTGTACCAAGAACTGACGAAGTCTTCAGATCGATCGCATTATTGCCCTAAAAAAGGCTAGACACAGCACAACAAATACAGTTTAACAGAAAGCAGGTGCCTCAAGATGCTTTTTAAAGTTCTTTTAATTAGAAAAGCATCTAAAAAACAGCACCACTGCACAAGATATTGAATAAATAAAAACAAAGTGAAACAAATACATTCGTCTAGCGTGTGTTTAAATAGAAAAACAAATGGATGTTTGCAAAGCGTTCGGTGTGAACAGCCCCTTTGGTGGAAATACTTGGCCGTTGTGTCTTGCTCTTTCATAAGTGTTTTTCAGACTAAGCAATTTTTTTTTTAAATGCTTGGTCAGGAAAGGATTTCAACTTGGAAATGTGTGTCTTGAGATTCTCGTTTTGTTCCATTCTGTTGTGTTCAATCTGATTGAACAGCCCCTGGCCTGTGCTCATTGTCTGAGCCACTTCACCAGTCCAGCCAAATACCTCTGCTATCTAGGAATATTGCTACCCTACATGCAACTGTAATGAATAAAAACAATGGCTATTTCGCTGTTATTATAGCTTGAGTCTGGGGTAGTATACTGTGGCATCAGGTCAAGTGTAACATCATGTGGTCTGCCTAATGAAGCGTCCACCCCCAACCCCCTCCCACCCCCTCATTTTTCTTTTGACACAACGCTTGAGAATATGGTCTGACCGAAACCTTTTATTTATTTAATTTATGCACATTAGGTGGAAATTTAATGCTCCATTTAACAGCCAGGAATGTTCTTAATAATGTAATGGTGATGGATGTATTTATTGTGCCCTCTTGTGGACTAAGAAAACAATGCCAATTTAAGAATTAGCTGACTTTAAAATGAAAATATTATTAGAATTTTTAAAATATTTAAGGTAAAAATTCAAATTGAGATTCTCTGCTCAATTGACAGCCCAGTTGCCCTAAAACCCGCCCATAATACGCTGCTCTTGTGCCAACTTTACACACCCTACCCATTTCACAAGCAAGAAGAAAGCTCAAGCTGAGGTATCATGTTATCTAGTTATCTAGAATAACGAGTTTATATAATAAGCAAACATTAGCTAGCTAGCAAGATAAGTTAGCGTTGACAACTCACCAACTGTAACTGCCATGGTGTCCTGAGTGGTCTCTCCACTAACAACGGGATAATGTCCCAGCACACCATATATGAAAGTTCACCAAACCATGGGAAGTAATGTCTGCATTTTTTTCCGCAAACTTGTATCGTTGTGTGCTGGATACATAACCTGGCAAGTTCGGCAAAACTCCGCCTTTGACATTGAACCCGCCTCAATCCCCAGTTAGCCTTGTTTGGCCCAAGGGTAATTGGCAGGCCAAAGGACATTGGCCCCAAGAAAACCCAGAGGATGCACAATGAAGCCCTCGACTGTGACAGTGGGAACGTAACTGGCCCTGGCACGAACTAGCACACCCTCGTTTGGCCCGATAGTGGAAACACGATTAATTATTTACTTCTCAGCGCTGACTGGAATGACTGGCATCACATAATGATGTAATTTGTCAATTTGACTGCTCAAAAGAATCAATTCATGGAAATTACTTGGACATCCCATCACTATAGTTTCCCTTAAAACAAAAATTCTCAATGTCCAGAGTTGTTTTCCCACATGCTTGCTACGACTGTTATGAGACACCGGACTTTCTCTTCGGGATTTAAGACTTTATATTCCTTCAGAGTTATACAAATGCAGGTATCTCCTAATCTCCTCACACGCACATCCACTGTTGTTGTTTTTACCTTTATCTCCTTATGTATAGCAACGATCTTCTTCAATCTTCTTCTAGAACTTCTTTGTGACAGCAACGGATCAAAATGTAAGTGTTGCCATTTTGAGGACCCACTAATTAATGTAAATAACTCCAGGTGAATGTGCATTCTGTGCGTTCAAAAGTGCGTGGTTAGAAAAATCGGGCTGTGTGCGTTCAGTGCTCGCGCACTCTGCTGATGATGAGATTTGCGCCACACGTCCTGTATGCGTACACTCAACTTTTGTGTCTGACAGAAGTTTACTTTGGGTTTAAATATGTGCGCATACACAGACAGTTGGTACGTGCGTGCTACGACTGCTATGAGCCACTGGACTTTTTCTCTTCAGGAGTTTAGAACCATAAATATATCTTTATATTCCTTCAGACTCGAGTTCTACAAATGCAAGTATCTCCTGACACATGCACTCTTGACTTGTACATCCACTGTTGTTGTTTTTACCTTCATCACCTGATATTTAGCAGTGATTACATCCTTTTATAGCGTGACAGGATCATGGGTCAAAATGTATGTGTTGCCACTTGGTGAACCCCAAAATTAGTGCAAATAACATAAAGCCCATACGCATTCTGCTTGTTCAAAGACGCACGGTAAGAAAAATTGGGTTACGCGTTTTGTGCTTGTGCACTATATGCAGACGCTCAGCATTTATGTCTCACCGAAGTATACTTTGGGCTTGAGGCTATCAACCTACAAGAAGTAAAAAAAAAAAAAAAGCTTTGTATGAGGAACCAAAGGGTGCGAGGGACAGACCGAAATTTTACCGTAGTTGTTATTTGCTGAAAATTTTGCTGAAAAGAGCGCTCTGAACATTCTGCATTATATCTTTTTTATGTTCCATAGAAGAAAGAAAGTCATACGGTTTTGGAAAATAAGACTTATGGTCTGGTCTCGTCTGGACTGCGATAAACTTCTGTATATGCCTGCCAATCAGATAAAACTTGTTTTCTTGCAGATTTGACAGTTCCGGAATTCACAGAGGGTTTTTCCTAATTTCTTGAAGTACTTATAGTCAGATCAGTAGATCAGAACTCAAGACTTAAATTATGTCTTAATCAGCATGTTTGTGTATCACCAGTTTTCCTTGCATTCTATTGAAGAACATACAATTTGAATCATGTTGGAGTACATTTAAAAGCTGAAATAATCTAATCGTGAATCGGCCATAAATTTGATAGAAATCAAGATGAAATGTTTTTGCCATATTGCCCAGCCATAACCAAACATCCGCTGAATTCTGTGAAAATGAGCCAAGTTGCAGCATTGCAACCAACTAAACTCTGCTTGTTGTGCCGAGCAATATGTTTGGAGAATTATCCATTCTGTATTTTCGTACAACTATGTTTCTTCGTCACTCTTACATATAAATAAAATAAACCGTTGTGGAGTGGAGGGGGGCGGGGCCGGGCTGGAATGTTGCACGCCCGGTCCCCAATCGGCCTGATGGGGCGCGCGAGGTATAAAGGCAGCCGGTGACGACGGTTCGAGAGAGAGAGCTCAATCCTGGACATGTCCATTGTGTGTTTGTTTGTGCTTTTGTTTAAGTTTTCATTAAAATATTATTTATATTGACAAGCCGGTTCTCGCCTCCTCCTTGCCCATCCTAACCCCGTGTTACACCGGTCTTCAGACTAATTCGGTCCATCTCACGGACTGCAAGCTTCTGTGAGAGCTGTAGCTATTTTTTGGATAGTACCCAATTATATGAACTAAGAGCAAAACAAATGATCTTTATTTTGTGCTAAGCTCAGGAATCTGGCTAAATTCTCATTTGAGAGAGATTATACTATTGTTGTTCAAGACAAAACAAGAGGGTATTCGAGGATTGGTTTAATACCTAGATGGAGAGATAGCATTTTTTATTCAAGCCATCACATTTTCTTTAAATATTTCACACGCTGTTAAGCCACGTGTTTGCAGTCATCACTGCAGAACTCTCCGGAGTGTCCTAATCTAATCTAGACTCCATATGTTTCTCTTTAAGAGATCCTCCCATACTGAAGACCTCTTCTCTGTGCGATGGTCAGAAATTCCTCGAGTAATTGAGTAATTTAATTCAATTTTGCCCTTTGCAGAAGAGCCGAACATACTTCAGTTTATAACATTGTGCAGTATTAATTTGAGACTGAATTTATGTGACTGATACTAACCAATGTACAATATTAAGTGGTGTTTTACCTTGGGGTTTGGGTTACCCTAACAACTTATCTGGCACCTTTCTCACCATGGTGAGATTTATGATTTAAAAAGAATAGTTACAAGTAAGTTAAGTGAATTTGAGCTGAACCAGAAGGCTCTTTTCTACATAATTTTCCTTCGAACCTCTGAGAAAATGTGTAAAAGCATATCACTGATGTTATTTCAATCACTTTCATGAAGTGTAGACATTTTCCCTGCCGGTTCATTACAGCATGACGTGTGTTTTTAAATCAGCTCCAGTGAGAGTATCTGGGAACAGGGTTAAGAGGAAGTAGTTTTTAACTTCAGACACTCATGTCTGGAGGCCCACACTATAAAAATACTCATGAATTTAGATGAATTCACACCTTTCCAATCAAATCAGCTATAAACCGGAGACCAGGCAAATTTGGTCTGTGCTGTTGTGCTTTAGAAACTGTATTTCAGATCATAAGGGACATGCTAAATGGTTTACATGATTCGTATGTACAGTATATCATGATTTTGAAGATGATTTTGAAGTTAAAATGGAAGACTGAAGCTGTGTTCCTAATCATAGTTAGCTGCCTACATAGGCAGTATTTTAAGGCATAATAGGTCAGACTAATCTCACGGTGAAATCGGAAACAGTTTGTCTACTTTTCCTTAGATTAAATCGGTCTGTGCTAACCGAAATGAGATATACTGCCCCAGTGGCCAAAGTGGTAAGTGTTGTAGGGCATATGGGAACTTGTGAGCTCTATATTCCAGGTGAAATGTCCATGGAGGGGTGCCAAAAGCAGTTGTGAAGCATTGTTTTCAGCTGAACAGGCTGTAATACCGTGAAGAGAAAGCATATTTTATAAAAACGTATCCCCCCACCCAAAACCTCAAACCTAAACCTAACCAACAGTGGAATAAAATTTAGGGTTACAGTGGAAAATGCAACCTCAGAATCACTTAAGTCACTGATTATGCAAACGTAATTACTTCTTGGTTTCAATACTAGATCTGAACCTGGGTCTCCCACGCTTCTGATGCAATGCGCTTTTGGTTGCGCCTCAGGGGAAGGTAAACACACTGGAGCCGATGCAAAATTATCTGATATCAGATGGTGCTTGTCAAGGAGTTGGCATAATTTGGCCGATCCACTGGAACTCTCAGAAACAACATGCCAACTTCTTGTGTGATCATGTTGTATAGGTGCAGTCTGCATGTGAAGTTTGTTTTATATGATAGTCAGCATGATTATTGCCTTCTAAGAGACCTTTTTTATACCAAATTACAAGTCAACATTGTTTGAATCCTTTGCGAAGAAGGCAATCCTATAATGCATTGCAACAAGCTCAGTGAAAAAATCCATCCAATATGGCGGACAAAGAATTTTTTTTATTATAAATATAATTAATTTAATACTGAAAAGTTGCAAGTAGTGCTACAACTGAATAGTAGTTCAGACTAATGCTTTGTTTTTTGTTTAGGTGTGCTATGTATTTGTATGCGTATTAGAGTGTTGTATCATTAGCTTAATATCAAACTCTGCTGAAATTAATGGTGCACTGAAATGAAAATTCTTGTCCGAATCCAAAATGTCTTGACACTGGACTGGAAACCAAAACCCCCAAATTATTATTTTAAAGTAGACATTGTTTGGAATAATTGAACAAATTCATGGCAAATGTTATTATTAGGGATGCACCGAAACCACTTTTTCTATTACGAAACGTAGACAGAGTAAGACAGAAAAGTTTGGTGTTCATGCTCAACAGAGTTTTGAGCAGGGGGATCACCAAACTAGATTGCAAACTTAAAACCCTTCTCACCTCCTGAAACACAGCAGAAACCCACTTTTGAGGAAACATTTTGACCAGACATGCGTTTTCGGTTTCGGTTTTCAGCCCAGTATATCCAGACATTTCGGTTCCAGCCAAACATTTTCAGAAACGATAATGATCTGATGCTGCTCTCATTACATGTTTTAAGTGAACTGAATTATCAAGCATCTACATCTGAGAAGGGGTTAGTGTGGACGCTCACATATTGCAAACCACAGCACTGCAAACAGCAGCGTGACTAGATATTTTCTTTTTAAACGCATCCTTTGCAATTCACAAAACTACTCTATGGTTCAAGAGACTTTGAATATAATGCATAGTCATATGAAGTACTTTAATGGTGCTTTTGTATTTCTTTTATGTTGTAAAGGAGCTTGACAGGAATGACAATGACACACAATATCACACTTTATCGGAGCACTGGAAAACGCTCTTTATTAATGCGCTAATGACCAAGAGAATGATCACTTCACTTCTGGAGATGTGGGTTTTAATGTACAACATAAACAGTCATTTCAGTCATTTCAACATAAAGAGTCAAATTAAAAAATTCTAAATCATATAATGTTAACATTCCTTTTATTTATCACAAATATATAATAATTCAAATAATTATAAATATAGTATACTTAGTAGTTACTTGTGAGCAAATGATGGCACATCATGGCAGAGTTATAGTACTCTAATTGAAGAACAGTCCACCTGACCTGGAATACAATTTATAAATATGCACAAACTGATGTTTTGAGACATGTAAGTGTTTCTGAATTCCTTTGAGAAATCACATTGTCATCATGCCTAGATCTTTGCACAGACATTAATGGTAAATTTGAATGGTTTTATTAAGCAACTGGTCAATAAATGGCAGTGTAAGGCAGGGCTTTGTTACCACTTTCTTTGCAGAGGGAAATAAACCCTCTACCATTGGTGCAGACATGCAAACATGTCATTCCAGACTTGGCGACATTTGTGGTCAAAGAACATCCTTTCATGCATGCTGCAAGGTGTAATGCATCAGAGTCATCGTGCTATATCTTTGCATTGAGTTGAGAATGCTTCTTAGATCTGCAATGTTCTGCAAACAACTCAGACCATATCACCACAGTTTTGCTAAACCTAACAGTTTAGTCCAGGTATCCAGGTGTGTCTGTACATCCATCCATCCATCCATCCATCCATCCATCTGCTGTATTCATCCATCCATCATCCTATCCATCCATCCTGTATAATATACTGTATAACTGGCTTTCTGCCAATTTATTTATTTATTTTCTCCCCTTTTTCTCATCAATTTGGAATGCCCAATTCCCAGTGCACTAAGTCTTCGTGGTGGCATAGTGACTCACCTCAGTCTGGGTGGCGGAGGATGAATCTCAGTTGCCTTCATGTCTGAGACCATCAATCCTCGCATCTTATCATGTGGCTTGCTGAGCGCATTACCGCGGAGACATAGGCTCCACGCCATCCACTGCAGCATCCACGCACAACTCACCATGCCCCACCGAGAGCAAACCACAGTTTTGCGACCACAAGGAGGTTACCTCATGTGACCCTACCCTCCCTAGCAACCAAGCAGCCATTTTGGTTGCTTAGGAGAACTGGCTGGAGTCACTCAGTACACCCTGGGATTCAAACTCGTGACTCCAGGGGTGGTAGTCAGCATCTTTACTCACTGAGCAACCCAGGCCCCCTTTCTGCCAATTAATTAATTTATTTATTTTGCTTTCATAGTCAGGGTATAATGATTTATTAGCGATTAAAGATGAGTAAGACAATGTAAAACATACACCCCCCCGAAACAGACTTTTTATAATAATTTCTCAATAATTTCTTAAAATTTCTCATGCCAAGACAGGATGCTAATGTGCACACTGAAAATGACAGTTCAAACTTGCATGAAACTGTACTCGGTCTACCATATTATTATTATATAATTTCAATCTATCCTCATTATTTTAAAGGGAAAGCACAGCTCTGTTATGTATTTTTTAAAAGCATAGGAACAGTCATGGAATCAGGGAAATCTTATTTGTTGTTAATTTCATCTGTCTGGGAGACGTGAGATAAGCAATCAGTTGTTTTTAAAGGCTATCTGACAGTTAACAGAGACCAGCTAATGAGTCTACAGAGGCCTGAGAGGATGTGATCTTGTGATCTAGATCACAAAGGAAGGTCTTGTCTAATGGTTATCGAGAGAAAGCTTGATTACGTCAGAATGTGCTGCTGGCACAGTGGAGAGAAATTGTGTCAAGGTTCTTAACTCTCACCATAAGTGGGAGCCATATAACAATCCAACGTGAGTCTCTTTATTTTCACAAAAACTTGTTTCTTTTCAGACAACACTCAAACACACACACATACACATAGATTTGTGCGTCTCTCTCTCTCTCTCTCTCTCTCTCTCTCTGCCCCCCCCCGGCAGTCTAGACTGCCCTTTTAAATCCCTCTCCACTCTCACTGCAACACAAAACAGCTGTTAGAGGTGATTTTTCACAGGTGTCAATCCTTATCGTACTCACTCTCTCTGCCTCACTTTCCACAGCTGTCGCTCGGCCACACCCCTATCTCCACATACCCCCATTACCCAACTCAGGCTGGGGAGCTAATGGCCAGTCACTTACAAACCCCCCCCCCCCCCCCCCGATGGAGCCACTGGAGCGGGGTATAGTCTGAACAGTGGGTGAAAGCATGCCCCAACAGATAGTACTGGAGGGTGAAGACCACCCGCTTGATGGTCAAACACTCCTTCTCGATTGTGCTGTACCTAGTTTCTCTCATTGATAACTTGTGAATAATGTACAGCACAGGGTGCTCATCCCCTCCAAAATCTGGAACAGTACCACTCACAACCCCCTGTCTGACGCATCCGTCTGCAAGATTAAATGGAGAGAGAAGTAAGGAGAGTGCAATAATGGCCCACCGCAAAGTGCAGCTTTAACTTGCGTGAACGCCTGCTGACACGGCCTGGCCCACTGGATCGGATCTGTTGCCCCCTTTTTAGTTATATCAGTCAGCAGGCTGGTGACGGTCGAATAATTTAGCACAAACCTACGATAATAGCCAGCCAGCCCTATGAACTGTCTCACCTCTTTTTTGGTCAGGACTTGGGCAGGCTGCAATCACTGCGGTCTTATCAATTTGGGGCCGCACCTGTCTATGACTCAAGTGAAAGCCCAGATACCTTGCTTCCACCCTTCCAGTTGCACACTTCTTAGGGTTTGCCAACCAAAAGGAAGGGTGACAAATTGGTGTAAGCCAAACAGTTTGGAAAATGCAGTTTTTTCATGGTACATGGGAGTTAAGGGGATCTGCCAATATCCCTTTGTTAAATCCAGTGTTGAATAAAAGCGAGCCGCACCTAGCTGATTGAGCAGTTCATCAATCTGAGGCATCGGGTACTTATCAAACCGCATTGACTTTTCTATAATCCACACAGGACCGGATCATCACACTTCAACACCACAGGGCTGGCACAGTCACTGTGGGTTTCTTCTATTTCCCCCATGTCTAGCATGGCCTTTAATTCTTTCCAAACTACTTTTGTTTTGTGCTCTTTTTAACCGGTAGTGATGAATGCATACCACTACCCCTGGGGTCGTTTCGAAATGGAGCTCTATGAGAACATGTCAGAGAATTCTTCTTGCAACCTGGCAACCTCCCTGACTTGTGACGGTGAGAGGTGGTCTCTGCAAGTGACCAGGGTGACTCGAACGGTGGCTTTTAAGTTCACCTCCAGTCCGAGTTCCTCTCCAGAACCACTGCCGCCAAAATCACGGGGACCACCTCTCTCCATAGTTTTAGGAGATTGAGGTGGAGCCCCTCATAATCAATTTCCCTGACTCACCATGTTACCTCAAAGGGCCCTTGCCATTAGGCGAGTAATTTACAGCTGAATGTGGAGAGTAAGAACTTTATCTCCCAGTGCAAATTCCTGTAACTGTGTACCCTTATTATATAGCCGTCTTTTGTTTTTGGCACCATTCTGACTGTTGTGCGTGAAAATCCCAGGAGAATAGCAGTTACAGAGATACTCAAACCAGCACATCTGGCACCAACTATCATGCCATGGTTGAAATCACTGAGATCACATTTTTTCACCTGATGGTTAATGTGAACATTAACTGAAACTCCTGACCCATATATAAGTGATTTTATGCATTGCACTACTGCTACATGATTAACTGGTTAGATAATTGTATAAATAAGTTGGTGTACAGGTGTTCTTAACAAAGTGCTCCGTGCATGAATATAGGTTGTGGATTCAATTGTGCACCCCCTGCCACAACCACACAATACACACACACTCCTACCCAAGCTTGCGGTTACCATGGCAACAAGCCCAAGGATGGAGGAATTAAAATTCCCCTGCAACAATGGAAGCAGTTGTGCTGCGTAGAGCTTTGGCTATTGAGCTTCAAAAAGGGCAGCTGGATTTCAAGCTGCCATTTTTGCTGAGTTGCATTTCCTCATGTTGTATATTCATCTCAAGTTCATGTGTCTTAAGCCAGTATTCCAACATTAGCACTTTTGATTTTTAAAGACAAAAATCCAGGACTGAGAACACAAAGTCATTTCCTAATGCTCTTATGTGGAACTGTGAACATGATTTTTTTTTTGGTCTCTAGTTCTCTAGATCGGTGGTTATCAGCTGGTCGAATACAGGTCTGTTATGATAGGGTCTTGGATAGCATGGGACAAAAAAAAACAATGCTAAATGCAAATAATTAAATGCGACTAACCATATAATTATGCCTAGGGAACAACATATTTTATTGTTTATGTCAAAGCCTGTGTGTCAAATAAAAAATCTAGGGTTTTTGTGTTCAAATGTATCTGTCACATGGTCGAAGCTAGCCAAATTAGATTATTGTCAACATGGACAGGTTGCTTGACAACCTCAAAAACAAATAAACAATTTTAGTACTGTTTTGGGTTGCAACTTTATGTCCAGTGTAAAATTGGGTCTTCAAATAAGAACCAGTTGAGAACCAAGGGGCCTATTTACACATTAGTTACTCAAACTTAAATGGATTTTGATCGATCATGTTGCTGATCAGGTCTGATTGGGTATGCACATGCCATTTAAACATGGCCACATAAATAGGTCTCCCCAAAACAGATACAAATCTGATCTACTACTCCTGCGCTATACAGAATTATAACAAGGTTAACTTCTGTGACAATAATAATGCAGGGCAGCAAAAGTTTGCTGCACTTGATACAGCTCACAAAAACCGTAGGTGGTTAGCATTACGATACACCAAAAGCTGTAATGTGCTGTATTTTATTTGTCCTTTAGGAGCTCCCAAACTTCCATTAACGTATACTGATGTGGATCCGTTTGGAAAGAGTAAAGTTGTGGCCTTAGTTTGAGTTCTTGAGTCACATCTTGTATACAGTTGAGTGATCGGATTGCTATAAGTCTCGAATGCATACTTGGTCTTCATGACCAGATAACTATTTAGTGACCAAGTGTAAATACTCCCTAGATTTCTTTAGAAGCCAGCACATTTTCATTGGAGCTAGATTTGCGAGCATTTATCCTTCCCGGCATTGCTTACGTAGTCTGCACCAGTGTGGAAAACTCTTGTTTAGTTGGAGGATGGCGCTTACATAAATGCCTCCAGTGTGGTGGATCCGTTGGGGTGGTTGGAGGCGGAACTTAGATCAGAAGCGGACACGAGCCCTGGGTTGGGGCGGGAGTCAGTGATGCAATGAATGAATGCCACTTACCCACTGATCCGTAACTGAGTGAGAGACAAAGGCCTCCTGGAAAGCGGAGCACGGTCGGAGCTCAAGGCTCCTTAGTCCTGCTCACACTGGGGGGGAAAATACACTAAGGCTGCATCTTGCCTCTCTGCTCAGTTCATCATTGGAGCGGCATGGTGAGTAAAGATTGATTTGAATTCCTTTTAAAGATTGTAGTTAGTTGTTCTCTTTGGGCATTGTTGCATTTGTACTTTATGTGATTTGTATGTTGTATATGATTATATGAGATCAGTTATGTCTTTCTTGGAGTCACGGGCCGAACTATTTTAGGGTTTAGTGTTATTAATCTAATGAGGTTGCTAGTCAGTCTGTTTTAGTTGTTATTGGCTTGTTAATAGTCTCTAGTGTTGTGCTCAACTAGTGGGTCGTGACCCAAAAATGGTGCAGGTCTTTGCTGATAGACCCCGCGACTGTATGACAGCAGTGAAATAAAGGCTAAATTTGAATATCAAGAAAAGGATAGTTAATACTCTAAATTCTGATTGAATGAGCTGCGTTTAGTAAAGTAACAAATGCCTAAATGCACCTATAAACCTGTGACTGCACATTCTGTGTAAATGGACCAAGCTGCTACATTGCTTAGCATCTGTAAATAGCCTAATTTTAGGATACCGAATTATGCTACTTGGCAAACAATAATTCTTAACTTCAGTTATTATTAATAATAAATATAACTTTTTATTGAACATTGGTGTCTTATATCCAGGGTTGGGAGGGTTACTTTTAAAATGTAATTAGTTACAAATACAGATTACTTTGTAAAAATATTCAGTAACTTAATACAGTTACCTCAATAAGAAAGTAATGTAATCAAATTACTTTTAGTTACTTTTTGATTACCTAAAGATCGCATATGTGAATAGAGTCAAGAGAAAAGCAATATTTTCTCAAAGACTTTTAATTATACCTTCTGAATGCAAACAAACCATATTTGAATAATGTTATGTGTGATGTAGCTATTATTATATACATTATAAGAAAAACATGAAAAACAGGGACACTGCCCAAATGTAGAACAACTCAAATCAGGTGATTTGTTATAGAAACATTTTATTTACTCATAAAGCAATACAGTTTGTACAGATGCACTGAATCATGTCTTGGTTAACATTAAACTAAATATGACAGGATATACAGTACCTTATTCAAAAGCACTACAAAGTTGAATTCTGCCATGTATTGCAGTTAGCATGTAGACTAAGTGTCACTGATCATTCATTAACTTCTGACTGCAATAGGTAGATCACAGGCTTCTTTATCTTCATCATCATCATCATCATTATTAATGCCTCCAATGCCTGTCCTCTGCTTGCTCATGATCCACAGTCAAACATCACCAGCCAACGTTTATGGGTGATTCTATGATTATGTTTAAGGAGGATTTTAATGGCAAAAATAAAAATAAAATGAAATACAATTAGAATATTGGTTTAAAGAATAGAAAAAATAGATTTGAACTGTTTAAGTGTCTCTTGATTGACTTAATCCTACTTTCTGTGAGTTTTCAAATGTTACATTTGCCAGTATTTCTCCCTCACTAATACTTTTCCCCTAAGAACTTTCTAATATTTTCAATTTGTTTGCTATTCATGTGTACAATTTGGATTTTTTTCAACAAAGAAAAAAGAAATACTGTCCCAATTACAGTTGTAAATACAACATGAATGCATTTCAGAGAACAATTTTAGAGTTTCAACTGAAGTAAGAATGGAAATGAGAAGTCACAATAAAGTTTCAACAGTAGGCGTCCCGTGTACCGGAATACTGGCCGTTCGCCGGGGGGAGTGGTCGTTTCTCCGTTTCTCTTCCTGCTCCAGTGAAAACAATCTACGGTGAAATTAGGGAACACTCATGACTAATTTTAGCTATCCTAGCTAACATGATTTTCATATGGGTTTTACCTTTAAATGCTTCTTTAAATTATGTATCGGGTCCTTGGAAAAACACTGCATCTTCACAGCTGGAAGGTATAAATTGCATTGAACTGTAATGTTGTTTCCCTTTTCTCCATTGAAGTGACAAGAATGTTGGAATTTCCACCAAAATTATAATATTTCTCCAGTGGCCATTGCGATGAAACAGCCCTTTTAATGGTTTGACCTTGTTTGGAGAGCAGTGTTGACAAGTTGTTTGCGCATGCAACCATAAGTGGCACCAGATTCACGTGAGTCACGAGAGAGAACCAGAAGAGATCTCCAATGTGCATCTGATCCTATCTGTACCACTCTAAAGCAAGCAGTGGTCTTTATCATTTTATATCAGGAGGATCTTTTATTTTTTTATATATTGAAAATTGTAATCCTGCTAGTAATCCCAATTTTTACCAAATGTAACTGTAATCTGAATACATTATTTTGTGTAACTGAAACTGATTACAGTTACACATTTTTTGTATCCTGATAACGCAACACCATTCCAGCTCTTTGTGGCTCACCACTAATGGAGTGTTTTCTATGTGGATCCCATTTTGTCATTCTGCCCAGTATAGTGTAATTCTTCCCACTGAAATCTTCCCTCTTTCCTACAAAATGAACTGGAGATGTTTTCGCAGTGGTTTCATGTATTGTTTGCTCATTACATTTTTGAGCTATACATCCAAAAGGACAATTTATATTGGCCTAGGCATATGTTTTGTTGTATCTGAGTGGTTGAGCTCAATGCGTCTTTTCTAGAGGTCGACTGGTATTGGATTTTGACAAGACCGATAATTAAGGTGGAAAAAAAACGATAATCGATTTATCAGCCGATATTTTTTAAAATAAACTATTGGAAAGCTATCAGCAAACTATCATTGTCAATTTCTGATGAAAATCGATATTTCCAAAAGTAGCTATCGACACCAGTTAATCTGCAAAACCAATATATCTCTAGTCTTTTTCATGTACATTCAAAACAAAATGAAATAAAAATTCCATAAAAAAATATATTTTATCCCCTTTTTCTCCCAATTTGGAATGCCCAATACTTAGTAGGTCCTCGTGGTGGTGCGGTTACTCACCTCAATCCAGGTGGCGGAGGATAAATCTCAGTTGCCTCCGCTTCTGAGACTGTCAATCCGCGTATCTTATCACGTGACTTGTTTTGCATGACATCACAGAGACTCACAGCACTGGAGGCTCATGCTACTCCCCACTATCCATGCACAACTTACCATGTGCCCCATTGAGAGCGAGAAACCCTAATCGCGAGCACGAGGAGGTTACCCCATGTAACTCTAACTTCCCTGGCAACCGGGCCAATTTGGTTGCTTAGGAGGCCATGCTGGAGTCACTCAGCATGCCCTGGGTTGGAACTCGCGATTCCAGGGGTGGTAGCTAGCGTCAATACTTGCTGAGATACCCAGGCCCCCTCAAAATGGACTTTTGATTAGCTTTGTGTCTGTTAGCTTTGAGGACATTTATATGCTAGTGATGATGTGAAAGCTGACAAAATACACATTTAAGATTTTGTCTGCCAGATCTTTCTTTTCTATTCCAAGAAAATGGATAAAAAATATTTATGACGTCATCTTACATTTAGGAGTGTATACAAGTTTTTTTCCAATTTAGAGGATAGTTCACTCCAAAATTATAATTCTCTCAGTTATTCACCCTCATGCTAGTTGTAAATTACTTTCTTCTGCAGAACACAAACAAAGATTTTTAGAAGAATATCTCAACTCTGTTGGTCCTTACAATGCATCTGAATGGTGACCAGACCTTTAAAGCTCTAAAAGTTACATAAAGGCCACATAAAAGTAATCCATATAATCCAAAATGAGAATTAAAATTTTTGGGTGAACTATTCCTTTAAATGCTCTATAGAATGAGAATGTCCCACGCCTAACACCACCTGCATCTGACTGGCAACATTAAGTATCAAACCATTGTTAATGGTTGTGAAGGCAATTTGCTATTTAAAAAATGGCCCTTTTGGGGGCCAACTATTTGTCAAACTATTTGATATTCTGCCAAACTTTTTTATTTATTTTAATTAAAATAATAAAGGAAATAAAAAGTTTTGCCAACAAAAATGTAATTATATTATAGTATATGTTACAAATGTCCACATGTTTTTAGACTTCTTAAAAGCAAGAAATAAACTTTGAAATGAAAATTTAATGTACAATTGAATGAAAATTGACAGTACAACTTGATTCTTGGTTCATTTCACCATCTTGAACATATTCTGGTGATAGGTCATGTTCAGCCACTTTATTATAATCTAATTGTGGGCTGTAGTCTTGTGCCTTTAAAGGTGATTAATGGTCAAGCCCAGCATGTGGTGGATCCAGTTCATCTCGAAATAATCTCACATCCTGTCCACTCTTAGATCTTCTATTGATTAGTCCAAGATGAAGAGACTGTGTTGAAACCAGACACTGTCACATCAATGAAGAAATCAAAGGAGATAAAAATACATGGATAATTTTAGCAGCGGAAGACAGCACACAGAGAGCCGCTCTGTTCCAGTGCTCATTTCCATACACATTTGGCTTACGCATTTTAGTTCTGATCGTCTGTTCTCAGCACAGGATGTGCCTCTTGGCTGCATTTGTCTGCCACCTTTCCTACAGTCATATGAATAACACATTTTAAAATAGTAAGAATAGGACATCTTGTGTTGAAATTCTCTTGAACTAATGCTCATTTTATTAAGCTATGAAGTTTAAAGGGTCAGTTCTTCCACAAATTACAGTTATTCATTAATTTACTCTCCTTTATATACATGGTATTGGCTTATACACTTCAACCCTACACGCTCGGATTTGCCTGCCGGCGAGCCCACGAGACGTAAAAATAATTGTCAAAATATTAATAACTACAGTCTTGACCAAACAAAATAGGTATCATTTGAAGCTTAGAAGCTTTACTTTACAATGCAAGTAGGCATTATGACCAAGACTGAATAAGTTCTTTGAAATTTGCAGAGAAGTCAGAAGTGTTCCGTTTTGATGATTTATGTAAAAAAAAATTACACTCTACATATTATTGCAATCGATAAAAACGTCTAACTCATCAAATAGCAATGTGTCATATGTTGTTGGAAAGCTCTCAAAGAGTAGAATACAACCAGCCTATTTGTTTTACTCACGGAAAACAATATATCAAGGAATAGATAAGTAAATATCTTTGACCATTATGTTGGTGATACTTATATGCTGCGTTTTCACGTATAACTTCTCGAGAAATAAACGGAACATAACACACACATCTTAATCGGATGCATAGATCATTAGATAATCCACACAAAGCACAATGTTACATATGGCCACCAGGAGATGGCGCCAAGTAAATGACACAGACTTAATGATGACTCAAATGGCACAGAATGAAACTCATTCAGTGAAATCTCATGACTAAAATAATTTCTTTACGCTATCTATACCTTTAGTCATTGTTGTGTTTGCATGTGAAATTAGTTCCTATGTACAATTATTAAGTGTTATTTGTTTGGAGAGGCTTTTGGACACATGGAAACGTTTTTGTAAACTAGGAAAAATTATGTTGATTGCTTTGTCATATCAACACAAATTGTTGATCAGAAACAATCGACATGATTGGGAACAAAAAAAAAAAAAGCAGTTTCTCAGAGCCACTTTATTTACACCCAGAGATATATTAATGTCAAATCAGAAAAACTATATAATTTTTTTTTTTCTTTACAATGATAACAAACACTTGACCCTCTTTGATTTTTTCTCTCTCGAGTTATACGACTTTAATTTTGGGTATGCCACTGAAACAGGAAATCTCTAAAAACACCTTCAGAGCTTAAAAGGTTAATTACAGCAATTATATATGTACTTATATATGCTGAAATTTAATAAATACCTTTTTTATATTATTAAATATATACTTGAAAACAAACAACTTAGAATTCGATCTGAGCATTAAAGTTACATTTCAAGCAGAATACTCATTGGGTTATCTGTATTAACTGATCTTCAGATGTAAAATAAACAGAGGTGCTGAGGTGCACTTATGCAATCTATATAGTGACTAAGTGGTCATATTTAATTCCTTGAGAGTGAGAACTTGTTGCATTTCCTTTCTAGGTTACATTTTAGTTACCATTGCACCTCTTCAATAGAGGTTTTCCATGCTGTGAGAAAATGCCAATATTCCCCAAATTTTTATGTTTGTCAGGTGTTCACTGCACCTGCTTTTGATTGTAAGCATTTCAAGTGTGTTCTAGTTTATAAATGGATTGTTAATTGTGTAATAAGTGTTCATCTTAAGGAAAGTGGTCTGTGTTTAGAGGTAAAATTATACCCAGCTGGTTTTTTAGTGCTATGGAGTGATTTATTGGCTGGAGATGTGGATTCTTGACACTAATTACTTTAACAAACCACCATTAGAGTTTCCAGCCCTTGTACCCCCTCATCTAGATGTCAAACAGTAAACAGCCCTCTGGGATTGGCAACATCGTACAGCTGTTAGCATCAGTTTTAACACATCACCAAGAACAAGCCACATACAGCCTCACAGGACATCCTATCCTTAATTTCCAGAGGGTGTAAAGCTATTTATGTTGGGATTTAGAAAATGGAGCGTTGTTTCCAGCTAATATGTGCATATGTGGGTCTCACAGGCAATTTCAAGTAAATTATCTGCAAAAGGATCTATCAATGTTGAAATGATCTAACAGAATCTTCCTGTGTCCTGCAGGTGTGAGTGTTTATTCAGTATAGTGAGTCGTATAGAAGCTTCCTGTCTGGATCTCTGCCACCCCTCAACCCCCGCCGTTCTCTGCCACTGTTCAGCACCTCAGGCTGAATAACTCACAGATTGGACCCTTGAGACCAGCCAACTCAGATCAAGATCCTTCAGGAACTAAGACTCAGTGAGCACTTGTGCCCCGTCCAGCGCATCTGAGCACACTGGCACAGCCAAACTGTAGGACTGACTGCTAGTCATGAGTGAATTCTGGTTGTGCTTCAACTGCTGTATCGCCGAGCAGCCGCAGCCGGTAAGGAGAACTATGATTGTGCTCATGACCTTCAGAGCTTCATGAACCGGGAAAATTTTGGAGTCTGTTCTAAAACCTAGTGAGTTGCCTCCTTCCTGCATAGGCAACTGTCTACACTCACACAAATCCATTTTTGTTTAAAAAGCAATTGATTTCTGTACGTTTACGCCTCCCGTCCTTAGAATGGCAATTTCCTTCACCAAAAAAAATGCCCTCCATTACCGCATACTTTGAAAATCAAAATGACATTAGGAAAGTCAAAAAAGGTATAAGTGTGGATTCAGGATCTTAAACAACAAGGAACCCCAGAAGTGACTGATTTTGAACGCTCTACATAGAACAAAGAGTTTCAACTTAGTGATGTGATGCTGCCCCAAGTCGGCAATATATGTCTAGCGAAATCATAGATAGGACGTCTGTGATGACATTTAGAACTAAATCTGTACATAAATAAGGCACTTTTGAGTTTGTTTCAGTGGTTTGAAACAGCTAGCTAAATTTGTGCTTGTTGTTAAACACCTTCTTACTGCCATTGGCTCACCCAATGGCTGCGCATGACCCTGTGCTCCACATACTTTGACGCCAGCATCTTGTGCCAGTTAATTTCTTCCACAGTGGAGTGCAGATTTGCAACCATTTACACCCATCTTTGCAGTAGTATTGATATCTTTGTTAGAAAGCAATTATAAAAACCTTTTTCGTGATCTTACATGGATTATTTTCACAAAATTAATAATAAAATAAAATAACAAATTGTAATATTGTAATATTGCATATTATTAGCATATATCCCGAATTATAATTTGCAGCAAATTTTCCACTTGTTATTTTCACATGCAAATAAGCATTTGATTCACTGCAGAAATTTGCTGCCCTTCGGCGGTAGTGGTGAACCGTTGCCAAACCTTTGGCATCAATGGACAATTTGCCGTAAGTTTTCTGAAAAGCTCATTTGCATGTGAAATTTATCAGTGCTGAATTTCTCGTTAAGATTTTCGTAAGGGATAGCATGTTAGCATTAGAATTTGTGCCATGAATCCAGAATGTAAACATTAAAGTCTTCATAATTTGGCTTTATGTGAGGTATCTTATGAGGTTGCATAATTTAGTAATTAAACTTTTGGAACAAACTTTGCATTGGAAGTGCCTCTGATGCCTTAAAATGCTGCCTCCAGAGGCAGCTCACTAGGTTTTTGGAACAGAACCATTGTGTTGTTCTATCCTTGTTACCTGTCTGCTTATAATATTGGTTAAGGTTTCTAGCTCCAAAAACATTTGGGTTTTCACCCTCTTTCTTGCTTTTAGGCCCAAAACATACTCAACATATGCAAGTATGTGAACACAAATGCTTATATCTTACATAAGCTTGATTTTATGAGTTGTTGCATTCTAAAATATGTCTTATCGCAGTTCAATACACAACGTAAGTACCCTTACTGAAAAAAACTATAGAAATTTGAATGGTTTCCACTAGGGATGTCCTGATACCGATATTGGTATCAGAAATGGGGTCAGATACACGTACTGCATGTGTACTCATGCTCGTGGAAATGCTTTCACCAAAAAACGATAACATCTGACATACAAATGTCATTCCATAAACATTCAGCACATAAATTAAAATCGCTTATGTCCTAGTGTAATTATTAAACTGCAAAGGTTGTGATTTAATGAGATAAGTATATAGTTTGCATGTGCTGCACGGTTCAAAGTGAGTGTGGAGTGAATGTGAATGACTTTCTTAGGTGGGTATCAAACCAGGAACCTTCCATTTTATGGTTATAACCACTGCTCCACTCTAACACACTGCTCCACTGGGCTGACAGCCACCAAAAGGAACATACTATTCAGTAAGCACATTACAAAAATCAATAGAACTACAAAACTTTTTACAGAATTACTTGCAGAGGTGGGGAGTTGAACCCACAACCCTTGAAACAATAAACCAGCGCTTTAACACTGAGCCACACACATGTCCACTGCATGGCAAAGAGACTTCCTGAGGTTAGAGCCAGCACAAAACTGTAGGTTATCTTTTGAACTATAGGTGGTGCTATCTCCAAACTGCTTGTTTATCAGCAGGACTTGATGCTGATGATGCATACCAATTTTCTTTGAAATCCGACTATGTATTTAAAAGATATATAATTTGTATTTAGTGGTGGAGAGGCAGTATGGCTGATATGGAAAACTGGTATTGTTGAAATCTGAATTTAATCGTCACAGTCACTACAGGGTAATTGTGGATATCACCATGCACTCACCTTACCTTCACCTTAACACTAGCACCCAAAGCCTCGTCTTGAACCAGGAATTGATGGATGGAGGTTTGGCTGCAACCTGAGTCAACCAAGGCTTGGTATGCACCCCCTTAAATACTTAAATTCGATTGGGGTATGGCCTGTGGCATGTTGGGGATCTGAACCAATGTCCCCACCACCATCATCGGGCATTGGTCCCAGAAATGCCTGGGCTCCCCGCAGCTCCAGCAGACAGCCCAGACTCCATGCACACGTCTGGAAGTGAGAGCGGAGAGGGACAGAGGAAATCAGCGTGTGGTGCAGTCACTGAAGCCGGTTTGGGAGTGGGAACCTCCCTTTTCCAGGGAGGAGGAACAGGATGGAAAGAAGGGGAAGGGGTAGAGATGGGAGAGAGTGAGAAGAATCTCGGGACTCGCAGGCATTCAAATACGCAACCTTGTGGTCCTCGGCCAGCTAGATGGCTGTTTGAAGCAACACTGGGTGGTGGCAATGGACCCACTCCGCCGTCGTAAGTCAAGCAACAAAGTGCTCCAGTACCACCTGGTCTATCACAGCCCCGACGTCGGGTTGATCAGCAACCACCTCCGGCAGGCATCCTGGAGCTGCTGAGAAAAAGCAAATGGGCGGCCATGCTTGCCAATGGTCAGTGAGCGGAGGCGTTGGCTCTGCTGCTTTGGTGTCCGTCCGATCCATTGCAGGATGGCTTTCCTCAAGTTGGCATATACCAGGAGGTTCTCCGTTGGTAAATGCTGCGTGGCGAGTTGGGCTTCCCTGGACAACAGTGGTATTAAACGGACCACCTACTGGGTGCTCGGCCATCCGCAGACCTCGACGTCCACTCAAAGAGCTTCAGTATGCTCTCTGGAATGTCTTAGGGGCCCATCTTGACTAGCAGAACATGGGGTGGGGTAGTCTCAGGGTCCGGGGTCACGGCGGCAGCACACTTCTAACAGTTCGGGAGCACCTGCCGGTCCTCCACATGGGCCTGGAGGAGTGCAGTAAAATGCTGCTCCTGTTTTGCACACAGCTCAAGGAGGGCCTGATGCTGTGACTGGTGGAGGCTGGCAAGGGTCTTGAAAACGTTCTCCAGAGGTGAGGCATCCATGGCGGCGTTCTTCCTCCCTAATCCCGGGTTTTGGCACTAGTGTAACCAATTTCGTGATGGGGTGCAAGGAGGAAGTGGGAGTCAGCAACTTCCAACACAAAAGATATATATTTTTAACACAAAACTTGCTTTTTTAGCACTTCACTCTTTAAACAGGCACATGAGCCTATCTGGGTGCATGGTAGCTCCTACTGCAATGACAAACAGCTGTTAGAGACAATTATTGCCTGGTGATGATCCTTACCATTCTCATCTCCTGATCTCGCTCTCCATTCACAAGCCGCACTCAACCAAGCCCCCACCACCACAGCCACCAAAAGAAGCCCACACATTACTTATTAAGACCCACAGGGACCATTATAGTTTCTATTAAAACCAATACAATTCCCATTATAACCATTAACCAATAAAAATTTCTCTGATGATTTCAATAGTTTTTTCGTTTCAATTTTGTTTTTAGACGTGCTGCATTCATGATAAATGATAGCACATCTTCTGTGACTTTAATTCTGTTTGTTTGAGTTGAGATCATCTATATACTAAAGTCCTCCTAAAAGTTGACAAAATTAACTGTTAGCAGCTATATGCATTACAAATTTACAGACTTATCTTCTGGGAAAAAGGACCAAAAATATTGATGACTCATCTTGCACTCAGGGGTGTGTGGCAATTGTATCCAATTAAATGCTCTTTAGAATGAGAATATAACACTTGCTACCGACTAACAAAAGAAATGAGCAAATCATGGTTCATGACTGTGATGTAAACTAAAGGCTATTGTTTATTTTTTTTAAAGTGTGCTGCCATACAGTATGTGGTGCCCTTATTTAATAGGAAATACATAAACACAACGTCAAAAAAATGTTTTTTAAATCCATTTCAGTGCAGAAAATGAGGCTGCAGATTCTGTCTGAGAATAATGCTGCCTTCACATGCTGTCAGAATTATCGCAAATGTGAGTTTCCCCATACGACCCCATAAGTCGTAATTATGACTGGGAAACTTTTAATACAAGAGTTTCCCAGTTGGGAGGAAATGTAATTTTCAAAATGGCGGAGGAGTGAATGGTTTCTGTTATGGATGACAGGTTTTATTATTATACAGCTAATTGTTAGCATTTGCCGTTTCAGTCATATTCATAAATGTACAGTATATCCTTAACCACCCTTATTGAAAATTGAGAGTTCATTGATAATTTTCACATGCAAATGTGCTTTGTGGCAAACTTGCGGCAAATTGTCCATTGCTGCTAAAGGTTTGCCGGAAGTTCACCACTACCTGTGAAGAGCTGCTAACATTTGTGGCAAATCAAAAGCTCATTTGCATATGAAAATAACAAGCAGCAAGTTTACTGCAAATGTGCGTCTAGTTTAGATTTTTTTGTAAGGGCATTTGATGCATGTTGTACTTTTTTTTACATCGTAAAAATAGGTTGTTTTTATTAATAATAAATATTTAATAATTCCATTATTGTCAGCAAGCTAACAGAGTAATATGTGTTATATTTCTGATAACAAATCACTTGAACACGGTGGCATTGTAATTACCACTTCAGAAGTGGGAAGTAGGATAATTCTGATAGCACATGAAGGCAGCATGGGTAGCATTTTAAGTTGTTGTTTGTGTTCAAGAACATAGTTGTAAATGCACATATGTTTGCACACACATCAGATGTATGTCTATCTAGAAATCATTGTGCGAGAGTGTGAGGGTATTATCCTTGGCTGAAAATCTGCTCTGTGTGGATGTGAATGCTTTTGCCCGTAAGTCATTTTTAATCATCACACATCCTGTGAGATATTACATGCCAACACATTATGCCATGATTTGTCTCCGTTGTCTCCTAAATGAACAAAAAAATTAACTTTTTAGACAGTTGGGGAATTTAAAGTGGATACAGTTTGTGTGAAGGGTAAGCATTTTGGTATTTGGAAGTGTTAGACTTCAGTGCCTCTAAAATTAGTTCACTGGTTCATTGGCGGTTAAAGAATGAATTGTGCCCTTGAGGTGAGTGTGTTTACAGTACATGTAGAACAATACGCTGATAACAATATAAAATGAGGTTATGTAAAAAAAAACAGACAATGCAAGTATAAAACACATTTACATAAGATTTGGAATTATATTTATTTTCTCTGCTTTGACAAGCATTAGCGGTTTATGATGTAGCATGTTGCTAAGCTAATGCTTTGATGCAATAACCTTAAAAACACATACAGTATAAACAACCCTTACTAAAATTGAGAGTTTATGGCAAATTTGCATCAAATTCGCCACTGAAAATTTTCTCATGCATTTGGCAACATCCATTGTTGCCAAATGTTTGACGGAGGTTCACCACTACTGGCGATTTTTTTCACCACTACTTTTACGATTTTTTTGTAAGGGAGCTCACTAAGTTTTGGAACAGACCCATTGTGCAAAACACTATTCATAATCCAACCCAATGATTGATTAATTGAAGCTGTTAAGGAATTTGGGGATGTTGTTATTAAGGTGTTTGTTGTTGGATGAGTAATAATGGCTGAGCAGCAGGAAATGGAGTAAGGAGGAATGTTTCAATAAATGAAAGTCAGTAAGTTTCTACTGAAAGAAAAATAACTGGATGAGGAGAATTTTGTTACAATTCTAGCAGGTTTTTAGTTTCTGCTCTGAAGCAGCCTATATTTGATGAGATTCTTTATTTTGCACCATTTGAAAGATTTGCTACTTTCAGCCTTTTGAGGCTAAAGCACACAAGGAATTTGCAGCAGTTATTAGCTTTATTGTTATTGTTAAAACACTGAGGATTGTTTGAAGTTTGACTGACCAGAGATGGAAATGAGTGGCAAATTTTGGTTCCCTGCGATTATGAAAGAGGGACAGGGCAGGGTTTTGTAAGAATTGTAAGAATCTCTGATGCTGTTAACTGCATTAACTAGCATCATTAAGCTGAGTGACTGGGTCAAGCAGTTGTTGTGTTCCCTCCCCTGTTCTCCCCTCCACTCTGCTGCTGACCACGCCCACTTTGGCTGGCATTTTTTTTAAATGTGTTGAGAATTCAACTGTGCTGAAACAGTACTTTTCTCAGGGTTACACCACATGAACAAAATGTGCCTTTTCATAAAATGTGAGAATAAGGCCTAGTCCCCACTAATAAGTTTTCATTTGAAAACGCATCTTTTTCTCTCCGTTTTGGCCTTCCGCCCACACTGAGATGGCGTTTTTGTCTGTGAAAACTGAGTATTTTGAAAATGCACTCCAAAGTGTATAAATTCGAAAACTGTTTTCGCGTTGTAGTGTGAACTGTGAAAACGGATGCTTTGGAAAACGATGACACGTTTTTAGTCATGTGATCTATCCAACCACAACAATCAAGATGGCAGCCTGTGTTATAGCGGCGCTGTCGTGCCTGATACTCACTTTGATAGCGTTGTTAAAAATAAATGTCACTTCGTATAACCTTCACATTGCATTCCTTCAAAGGCGAAGGGAATTTTACTCGGAATTGGTGTCCGTGACGGAACACGAGGACAATTGGGTTTCAGACCGTACATGCAGCGGGGATTTTCCGCATGCGCAGTGACACGATTTAAACATTTTCATATGTTTCAGTGTGGACGAGGAACTTTTGGAAAATGCTTGAAAACGTTAGTGTGGACGGAGAGCATTTTGAAATGAAAACACAGTTTTCAAATGTATCCGAATTAATGTAGACGCAGCTTAAAATATCAGATGTTTTTAAAAAATTCACGCTCAGTCTTGAGGGTCTAAAGGTGTCCGCTCTGTTTTTTGGTTTATATGGTCAACATTAACAACAAAATGGCTACCTACATGTTGGTTACACCCAATGACTTTGATTTGGTGGACAAAAGAATATTTAATTATGCTAAATCATATTTTGAACACAATTCTTTCAATTCTTAAAAGATTATTCTGCACTAGTCATGCCAACATTTCTTTTTTTCAGCTTTTAATGAGAATCAAAATTTTTTATTGTCTCTGGACACCACATTCAATTTGTTTTTACTTTAAGCCCCTGATAAAATATCAATATGACTTTATACTCAGAAATTGAAAACATGCTCACCATAGAAGAGGTGTATTCAAGCAAATGGTTAGTGTTAATTGCATTTCTTTGTATTTTTAAATTAATATATCAGGACAAACGTCACGTAATTTCATTGACACTTAAGACACATAAACATAATATGCACCGGGTTACCCTCTGTTATTGTATTTTGTGATTAATTTTGTGAAAAGAATCCACTTTATGTTCATGAATGTTTTTTTTTCTAGATTGCTCCCCCAATGTCACATACATGCATTATTTCTACTACAATAACTGAACTAGTAATGGAGGTTTGGGCTGTTTCTATGGCTGCTTTTACACTGCAAATCTTAATGCACGGATCTGATCTTTTGATTGTATTTTCTAAAGAAGGCAAAACTGCACGGGATTGAAATTAAATCAGCAAAAAAGGTGAAGCGACATTTCACTGCTGCCATGTAAAGTAGTTATTACTGCGGACGTCAATTCACACGGGATAAGCGATGTCTGTAAGAATAGCAGACATGAGTGTGTCTATTGCATTTACACACTGCTGTCACACATAACTGACTGATTAGAAAATGTGTTCTGTGCTGATTAATTATGCAGGAAATATTAAACATGAGCATACATTCATATTAACTGTGATAACTGAATGAGCCTCAGACCTTATAAGCTTCTATGAGTCATTATATTATATATTCTCTATCTGTGATTATTAGAAGAAATCGATTGGAATATCTGGCTAAATACAACAGAACTGTTGGTGACAACCCTCCAACAACCCTGTAATCTGGTATTGCACTCTTAAATTAAAAATATCAGTACAATTTCTCGCACTCACTCTGCTCAAATGACAATCAAAAACTGCTAGTTTCTCTTTACATGGGCAAATATAAAAAATTTAAAGGGCTCAAGTGCTGGATAGTTCAGATATATGGACTTTTTATGAACATGTCAATTCGCATTGGATTCATATTACCAGGGGTTATTTTTACAGGCCATGATATGGTAGGTAAACACGCGGTAATATTTACTGGCGCGGGAATGCGCAGTCCGTTAAAAAGTCTGGGATAATGGCTGATATTACTGATTCGCTCAGGATTCAAATTATTGAGAAGCTCTGGTAAGAAATAATTACAGTATCCCATGTCCCAAAATAGAACTAATCCCTTCCAAATAGGAGTCAGGAGTGGTGGGACCAAGTCCAAATGTTTGACGACAGAGAGTGGTTTTAAAATTTCCACCTCAACAAGAGAAGCTTTGAGTCTGCTTCATTAGGACATACAGTTAAGAAAAGCCATGGGGAATCAGATAAACGTGTTTAGATGTAGCTCAGGTGTCCAGATATTGCATATGTATCTGATTTAAAACCACATTTGGAAGTGGCTCAGATTGGATAAAATCATTTCTCCTGTGGTTTGCAACTATATCTGATCTGTGTCAGATTTGAGTAAAAATTCTGATTTTTTTTGTGACAATGTAAACACAGCCATGAAAAAAATTAGTTCTATGCACAAAAGTGTTAAAAACAAAAGTGTTAAAAAGAGTTAAAAACATGTACATGTTCTGTACACCCGTCATAGCAAAATCTTACCTTCTGTTCTCTTCTCTTTAAAGAAAGACTAAATATTTTCTTGAAATGTGCTCTTGGCCATTTTTGAAAGTGCGTGAAACTGTTGAAAACTTGCATTACTTTCAGTGGTGTAAGTTTCATGTGAACACTAGGAAAGACAAATCAACCCATCGATAAACTAGATTGCATGACTAAAGAGTCACCCTGCCGGAATATATCCAATCTGTACAAGTGTCAAGATGATTGGGGGATTTCACCTATAGAAATATGGCATTTAAAATCTCATTTGAAATCTGTTATTTATCAAATATAATTTTACTTCGTTCTAAGTAATACATGACACTGATCTGTTAAGGGGGTTTGGTGGTTTTACAATGGGGATGCTGTGTGATATTTCTTACAACAAGGGGGGTGGGATCCCTTCATATCCCCCCTCAACTTGAACTCTGCTTAAGGGTAACTGACTTCATACAGCCACTAAAAATCGCCTTGACACCATTTGTTTGCAAGTCATTGCGTATACACTGGCAGCCAAAAGTTTGGAATAATGTACAGATTTTGCTTTTACGGAACGAAATTGGTACTTTTATTCACCAAACTGGCATTCAACTGATCACAATGTATCAGTCAGAACATTAATTATGTGAAAAATTACTTTTACAATTTGAAATTCTTTAAAGAACTTCTTAAAATACTTTCTTAAAATCCTCCATGTGCAGCAATGACAGCTTTACAGATCCTTGGCATTCTAGCTGTCAGTTTGTCCAGATACTCAGGTGACATTTCACACCACACTTCCTGTAGCCATAGATGTGAATGTCTTGTCGGGCACTTCTCACTCACCTTACAGTCTAGCTGATCCCACAAAAGCTCAATGGGGTTAAGATCCATAACACTCTTTTCCAATTATCTGCTGTCCAATGTCTGTGTTTCTTTGCCCACTCAAACCTTTTCTTTTTGTTTTTCTGTTTCAAAAGTGGCTTTTTCTTTGCAATTCTTCCCATAAGTCCTGCACCTCTGAGTCTTCTCTTTACTGTTGTACATGAAACTGGTGTTGAGCAGGTAGAATTCAATGAAGCTGTCAGCTGAGGACATGTGAGGTGTCTATTTCTCAAACTAGAGACTCTGATGTACTTATCCTCTTGTTTAGTTGTACGTCTGACCTTCCACATCTCTTTCTGTCCTTGTTAGAGACAGTTGTCCTTTGTCTTTGTGTGAAATCTTCAGTTTTTTTTGTCGCACTTTCAAGCGTTGTATATCCTTCATTCCTCAAAACAATGATTGACTGATGAGTTTCTAGAGAAAACTGTTTCTTTTTTTGCCATTTTTGACCTAAATTGACCGTAAGACATGCCAAGTCAAGCTTAAGTCTATTGCATACTGTGGCAACTCAAAAATAAGCACTAAGACAATGTTAAGCTTAATTTAACAAAATTTAAAGCTTTCAGCAGTGTTTGATATAATAGCAAGTGATTTTCTAGTAACAATTTATCATGATTACTCAAGGATAAGGTGTTGGAGTGATGACTGCTGTCTAGATTTGATCAAAAACTACTTTTTTCAAATAGTGATGGTGCTGTTTTTTTTATATCAGTAATGTCTATATGATTACTTTGCGATCAATTGAATGACACTTTGGTAAATTAAAGTACAAATTTCCTTCCAAAACAGCAAAATATGTGCATTATTACAAACTTTTGACCGCCAGTGTATTTATAAATGCTTTTTTGACATTTCATGAAATGTCATCATATAATGCAAAGATAGGTGCAAAACGTTAGTTTCTGTTGAACTTGGGACGTTACAATAAAGGCAACTAAATTACTGATGCAAATTGATGCCTTGCTTCTTTGTGCATTGATATCCCCTGATCTTAAATCAGTGTGTTGTTTAGAAAGATGGCTGTTTATTACATTAGGTCACATTTTCCCTAGAGCAAAGAGTGTGTGTCCCAATTACAAGCTGTCATCAATCCTGTAATGTGAATGTTGAAACCTTCTTACAGACTGAGAGAATCTACTAATCTACTAATCCACACCTCACTAAACTGAGACCTTTGACTTTAAGCCTAAAAGCATGATGAACAAAACCTACATTAGAGAGCTGCCTTGCTGTCTGCGATCTACAAAGGAAGCTGCCTTTTAAGAGCTCCTTACATGTAGCCCACATGAGACTCGACTCACAATTGTTTTCATTAGAATTTGGTGTTATTATCTAAGCTATCATTGTGAAAATCTGATAAGCTTTTAATACATAACAGACTAATATTAGGTGAAATAATGTTTTTTTAATGTATTTTCTAGCGGTAGGCCGATATATTGGTTTTACAGATCAATCGATGCCAATAGTTGCTTTTTGGAACAATCGGTTATCTGCAAAAATCTGTTGCTAGTTGGATATAGTTTTTTTTTTTTTCATTTTGTAATTTGAAAATAAGAGTCTCCAGTGTGTTTCCGGCTTTTTTTTTCACATTAATTATGTGGGCCCGCATAAGGTATTTGGGCTAATGTGGAGTGTTAAGTGTGACCCATGCTGTTTTGTGTTCAATTATGGTGTTTTATTTAAAGTCTGGAGATGAGTGTTAATTTCTAACTAAGGTCAACCTTGTTCCTAAACAATGTAACACTTAATTTCCCTTAATGATCAACTACAACTACAGCTGGACCCTGCCAGATTATGTACTGAAGTCGAAGAATAATGGCATACGGTAAAAAGATAATATGGGGGGCCTGGGTAGCTCAGCGAGTATTGACACTGACTACCACCCCTGGAGTCGTGAGTTCGAATCTAGGGCATGCTGAGTGACTCAAACCAGGTCTCCTTAGCAACCAAATGGTAAATGGTATGCACTTATATAGTGCTTTTTTAACCTTAGTGGTTTTCAAAGTGCTTTACACTGAGACTCATTCACCCATTCACACACACACTAATGATGGCAGAGTAACCATGCAAGACGCTAGCTTGCCGTTGGGAGCAACTTGGGTTTCAGTGTCTTGCCCAATGACACTTCGGCATGTGGAGTCATGTGGGCCAGGAATCGAACCATCAACCCTGCAATTAGTAGCCAACCCACTCTACCACCTGAGCCAAGGCCGCCCGGTTGCTTGGGAGGGTAGAGTCACATGGGGTAACCTCCTTGTGGTCACTATAAAGTGGTTCTCAAAGTCGGTGGGACACGCGGTGAGTTGTACGTGGATGCCATGGAGAATAACGTGAAGCCTCCACACACGCTACACGTCTGCGCGGATTGATGGTCTCAGACGCAGAGTTAACTGAGATTCGTCCACCGCCACCTGGATTGAGGCGAGTCACTATGCCACCATGAGGACCTAGATCACATTGGGAATTGGGCATTCCAAATTGGGGAGAAAAGGGGAGAGAAAAAAAAAGAATTAGTATGATGCCTCATATACGTATTTTAATTACGTTGAATGAAAGTGATTCGATTTTATTAGGGCTGTCAATCACTGAAAATTTTTAATCGAATTAATTATATGATGTCCCGATTAATTAATTGCAATTAATCTCATTTAATCGCTGTGGCACGGTGGAGGGCGGGGCCAGGTCGTGACTCAACACGCCCGGTCCCGTATTAGGCTAATCAAGCCTCCGAGAGGGTTAAAGGCCGATTGCGGACGATGTGCGGGAGAGAGAGATCGTTCACGGACATGTCCGTTGTCTTATGTGTTTGTATTTTGAGTTTCTCATTAAACCTATTATTTTATATGTCAAGCCGGTTTCTCGCCTCTTCCTTGCCCGTGAGCGTGAACTGTTCTACAATCGCATATTCAAATATTTGCTGAGAAAGCCCCTCATGTAACAATAGTTCAATATATAATGATGAAATAATTATACATAATTATCTTTATATATATATATATATATATATATATATATATATATATATATATATATATATATATATATATATATTCAGATAATTAAAATGCATTACATTCTTGTGGCAGAAGAGTTAATCATTGATAAAACAATACAAAATGTGTCTTTAGAATACAATGTATTGTTTACTACCATATTATTGATCATAAGTCAATCATTGGCATACAGTTCACAGCAATACATTACACAAGTGAATTTGTCAATCAGTTTGAGATTTATTATGAGGGCTTGTTTAAGAGCCCATCAATTTACACCTGCGTCAGACATGCTTGTGTAGCGTCTCGGGTGCGTTGCATCATAAACATAAAATGTTTAGGTCACTGTTTCAAGTTAAATATAGTTTAATACTCAATCTTTAAACACATCTTGAGATTCCTTAAAGTTCAAATTTGCGTTCCATCAACGTTTTGAACGCAAGAATGTAAAGCATGTCTGTGTTGTTTTGTCTGCTAAAGGGTTGTTTTGTTCACTGTATAAACTGTGCGTTGCTCATACAGCTGAAGTTTCACTTACTGCCCTCTGGAGTAAACAGGTGGTACTACAAGCTTGCATTTCTCAGGAATCCTCCTTATTACAATCCGGGGGCATTGCGATTAATTGCGTCATTTTTTTTAACGAGTTATTTTTAATAAAATTAATCGCACCGAGTTAACGTGTTAGAATGTCCATCATATGTGTGTATTTGTGTCTTTTCGTTTAGTTTTAAATAAAAACATTATTTATATTTTCAAGCCGGTTCTCAACTCCTACTTTCCATTGCACCGCTTTACAATCAGCACTTCTCTAGATGCTTATGCCATTTGAATGGCATCTTAGATGAGTAACCATGCTGATTATCTCATGGAACTGCCTTTGCATCAGGAATAAGACTATGATGCTTTTTAATGCTGTCCACAGGCAGCTCACTAGGCTCTGGAACAGACCCTTAATGTTTACAGTATATGGATTGTTAAATCTTCACTTTATTCATGAGTTCAAATGGTAAATAAAATTGTGTGTTAAACTCCAGCGGTTAAATGGCTAACCTTTCTCTGTCATGCTGTTCCTTACAGCTGACTGTCTGTTTAGAGTGAGGCTGTGAAATTGCAGTAATGAGGTTGTGTCCAGTGCATTGATTTCTGCTGACAGAACCTGAGGGCCACAAGCTGGCCTGACACCAACCAACATGATCAACACAAAACAATTAAAACAGTTAATACAACAACACAAGATTTAATGCTTAAAGGTCTGGTCTATAGAGATGGGAATTGGAAGGAATTTAACTGTTCTGTTTCCAATTCTGATTCCAGTTCTTATTCTTTTATAAAAGTCCATTATTCTTTTAGTACTTGAAGAGCCCTGATTTAAGTATCACAAGCCTTTAGTACTCAACACAGTAACCTAAAAAAGGAGCATGTCCACGAGCCCACAACTCGTGGACATGGAGGAATAGCTTAAAACGACCTTTGAATCATTATATATGACCAGCACCTTACAGTCTAGCTGATCCCACAAAAGCTTAATGGGGTTAAGATCCATAACACTCTTTTCCAATTATCTGTTGTCCAATGTCTGTGATTATTTGCCCACTCTAACCTTTTCTTTTAGTTTTTCTGTTTTAAAAGTGTCTTTTTCTTTGCAATTCTTCCCATAAGGCCTGCACCCCTGAGTCTTCTCTTTATGTATGATTTGTTCACTTGAAAGATTTGGCAGTTTTCAATTTATTGTCTTCGTATTACAACAGTCTTTCTCATCAACATTACTAAACATTAAAAAAATTTAACTACAGCTGAACGCATGTGCACATCTTCACTCGACGCACCACACAAGTGCAAAAGAGGAACCCTAACCGTAACAGTACAGAGACTAAAACAGCCAAATTAACTGCCACGGTATGGTGGTTTTTGGCTGAAATTCAGCACAACTGGGACTGAATTTGAATAAGAAGAATTTGAACAAACATGCTTCTGCAACATCACGTTGTTTCATGTTCCAACCCTACTGTCAAGTCAAGCTCCAACATTTAACGACTGTTCTAAAGAAATCCCACACAGAATGCAATTAACATACATGGTCTCCTCAAGAATATAGCAGTAGATTTACCACATTACCACATGTCCCATTCCAGGACAAAATATCCAGCCATCAACCAGTGGAACATTTTTCCGCCATATCATTATATCAGTTGTGAATAGTTATGGAGCATCGAGCTATTGCTTCCTGACACTAAACTCAGCGCGCTCGTCCACAACATTGCTTTCACATTGGTTTCGATGCACTGGAATGTTCCATCAACATTTATTTTATACCATTTATTGTGTTCTGTGACTGTGTCCTAGACCTCAATTTGATGCAAGATAGAGAATGTTGGAACAGAATGATCCCACCGTGAATTCGGCGACAGCAGGTCGAAAGTTCTTCAGCTGAAATTAGTCGGTGCCTACCGAAATTGTAAGCACTGCCCCTGGCAGTGGCATAAGCTGGAAGTTTGATGAAAGTATTGACACAGGGTACTGGAACATTCGGTAGTAACATGCTGACTTCCTGTGTAATCATGTTGGCTGGATAAAGGGAAATATTTTGGAAAAGTTTGTGCTTGTTCACGTTGGCAAAAGCTCAGTTCTCTTAACTGTAAACATGTACACCAGAACAATGCTTCACTGTACAATTCACATGTGCACATTTCCCAACGAAGGCAAACACTCTTTTAATGATGAGCTCAAGCACAACTTTATGGCTTGACTAAAATAGGGATTTGGCAGTGTAGTAAATCCTCTGTTATTGAGGTAATGTTTGAGGCAGACCGTGCACTCAATTTGGTTCCAAATCTGAGGTTAAAAAATGGCTTGGAATGATTTTGGGACGTCTGCCTGAGGTCATTACTTTGATTTATCAGTTCTTAAATCAACGTCATTAAAATGAAAGCGATACTCTGATGTTTCAGAACATGCAGCATTTAGAGGAAATAAAACTGGAAGCATTTGCAACAGAGTAGTTCCCAATGTATTACATGAAGTCCTTTTGAGGCAATTCAGTTGGCTTGGCGTCCATCTTGGCAACGCCCTAGGTAGCTGTTTTTTTTCAGCTATATGTGTACAGTAATATTTTAAATATGAAATACTAAATATGGCAATTGTAACACTTTGCTCAAACAGACTGTTACTCTGAAGTGAACGGTGTTTTGTACAGAAGAATATCTACAGGTTTCATCATTGCAGATGTAGTGAGCTGTAAAATGCCACCTACTTTATCACAGTCCAGTTGCCATAGCAACTGCCGTATGTAATGTCTGACTTGATGCACAGTAACAGAAGGGTAAAGGTTTCATTGAGAGCAGTGATTGACTTGGAATCTGTTAAGCAAATGAGGCATTTTCCCTTTACTAGGCCTACGTTTTGACTATGATTAAACTAATAGTTGTGTTAAATCGTTAAATGTTTGACTGTACAAAGCTATTTTCAATTCAAGCTCAATTGACATAATTTTTGGCATAATGTTGATTACCACAAATCATCATTTTGACTCATCCCTGTTAAAACCAGAAATGTGAAGCTTATAATTTTATAAAGTCACTTACATTCACTGTTCTGTTAAAATAATGTATTATTTCAGCTGTAAACGTGTTTAAATCGTAATTCTTACGGACATTTTAGGGTTTTTGGGTTTGTTGACATCACATCGTCATGGCAACAAAGTTGTAAAATTGCATATAACGTTACACAGAAGAGGTTAGTAAGTGATTTTATCACACTAAAATCATGTTAACATGCATATTGTTTATGTCTTGTGGCTGTACTTTTGAAATAGTGAGTATTTTAATGTTTACAGTTTGGCTCCATTCACTTCCAATGTAAGTGTTTCACTGTCACAAAGATTTTTCTTTTTTAAAGAAAAGGAGGGGCAGGCCAATTTGCATTTTTGTGGTAATCAATATTATGCCTCAAATGCTGTCGACTGAGCTTAATTGTATTGAACCTGGAATATTTCTTTAATATTATGGGATGCTGCAATTAAAGTCAACATGAAATTAAATTTGAACTTGATCTTTTTTTGAATATATTGGATCAGATCGAAATTCAATATTTAAAAAAATATTGTGTCACTGCACTTAGAATCATCACTGAAAACAATGGGAATAGTAAAAGTAAAACATGCAGACACATTACAGTAATGAGACCGGGCGATAAAATATTTGTCGGGGGGAGGTTAATTGGGGGGGGGGTTAATAAGGTGGCTCAGAAAAAGTGCTTTTGTTTTGTTCCAAATCATGTCAATCTGTATCTGAGAAACTTGCAATCAAACGTTATATCATTACAAATATAATATATCCTAGTGTACAAAAATGTCTCCATGTGTCCAAAAGCCTCTCCAAACAAATAAAACATAATAATCCTACAGAAGAACCAATTATTAGTGTTGTCGATGAAAAATTTTCATTGTGAGTAATCGCATAATATTTAGCAGTTAATCACGATTAATCGCAGATTTTTAAAGTGCTGAAATTTGAAACTATATATACTTCTTTTCTTGTCAAATTTCATTTATTTAGGAAAGAAAACAAAAGAATATTGTGACAGGGTGGAGGGTGGGGCCAGGTCGGTCCCAAACCGGTCCCTTATCAGGCTAATCAAGCCTCCGACAGGGATAAAGACCGACTGCGGACGGTGGTGCGACAGAGAGAGAATGTTTACAGGCAGTTGTCCGTCCTATGTGTGTGTATGTGTCTTTTGGTTTTAGTTCTTTGTTAAACTATTATTTATATTTTCAAGCCGGTTCTCGCCTCCTCCTTTCGTAAGTGTTAATATTAATGTACACTGGAAATTAATATATGAAAGAAAGGGGACAATTTGAATAATCTTTCAAAAGGTTTTGAATAATCTAACTTGTTTAGATGTGTCTTCAGTTATGATTGTGTTTCTCTGCAGAAGAGGCGGAGACGAATAGATCGGAGTATGATCGGCAAGCCCACCAATTTCGTCCACACGGCACACGTAGGGTCTGGAGATGTCTTCAGTGGCATGAACTCTGTAAGTACAGCTGATGCTGATTTGTTTGGTCCAGAATCATCTCATTCTAATTAAGTCCAGGGGTGTGGATTATTTTGTTATAATCCTATGAACTGTGTCCAGGTGAACTCAATTCAGAATCAAATGCAGTCAAAGGGCGGGTATGGAGGAGAGGCCATGCCTGTTAATGTACAAATGCAGCTGGTGGATACAAAAGCAGGATAATATGTTCTTGGAAGGGGTGAGTTAATTGATCTTTACCATAAACTGTTTCTAGACTGCAACAATTAAAAAAGACATTATATTTTCTCTAATGTTCACTACCCCTTGTTTGTGGGAAGTGGGACGTAGGGTAGTTCTGACTGCACATGAAGGTAGCAACTTTTAAAGCACATATTGGTCTTGGTTAAATGTTAATTTCAGCATATATAAATATATATTTTTTAAATAAATGTTTGCATACGTTAACATTAGTTAATATGTTAGGAAGTAACAATGAACAATCTTATTTTTTGTAGATTAATATTAACAAAGATTAATAAATGCTGAAAAAATACATTGTTTATAGTTTTTTCATGATTCATAATAACAAACAATAAAATGATATTAAATAACTTACTCTACAAATCAGCCAGTTAGTTTGTTCATTTCTTTTCCACCAGTAAATATATTTCTAAAAGAAGCCAAAGCAACAAGCGCAAGTCCTTTCTCCACACTGCATTCATAATGTTCATTTGTAAACAAATCAGTGTTTTTAAACACATCTTTTGAGTGTATGACTCATTCACATTCATTATTTTGGTTTTGTGGTGAACAATTCACTCGTAACATAAAACATGCTCATTTGTCGCCGTCTACTGGCGTAAAAATGCAATTGCAGAAACAGTCAATAAACAAATCATGAAATAAATCGAAATAAATGATGAATCGGAATCCCCGCCACTATTTGAAAAGTCTGTTGAGAAGCGAACAGCCTTACCTAAAAGTGAAATCAGAAACAATAGGTTGGCTTTTCTTTAGCAAAAATCGGTCTTTGCTTACCGAAATTCAAAACACTGTCCCAAGTGGCCAAAGCAGTAAGTGTTGTTGAGTGTTTGGGCACGTGTGAGATATTTTATGGGTGAAATGTCCAGAGGTCCAATGCGAGTTATGAAGCTAATTGTTTTGAGCTGTACAGGATGATACACCCCAAACCTAAACCTAACCATTAGTGGATTAAAAATGGCATGTTATTGGGGGAAATGTAACCTCTGAATTATACTGATCGTCACTAATCATGCAAATGCGATTACTTCCTGGTTTCAATGTGGGACCCGAACCTGGGTCTCCCTCACTGCTGATGCGTTGCACTTTAGGTCATGCCACAGGGAAACAAACATTCTGGAGCAAATGCAAAAATGTCTGATAGGAGTTGGTGCTTGTCAGTGAGTTAGCATAATGTGGCCGATCCTAGGGTACCGGAACTCTCGGAAACAATATGCCGACTTTCCTTGTGATCATGTTGAAGCAGATTGATACAAATAGTAAAGCGTCTCAGTGCTGTATGACCTTATATCAGCCCTATTGTAACGCCTTTCAGACCAGAACTAACTTGTACAAAACGTAACTGTGGCTATAACTGTCTAAATGCTTTTTTTTTATCTCAGGTTCTGTGATGTCAACAGTACCCCTCCAGCAGTATCTCTCCATATGCCCCCAATGGCGACTTCACACCTCATTCTTACGCAGCAAAACCATGGACAGTTGCACACTGTAAAGAGGTTGTCCTGACCGTCAGACAACAGGACCCCACAGCGCTTCAACATTGCCTCTGATACTGCTCCATAACAGATGCTCAAATACCCCTAAATATCCAACAGCCTACACGTGCAAATTGTGTTTCATCGCTTCCTCTGTGGTTAGCCATCAACAGTTGCTCTTTCATTGTGCAAAGTTGTGGGTCTGGAACCAGTAAGAACAATTATTTTGGTTTGGTCCAGTTTTGTTTCCTCATTTTGCCATGAAAGGACTGCTTTGTAATTTCAGTTTAATAATCAGAGTGGAGCCGACAACAATGTTTGTATAGAAGTGGCTAGCTACGCTCATGTGGTGCCAAACTGCTCAGTGCAATGAAACGACAAGAAGTACTTTCTGTTTAAATGCAGACACAAAAAATTAAGGAAATGTGATTGTTATTAGGCTGTGATGTGATCTCATTAGTATTTATAGGTATTTGTATGAAAAGTACGTTTGTAAATTTGGATGGATAATAAAATGATCAATATCAACGTATTGATGGCATCTAAAACATTAAAGGGATAGTTCCCCCCAAAATGAAACGTCTCTCATCATGTACTCACCCTCATGCCATCCCAGATGTGTACGACTTTTTTTCTTCTGCAGAACACAAATGAAGATTTTAAGAAAAATATCTCAGCTGTGTAGGTCCGTACAATACAAGTGAATGGTGGCCATAACTTTGAAGGTCCACAAAGCACATAAAGGCAGCATAAAAGTAATCCATATGACTCCAGTAGTTACATCCATATATTCAGAAGCAATATGATCATTGTGGGTGAAAAACCAATCAATATTTAAGTCCTTTTTCCCTATAAATCTCCACATCTTTTTCTTTTGCATTTGGCAACTCGCATTCTTTGCGCTTATCGCCACTTACAGGGAAGTGAGAATAATTTATAGTAAAAAAGGATTTAAATATACCCACACTTAGTACATCACTTCTAAAGATACATGTTTAACAACTGGAGTCGTATGAATTACTCTTATGCTGCCTTTATGTGCTTTTTGGACCTTCAAAGTTCTGGCCACCATTCACTTGCATTGTATGGACCTACAGAGCTGTGACATTCTTCTAAAAATCTTTGTTTTTGTGTTCAGCAGAAGAAAGAAAGTCATTCAAATCTGGGATGGCATGAGGGTGAATAAATGATGAGAGAATTTACATTTTGGGGTGAACTGTCCCTTTAAACCGTTTACGCATACAACTTCGAGACATACACATATTTGCAAATCTAGTCGAGGATCTGGGTTTGTAAAGCTTTGAACGTTTAAAGCGTGTACATATACTGTAAGATGCTGTCAGTATGTTGATATTGTAGTTTCAGTGTCTATCCAAATGTACAAAAACGTGTAAGCATTTATGTATCAATGCCTACCTATACAAATGAGATTACCCTAGAATAATAACTGATGTTGAAATGCATGAGTGGCATTTCACCCTCTGCTCTGCTGTCTGTTGTGTCAATGTTCATCCGTTACTTGATGTAAAGGGACTCAAGCTATAGATACTGTACAGATAATTTGTAAAAAGACAAATTAGATCAGTCGTTCTAATGCTCTTTAATGATGTATCATCCATTACAAGGTGAATTTTAATAAATATGGTAACAAGACATGTTATTTAAGTAACCTATTTAACTATTTAATCAAAATATCCCACCATGTCTGATTAGGTAGAACACTGCTTCCTATCATGGCCAACAGACAGCACCACCTATTGGCCATCAGGTCCACTTTCATGATGGTGTGGATTCAACATCATATAAGGAAAGTAAAAAATAGGCAGCCATGTTACATGGTTTATAGCAAGGCCCTTATAGGGGCGTTCCACTTGTTTTTGAACTGCTTCTTTCCCACAGAAAGCATGGACGGGCCCACCTCTGTGACTTCAACAATAAAAGTGCACAAAGTTTTCTCAAATGGAATAAAATTCACATTGAGGATTGCCAGTCCTCTGTCAAAATGCTAACTTTTTAGTGGTTTAAGATGAAAACCTTAGTATTGTACAGTATTACTGTCAGATAAAAAGTTTAATACTGTATACTATATTTGGGTATATACTGTATGTTCTCTTACGTTTTGACCCAGTTATGAATTTTCATGATGTGCAATGGCATTTTAGTTGTTCATAGTATATAGTGCTATTCAAGGCCTACTACGCCATTGTGATATTAGCCAGATAAAATGTGGAATCTTCAAACAATGGCTTCCGTATTTGAAATAAATGCAAGTAAATTCCAATGTAGGATTTAAGATGGTATGTTAAATGTATATGTGCTTAGTCCCATTTGAATGTTTGTCTGTTTTTAAGTGCTTTATGTTTGTATATACTTGCTCTATGTTCGCCATGACCTACCCTTAAATTATTTGCCCCGTTTTGCAACTGTTGTGTTTTGTTATTTACTGCTGTCTCTGTCTAAAGGTGTGCTCACAATAGGCTTTGAACATATGAAATTACTGCGGACAACGAATATCAGCATATAATATCAAGCACTAGGGATTCTGTTTTTAATAGATATAATAAAATGCAACATTGACGTTTGCATTCTTTATAATGATCCAAGGGGTCTTTATTTCACACAACTGGAGTAAAAAACAAAAACTTTTGTGTGTAATTTATGCTGAAGAATAAAACATGATAGCGTCTTCAATGTATGTTAGCCATATAGCTACCTTATTTGACCTCATAAATTGAAAACCGCTTTTCTAAAAACCCAATGGAAATTCCAAAGGGAAAATGGTGATTCTCTTCTGGATTTTAAGACTCACCAAACTTGAACTTTGGAAGTTATAGTAGCTGGCCAAATTTGTGGTTTTGTTCGTAATGGGAGACGAAACTTCTTGGCAAGATGTAGTGTTTCTTCTCTTCTGCATTTACGTGCATATAAATGAAAGTGAATGGAGTGCAAAGTTTAGTGTGAGCGCACCTTTCGCCTTCTGCCATTTTGGCACTTTTTCTTTGACATATGGTGTGTATTGAACTTGTTTTTGGCAGAAATCAGAGCGGATCTGTAATGTTATGATGATGAAGATGATTGAGAAGCACAATTTGATAGATTGGTAATTATTGTTTTATTGCAATATGATTTAAAGTGTGGCCAAAGTGTTTTCAACCAACACGCAATATATTACAATAAATGTACTGTCTGCCTTTGTTTACCATGAATGGATTTCAGCATCAGGGAAACAAACTCGTTGATATCAGATGTAAAAGCTCATTTGTGTGCATTATTTTACAGTGTATATCAGCTGATAGATACCAAATGTGTTCTGTTGAAATAAATATTTTTTACATGCTGCATGATCTAATTTGATCACATTTCTGATTTTTACAAAATATTTGAAAATCCTCAGTTTTAGGGTTGGAAAAGTAAAAGTAACGTCTAGGTTACGGATGTAACCTCTGTTCCCTGATGGAGGGAACGAGACGTTGTGTCGAAGAAGCGACACTAGGGGTCTCTCTTGAGCGCCGAATATACCTCTGATCTATGAAAAAAGGCCAATGAGAAGTTGGCAGACAGAATTTGCATGTCCCGCCCCCAGATATACGGGTATAAAGGTGGGGAAATATGTCTGTTCATTCAGAAATTAACAGCCGATGGTCGTGTATGCAGCGAGCGAGTCACACACCTGTTCCTCTTCCTCTGAGCGATCTGCTGTTTGATCTACGGCGCACTTCAGCGGCTTTCTCCTTCTCTGCACGGTAGTGCAGTTTGCCCCTGGGCGCTTCGACAGCGCAACTAAAGAGTTGTTATTAAAAGAGTGATTTTCTCTAAAAGAGTTTTTTCCTCTATAAGAGCATTCAGGATTTTTCTGAGGAGCCAGAAATGGTCCGGCCACAACAGTGGCTCGGCTCAGCGACGTGGCCGGGAGGACACAATGTCTCGTTCCCTCACTCAGGGAATGGAGGTTACATCCGTAACCTAGATGTTCCCCGTCTGTCGCTCACTTCGACATTGTGTCAAAGAAGCGACACTAGGGGTCCAATTTAAATCACGCCATGCGCTGAGCCGTGTACATGTACTGCTGACACAGGAGCGGGCAGGTACTTGACTTGCCAAAACGACCAGCTGTATCAGACTGCACGTACCCTTCCCGAATGCCCCACAAAGTCTGCGGAATCCTTATAGTTACCCTAGACAGGGGAACAAGGCGACGCTTGCTTATCTGGGAACGGGCCGAGCCTAGCCGGGTCTTTTTCTCTCTGTTTCTCGCATAGATTGCCCTTACACGCACCGGGGAAGGGGGGGGTCTTACCCAGTTTTCTATTCTTTCAGGGGGAAAAGACCCTGCGGAGACCACACCTGCCCAGAATGGGGGAGGTAAGAGAAGTGAATACACCACATGGACTTTTAGGTCACATGTGGGAAGTGGTGCGGTGGTAGATCCCGCCTCTTCGGAGGGAGGAGTTGCTACAGACACGGCGTGTCACAGTGGGAACTGCCCAAGGGGGACCGTACCATGGAAAATACAGACGGGGGAAGTCAACATAGGAGCTCTGACCTGTGGAGCACCTATTCCAGTACAGGGTAGATTTGAGTACCCGCAGTGGATTGGGTCGGCAAATTTCTCAGCCGAATTGTGGACCCAGAGGGCTAGGGAGGAGTCATCCAGGGAGCCGAGTGAGTGGGATCTCCTGGGAGAAAAAGTGCACGGTATTACCTCAACCGAGGGAAAAGGTGCTAGGTGCAAGCGATCCACCCTGGTCAGTCCGTCAGCGTGTTACTGAGTTCAACTGGCTCAGACCTGAGAAAACACAGGACAAAACTGACTGTACCCTGAGACTGTAGAATCTCGCAAAGGTATTAGGTGTTGCCCAACCCACTGCTCTGCATATGTCTGCCAGGGAGGTGCCTCTGGCCAGTGCCCATGAGGATGCAACACTCCTTGCCATGCCCGCTGCTTTCCCCAAATTGCCTCCATCGCCAGTCGCATCGTCATCAATCCCGTGGGAAGAAGGAACGATGCAGGGGACGGCTGGAGTGGCGTTCCTTCGGTTGAAGGAAGTGAGAACATGAACCATCAACAAATGCTGCCTCGGTGTGATCGCAGCCCAAATACATGAGACAGCGCCTGTGGCTGTCTCACTGCCATGCAGAGAAGGAGAAAGCCGCTGAAGTGCACTGTAGATCCAACAGCAGATCGCTCAGAGGAAGAGGAACAGGTGTGTGACTCGCAGCTCGCTGCATACACGACCATCGACTCCGAAGAAAATTTCTGAATGAACAGGCGTATTTCCCCGCCTTTATACCTGTATATCCGGGGGCGGGACATGCAAATTCTGTCTGCCAACTTCTCATTGGCCTTTTTTCATAGATCAGAGGTATATTCGCCGCTCAAGAGAGACCCTTAGTGTCGCTTCTTCGACACAACGTCGAAGTGAACGACAGATGGGGAACTGTTATATTTTGACAAAAATAGTTTCTTATGAAATAATCTAAAGGCAGAATCTATTAGACCTCATTTTATATCGATAGTTGTAGTTAAAGTTTCAAAATGTGTTTCAGCTAGTACTTATTTTTTCATAAATACTATAATTAGTGGTGCTTGCGGAGCAAAGCTTGTCAAATGCCAAAACTTTGGCACCTAACTCGTCCTGCACCGTTTGTAGTAGACCCACAAATTTGGTTTAAAATTGACCGTCCTATTGACAACACTATTGAAGATTACTTTCTAATGGCCCCTACACACTACATGACTTTCAAAGACATCGGGTCGTGGCACCCGTTCATATTACAAAACTGTCTGTGTTGTCATGGAAGTCGTAGTGTTTTCAAATTACACGACAAATCCGCAACAGGGGTGAACACATTACTGACTGTAATATGTTATGCATTTCAGAATATGATGTGTATGTCCAATTAGATTTTCTTGATACCGCAGCCACGCTAGTTGATGTTCTGTTGCAGGTACATCAAGACTCCTCCCACTGAAACTTCCCATGCCCTGTTTCTTGCTCTCTCATTGGCTGTAGGTTGACGCTGCTGTTGTATTCAGTCAAAACATATTTCACACTGCATGATTTGGAGTCGCAGACAGGTCCAGATATTTAACATTCTAAATATCTCGCAATCTATCTATCATCAATCAGTCTTCAAGTATCATCATGGAAACTTCTTAGCCACGCCCTAGCAACCAAACCCCATTGACTTCCATTCCAAAACGCTTAGTATCTCAGGATCAGAATGTCGTAGAGACTTCATTGTTGGCTTGCATGCCTTCTTAGTATCACCCTGTCAACTGCCAAGTAACCACATGGGCTTACACTAGCAACCACATGGGCTTAACCTAGCAACTTTGCTACTAAGTAGCAAAGCACATATCTCTGCACCAGAACATTGTAGAAACTTCCTGTTTGGCACATTTGACTCAGTGTCATGCTAACAAAACCTAGCAAAGGGCTAAAAACATGCTAGCATCATGATAACACATGCTAGCAACACATAGAGAAGTGTTAAAACATGCTAACTCATGCTGGCAACACCCAACAATGTGCTAAAACATGCTAGCGTCATGTTAACGCATGCTTGCAATGCCTAGCGATGTGCTAATACATGTTAAAAATGTGCTAGCATCATGTTAACACATGCTAGCAATGCCTATCGATGTGCTAATAAATGCTAAAATTGTGTTAGCATCATGTTAACACATGTTAGCAATGCTTAGTGATGTGCAAATACATGTTAAATATGTGCTAACATCATGATAACACATGTTAGCAATGCCTATCATTGTGCTAATAAATGCTAAAATCATGCTAGCATCATGCTAATACATGTTAACAATGCCTAGCAAAATGCAGAAACATGCTAAACATGTCCTAGCATCATGCTAATACATGTTAGCAATGCCTAGTGAAGTGTTCAAACATGCAGAAAACATGCTATCATCATGCATCACATGCTAGCAACGCCTAGCGATGTGTGTAAACATGTTAAAAATATGCTAGCATTATGCTAACACATGATAGCAATGCCAAGCGAAGTGCAAAACATGCTAAAAACATGTTAATATCATGCTAACACATGTTATATTTATATGCTATTTTTATCATCTTTATTATTCGGTTTATTATTATAATTCTTTTAGCTTTCTTATTTTTTCTATTTATTTATTCAAAAGGGGGGCTTTTTTACACATGTGGTAAAAAATGATAATAAAAGGAAAGGAAATCTAAGTATGATATGAAATAAATTTATAATAATAAAAAAGTGTGACCTTTTAACCACATAACATATGAAGTATGGAGAGTACTTTGATATTACCTGATTTTATAAATCTTTTCATAATTACTGTACACTGATGAGCAGGGCTGGACTGGTAATCTGGCATACTGGGCATTTTCCCGGTGGGCTGATGTACTTTGGGGCCAATCAGGGGCAGAATGTTGACGGGAGAACCGAGTGGGCCAGTGGGTCGGCAGCAAAACGTGCTGAATGTGCCGCGATAAGTAAAAATATGGACCACAAAACATATGCAGAAAAGGACAGCGTACACCCACCGTTTATACCATGAAAGGCTTTGTTAATAAAACTTTATTGTTACATATTCTTTTGTTTTCTTAAGAAAGAACTAAAATGCGTTGTGACAGGAAAGAAGTATCTACAGTATAGTCAAATGTCAGCATTTTTTTTTACAAGTATTATGTATGCATTTGAATTGGACAGCAACGTGTTCATATTACAGTGTAAACCTTTCTAATAAAATTTTTTCAGATTCTTGTCTAATAGAGTCATTCCACAGATCTGCAAAAGGGCAGTCAAGTGAAATGAGGGTCTTACAGGCCCAGGATTTAGATTAACAGGGGGAACATTGATATTAATCAAAATATGGCATTATGTGCATGTTGCTCACAATCCTTATGGGTGGGTGGATGGGTGGCAGACAGACGATTTTTTACGGGACTCTTGCCCACCCTAAGACACTGAGAGCTCCTGCCTTAGACAGCATGGCCATGGAGTGCCCACAATCCTTTTACAGACCATCTATATTGTGCAAACAAAAGTGGAATTCATCAATCTGTACCAGAGCATCAATCTGCTATAATGATTTTGCAATGGAAAAATAGCTCCTGCAATAATAATATCTCCTAGAATATTTCTAACTGTAAGCCTCACCACACTGAACAACAAATATAGTATAGTAATATAGAAATATAGTGTCATACAGCAATATAGAGTAGGCTACTGTACTTGCAATGGTAGCGAATGGGGCCAATCCTTAAACCTTAAAATACACACTTTTTACAATTATAGCCACAAGAAAAGGACATAAAGAATATGCGTTATTCTGATTTTAGAGTAATAAAATCGCTTTAATAAGCTTCACATTTCTGCCTTTAAACCCTCAAAAAAACTACCACTGTAATTGTAAAAAAGGCTGTATAACAGTAACATGGGCAAATTTCATGTTTGGTGGTAAAATATGAAATGTTTTAATAACTTAACAACAGGACTGCAGTTGATACAAGTAGACTTTATTTTGAATGACCATGATTGATTTTTTTTCAGCAATCGAGCTTTCTCGTGCAAGGTTGGGGAGGAAGTGTCTAAGGACATTGAAATTGATAATGGTATCCCACAGGGTTGTGTAATCAGTCCTACACGGTTTAATATCATGATAAATGTCATTTTCTCAGATCTTAAAAGATGCAAATCTGCATTATATTCAGATGATGGGGCTATATGGATAAGGGAAAGAAATGTGAAATATGTAATCTATTTCCATTCCTTAGATAACAAATATGATTTGCTGCTGTGATGTCACTTTCCACTCCATGTAGTCCGAATCGTTCCAAACCGGTGTCATTCGTTTGTGCTCGATTTGTGCCGGTTTGTGCTGTTGAAAGAAACAATCTTAATTCCCTTACTTAGAAATAACAAAATTATCTCCTGGATCTGTGACGTCAGTCATGCATTTACCTCATCTAGTCCAATGCACTCATTTTCTGTCTTGTTTGTTTGTGCTCGCTCGGTGCAGGTTTCTTACCGTTGCTGTCATTGTTTTTTTTTTTTTCATTTTGACAGTTTGATCATTGGCAGTAACTTCAAGCTTCAAATCCAAATCACTCACTGTAAAAAAAACTCAGAATATTATTATTTATATAGCACAAGACTTGTTTTGGGGAGTAAATGTTCTGTACTTTTTAATACAGATTCAGTTATACTGAGAACAGATGGGGAGGAAGAAAGGGTAAGGGAGATCAGGAGGGCACCTTTTACCTGTTTAAATGAATATGAGCTAAGGGACGTGGTGATACACAGTCTTGTACAATAGGTGGCGGTATGCACCTTTAAAAGTTGTTTGCGATCCGCCTAAAACGAATAGAAGAAGAGCTTTGCCGCGTCATTTTTGTCATTTCATTTCGACTCGCGACTCAATTTGAAAGAACCGACTCATTGATTCGCGAATGAATCACCAGTAGGAAACAAACAGTCTGTCACACACAATCACACCGGTGAGGAGAATGAAATGAGGTGGGGAACCGGCATGTATTGTTTTATATCTTACTGTATGTGGGTTTTTATCGTTATCTATACTTTTATCAGGGCAGTACGGATTAATGCTTTAGTTTTCATTTTGAATGTTATGTTAGCTAATAAATGTATTAATTTACCTCAAGCAGTGGATTAGCTGATGAGCTAGTTAGCAGCAAAGCTAAATGCTAATTTGGAAAGATATAAGCCTCGCATGGAAATATATACGTTTAAATAGTGGTATGTTTAATCGTCATTATGTAAAGCATACGAAAGCAGTGCTTTTAACATGAAATGTTGAAAACATCTTTCAATGCACTGACTGTTAAATCTAATATCTTTATTTTTGTCATAAATATAAATGATAATAAATAATAAAAGGCCATTCTGTTCCTCACAACCGCCTAAATGCAGGTCTGTTTCTGTCAGTCTACATAAAACACAAAGCTACATTACTAATAGTTTTTACAAATGGCTGAAAAAATCATGATTCAAACCATGATTTCAGGTCATGAAAACAAATGGACTGATTTCTGTTACCATGATTCACTTTTTCCGTGTGCATTAAGACATTAAACACTGTACTGTAGAGATCAGTGGGTTATGTGCTGTGTTCTGTATGATACTGGAGCAAATCAAGGATTTGATAGAAAAGTCACGCATGTGCAAAACCCCAATTTTTTGTTGGTTTTGTTTAATGTGTATGTAAATGTTTGTTTTAGCAGATCAGGTTTTTGACCCCTCCATGGAAGAAGCCAGCGATGAGAGGCTTTTACTCGAAGCTGGACTCCTCATCTGTGGGCATGGCTATGCCCCTAAATCTGGCCGTGGAGACGGAGAAAGCTCAGGCCCTTCTCCAGACCTTCAGCACTGCCTCTCTGTTAGCCAGCACAGGCCTTGGAGCTTTCTGTTTCCTCGCTGACCACTTTCTGACCCTGCCTTTCATCCAACACCAACTGTGGCTCAGGGCTGTGCTGGATAATGCGGTCCACTGTGTCATTGGACTCTGGTCCTGGGCAATCGTGATTGGGCTAAGGAAGAAAAGTGACTTCTATGAAGTTGTCTTGGCCGGGTTCCTGGCCTCCATCATTGACCTGGATCACTTCTACATGGCTGGATCATTGTCTCTCAAAGTGAGATCTCTTTGTTCTCTTCACTTAATGGCATAGCTCACACAAAAATAAAAATTCTTTAATTATTTACTCACTCACATGTCGTGCAAACCCATATGACTCTATTCCGGGTAACACAAGAAGAGAGACTAGTAAATGTGTGATTGAGGCTGTCACTCCCTAGAAAAAAAAGTAAAAGTAAATGATGACTGAATTGTAATTTTTGGGCGAACTATCCCTTAAGTAATTAATTAATGGTGTAGTTTACTGACTTGTCCAATTTCTCCAAGTGTACTGAAAGTGTTTGAGAGTTATGTATTTACATGAAGTCACTTAGAAGACATTTACATTTAATCATTTAGTAGTCGCTTTTATCCAAAGCGACTTACCAATGAGGAACATGGCAAGCAATTTGTCATACAAAAGTCAATATCTGCTGTATTGCACTGCCACATTCTCAAAGTGGCCGGAGCATTAAAGAAGCTAGCGCATTAAAGAAGCTAGCGCAGAAGAAAGAGGCATACAATAATTCTATATATTTCTTTTTTTTCTTTTTCTTTTTTTTTTTTTCTTTTCTCCTTAATTTGGAATTCCTAATGCGCTCTAAGTCCTCGCGGTGTCGTAGTGACTCGCCTCTATCCGGGTGGGAGAGGACGAATCTCAGTTGCCAACCGTGAATCCGCGCATCTTATCCCGTGTCTTGTTGAGTGCATTACCACAGAGACAAAGCGCATGTGGAGGCTTCGCTATTCTCCGCAGCATCCACGCATAACTCACCACGTGCCCCACCGAGAGCGAGAACCACATATTAGCGACCATGAGGAGGTTACCCCATGTGACTCAACCCTCCCTAGCAACTGGGCCAATTTAGTTTCTTAGGAGACCTGGCTGGAGTCACCCAGCACATCCTGGATTCGAACTCGCGATTGCAGGGGTGGTAGTCAGTGTCTTTACTAGGGGTGTGACGGGTGGGTGATATGACCAAATATCATATATTACGATATGTGTAATTTAATATCACGATATCAATATATATCATGGTACAGTACATTTTTTGGAAAAATATCGGAAAGCCTTCTGGACTTGTACACACTTCTGTGCTCCAGAGATGGCACAGTTACAAACATTTCGGTTCCACCGGACCTTCTTCATTGTTCGTCTTAATCTACATAGAGTAAACACATTATATTATTTGCTTCAATTATCCAACACACATTTGATCAGTTAGTCTAATACAAGCACATAGCGATCATTTGATCCAAAAGGCCATATCACTTGTCGGCACAGCCACTATCACCTGGAGAGCAAAAAAAAAACTAAATAGAATTATAGAAAATATGACATATTCATCATTCAGACCCTGTGGTTGAACCGTATCCAATTGGAAAATCCACTTACACTCGAATTGTAACAATTTCTGTTCAACATTGTTACATTGATGCATGGGATGTACCATATAGATTCCACAAAATGACAGCTGATCTACTCGATACTATCAGCTGTATTAATCACACTTCTGTGTTCAAAATCTGAGTTGACTTATTAGTTTTTCCAACATACTGAAAGCCACAGGGGCAAGATAGTAAATATATAACATTGACTAATTGACAAAATAAACTGTCTAATTTCAAATTCTTTCTTTGTAGAAGGACATTTAAGGATTTCTTAACCTTCTTTACATTCTGACATGCTAAACTGTGTCAGCATGAAACAACTGATCCCGTAAATTTCTCCCCCTTTAATGAACAAACATAGGCAACCCATTAAACAATTCTTTATATTTAGCATCTGTATTTAATACATGCCAGTGTTTTTTGATAATGTTCTTGATTTCCTTGCTAAAAGGGGTATATGTAGTACAACATAATGATGATTTTCTTTTTTTCAACTTCTTGATAGTTTGCTAATCTGATATGCATACTTCTCTCAGGGAAATAAAAAAAATATATTGTCAATATACCTCTGATATAATAGTAAATTTGATTTAAATGGATTATTAGAGAATACAAATGTATTCTCTGAGAAACTCATTGTCAATATGACAAGATCATGTGTGAAAGTGGACCCCATTGGAATTCCTTGTATCTGTAAATGGAAGTCATACTCTTATAGAAAATAATTATTTGATGGAACAATCTGTGCCATATCCACCAATAAATCTGTAGGGGGATTCAGATTGTCTCGAGCTTTCAAGTGGAAACTCAATCACATGGTCTGAATGATGAATTTAATTTATGTTTTCTATTATTCTGTTTTGTTTTTGCTCTCTAGATGATGGTGGCTGTGCCGACATGTGATATGGCCTTTTGGATCAAATGATCGCTATGTGTTTGTATTCGACTAATTGTTCACGTGTGCTGGATAATTGAAGCATATAAATGTGTTTACTGTATACATGTAGATTAAGACGAACACTGAAGAAGGTCCAGAGGGACTGAAAGATTTGTATTTTTTATTTTTTTTTTATATGCACAGAGCACTTTGATTGCATATTTTTGTATTGAAGGAATAATAAAAGAAGAACTTTGGATATCTCGCCTGACAATCCATCTGTTTGTGGATAAATAAAAGTGGGCAGCTATTGGTAGCCAGTGGAGTGAAATCAAGAGTGGGTTGACGTGAGCCCTTTTTATCTGATTGAAGACCAGACGTGCTTCTGAGTTGTGGAGACTTTAACGGTGTCTTAATTGTGCTAGCAGGGAGACTGGCCAACAGAGCATTACAGTAGTCCGGTCTTGAAATGACCAAAGCTTGGACCAGGAGCTGTGTAGCATATTCAGACTGGATATATCTTATTTTACTGAAGTATTAAAGTACAAACCTCTGCAAGCCTGGGCTGTTGATGAGAAGTGGGCAGTAAAGTTAAAGGGGTAATAAAATGGAGAATAACATTTTCCCTGATATTTAGACATATAAGAGGTAAATGTACTACAAAATCTTACTGTAAATTTCTTAACTTCCTCCCCAGTCTTAAGAGCATTTAATAGTTGCTGCCCTGCTGAAACATCTCATTATGAAATCTCTGCGTTAATGACGTCACAACACATTGTTCATTTGTATTTACAAATCCCACAACATGCGGCATTGCACCCTTGGCCCCACTCACTGGCGCATAGTTCAAGTCCAGATGGCAGGTCTTGTGTAACACTAAAGGGGACCCATCTGGACTATTTTTAATTCTTTTGTATATAAACATGAACTACTCAGATTCTTTTGGCCGCTGCAATGTATCTTGCTACTTTTAAAAGATGTGGTGTCAAGTTACAACTCATTCAGTTTATTTGAGCACAAATGCATCATGGACGCGTTCTTGCGCCCATCTGCGCTATTTTTTTTATTGATGGTGTATATAAACTTATGACGTCTTTGATGATGGTCATCTTTGACTGTTTCGGTGTGTTTCCGCAGATGTGCACCTTCAGTATGTATGTGCGTTATTTCACCGTTCTTTGGACTATGAATGCATGTTTTTTTTTCCCGGTTTATGGCTGCATGGATTGCTTGTGAACAGACTAAGTACAATTCAAGCTTTGGAAAGGAACTGTAATTGAAGAATGAGTCAGTTAAAAAACTTCATAATTATAAGTAAACCATTTCATTCATTAATGTTAAAGATGTCATGACAGTTTGATAGTTTTTGGTGCTGAATGTCAACAACTGTGCTTTAGGTGAACAGTTTATTCTAGTCAGATGCACTGTGTTGGATGTGTCTTATATGTAAACCCTGCTATTTTGTTTTATAATGTCGAGGTTCAGTCTCTTCAGATTGAGTATGCTGAATTTGAGGGGCTGCATGATGTTAGCCAGTCATAACAGTGGCTGTTTATGCTGAAGTTTTAAGGAGGCGCTTTGGCCAAAAGCAAGATGATAGTGAAGTTGTGGTCAACATATTGGTTGTATGGGATCACTAGGAGTTCTGTTTTGGCAAGGGTGAGCTGAAGGTGACGTTCCTTCATCCAGGCCGGGATCACGAGAGGCAGGCAGAGATACGAGCTGAGACGGTGGGGTTGTCAGTCTGGAATGACAGGTAGAGCTGCATATAATCTGCATTGTAATGGTTGGAGAAGCCATGTGCCTTAATGATCAGTCTGAGTGATGTGTAGACCTAAAAGAGGTGTGGTCCAAGCACTGATCCCTGTGGAACACCAGTGGTAAGCTGGTGTGACTTGGACACGTCTCGACTCCAGGTGACCATGAAGGATCTGCCTGTGAAATATGACTCAATCCATCCTAGTGCATTTCCTGTAATGCCCAGGTTTGAGAGAGTGAACTGGATAATCTGATGGCTCACTGTGTCGAAAGCAGCAGATAAGTCTAGGAGGACAGATGTATATTGGGTAAATTATTTCAATGTATTTTTCAAATCTAGAGACGCACAAGGAAAGTGGCTTTAGCCTATATATATATCAACATATCAGTAGTCAATATTAATAAGAGCTTTAAGAAAATCAGCTCAAATTACTCCACACCAAAAGCAAGTTGTGTGGATTTATTTATTTATTTTAATCTTAATGGTTCTTGCAAAATGTGATTTTTCCGTATCGGCGTAGCTATGTGCATTCAAGGAAAAAAGTCCAATTGAAGTAGATTTCACACACTTTAATTTCAGAACAATTTAAGCTAACAGTAACAAGCTTTCTGTATCTTTCCTTTTTAGAACAACCCAACAACTACAGTGCATCCGGAAAGTGTTCACAGCGCTTCTTTTTCCACATTTTGTAATGTTACAGCCATATTCCAAATTGATTAAATTCATTATTTTCCTCAAAATTCTACAAACAATACCCCATAATGACAACGTGAAAGACGTTTGACGTTTTTTTTTAAATAAAAATGAAAAAAAAAATCACATGTAAATAAGTATCCGCATCCCTAAAGTGAAGCATGGTGGTGGCAGCATCATGCTGTGGGGATGTTTTTCTGCGACAGGAACTGGAAGACTAGTCCGGATCGAGGGAAAGATGAATAAGACATCCTTGATGAAAACCTGCTCCAGAGCGCTCTGGACCCCAGAATGGGGCAAAGGTTCATCTTCCAACAGGACAACGACCCTAAGCACACAGACATGATGACAAAGGAATGGCTATGGGACAGCTCTGTGAATGTCCTTGAGTGTCCCAGCCAGAGCCCATACTTGAACCCGATTGAACATCTCTGGAGAGATCTGAAAATGGCTGTGCCATCCAACCCCATCCAACCTGATGGCGCTTGAGATGTACTGCAAAGAAGAATGGGAGAAACTGCCCAAACATTGGTGTGCCAGGCTTGTAGCATCATACTCAAAAAGACTTGAGGCTGTAATTGGTGCCAAAGGTGCTTCAACAAAGTATTAAGCAAAGACTGTGAATATTATGTACATTTTTAGTTTGAATAAATTTGCAAAGATTTCAAACAAACTTCTTTCACATTGTCATTATGGGGTATTGTTTGTGGAATTTTGAGGAAAATTATGAATTTAATCCATTTTGGCATAAGGCTGTAACATAACAAAATGTGGAAAAAGTGAAGCGCTGTGAATACTTTCCGGATGCACTGTATATTCTTAAGTATCATAATGAGCATGTTTCTGAATGTCGTAAGAACATTTTCTCTCTTTTCTCGAATTGGGTATATTTTTGAATACCTTTAGTTGCTTTGCTTGAACGATTCTCTGACAATATTTAGTCATCAAGCTCATTGACTATGAGACAGCAGAGGCTAAATATAGACAATCAATAGGCCTGTTACTAATTTCCTGAGAGGTCATCTATATTGCCCTACAAAAGCAAAACGTAACCACACAAAAACTGAACACTGAAACTCTTCCAGTCGGTTTTGTAAATACGTTTTTCTGTACATTCTTTTTCTGTACTTCGTAGGACATAGAATTTGTATGTGTTCCTCTGTCATCTTTGTTCACCTGGATTTGGCCAGTATTTTTATTCTTCTCTTCAGGTAATTTCTGTCATCAGATTGGATGATTGGAATTGTGAAATTGAATCTTTACGTCCCTTCACTGATTTTCAGTGGCAGTAATGCCCATGCTTTTTCTGAGCTATCCAAGGACACTCAGAGATTTTTCCTGAAGCTACTCAAGCTTTAAGTTGGCTATTTGCTCATTTTTAATAATAAAAATAAAATAAAATTTGATTTATTTTACAGTCCACAATGTAGACATGATTGTGTACAATACAATCGTTTATTAATCAATGTGAACAATGTTAGGTAAATATCAGTTTAGAGAAACAGAAGTCTGACAAATTTGTATTAAAATTATATATATATATATATATACATGCATGCATACAGTGGATATAAAAAGTCTGGGAAACACCCCTGTTAAAACAGAAGATTTTTTGTGATATAAAAAGTTAAACAAAGATAAATCATATACATTTTTACAACTTATGCAACGCCACTGAAAACCAAAGTGACACATTTCAGAGAAAAAAATATGAACTAATACTTTGTTGAAACACCCTTTGATTTCATTACAGCACTCAGTCTCTTTGGATAAGAGTCTATTAGCTTGGCTCATCTTGACATAGGAATATTTTCCCACTCTTCTTTGCATAAACGTTCCAGATCTGTCAAATTACAAGGGCATCTCCGGTGTATGGCCCTCTTCTGGTCTGGGCTCTGGCAGGGCCATTCCAAAACATTTTTTTTTTTTTTCTGCTGAAGTCATTCTTTTGTTGATTTGGATGTGTGCTTTGGATCATTGTCTTGATGAAAGGTGAAAGATCTCTTCATTTTCAACTTTCTAGCAGACGCCAGAAGGTTCAGTGCCAAAATTGACTGGTACTTGGAGCTGTTCATGATTCACTAAAGCCCCAGTTCCAGCTAAATAAGAGCAGCCCCAAAGCCAAAAGTTAACTATATTACTTCTCTAGCAGAGGAATTGGTTCCTGTAATTCCAGTTATTACTAAATGTAATCATTTATTGAATATTGGAGTATTTGATCACATTGCTCATGTAATATGAAGGCAAAATTAAGTGACTGGAGGTGTTCAGTAAGTCAAAAATGGAAATGGAGTGTCCGTCAACTGAAGGCGTGAAATATTGTAGAATGTTAAGTTTAAGTTCCACAAGAGGGCATAATGTTTGGCTTAAAATTATACAACACTGTTATATTATTTATTGCAACTAACATATCTGGCTGTTAACAAAAGTGAATTCAGTTTTGAGCTAAAGTGCGTACAATTATGAAATCAAAGCCAGTTCATATTGTCAAATCTTAGTACAAAAACATGAAAAGAACGCATCAAATAAAACAATTTTATTGAACTGTCAGACTCCACTTCACTGCAGTAGTGACATGTATCAGAGCCCAGTGCTGCAACAGTGCAGAACAGTCTGGTTCTGGAATTTAAAATCCCATTTATTTTTTCCACAGATGAATTGATTTTTAACAATAATTTATAAACCTTTAAAGATAGACCTACTGTGAGCTCTGAGGTTGTTACTGCAATGCTATATGCTTCTGTTGAAGCCATTACTCAACTTCATGACATTACATTACTCATTATTTCAACTTCATAAGAGGTCTGCAATGACCGCCCACTTTCACAAAGCACCGTTAATGATCCAGATGATTTAGTCTTCCTACACACATAAACTACTTAGATATTTGTATAAATATCTGAATATTTTGTAATAAACATAAAATATATTCTTTCTGTACTTAAAATCAACAACTTTAAATCAGCACTGCTTAGGTGCTAATAAGAGAGACAAAAGACCTCCTTTTGAGTCATCGTCACTACACAGATTTGCACAAATTCAATAATTATTTGAATTTCAAATTTAATTTGACTTCACGGTCACATTTTTTTCTCTTGTACACTACCTTTGATGTGAAATAAATTTTCTTCTAACAACGTGTACTTTAACTCCTCCAGGCTGCAGTGAATCTGCCCCACCGGCCTCCCCTGCACTGCTCCACCCTGATCCCGGCACTGTGCTTCTCACTGCGCATCCTCATGTGGGCGTGCCGGCTCAAAGACTCCTGGTGCTCTCTGCCCTGGATGCTCTTCATCTCGCTGGCCTCGCACCACATCCGCGACGGAGTTCGTCACGGCCTCTGGGTCTGTCCATTTGGAAACACAACGCCCATCTCCTACTGGCTGTACATCACCATCACAGCCACTCTCCCTCACCTGTGCTCTGTGCTCATGTATCTGACTGGCACTAGAGACATGATCTCCACCAAACACGGAGTCGCCATAGACGTCTGATACACTCAATTGTGGACATTTGTTTTTTTTTTTCCCAGCAAAGTTTGTTGGAAACATTTAAATTATACTCTTCCTCGTCTAACATCGACAATATAGCTTGTCAGGTGTTAGTCTGAAATCAGGTTGTATTGACTCTAACTGTGAATATGTAATTTATCATATGTACTACGGTGTATATTAAAGCTGGGCGATATAGCTAAAAATAGTTGTAAAAATAGCTATATGAGCGATTCTCACGAAAACTGTCAAGAAAATGTCCTGGTCATATTTGACCCCAAATCAATTATAATAAAAAATATATGAAATTATATTTTGCATAAAGAACATTCAGCCTACCGTTAAGATTTTTTCTCACATTGCGATAATGAGAATTGTGGGGTAAAATGTGCACAGCAATCATGAAAATATCACTTTGTACAAAAATCTTTATGGCCCTAAAAAAATATATATAAAAAAAAAAGCTTAATTTTCCATATGCAAAAAAATGACTTATTCATTTCTTTTGATTTTGTAGTAAAATAGGATCAGGACATTATCTTGATGTGTTTCATTAGAATCATACATATAGCTAAAAATATATATATTTTCAGCATTTTTTCTTGATATTTGCTCTGAAATTATTTTTTTTCAATTAGATGTTAGAAAACGGTCATTGTTGGCAATTAAAATAAAAATATTGTCAAAAATAGTGTAACATTTATGGGGCTTTCCACTGCACGGTTCAACTCGACTCTGCTCGCTTTTTTGGGGTTTTCCACTGTGGATTGTACCTGGTACCTGATACTTTTTTTAGTACCACCTCGGTCGAGGTTCCAAGCGAGCCGATACTAAATGTGTGATGTCAAATTCCTGCAGATCACTGATTGGTCAGGGAGAATCATCACTTCCTGCGTCACTGGATTTCCGACACGCGACATTAACCTGCTAGTTTTAAAGTTAACAACAGCGATAGCAGTATCATTTGTTCAAGCGACATTCGAATTGTGAAAAAAGAAATGGCTGTGCGCAAAACCACGCCGTGGTCAATAAACGAATTGCAGACGTTCTTCTCGTTAGTGATGAATTAAATGAAAAAGTCTCTCAGGAAGTGTCTCAGCTTTTGGCTGCACACGGCTACCACCAGACCTACCAACAATGTAGGGAAAAGTTAAAAAAAATTAAGAGTGGAAGTGGTTCGTTCAAATGGACGCTATCTAAATCGGCGAGCAATGGGAGGGAGAGTGCCCTGGACTGGCGTTGATCCACGATGGAGGATGATATGTTGTGTTACGTTAACTCTATACTCTGCTTGAAAGCTTCACTTTATTTAGTTGACCAGCTACTGGAAAGCTTCTAAATCAATCAGGCCAATTTAACTGTTACACTTGTGTAAAATCACCATGCAACAACTGCTTTATGCAGCACAATGAGCTAGTAGCTAACAGCTAGCGGTCGTGTTATTGTTTTGGTCAGTTTTTGTCATGTTTAAGATGATGTCACGGCAGTAGAGGCACGATCAGCCTATAATCCCACCCACGTTGATGAGGCATTAAACTGCAGTGGAAATGCAAGCTCAGAAAAGTAAAGCGAGTAGAGTTGAGGCGAGTCGAACTGTAACGTGCAGTGGAAAAGTGCCATAATAACCAGGCAATTTTCCAAAATGCACATAAGGAAGACTTAGATTTCATCTTTTTCATTTAAATGCAGCAATATAACCATACAAACTAATAAACATCTGCATACAACAATGAGCCAAAACAGCATGACCACCTGCCTAATCTGCTGTTGGTCCTCCAAGTGCCGCCAAGGCATGGACTCTACAAGACCCCTGAAGATGTTCTATGGTATCTGGCACAGACAAAACAATAGCAGCAGATCCTTCAAGTCCTGTAAGTTGTGAGGTGAAGCCACCGTGGATTGGACTTGTTGGTCCAGCACATCCCACAGATACTCAATTGGATTGAGATCTGGGGAATTTGGAGGCCAGGGCAACACCTTGAACTCTTGATCATGCTCCTCGAATCATTCCTGAACAATGTGTGCAGTGTGGCAAGGTGCATTATCCTGCTAAAAGAGGCCACTGATATCAAGGAATACCACTGCCATGAAGGGGTGTACCTGGCCTGCAACAATGTTTAGGTAGGTGGCATGTGTCAAATTGATGTTCACATGAATGGACAGACCCAGGGTTTCCCAGAAGAACTTTGCCCAGAATATCACACTCCCTTTACTGGCTAATCGTCTTCACAAAGTGCATCCTGGTGCTGTCACTTCCCCAGGTAAGTGGCCCACATGTATATGGCCGTTCACGTCATGTAAAAGAAAGTGGGATTTATCAGACCAGTCGACCTTCCACTGCTCCAAGTTCCAGTTCCGACCTTTGTGTGCCCATTGTTGCCTCGATGCTTTTGACGGTGGACAGGGGTCATCATATGCACTGTGTGTTGTGACACATTACTCCCATAACCATCATTAAAATTTTATGTGACTTTTGCCACAGTAGACCGTCTGTAGTTTCGGACCAGACAGGATAGCCTTTTGTTGCCCTTGCGCATCAATGAGCTTTGGGTGCCCAACACTCTGTCGCTGATTTGTTCTTTGTCTCTCCTCGAACCACTGTTGGTAGATACTCACCACTGCTGACTGGGAGCACCCCACAAGCCTTGCTGTTTCAGAGATGGTCTGACCCAGTCATCTGGCCATATCATTTTGGCCCTTGTCAAAAAGTGCTTTGAAATCATTGCGAAATTCGCATTGCTTAATTTTACATGGCCACCAAAATCGTAGAGAATGTTCTGAATCGCCCAGCCCTAGTGTAGATGGTCAGGAATCGCCCTTCTTATTCATCAATGTGTTGTCATATTTAGCTTATTAGTATACACTTGTCTACTCAAATCATGGCATTTTATCGCATAGAAACCATGTTAGATTTATACTATGATGTGTCATGATGTCCACGAATAGAAATGCAGAATGGGTAGATATTGATGGCTTTTGTGCTTGTGAGAGGTGATGATGCTGTATAAAATCAATGTGTACTTGAAGGATGTTTTTCTCACATTGGTGTCGTGGTGTTTTTTATAGGCAGCAGAAGAAAACTAGTTGTTCTCCACAGAAAAGTCCTTTTGGATTCACATTACATTTTACAACACAAAGCTACTTTTTAATGTCACATTACTAAAGGTTTCTGCTGCTTTTTTAGCTGCAAGCTTTGGAATAATTGTATGTATGAATTAACCATTTATCTTTTATTTATAAACCACTTAGTAGAACTTTAAAATGTACAAATTACACTTCTTCTCTTAAATGTCTTTGTATATGCACTGCAGTATAACAGCTCATCATACTTTTTGCTCTTGACAGCATATAAAGCAACCAAGGGTTATTTGTATTTGTTTATTTTTCCCTTACCTTTATTCTGTTGTGTTGTGTGCCGTCACAATTAGGATAATACTTTAAGGGAAATGGATTATACTGGGACAGTAAGTACAAGCCATGCAGCTTGAAAGCAGCCCAAAAACTGTTTTAAAAGACTGCAGTTGGGCTACAGTTCATGGAACAAATGTTTTTTTTTTAAGGTTGAATCAAATCTGACATTGTTAAATATTAGTGTTTACAGTACATGCATAGTAATGTGTGGCCGTTATATATATATATGTATTTTCAACAGTTGTTGTTGGGCCTGTAGTTTTAGACAAGCTTATTATTAAACATGATCATGAAGCACACAATATTGGCTCCAAAAACAGTGGAGACTTGTCTGAATGGCTGTAGATGCACAAAATGTGCTTACGTTGATTAGTATGCATTTATTCACCTTAACCTTGTTTTGTTTTGTTTTGGTTCCATTATGAAAGAGTCTACTTGGTCTGAAAGGTTAATGCTTCAATTAGTTGTCATTACCTTTTCAGACCTGCAGGGGGAGCAGTAGACCACAGCTGATGTTTTCTTTTATACATATTAAATGCATGTGTTTTTTTTTATTAACTATGTAATTGGTGTTCGTATTTATTATGCTTTTTTCACATTCTAATTTAAAATTGTCAGTGTGTTGTTAACAATGAGTTTTTTTTATTTCTGAAAATTGTCTCCAATTACATTAAAGTGCATATGGACCCTTCACTGTTCTTTGTCTTCTGACTCCCTCCATTTATAACTTAAAATATTGAGTTGTTAATTATTAAAAATGAGTATTATGGATGGATGAATCAAAGTTTAAAGTGTTGAGCTGTTAAAAGCTTGATTGGAAAATCTATGCGAAGTGTCAAAATCTTTTAAAAGTGCTGTAGAAAGCAAAGTGCGAAAGTTTACCTGCAGATCTTGATAAACCAGAAAAGATACTTTCTACAATAATAAGTTTGTGTGGACTTGAAAATCTTTAGTAAATTCTACATTTGTTCTCAACATGTAGAAATGAATGCTCTATGTGATCATTACACATTATTTTTGGTTGTTTGTTATTGTTACAATGTCTCATCTTGTATCAGTCCTAAAGATGAAACCCTTGTCTAATTTATTTTCTAATTAGAGTATATTTCACAGGTACATTTTCAAAGCTGGGGTAATTATTAATAATAATTAATAAGCTTGAATTGTTCCACTATTTTCAAGTTGTTTTACTCCATTTTTATTGTTGATGTTTTTGTTACATTTGGTAACTATTTGTTGATTGTGTTCAGGCCAGCATGCACCACTCTGGATCTCATTTCCATTGCCATTAATGCAAGGTGATGTCTAATAGATCACATATCATGCATTGCACTTTCCGGTATGTGGAACATGACTAAATAGGTTAAATAAATAGTTCACCCAAAAATGAAAATTCAGTCATTATTTACTCACCCCTGTGTTGTTATAACCTTGCCTATAACATGCCTTTCTTTTTCTTAACACAAAGGGAGAAATTGTGAAAAATTCTGTGCTCAGTGGTGTCATACAATGGCAGTTCAAGCTTCAATAGAATGCAAAAGTATAATTCAGAAGTCTAATAAATTATTTAATGAGACTCATGATTGTTATGAAATCATACGATAAGGATTGGACTTCAGAAGTCTTATAAATTAGTCCATGAGACTCATAATTATTATGAAATCATAGGATAAGGTTTGGTGAGAAACAAACTGAAATCGAATTTATTATTTGGTGAAAATGTTTACTGACCGTTAATCTCCTGTGCATGTTCATGATAGGGCACAAAAGCAACAGTTCATGTGCTGGTGTGTTCAAATTAAAATGTGTTTTATTTATCTAAAAGCAGGTCCACCACAGCGATAGCGGCAAGAGAACACAACACGGCTGCACACAAAACAGAACAGAACTTACTAAACGTGTTTGAAGAGTTTGCAGTCAAAGAATTGATGCATTTCTATGTCCAGCCTTTTTTTTTTTTAGTACTCAGAAATCAAACAGAAGCATAGAGGAGACTACAGGCAGCTGCAGTTTTCTATTTTCTATTTAACTCTATTTTCTATTTTTTCTGTTTGAACTGGCACTGGTTCAAAAAATAAGGCTGGGCATAGAAATGCATAAATTCTTCGACTACAAACTCTTCAGACATGTTTAGTAAGTTCTGTTCTCTCTTTTGTGTGCCGTTGTGTTCTGTTTTCACAATTGCTGTGGTGGACCTGTTTTTAGATAAACAAGTTTTTGCTTGAATGCCCCAATGTTGCGAGGGTGTGGCGTGAACTGTTTCTCTCGTGCCCTATCATGAACGCACACGGGAGATTAACTGTCAGAGAACATTTTCACTTAATACATTCGATTTAAGTTTGTTTCTCACCAAACCTTATCCTATGCTTCCATATTAATTATGAGTCTCATGGACTAAGTCACCATAAACTACCATTTGGAAGACATCACTGAGAATAAACTTTTTTTCACAAATTCTTGCTTTGTGTTAAAAAAAACGAAAGAAAGTCCTATAGGGTTATACCAACACAGTTGTGACTAAACAATGATTGAATTTTCATTTTTGCGTGAACTGTCCCTTTAAAAAAAAAAAAAAAAAGCTTTAAACACTAGTAATTACAGTCTGAAAGCATTACTCGATTCAGTGCTACATTCTCTCTTTCCTAGCATTTGTCCCACATAGGTGCAGGGTCCACTTCGTGATAGTCCACACATATATATATATATATATATATATATATATATATATATATATATATATATATATATATATATTGATTTGGCACAAGTTTTACGCCAGATGCCCTTCCTGACGCAACACCCAGAGGCTGGGGGGACACTCACTCCCACACATACATACAGGCACACATACTTAATCTGCATGTTTTAGGACTTGTGGGGGAAACTGGAGCACCCGGAGGAAACCCACACAAACATGGGGAGAACATGCAAACTCTACTCTAAAAGTTGAGCTGAGATTCAAACCCAGGACCTTCTATCTGATTTAACCACTGAGCCACCATAAAGTAAACTTTACTTGAGAATTTCTAATTAAAGCCACCAAGAATTGTGTGTAGCCATTACTTTAAATCGGTCTGTTTAATTTAATATCAGTTTCTGTGTGGAAATAGTTTCTAGTTTTTTTTTCTATTTTTTTTAAAAAATAAATCTCACTCCAAATTGTTTTCAGTGTAGTGCATGTTTCTTGGATGAACAATTGAATACTGCATTTATTTAAATAGAAATAATGTTTTTAAATGTCTTTACTAATTCTTAATCAATTTTCAGCATCCTCTATGAATAAAATGATAATTTTCTGTCACAAATATAACAATTGCATAGTGTTTCCAAACTTTTGAAGGGTGGTGCAGGTTAAGTAAATACACTTTCACCCTTTGTCTCTTTTGGTAATCGCAATTAAAGAATTTCACTGATTTATTTCATTAACTAGCTTATAATAATTAAAGTAATAATTCAACTCCTTAATAGAATTCAGGCTGGCGTCATTTGACCCAGTGTAGTCATTGAAACAGGACAATCAGTGACTTGATCTGCTTTTTAAGTTAAACTCAGATGAGCATATTCAAATATTAGGATTATGTTATGAAAGTCAATATAACATGTGATCTCCACACTCAAACATTGGTTGAATATTATTTTACCAAAACCTTGGACGAGTAACAGTGCTTTTGCTGTATTAATTCAACGTGCAAATATATCCTATGCCTGATTTTCATGATTAAATATTTGTCAATTCCTTTGAGTGATTGCAAGCAACGTGTGAAATTGTATCATTGAAATGATTCATGCCAATGCCCTGGCAATAATCAGTGCCATTCATCCTTTCACATTAGACAATTAGAAACTCAGTATATGCTGAGGCAAGGTAGGGGAGATCATGCCTAGATGTCACACTTTCTACTTTTTGTTAGAGTAGGTTTATTTTTGACAGAAGCGGGGTATGTTGTCACAATGGTAACCTACAATAGGCTATTTAATGGCATTTCAGCTGAATTGATACAGTTAAACTATTGGATCATTGAAAAATTAGGCTCTCTGAGGTGATTGGAAATGTCCATGATGGTTTAAAATCCCAATCGGATTGAGATCTGGGGAATTTGGATGCCAAACCAACACCTTGAACAGTTCATCATGTTCCTCAAACCATTCCTGAACAATATCTGCAGTGTACCAGGGCGCATTATCCTGCTGAAAGAGACAACTGTCATCAGGGAATACCGTTACCTTGAAGGGGTGTACCTGTTCTGCATCAATCATTAAGGGAGTTGGCACGGGTCAAAATAACGTCCACATGAATGCCAGGACCCAAGTTCTCCCAGCAGAACATTGCCCAGAGCAGCAGACTGCCTCCGCCGTCGTCCCATAGAGCATCCTGCTGCCAGCTGTTCCCCAGGTAAACGACGCACATGCACCCAGACGTCCACACGTCCACATGAAGAAAACGTGATTCATTAGACCAGGCCACCTTCTTCCATTGCTCTATGATCCAGTTCTGATGCTCACATGCACATTGTAGGTGCTTTCGGGCGGTGGACGGGGTCAGCATGGGCACTCTGACAGGTTTGTGGCTACACAGCCCCATGCACAACAAGCGTTCTGACACCTTTCTTATGGCCAGCATTAAGTTTCTCAGCAATTTGTGCCACAGTAGATCTTCTGTGGGATCAGACCAGACGGTTACACCACAGGTGGTGCATCTTTTTTTTTTAAAGGATGTTTAAATATTTTAAAATAATTGCATTTTTTATATTATATTCAACATTATAAAAAAGATGTCTTCTACAGTATAGCTACTAAAGGTAATGTACGTTGTTTTAAAGGAGTTTTCGATATTCATATTGGAAAACAAGCCAAAACAAAAACAAATCAAAAATGTATTATGTTGCAGTGTATAATGGGGCGAAGACTACCCTCTCTCACCTTTCTGTTCTCTTAAATCCATCTTTAACTAACAAAAAATACATTCTCGCTTATTAATAAAGCTGTGTATTGCCAATTTTCTTCACGATAAGAAATGCATAAGTCGCGAGCCATCACGTTACAATCCAGCTGCATTAAGCGTGCATGCTCGAGGGACAAGCGTCCCCATGACAGAGTGTGCATCAGCCAGGTGCAGATTCAATCTCTCCCCTATAGATCGTGACATTCGCGCAACTCATAGAAGAGGTGATGACCGCACAGAAAAATGAGTTTGTAGTTATTTACATGATCTGCTTCCAGATTATCTGAACTTTAATAAAGCTATAATGCATTAAATATAACTGCATTAAAGATGTAACGCTGGAGTATTTCCATAAATTTAAAGACGCAGAGCGGCAGCTCCAGCTCCATTTATTCCACAACGAGAGTGCTTCTGTATTTACTTATTTTGTATTTTTGCATTATAATTCCCTCATACTTTCTGCTCTACATCACCTGAAGCTGTTTGGAAAGTTCAGAGTGCATCTGGACTGTGATCTGTGTTTTCTTCCTCTGCTCAGTCAGTCGTGAACTCCAGTGTTGATGAGTCGATAATGTTGACGAATCGTTTCAGCCCTAGCATAAAGCTAAAAATAGACACATTTAACTAAATTTGATATACTGAATTAAAACAAAGTACAAAGTTTGGGAGATTGAATTTAAAAATTATTCATGAAATCAGTACATGGAATGGACTTCTGATAAAATAACATTTATTTAACAAAAATATGAACAGAAGAATAAAACAGCTTATGTTGTACAGAAAAAAAAAGATATACTATGTACATTTACTGGACATCTTTGTGCTCAGCTTTCCCTTTTAACTTGCAACAACAGTCCAATATTTTTTAAATCTCCCCAAATACATTTGGATTTCACATTATGCATGCAAATTTAAAGAAAAGGTAAAGAGCAAAAAAAAAAAAAAAATAAATAAAAAAAATAATATATATATATATATATATATATATATATATATATATATATATATATATATATATATATATATATATATATATATATATATATATATACATATTTATCTAAGAAAGTGCAGTTTAAAGTATAGTCTCTCAACTTCTGATAATCATAGATGATTGGTTTGTTTCCTTTGGCTCTGTGTTTTGGAATGACTATAGAGTGGAGGGACTATAACTGCATTTAAGGCCAAAACATCTTATTTAGTATAACGATGGCACAGTACAATACAGGTCTAAAAACAAGCAAATCAATGAAAGTGACAATTGTGAGCAGATATTTTAGTAACAATCTACAATATGGTTCTGTACGTTAACATTAATTAATGCATTAGGTCTCATGAACTAATAAACAATTACAGCATTTTGTAATCTTGGTCAATTTATAGATATACTATTGTTCATTGTTAGTTCATAATGCATTAAATGACTGAAGTTCAGCCATGTAACTCTATGTGACGCAAGCTGATAGGTTCTTTGAACTTGTTAGCCAATCGGCTCGCTTAAATGTGACATGTTATGTCAATCGGCTCGCATGATCTAAGCTGATTGATCCTTTGACATGCAATTGGGTAGCCAAATGCGGTTTTGCAGATAAGACATTTTCACAGCAGCGCACTACGTGATATTTTCTCTGAAACCCACCTCCGCACCAGCTTCACCTGTCTAGATCTGTTCCATGGGGATTGTATGCATATCTCTTGGAGCAATGTCCTACGAATATGTCATACACACATTAACATTAACACACATTAAATCTATCCGAGTGTTGACATGATTTCATTGATATTTTATGTCATGTTATTGCATTAACTAATAATAACATAGCTTTAGTAAATCTTCATGATCGGGATTGAAAATTCAGTCACAAATACTATAGAAAAATAATGCTTTATCAAACAGTCTTAATAACAAGAGCGTTTCGTCTGTGACATCAATTCTATTCACATGTAATATACAGTATAGTATCATGATTCAAAACTGGACCTTCTGCACAAGCAGAAACACATTTCAAACTCATAAACCACCAACTACTATAGCACCAAGTCACCAATCATTAACCAACCCATAACTTTACATAGTGTTAAAATACAGATGTAATTATTGCCCACATGCACAACTTTACCCAAGCAGGGGACACATACTTCACCATCTAAACAAATATCACCAACAGTCAAGTGAAAAAGCTGACAAAACCATTTTTCTTTTAATCTAATTGAAAGGGAAATATCATAAGAGCACAAATCGCATAGGCCAGTGTCAGTATAAATACTCCAGTCTCATAAATACACTACTGCTGGTGGAATAGAAACAGGTAAAAAATGTTTAAGGCACACAAATATCAGAAGTTATGAATCAATGGTGCAAATATGCATGACGAAACAAACAAAATGGATCTGGATGATATCTTCAGTCAATTTTTCATACAATTATTACAGTAAAACCATAAAGGTGCACTCAGTAATTTTTTTCACATAAACAGTTGAACACCTAAAGACATGAATTGTAATTTTGCAATATATGTACGTAATCATGACTACTCACACTAAAATGAAGAATCCAGTCATATCAGTAACCTTATAAAAGCTGTTTTATTCTACATGGAGAGGGTCCACACATGGGGGCTGCCATGTTTGAATCACATGACCAGCTGAATACTACTCCCTTAATCTCAGTAACCGTCCTGTTATTCAACACGTTCACTCACTGATTAAAATAATCATGACCGACTGTGAACACTAAATTTCTACAATGGCATCTGAAACTGAAAACTATTGATTTGAAATGATGCTGCATCCAAGCCACTAGGTGTCAGTGTAAGTCCAAGATGACATAAAGACAAAAGTTACTGAGTGCACCTTTGATACAAAAGAAGGTATCTACCTTTACCTTCTATTTTAGATGCTCTACTGGTCTTTGTACACGGTTGTTGACATCACCAGAAAATCAATTCATCAGGTTGACTTAAAACTTCCAGAAACATTCAGCAAAAATAATGAATTTATTTAGAGCTTCAGTTAATGTTCACATCAACCATCAGGATGGGGAAAAAAAATGTGATCTCAGTGATTTGGACCGTGGCATGATTGTTGGTGTCAGACGGGCTAGTTTGAGTATTTCTGTAAATGCTGATGTCCTGAGATTTTCACACACAACAGTCTCTAGAATGTACTCCGAATGGTGCCAAAAAACAAAAAATGTCCAGTGAGCGGCAGTTCTGCTGATGGAAATGCTCTGTTGATTAGAGAGGTCAACAGAGAATGGTCAGACTGGTTTGAACTGACGAACTCTGCGGTAACTCAGATAACCACTCTGTACAATTGTAGTGAGAAGAATATCATCTCAGAATGCTACTCGAAAATGCGGGTTGGTGCTGTTTTGGCAGCAAGAGGGGGACCTACACAATATTAGGCAGGTGGTTTTAATGTTGTGGCTGATTGGTGTATATCTCACTTTATAATATCAACACAACACACTCGTGTCTCTGCGTAAACAATGTTAACTTTTTAGTTTGAACCTAGAAAAGACAAATATGATGATTTATCACGTATAAAAGAATTACACAATGCATGCACTTGAGCTTTATATCACTGGGGAATCAATGTACAACAGAGCAATATGCTATATACAATATACAATATAACTGATAAATGTGTAACAATATAACTTTATAGATGAGCTTCAATAGAATTCTAATATAATGAATATGCATTAGCTTTCACATATAAACAAAACAGCATTAAGATATAAACAAATCACCTTACAAATGCGTATATATGACATTGTAAGTTTGAGTTACATTCATGTCTCGATTCAATGCACTGTGGATGCCAATTTTCATAGTTGAAAAATGAAGTCCATTCCAAGGAGGGAGAAACTAAATTAAATGCATTTTTGCATTAAAGATCCACTTTTCTGTTGAACACCAGCTCATTGAAGTTTTAAACTCGTCGTAGGAAGTCAGTGAGGTTTCAGTATTGATAATCGTTACTTGTGTATACTTTCAAGACATGAAGGCTCATGTCAAGATGAACGGAGCAAAAAATCATTTTCTTAATCAGTGTTTTTGTCTTGTTTTCCAGTAAAAATATCTAAAACATCCTTAAAACAAGATGCATTTACTTGAGAAGCAAGTAGAAAAAATAAAAAGACTTTATAGAAATATATCTTGAATTATGCTTAGGACAGTTCACCCAAAAATGAAAATTCTCTCATCATTTATTCACCTTCATGCCATCCCAGATGTGTATGACTTTCTGTCTTCTGCAGAACACAAATGAAGATTTTTAGAAGAATATTTGTGCTCTGTAGGTGCAAGCGGTGGCCAGAACTTTGAAGCTACAAAAAAGCACATAAAGGCAGCATAACAGTAATCCATAAGACTCCAGGGGTTAAATCCATGTCTTCAGAAAAGATATGATAAGTGTAGGTGAGAAACAGATCAATATTTATGTCCTTTTTACTATACATTCTCCTCCCTGCCCAGTAGGTGGCGATATGCAGGAAGAATGCGAATCACCAAAAACAAAAATAAGAAGGATGTGAAAGTGAAAGTGGAGATTGTTAGTAAAAAAAAAGGACTTAAATATTGATCTGTTTCTCATGCACACTTATCATATCACTTCTGAAGACACGGATTTAAACACTGGAGTCTTATGGATTACTTTTAAGCCTTTTACCTTTATGTGCTTTTAGGACCCTCAAAGTTCTGGGTACTATACTGGGCATTGTAAGGACCTACAGAGCTGAGATATTCTACTAAACATCTTGGTTTGTTTTCAGCTCAAGATTAGAAGGTCATGCACATCTGGGTAAATGAGATAATTTGATTTTTGGGTGAATTATTCCTTTAAAACAAGAAAAAGGTAGGACTTCATTTCAAGATATATTCTCCAAAAACATGTCTTATCTTACACAATATTACAATATTGTGTAAAATATTACACAATACACAAAAAAAGTGTGTCTTGTTTTAAGGATGATTATTTTTAATAGAAAACAAGTGCTTGAGCTATTTTTGGTAACACTACAATAAGGTTCCATTGGTTAACATTAGTTAATGCATTATGAACATGAGCATGAACTAACAATAACAGTTGTATTTTTATTAATTCACATTTACAAAGTTTAAATAATGCTGTAAAAATATATTGTTCATTGTTACTTCATGACACCGTACTGCATTAACTCACGTAAACCAATGGAACCTTGTTGTAAAGTGTTACTGGTTTGTTTTATTTTTATTTATTTCGCAGTGAAATGCTATTTATGGGAATTTATTGCAGAGAATAAGATACTGAAGATCTGGTTGAAAACTAACTGAATTACAGATGTGTCCACTTATTATGAAACAAGGTCTTTTTTGAGGTTTTTTTGTGAAAACAGCCAAAACCGCCATTGTCTTTCCAAAGAAATAGAAAACAACAACGTATCCATCAGTGGAGTGCCGAGACACTGGCAAATATTCTGTCCTCCACAGATAGCAGCTGTTTAAGGTTATCGAGTCTCATTTTTGCCAGACCAGTGAAATTTTGTGTATTGAAATGTAGACAATGGCAGTTTTATCCATAATGCCCCATGCGCTGACCACATCCAGCCAACTGCTAAGCTTTTTCACAGCATTCCAAGAGTCACAGGTGGAGTAAATGGGAGTATGGGGAGTATAGGAAGCCAAGAGTAATACAAAAATATTATATACAGAATATCATTTTTGATTGTCCAAGAAATCTTTGTGTTTTTCCATTGCATTGGGCTACATTGTAGGTTCATGTTCACAGTTCACGGGACTCAGAACTCGGCTAAAAGGAGCCCGTCCCCTGAGCAGAGAGGAGAGGTGAAATGTGGGCAATGTCTGACGCCGCAGTGGTAGTGGTAGCGATTCCCTATCCTGATGCCCTATGAGGGCCAAACTGGAGATGGACAGCTTCTCAAATCTTAAAAAAATAAAACAAAATGGGGGAAAAAAAAGTCATTATTCAGGGATAGGTGTTCCAAACCTCTATGATGTTATTTGTTTCCCCAACATTACCTATCATTCATTTCCTTGTGTCCCACAGAGTGAAAAACAGCAACCTGGTCTCATAGAATTGTGTTACTATCCCTCTAATTTTGCAAAATGATTTTTACGCTTCTAGCTTTTAGCACCACTCAGTGGACATTTCACCTTGGAACTGCCAAGATACATGTAATGAACCACACGTAATGTCACCACAGTCACATCATTTTCATGAGATCAGGCTGAAAGAAAGTCATATGGGCTGGAATGACATAAGGGTAAGTATCTGACATCATTTTTTGGGTGATCTATTCCTTTAATTATTACACCATGTGAGAGATTTTGGAAGATTATAGGCTAAAAGACTAATTTAGAACTGGCTTGTATAAATCATCATGTTAACATCTAGACATTTTCCCATTTGAGTAACAAATTTAGATGTAAAGATGATGATCATAAAATGTCACATCGCATAGTTCAAAGTAAACACATGCTGTTTAAGTCTTTGCACTCATCTTTAGTACTACTGATTTACAATGGATGTTTAGAGCTCATAATAAACTGTCTATATACAAGCTCTTACTGTCAGTGGATTATTCACCACCTGTGCTGTATGATATTATAAGCACAGGTTGAGTTCTGTTCATTGATAGTAAATAGAGATTTGTTTCCTTCCACAGAATTATAACTGTTGATTATCTTCTACGAATGGAGGGTAGGCAGTGATATATCAGTGGGTCATTTAAACATCAACACTGACAGTAACCCCTCCATAAATGGATCTTTCTTATGCACTCTCTTCTTGATTGTATAACTAAGATGGGCCACTGGCCAATAGGGCAGGTCCCTTGGATGTTAGAATGGTGACAGACGCCTGCTCTGACTTACTTCAGATCGGTATGGACTTCATCTTCACCATGGAGGTCAGTTCCTGATTCTTCCCATTGTCCCGTTTCTTCTGTCTCACCCTGTTAAGGGAAACATAAAACAGAGTAGATCACTAAGATTGACTATTTCACTATTATAAGGTGCCACATCAACAGGTGTGTGTGTGTGTGTGTGTGTGTGTGTGTATATATATATATATATATATATATAGTGATGAAATGTAGATGCATATAAATAAAGCACAAAGTTTACCATAGACGGGCTATGATGGACAACACGGCCACCATGACTGCAGCAAACAGTCCCAGCAAAACCAACAGGCCAAGGGTTCCATTTTGGTCTACCGATGAATCTAAAACAAAACAAAAACACAAAACAAAATTAAAACAAAAACACAAAATAAAAAAATACACACAATAAAACAAAACACTAAATAAAACAAAACAAAATTCAAACAAAACAAAATAAAACAAACAAAAAAATAAATAAAACAAAAACACAAAATAAAACAAAACAATAAAAAATACACAAAATAAAACAAAAAACACAAAACAAAATAAAAAAATAAAACAAAACAAAATAAAAAAACACAAAATAAAACAAACAAAAAAATAAATAAAACAAAAACACAAAATAAAAAAATACACACAATAAAACAAAACAAAATTCAAACCAAACAAAAAATAAAACAAAAAACACCAAATAAAACAAACAAAAATAAGTAAAGCAAAACAAAATAAAAAAAAACACAAAATTCAAACAAAACAAAAAATATACCCAATAAAACAAAACAAAATTCACACAAAACAAAACAAACTTAAAACAAAGTGAATATATATATATATATATATATATATATATATATATATATATATATATATATATATATATATATACAGCACATTCCTTAGCAAAGAACAACTCCCAGTATGTTCCAGATATCTCCCTCACTTCTGCAAAGTGTAAACTATTCTTCTTGGAAGCAGATTTGGCTATGCAAACCAGCAAAAGGCCATTGTGCAACTTTTGACAGATGCAGACAACCATCATATTTTTGCTAAATAATGTAAAAATACTTTAAAAGCAGTATTTATAAAACATATACAGTGGAGTCCAAACTGGGAAACCTCTTAAGAAAATGCATCTATTTTCCATTTTATTAAATTAAAACAAACTTATTAGCTTAAATATTATCAGTATAGTGAAAAGTTTCAAAAGTCAATGTCACAAATTTGCATACATTTGACAGTGCATTAAGTATTACAAATATTTCTTTGTATTTGCATACATTTGACATTGATAACTTAACTTTGTTTTTTCATGTCTTAAAATCATAAAATTTTAAGTGATTTCCAGGTTTAAAATGTCTCAAATTTTCAAAGTGATCTCAGATGTTTTGGACACTGTATATCTAATTAAAAAATACACCTGCTTTCAGATGATACAGAGATTATTACTTTGTTCAAATACAATTCCTTCATCCAGATCTTGAGCTGATAATTATGACTCCGTACAGTGAGGACAAATGCTAGTTGAGTAACTTTAAATAAAAGGGCCTGGAAACATTAGCTAATTAAGAATGAGTCATGTTGGTGTCTGCCACATGACAGCACTATGCAGGGCTGTTTTGCTTTGATTGGTCAAAGCAATATGGAGAAAGCGTTGCCCACAACATACAAGTCCAAACCATCTGGATAATGTTTACAGGGGGGAAAGAAACTGGATAAGATCTCAAACGCATCTGATACTTTGTGTTTAATCTGTGAACGTGCGTAATGTTCCCTGCCAAAACCTCTGGGAAGGAAAGATAAATTGTCAAACAGAAAAGAAAAGCAATCTCTTGCAGACTTTTCTTTGAATTACTTAAATTTATGGAGTACCTGGAGACTTCTCTGTTGCAAATACTGGAAATGAAAAGTTGAAAAAAGGAAAGCAAGAATCCATTGATTCCTCCGTTGGATCTTCCCTAGGCTCTAAAATTGCAAAACAAATATAATTAAATATATTTATATTGCTTTTGAATTATTCATGTCCAGCTCCACTCTCAAATCATGTCAGAATAACAGCAACAATCGACACTCTTTCAAACACACTTTACACATTAACAACCCAAAGGGCAACATTAGTGGTGCAGTTTCTCAAACTGAAGTCAAAGGGGAGCTTTGGAAAATATTCTGCTTCTACTATGTCACATTATGTTGTTTTAATCATAGGTTCAAAATCCAACTAGCAGTATTTTTGTCTGACAAATAGCAAGGCTATTGTTCAAAGCCAGAATTCAGACTTTACCGAACAAGATGTGCCGATGTCTTTTAATTATATTCATTTTAACCAATTTATTTTCTCCTAAAGATCTGCAATGAAATTCCATATTAAAGTCAAGCTACTGTATTAAACATCTGAAGGATTTTGTAATCAGTTGATAAAAGTAATTATAAACACAGCTAAGTTAGTTGTGAGACAAGGTCATTATTTGTCTGCACATGACACTTGGCTTGATTTATATTTATTTTTCAATACTATATAATTATTAATGATTTCATCTGCTGCAATAAAATTAATATATTTTGAAGTGTGACCATGTAAGGGTCTGAATATTTTTGGGGCCACTGTATCAGTAAATGGAGAGTGAGTCTTGTTTTGAGTAATGAGTAAGTCCAGAACATACTCTATGCCAACACACTGCAAGCGCCCAGCCCCCTTACACATACTTAAAGAGACAGTTGACCCAAAAATGAACATACTGTCATCTACTCGTCCTATTGTCATTGTAAACCTGTTTGACTTTCTTTCTTATCTCTACTATGGTATTTGGACATTTTTGACCAAAATAAATTTTCCTCATTTAATAAAAATGGTTTCCTTTATCTGAGCAGTATGAGACTTTTCCTCCATTTGCCATCTGAACATACAAAAGAAAAATTGGGCTTGATTCTATAAAAAAACAAAAATAAAAAATTACTCTTTCGGTATTTGCGGTCAAAATTGACTGCCCAATGAAAATGAATGGGAAAGACCAAAAAACAGCAATTTTTAGGCTCTTAATTTTTCAAACATTTGCTTATTTGTATATGCAAATTAATGGTAAAATAAAATCAAAATAGCAAAAATCCCAAAAGAAATGCATAATTTGATTGTTCTTCAGGGAAGAAGAAATTGACTCATTATCATCAAAACAAAAGAGTTGTTCTGACCCTTCCGGTCAAAAATGACCACAAATACCAAAGGGAGGTGCCCTTTTCCAATATCTTAGGAGGGTTATGCTAAACCAATGAAGGAGAAAATCTGATGATTTTTTGAGTTGTCCAAACTTCCATGCTTCAAAATGCAGGCAAAAGCACCATTACAAATGAATAAATAAATAGCAGTGAAGCAATTTTCTTTCACCGAAGAAAACCCAAAAAAACCTTGTGATATTTATGTTTTTTTTTTTAATAGTTTATTAATTTTTGGAAAATAAGTTGTGCACTCATTGAGCACTCATACACTCATGTGTATTCAAGGTGTAAGGAAAGTATTTGAATAGTTGATGGATGACCCACTTTTTAGAGTATTTAACCCTCAGAGACACAGGCATAAAGATTGATGTTTTGGTGTAAAACAGTGGCTGTCTATGGGGGAATCTTAATTTTTCAGCACAATTTGCTTTGAAGTGACTATTGTGTGACATTATGAAACTATGATATTAAATGAGCATTTTTCCCCCATGAAAAAATAAATAAATCTTGTGATACTGTTCAGAGTGTCAGATATGGTTAAATGTAGTTTTTAAAATGTATGAAACCAACATGAATGCAAAAACTACATATCTAAGAATTGAATGCATTTTAAACTGATTACACATTTTTAAAATCATTTTAAAGTGATCCCTTGTATATGACTTTGTGAGAATCTGTTTGTGTTTTCTGAGTCACTTACCGATCCACGGTTGGGCCTCCACCACATGACTCCATTCACTCCACTGGCTATGATTGATCAGGGCGTCCTGAGCTCTGATCTGGATCTGATGTAGATAACCTACCAGAGCATCCATGATCTTCAGACTGGTGTTGTCCTCAGTTTCCAGCTGAGCAAACATCAATACATACATGAATTTAACAAGAACATCACTGTCAAAACCATTTCAGTCCTATACAAGTATTGATACTGGCAAATCCTTCACCTATGCTGGAATTGATCCCTACTTCAGGGATGTTAATGATCAAAATACAAATAATTCAAATACAGACTTTTGGACTCCACTGTACCTTATTGATGATAAAAAAAAAGTTTTCCAATCAATATTTCCTTACTTTTGCATATTTAAACATATAAACCGATAAAAAAATGGACGTTTACAACGGCTTGCTTTTTTACTTGTTGGCTAACGCATAAATAAAGCCAGTGGCAGTAGCGCACAATGGGCTGCAAACTCACACACACACACACACACACACACACACACACACACACACACACACACAGATCTGGAGATATACAGCCAACATCTGGTTGTTTGATGAAAGGCCAAGCAGCCTGGTGAAAAGAGATAAGATCAGCTCATGTAGGGAAAACTGCAGAGCTCTGAGATAGGAAAGCAGTGTGTGTGTGTGTGTGTGTGTTTACAGAACTGTTCATTGAAGACTCATATAAAGAGGGTATATGAATCTTTATATCTCACAGAGATAAAAGGAAGGAGGGCTTATTATGGTGACTTTGTGTGATGTGTTGTAAACAATTAATTTGGATGGTACAAGAAAATGATATTGGAACATATAAGGTACAATATTTGGATATGGTTAGTGATGGTGTTATCACGATGACGATACATTTCGATCCTTCACTTCACCTGCGCTTGGGGGGGGGGGGGGGGGCATATACCATCGACAACCTCGGAGCTCACAAGCTCACCTCTGTATTTATAGATTTATAAGTTATCGTTAAAAATCAATTTGCTATGCAGAAAATAAATGGGATTTTTACTTCTGGACCAAGACTGTTGCACTCTATAACCAGTCATTGATGTTCATTGTTTGTAGAATGTTCTTACCATTGACCAGATGTTGGAACCGATTGGCCGGTATCGCAGTGAGAATGTTATAGGAAAGGCCCCTATGATTTCATTAGGCCAGGACGCAGGAAATCTCCACTGCACCAATAACTGGGTGGGCTGACCCTCCACCTGCAGAACTATAATGCCCTCTGGAGGATCTGGTTTCACTAAAACCACAGAATAAGGGATATAAAAGTTCATTATGTAAAGAAAAACAAAAGTAAAAAATCATCATGAATCCAAATGGTAAGAACATTTTCTCAAAAAGAACTGAATATCCCATTAAAGTTTCCAAAATGTGAAAATCAACTTACAACCCTATATATATTTTAGAAGTGAATGGAATAGTGAGCTCTAGGCATGTAAACGTACAGAGTTCATGAACATCTACTTTTAGGATGGTGGAGTTGGATCCCAGTGGGTTGATCTCTGTGATGTTCACCAGGAGATTTGAGTTCCAGATTTGAGGGTTGGTGATGGTGCATTCATTCAACCCAATATTCTCCTGCTTGCAAGGGTCAACTACTTCGCCTCTAACACTGAACACAACAGTAGCAGAAATAAATAATGATTTAATTGATATCTAAATATGAACTCGCATATAATACTTCAACAATAACATTACTATACAGTAAAGGCCTTTTCACAATAAATGAGTATTTTTGCTGCAATTTCATGGCGTGATGAAGATTTTGAATAAAAACAATGGATTCATTGAAGCCATTTACACCTGTAGCGAACATAATTTATTTATTTTTTTACTCGTCTGGCAATGAAATGACCTGGCCTATATAATATGAGCTTTAGATCACGTGTAAGGAGAGTCAACAGTAAAATACCGAAAGCAGTGTCGACAAACGACATTAAACTCTGTAGTAACTGGAGATAGTGGTGGGATTTTTATTCACCCCAGTGACTCCCATTGAAGTCGTTTGAATCTATTCACAAAACGTTTTGTTCAGAATTTGTACACGAATATTGCAAATTTTGCAAATGATGTGTAAATGACTACAAATTAACTTAAATTTTTACATTTTGAATGAGAAATTGCATTGAACCAGTAGGACAGAGTCATTCACAACCGGAACAAGTCTAATTATACTTTATTAAACTTTGCATGTCTACAAAGAGACTTCAGCACTGCAGAGTTTTAAAGCATCATAAGCATTTCCCCACAAATGACAACAAAGCATATATACTGTATCATATTGTGAACTGCTGAGCACAACTTTTTATCAAACTATATATCATTCAGCTAGTCATCACTCAATTTTATTCATAATTCATCTGGTCTTTTTTCTTCTTGAATGAGACTGTCGTTCTGAATGAACCATTGAACCATGGATTTTGCCAGTCAGCAGATCCTAGTTCATGAAAGAGATGACTGATTCATTAATTTTGTGTGTGAACGAGTGTATCAGTAAATTCTGTTCGTTCATGAACGAGTTGTCTCATCACATTCAGACTTAAATGACCAGTGAAGGTCATTACCGATGATATGCTAATTTATAGCCAGCACTCGAATATATTTGGCACGCACAATTCTTTAAAAGCAGGACAAAGCAACACAAATTTAATCTGTGTGTCTACAAATATATGAAGACACTTTATAAATAGTTTAAGCACATTACCATTTTGGCCACAAATGATATGAAAGCAGGTCTTATTTTTCCTATATTTTGTCAAATGCTGGGCTTTACTTTTACGAAGAAAGAAAAAGCTTGAGAAATGCCTAAATATATTACACTGCACCAAAGCACAACACTTCCACACTTAATTCAAGTACATTTTTACAGTACATCTTCAGTCATTTTTACACATTTATAAATTGGAGAATATGTTTTTTGCATACCCATATTCTCGTCTTATGCAATTGATGAACTGAATAAACATGCCTCCTCCATTTAGGCTAGCTAGAGATCTCGGTTGTATGTCATACTGTGATTTCATGGTTGTTTACTACTGAACTTTTCAAGTTGTTCTCCTCATCCATGTTGCGCCACATACTGTGCAGGACTAAAATTGCTTGTCGATTAGCGGCACCTATTGTAAAGGTGTGGGTGTGCTATTGGTGACCATTTGTCTCGCATTTATTGGCAATTAGTCTTGATTGCAAATTGTAAAAAATGTTATCAACATAACAGTTTTAGTGAAAAAAAAACTAAATAGAAGAATCAACATTATTTCAGAAATTCTTAGTACTTGTTATGTCCCTCTGTTATGTCCCTCTGGCAGCATGCACTTGAGCTTGCGTGAACTTATTGATCCATGTTATCCAGCATTATATTAAAATGTCCCAAAAGGATTACGTGTGACTCAACGAAAGACAGAAAACTGACCAACAGTATAAAGTAACATGGTCAGAGTCACAAAAGTGCTTATTTGATAAGTGATCAAGAACAACAGCTTTTATCTGCTTTTTTTAGGGAATAAAGTCATAACATAATGAGAATAAAGTCACAATATTTTGAGTATTAGCATGGTTTAGGTTCTATTTATTAGACTGCTACCACTTTGGTTGTGTAAACCAAATGTGGTAATTTGCGAAATTTTCAGATCAAATAGAAGCATGGAGTGACGCAGGGCTCAGTATTAGGTCCTTTGCTTTTCTCTTTGTATATGCCTCCCCTGGTAGACATTATCATGAACCACAGAATTCGTTTTCACTGTTCTGCAGACGATACTCAGTATAATATATCTTCGAGATTTTGATAGCAATCTATCATTTGAAAATCACATACCATAGTTTGTAGAACAGCATTCTTCCACCTCAGAAATGTTGCCAATTTATGACACATGCTCTCTGTTTCTGATGCCGTAAATCTAATTCATGTGTTCATGACCTCAAAACAAGATTATTGTAATGCTTTTCTAGGAGGATGTCATGCAGGTTCTATAAATACACTCACCTAAAGGATTATTAGGAACACCATACTAATACTGTGTTTGACCCCCTTTCGCCTTCAGAACTGCCTTAATTCTATGTGGCATTGATTCAACAAGGTGCTGAAAGCATTCTTTAGAAATGTTGGCCCATTTTGATAGGATAGCATCTTGCAGTTGATGGAGATTTGTGGGATGCACATCCAGGCCACGAAGCTCCAGTTCCACCACATCCCAGAGATGCTCTATTGGGTTGAGATCTGGTGACTGTGGGGGCCATTTTTGTACAGTGAACTCATTGTCATGTTCAAGAAACCAATTTGAAATGATTCGAGCTTTGTGACATGGTGCATTATCCTGCTGGAAGTAGCCATCAGAGGATGGGTACATGGTGGCCATAAAGGGATGGACATGGTCAGAAACAATGCTCAGGTAGGCCGTGGCATTTAAACGATGCCCAATTGGCACTAAGGGGCCTAAAGTGTGCCAAGAAAACATCCCCCACACCATTACACCACCACCACCAGCCTGCACAGTGGTAACAAGACATGATGGATCCATGTTCTCATTCTGTTTACGCCAAATTCTGACTCTACCATCTGAATGTCTCAACAGAAATTGAGACTCATCAGACCAGGCAACATTTTTCCAGTCTTCAACTGTCCAATTTTGGTGAGCTCTTGCAAATTGTAGCCTCTTTTTCCTATTTGTAGTGGAGATGAGTGGTACCCGGTGGGGTCTTCTGCTGTTGTAGCCCATCCGCCTCAAGGTTGTGCGTGTTGTGGCTTCACAAATGCTTTGCTGCATACCTCGGTTGTAACGAGTGGTTATTTCAGTCAAAGTTGCTCTTCTATCAGCTTGAATCAGTCGGCCCATTCTCCTCTGACCTCTAGCATCAACAAGGCATTTTCGCCCACAGGACTGCCGCATACTGGATGTTTTCCCTTTTCACACCATTCTTTGTAAACCCTAGAAATGGTTGTGCGTGAAAATCCCAGTAACTGATCAGATTGTGAAATACTCAGACCGGCCCGTCTGGCACCAACAACCATGCCATGCTCAAAATTGCTTAAATCACCTTTCTTTCCCATTCTGAAATTCAGTTTGGAGTTCAGATGATTGTCTTGACCAGGACCACACCCCTAAATGCATTGAAGCAACTGCCATGTGATTGGTTGATTAGATAATTGCATTAATGAGAAATTGAACAGGTGTTCCTAATAATCCTTTAGGTGAGTGTATGTTTCAGTTGGTTTAAAATTCAGCAGCTAGAATTCAGTGCTGACTAGAAATGTTAGCGCAGCGTAGATCTGATGGGAAGACTAGCAGCTGTACAATCACATGTAAACAATTGCCTTATAAGTCTGCTCACAATCTATTACATTGCTGTTTCAGTGTGCTAACACGGTAACATCATTCTATAGCACTGTCTGACGTCGAGTCCAAATCGCTCTATGACTAGATAACATCCAGCTATGGACACAGACTTATTCACTGCTCCTTACCTTTAATCCAGAATCAGCAGATCCTCACACAACACGTCTGCAAATTTCTAGATTCTCAGTGGGATCGTGCCCTCTTAGAATGATAATAGACATGTTCCGTCCTCTCCAGGCCACAGGCGAACCAGTGCACAGAACATCTCTGGAAGCCCGCCTTCCCTTTCCAATGACGCTGTCACTTCATCTCAACTTCTGCCCGCATCAAACCCATGGGAAGTAAACAATCAGCAAACCCAGATCTTCATCCATATCTCATTCAATTAGGAGATCTATAGGCCTTCTATATCTAAGCTGTCGGTTCATCATAACACATCTGCATCAATATCAAAAGCCATTATTTCATGTCAACAGCGCATTCACTCTCATAGTAATGGCAGACAATCACACATTCACAGGGTGATCACATGAGGGTAACTTGGTCAAGGTTCACTCGCATGTCATTCACCATGTTGCATGCCAGAGTGTTCCCCATCAGGGAATTAAGATCATTGTTCAGGCCTGTCATTATGTACAGTGCTCATTGTATGGAGTCTCATCACTCCATTCAGTAAGATATCCCTGTTTTGTTGGTCGCTCTTCTCTCTAAACCATGTAGCAGGCGAATTCCAATACAAGGTATCATCCCTATGCCCTACTTACTAAGAAAGACTAATGATGTGGGCACTCTGAAGGGAGCATGGCATCACAGTTTAAATGTAGCCTTCACTAAAGTCTTGTGAAAGGGTCCTTTGTGAAATAATTAACTTATTTTGTTCGGTACAACATTTTGAGTGGTGTTCCCTGCCCTAGCGCCTTCAAGAGCGTATTAATGCCACTTGGAAAATGCAGTGTTCCCGTCTGTCGCTCACTTCGACGTTGTGTCGAAGAAGCGACACTAGGGGTCTCTCTTGAGTGCCGAATATGCTTCTGATCTATGAAAAAAGGCCAATGAGAGTTGGCGAACAGTATTTGCATACCCCGCCCCCGGACATACAGGTACAAATGACTCGCCTGGGCCGCCACCTTCGGGTCTGCTCACCCAGCCTGAGCCTGACGCACGGAGGTCCGCTATGCTTTCCCGGGCTACTTGATTGGTCCCGCGGGCATGTGCGCTGCTCACAGCCGCACCCCCCCCACCCCCCGGTTCCTTTCTTCTCGGATGTGCATGACAAGTTGAGCAAAGCACGGCTTCTTCGATCCTCCGCTCTCACTACCCTCGCGGTGGGAACGGTCCCAGACCGCTTCCGCCCTGCACACCACGGCCCTTCCTACAACCAACGCCAGGCCAAGGCACTTCAAAACTTGCACATGGGTAGTCCTGTTCTCACATTCACTACGATTGCAAATTTTAGGCCTGTCAACACTACCTAAAATATTGAAGTCCACAAAAGGAGGTAGATCCCTTTCCCTATTTAGCTCCTAAACTTTGGAATAGCCTTCCTAGCATTATACAGGACTCAGACACACTCTCTAAATTTAAGTCTAGACTAAAGACTCATCTCTTAATTCAGGCATACACTTATTTATCCCTCAATCCATAGTTATGCCGCATTAATCAGGTCTGCCAGAAACACTTCTCATATTTTATAATTCTGCTTTAAAGTGAATAGCATCTACACTAATTTTATTCTATTTGTTTCCATGTCTCATCCTCGGGATACATATCTCGAGGCAACCAGAGCCTGCCAGACCTAGCTCCGTTCCAGCCAAATTTACCACTCTAGTACCTATATAATTTAATTTATTGAATTGATGAAGCAGCTCCATCGGCTGCCTTCTCCGATAGTGATAACCATGCCTTTTCTTGAAATATTTAAAATGTATTCTCATATATTGCAAATTGAATATTGTAGAGCTACATAACTACTGTAATCTCAGAATGCTCAATGTTTTCATTATGCTACAACTTTTTTGTCGTAATTTTAAATTTTTTTTCATGTTATGACATTAATCTTGTAAAGCCAATACTTTATTCTCAAAACTTTAGACTTTATTCTAGTAAAAACTCTATTATCCCTTTATTCTCAATACATTACAGACTCAACACAACTTTATTCTTTAAACGTTATGATTTTAATCTTGTAAAGATAACACTTTAATCTCATATTTCATCATAATAATCATATTTTCAATCATATTTTTACTTTTTTACTATCTTTTAATGTTATTTTGCACTTAGATTAGACTTTATTCTAAAAATATTACAAATGTACTCTTCTAATTAATTTACAAAATACTAATCTCTAGAAACATTTTCTCTATCTCTATAAAGAAATCAACCAGTAAGAAGTAGAAAATACATTTTGAAATAACAAATAAATATATATATATATACATACATATACACACACACATTCTGGTGGCCAAAAGTTTGGAATAACGTACAGATTAACGTACAGATAACGTACAGATCAAAGTGGCATTCAACTGATCACAATGTATAGTCAGAACATTAATAAAGAGAAAAATTACTATTTTCTTTGCAATCCTTCCCATAAGTCCTGCACCCCTGATTCTTCTCTTAATTGTTGTACATGAAACTGGTGTTGAGTGTGTAGAATTCAATGAAGCTATCAGCTGAGGACATTGAGGTGTCTATTTCTCAAACTAGAGACTCTGATGTACTTATCCTCTTGTTTAGTTGTACATCTGGACTTCTACATCTCTTTCTGTCCTTGTTAGAGCCAGTTGAGCCTTTCTCAGTAGAGCCTTTGTCTTTGAAGACTGAAGTGTACACCTTTTTTTTGCCAATTTCAAGCATTGTATAGCCTTCATTCCTCAAAACAATGATTGACTGATTAGTTTCTTGAGAAAGCTGTTTCTGTTTTGCCATTTTTGACCTAATATTGACTTTAAGCCAAGCCAGTCTATTACATACTGTGGCAACTCAAAAACAAACACAAAGACAATGTTAAGATTAATTTAATGAACAAAATAGCTTTCAATTGTGTTTGATATAAAGGCAAGTGATTTTCTAGTACAAAATTAGCAATTTAGCATGATTACTCAAGGATAAGGTGTCGGAGTGATGATTGCTGGACATTGGGCCTGTCTAGATTTGACCAAAAGTTACTTTTTTCAAATAGTGATGGTGCTGTTTTTTACATCAGTAATGTCTATATGATTACTTTGCGATCAGTTGAATGACACTTTGGTGAATTAAAGTACTAATTCTTCAGCAATTCCTTCCGAAACAGCCAAATCTGTACATTATTCTAAACCTTTAGTCACCAGTGTATATAAAAATAAAGTTTTTTGTATTACAATTATAATATTTAACTAAATTATAACTATTACATAAAAAAATAAACCAAGAAATCTGTACCTGTAAGAAGAGATATACAATGTGGGCAGGTGTGTTGTCTTAGTTTGTTCCCAGGAGCAGTAGATTTTTGTATGACTTGGCACACGACAAGAAACATTGACATAATGAGGCAGATCTAAAGAAGAAAACAATAATAAGACATTAGATAACCTCAGACACAATATAGTACATCTACACACACAACCCAAACAACCAAAAGACAATGGAAATGTTTAGCTTATGCACTTCATTCAAGGGCATGAGGGTACTTAATATAATAGACTTAACTTATACACACATTAGATTCAGCAATCTCACCCTTCCTATCAGGAAATTGTGGTTGTGTTGACTTCCTGTTAGAGGAAGTGACCGGAGTTAAAGAGAAAGGGCTTACAGTCACACATTTTTGTGACTCCCATGAACAATGATCAAGCGCTTCCTTTTTTACTAGTAATTTCCTGCTTTCCAATAATCTGTCCTTGTAGAGGCACCATTGAAGAAGCCTCAAGCAATTATGAGATGTTTACACTTAAGAGATGTGTGCTATAACATTTCTATAGCACACATAATAGGACCCATAAAAAAAATTAAAATATGACCCTGACAACATTAAACATGGATGTACTTGCAAATAGGTTAAACATGTTTTGTGTCGACCACAATGTTTTGTGAGATGAATTGCTGTCAAGAGCCTGAAACCATCGAAATTCAGGAAATGTTTAGAATACAAAATTGTCCATTTTCCTATTTAGTCTATGTCATGTTTATAATTTTGCATATTGTTGAGGCTATGCAGTTTGTGGTAATAATAATATATTTCAATGTTTAATTTAAACCCCTAAAGCTCTGTTGCATATTTTGGCTGCTGCCTGCAATTCTTCACACCTAAATTTAAAGGTTCATATTACACACATACGTTGTATATACAGATCTTAAATGCAAGTGGCACTCTAACGCAGCTGAACATTCAACATGCCCTCGCACATAGGCATTCAGTCTATTTTGTGATCCCATACACTTTCCCCACTGTTTCATTAAATATCTCGGCCTCTGAGTAGACTACAAACATTATCTATTTTGTTGTATGTTTTGTTTATTTGGTAGTCAAAAACATATTTAGCCCATGATTTCATTATAATGCTTTTCTGCTGTATTACATTTGTTGTTCTGGACATCTAAGGCACAACACTGGATTATTTACCAAAGCAAGCTCTCAGACAATTAGAAAATTGCACATTTTGAAGAAAACAGCCTAAGGTAAGAGCTGATATAGATCTTGTGGCCACTTGAGTCTACAAACTCTAGAAGTAGTCAATGAAGCAGACATGAGACATTTGTCTCTGTTGTCTTAAAGAGACCATATTTCACTTTGTGACTCTTTTTATAATCATGTGTGGCAACAAAGCAAATTACAGTCACATTAGAATAAAAGCTTTCATTTAATATATGACTTGTCAATTTTAGTCTGATTTGAAAAACTTTTATACTAATTTTCATGTTTCTACATAATACCACAGGGTGGCGCTCATTAGCGCAGAGTTTATAAGGGGCATTTTCGATTACTTTAGTAGGTTAAATATCTTTGGTACTGTGTTGGATCGCTACTCAATGTCCAATTATGTTAAAACCAGTTAAGTATCACTGTTATGAGATGGAATTTTGTAATGGGTTATCAGTTAAAAGTGTATCACCGACCTGTTTTGATTATGTTGCTGTGATACTTATTGTGTAAGCCTACAACACTTTAAAGATGATATCTTCAATCAAGACCAATTATCTTAAATGTTCACGTAATACTTCTAGCAGGTTTTCCTCATACATATTTTAGGGGTGCTGTAACTGTCTGTAATTGTAACAAAGAAGAGAAGCTTCATTAAATGTCTGAAACTGATCTGGCTTTGAGTCAAAAGCAAAACAAGAGACTCTTGTATCACTGAAGTTGACTTACGGCCCAGGCGTAGTTTGATGGTCTGCAGTAAAGTCCCTTTTTCATCGTGGCAGCTATAGTTGCCCTCCATATAGTGTCTGGCGTTCAGGAGTGTAAGCGAGTCCTCGGAGATCTGTTTTGGCCACGGCAGTACTGAGCTTCCATTGAACCGCCATTCCACCAGAGGCCTGCTGACCCCATCCAAAACTCACAATCAATATTTCAGTCAAGAACATTCAACTTCTTTCAATGCAAAACAGCTATAATTAAAGCAACTCTTGATTCAGAAGTATGTGAACAACCCCTTCTAATCATCAGGTTTTCCAGTAATTCCAATGTCAAAGTCAAATCTTAATGCTATGGCATACAATGGCATTCCAGAAAGCTGTGTGTTTATCTTTGCTGCATCAGTTTGGGGAGGGCCATTTTCTGTTCCAGATGACAATGCCCCTTTCCAGAAAGTGAGGCCCATAAAGAAATTATTCTTTAATTAAATGTCTATTGTGAAAGAACTTGACTGGCCTGCACAAAGATCAATCCCTTTGGGATTTTTGAACCATATACATTTAACCAAACAGAGTATACATGCAACAAAACATCACTTTTCAATGCCAACTGGACAGAGTGGACTCCTGTATCGATTCATTAATTTGTCTTATTTTTGGAAGCCAGATTTTCTTGGATAGCATATTTATTGGCAAGTGATATAGAATTTTCAATGAACTTTACACGAAACACAGGCTTGCCAAAATCTGAGACTGGGGAATCAAACCTCTCTACACTCAGTAAATAGCCTCAATGTGTCCAAACCCTGTAAGGACTGGACTTGTGCCCCTACTGAGTCCAGTTAAGCACACTCATTTTCACATTAATTTCCCTTACAGGAAAGCTTAGCTCTGGAGTCTAATGGAGTTCAAGCAGAGCCTAATATAGACTGGAGTACGTACCCACTGTAAGAGCCTCTGCATGTGAGGTTGACCCTGGAGCCCAGTCTACCAAACTGGACATCTGAAACTGAAGGCAAGAGACATGTGAGCCATTCTATTTCAGTGCTCTTATCAGGCATTATCAAGTTATTATGTTCTCAACAAGTCAATAGCAATGGAATTTTGCAATCAGAGGTGTCACTTTTTTGTTTTGACAACTGTACAGCTGTTATAGCAAGCAATTTGACTAGATTTTTACTGCATTCTTGTGCTTTCAATGCAAAACATACCAGATGTCAAAATGCAAGCTAAAATGATCTCACCAGTGTTGGGGAGAAAGTAAGTAAAAGTAGCCACATTACTAATGTTACTTTACTAATGTAATAACTTGCAGCATTGTTAGTAGCATAACAGTGATTCAGTTCAGATTCAGACATATTGCTTCTATGAACTGTCATCACATAGTAGTCTTCCCAAAATTCCCTGTGTGGCATTTTACATATTTTTGTAGAAAATACATAGTTAAATATTGATACTATGTTTCAATCCAGTTACATAAATAGATTTCTGAGAGCTGGCTGAAATCGCCAGTACAGTACGTAAAGAAAAGAAAATGTGGTTCGTCGCTTTACATGTCAATCAGACAGTCTAAGTGAAAGGTTCTTGGTAAGAATGATCTGGAAAAAGGACCAGACTTTATGCCAATAGTCAAAAGTCTCGCAACACAGGACTATAGTGTAGCTAACTACTTTTTTAAAGGGTAGCTTGACTGTCTCTTAACTATTTTAAATTATGAGTAAATTGTAGCTTGACTTTCTACAGTTTTAAAGTAGCTTCCCCAACTCTGCTTGTCACAGTACAAACAGCAATATATATTATAACCACTTATCATTATAATAGGCCCAACGGGGATTCAATGGCAAAGAGATGCAGAATCAGGGTGTTTAAGTTCCTGTGCTTTTCTGCCTTGTCAGATTTCAGTATTTATATCAGGACAGAATAACAGGCATTTACTGCCAAGTGTTAAACAAAGAGGGGCACACACACACACACACACACACACACACACACACAGTCATATACACTGGGAGTGGCGCTCCTCCAGTGCCCAGGGTCTAACTGCACTCCTGAAATGGTCGTGCTCAATGTCTGCTTTCAGGAAATATTGGCAAAAGCATATTATTTGAAAACCCACCACATTTCTCAGATTTCTCCCTCTCCGGCTAGCAAATCTGCCGCCATAACACACACACACACACACACACACACACACACACACACACACACACACACACACACACACACAGGCACGCACACACAGGCACGCACACACACACACTGTACTTGCTTGCATTAATTGTACAATCCATATGCAGGGCAATGGAGACTGGGCTCAACATGAATTTTAAACAGAGATGTTTATTGTTCTACAAAAGAAGACCATGGCTACGTTCCTGGTTTGCATTAAAACAGAATTTTAAACACAGTAAATCGTTTGCCTTTTTGGGGTAGTCAGTTAGCGTGACACAAATTTGATAGTCAAGTCAAGTCAAGTCAAGTCAATAGATAGAAAACCTGACCAGTTCATTTGACATGCTTTGTCTAAACCAAGACATGCTACAGAGACTTTTGAGGAGTTATATATGTTGGTCAGTGAACAACACAATGTAAACGCTGGCAACAACAATATTGTTGATGTAAACATTTATTTTTTGCCCTGAAGTTCTAGAGCTTAAATAAAAGCGATCAAATGCGAAATAAGTTTGCGAACTTTATCTATGCTGTTGTTTTATCGCAAGCCCTTTTGACATTTAATCACATGCAGGATATGAAATAAAAAAATCTACAATTAGGTTATGTTCAGACTGCAGGCAAATCTGATTTTTTTCTCAAATCAGATCTTTTCAGGCAGACTGTCCGCACGACTAATTGCAAGTGATCAATCAGATTTGCGCATTAAGATATAACCAACCTATCTGCATGGGTTGCATTGGTAATGACGTAGGAGTACCCACATGACGATGCTTTCAAAACAGATGCAGGAAAAATGGAGGTGCGTCATCTTGCTCTCCAAATAAGCGCCCAGTTCAGTCATGGTGCAGAACTTCTCTGTCGCACAAGAAAAACTGAGCGACTGAGGAGACGGGTAAATGTTGTGATGTTTCGTGCTGCAGTCACCGATTTTTGACGTAATTGTTGTGTGTCGCGTTAATGCGAAAGTGATGCAAAAGACCATTTGAAATCAGATTTGAGCAGCAAGAGCGTCCGGACTGAGATGCATCTGAAAATATCAGATTTCAATCGCATTTGAATCCACCTGCTAGCGACATGCAGCGACAAAACGATCTCATCTCTTGCATTTTCAATGAGAACTGCCGACTTCCGGCAACACGAGCGACGGTGACCGTTGGAGGGCGTGTCCAGTCATATACAGGCAAAGTTGAGAAATGTTTAACCATATGCAAATGAAGAGTAACTTTCGGGAGCGACAGCCAATACGAGAGAAGATGGTAGAGCTCACTTGATCCTAATATTTTAATAATAATATTAATTATAAAGAAACAGTGCTGTTAAGACTCTCCATACACACCACTAGCGACCTAACCGCCAGCCACTGGCGACATGCAGCGACAAAGTAGCTATAATGTGATTATAACTAAAATGTCTTTGTTTAGAAAAGCCTTTATAATGTAATATAACTAAGATCATTTTCGCAGAAGCAAAGATGGCAATAGTCACTTAAAAGTAATGTAAAACAACAAATAAACAAGAAAAACATTTTATTGGCTAAACAGGATATTTAAAATTTAAGATGAACCTGTTGATACGCACCTTCTTTTTGAGCACAAACCATGAATATGACACACCTGAACTTAAATGGTTGTATTTACTGGACCCTTTGGAGTATGGACACAGTTGTAGTATATTTTGAAAGAAGACACTTTGGGTTTTCAGAATTAATATATGTTGTTATTTATTAAAGTTAGAGAAGCTGAAGTTTAAAGTAATGGAAATATTTTGTGCTGAACATGTTTTTATAAATCTAAAAAAACAATAATAAAAGTGCCAAAACAACCCAGAAATACAATGTTCTCAAAGCCACAAGTCTAAAGAATTTATGTTTCCAATTTGAAGATGATCTAATAAAAAAATGAGGTTCCTGCAGCTTTTATCTCTGTAAATCGCTGCCGGTGTTCAGAGTAAAATTAAGACGACACAAAATCTGACTGCACTGCTCGGCTATTATGAATAAAACTATAATGCATTTTTAAAAATAGACTTTGGAGACAGGCTCATTTTGTTTACGAGACTCTAATATATAATATACAGTTTTACAACATGAATGCTGCTCAGATTGCAGAGTTTGTTGAAGAACGGTGATGAAGGGTAATTCTTTCAGGCGAGATCTCATGTAAACAATGGAGAATATATCAATATTTCCCAGATTTATCACTTTTATGGACAAAAAGTGCTATTGGATGTTTTTCAATGAATGATTGTCATGGACAATTGACCCAAGTGTGGTGAACTGGATTCATCTGGCGATCGTGTTTTCATAACAAAAGTATGAAGTCTCGTTTTGATATTGCATGTTTTCATTTGTACTCCTGCACAAATAACTAAATTGCTGTTTGTGTAGCATTGCTATCGTGAAAAAGAGATCGGATATCAATGTTGAACCTTTAGACCTTTGAAAAGATGTACAATTTGTTAACATTAATTACATTTATAGACGGTAAATTATATATTAAATGTAAGATGAGTGATGTCACTACAGTGTGCGTGGGGATTGTGTATCAACAAGTTAAAGAAACAAATGTAAGTTGACTAAAAGTAGTGTTACTGAGGACAAATATTCAAACAAATGAATCATATTGTAATTTTTCAACTTTCGCAACAATAATTTTAAACAGTGTACCTTCATTGGTCCATATCTCTGACTTGATGCAGACAGAGAAGAGAAAGATAATTCCAAAGACTAGTTGACTGGCAGGGCAGGACACTAAACCAGGCATCTGTAAAGCACAAACAAAACAAAAATAACAGTTTAGACAAGTGGTTCTAAATTGGTGGCAAATATGTTCTGATAGTAGTGCTGGGTACTGATTCGATTCAATTTTGATTCACAAGCTTCCAATCAATCTCTGTCATCAATCATGTCAATCATTTGGAATATTGTTGTTGGGCCTAGGGGGTCATTTGGAATTTTAGAAGATTTCTATGTCTACTTCTGTATGATAAACTATTTTCATACTGTGTTGGGTGTCTGGGTCTTATAGCAATACCACGGGACAACCTGATCTTAGAGAATCACATTACTATACCAACATTTTTGCAAAATAATTTTTAAGTGGCTTGATTTACATGTATTGCCGCATTCATTCCTAGATGCACTACTACAACAATGCCTTTTATACCCATTCACACAAATCACAAGTAAAACGGCAGATTATCAGTTCATTAACACTTTTCACCCTGTTCCTCGCACAATGCTATTTTATGACATCCAAACACTTTAATTATAGCGCATGACTTGTGAGACAATACATTTTCACATTTGTATTACATTACCAACTACATTTACAAGCCAGTTGGAGTCGATCAACTCATGCAGTAGCTCAATTGATTGAGAGTTGCACTTGCAATGTAAAGGACCGGGGTTCGTGTCCTGAAGAGCATACAAGTCGATTTATGAGACGCAAGTGTAAAAGGAGCACCAAAAAATTATGTGGTTTCTTCAGCAAATGCGTTTCTCATCTCACATTTGCTTTAATGACACTGTGGGTTACGTTTAGGTTTAAGGTTTAGGGTAGGGTAGAGAGGAAGGTTTTGTTGAATTAAAGTGACAGTTCACCCAAACAGTTTAATTCTCTCATCATTTACTCATCCTCATGCCATCCCAGCTGTATATGACTTCATTTCTACAGCAGAATTTGAAGAAAAAATATCTCAGCTGAGTAGGTCCTTATAATGCATGTGGATGGTAACATGATTTTTGATGCTTCAAAAAGCACAGACTATCAGCATTAATGCCATCCACGTCGACTCCACGATATTATCACTTTTGGTGTGAAAAATATCAATATTTAAGTACTTTTTAACTCATATTTAAATCGTTGCGTCTGGTAAGCAGCAGTTTGTGTGTTCATGAGAGGGCTGAGGTCTCGTGTGACGTATTAGCATTGGCATGTTCATGGGCAATTAAAACTAAATTTCTTTGATTAAGTACATTTACTTTGACATTTAAGGGCAAACTATGCTATGTGCTACAATACAAAAAAAAACAACATTACTGATGTCTGCAATCTGAAATACGGTCTTGAAGAGCCTTGTATAAACACACTGTATACATCGACTGAGATCTGCCTGCAGGATACAATTTTGTTTTATGACAAACTGACACTTCTGTAGCCTGAGGCACAGTGAGGTGAATGCAGGAAATATCTTTACATTCCACAGCTGAAGTCAACAAACCTCACAGCAAGACTCGAGAGGGTTTCATTAATTAAGTCATCCATGACAAGGAAGTATTCCCAAATGAAAGTGAAATTTTGGTCCATCTATAAACAACTAAGTCACAAACCATCAGAGGAAACTGAGGAGATTAGGCTTAGAAACTTTAAACGATGAATGGTTTTTCATAAAGTTACAGCACAAGCTATAAAAATCACTATAAATGATACACAAAATTATTATTTTGACTTAGGACATCACATGAAGGTCTTCTTTGGCTAGAGCTCTAAAAAGAACAATCATTTGTTGATAAAACGATATACAGCAACCTGAAACACATTGAGCTGATGACTCACATTGTAATATATTATCCACTGTCCGTTTGGCCATATGACGTGTTGAAACCACAGTGTACCAGGACACCACCACATGCAGGTGATATCCACAGAAGCAAAACAAACCAACAAAAGACCACTTTTTAACAGCTGGGCCATGAGAACCAGGGACCAAAAATACCCCTTTTCTGCTATGTATATTATTTTTGTCTAGTGAAGTAGTTGATGCTTTTATAAGTGACTAACAGTACATTTCAGGTACAGTTCAGGAGTAACCTGAGGTTTAAGACAACATAAATGGTGTTCACAACACATTTTACTTCTATAATATGATGCATTACTAATTGAAGGAGGATATTCAACGACAAAAAACAAAATATTAGGCATATGTAAAGCACATAGAAGGTGGAACATAAGTTTACATCAGTGGTTCTAAACTGGTGAGTCGCGACCCAAAAATAGGTTGCATTTCTGTTCTGATAGGGTCACAGAGAGCAGTGAAAAAGTAATAAAATGAAACCAACTATTTAATCATTCATAAGATGGTAAAATAAAAAAGGACAACAAGGAGGATCAAGTGTTTGGTATCATTGTAAAGAAAACTCTCAGCCTAAGAGCTGCTGTAAAATCTCAAAAAAACATTTAAAATGTACTTTTTTCTTATTTTTCTGATTTGACATTATATGTCTCTGGGTGTAAATAAGGTGGCTCCAAAAATGCTTTTGTTTTGTTCCAAATCATGTCAACTTTAACTGAGTAAAATTTTGTGTTGACTCAACAATGCAATCAAAAGTTATAGCATTACAAACATAATTTATCCTAGTGTACAACATGTTATCCAAGTGTCCAAGAAGCCTCTCCAAACAAATAAAAACATAATAATCGTACAAAATAACTAATTTCACATGCAAAAACAACAATGACTAAATGTTTGCATGCATGCAGACATGATTTTAGAAATGAGATTTCAGAGAATGGGTTTCATTCTGTGTCATTTGAGTCATCATTGAGTCTGTGCCATGTACTTGGCACCATCTCCTGGTGGCCATATGTAACAGTGACCAATCACATGACTCTCTGCCCAAATGTGGATGATTTCTGCACTGATCTGAACCCAATTCGATTGGTTTAGCATTCCATGACGCTGCATAATTTCCGATGCGCCATCTGATACAGGAAAGCTTACGTGTTTTCAGCTAAATTTCAAGATACTAGATAACGAGATGCTGTGTGCACATTGTGCTTTGTGTCAATTATCTAATGATCTATGCATCCGATTACCTTGTGTGTATCCTCTAATTAACGTTTGTGAAATTATAATAAGTAAAATTATGTTCTGTTTATTTTTGTGAAGTTATGTGCTATTAAGCAACACCTGTTTACATGAAACATACATATCAAAACACATACTTAGCTATTACTCACTATGCTTTTGTCTGTGAGTAAGATAAATAGGTTGTATTCTACTCTTTGAGAGCTTTCCAACAACATATGACACATTGCTATTTGATGAGCAATATATTTCATATATTGCAATCCATATGACAATATAATGTCAGTGGATTTTGCCTTACTTTCAAACTTAAATAGGGACAAATAACTAAATAAAAGTAGTCCATGCAACTCGTTTGTCTTTTTCTGAAGGCATACGAAATTTCAGTCATTTTTCTGCTGAAAATCTTGATGTCTGTTGTGAGTTTATGCGAGGAGTTTCGTTACAAAAGTGTTCATGCGTCAACTAGCATTGTTTTTAGCATTAAACAAGACCAGTTCTTACGTGAACATGCGAGCCACTTTGAATGAGCCTGTCCCATTGTGCTCATGAACATGCAACTGGTTTGGAACAGGATAAGGCTGAGTAAATTATGACAGAATTTTCATTTTTGGGTGAAGCATTCCTCTACCTGTTTTGATCAAGGAAAAAATGGTCATGAATCAACCCTTGTGAAGTTTAAACCAACAGCCATTTGGTTATTCTACCTCAGTTGAGTTGCATTATGTTTATTCCAAAACAAATTTAAAAACAACAATTAAGAGAATTTTTTTTCCCAAAACTTCTTCTCTACAATACTCTATGGAGAATCTCCTGAAGCATTTTAGTATATTTAAATCACAGAGGCCCTATTACAATGACGAGTTGGGAACACTGAGCAGTTTGTCAACATTCTTGGGAACCTCAACTAGTAGCTGAGTTTTTACATAAGATTATGTAAAATATTGCCGGGAGAAGCATATTTTTGACAAAATGACACATATAATTACCAGTTTATCAATTTTCCACAGTATTTGAGTTTCTGGGGAATAAAGGTCTAAAACTGACAGAATGGTGAAAAACACACTTCATTTCCATGTGGTTTAGACATCATTATTTTCAGACAACTTTTGGGAATTGGGAATATGAGAATTTTTCTCATTCCATCAGAATATGTCTAAAGAGCTTGACATCTCAAAACCACATACTGGAGTTGTAACGCATTTTTACTCATCAGTTTTACATCAAAATATATAAAGCCTCACTATAAGTCTGAAAACGTCTAATAATCCCTTAAAAGTCAATACAAATTTTACAGACACCAATGTGCAACATATGTATCCCCAGCCAGCAGTGGCCAGCTCTTACTTGATGTAGTTTGTTATCTGGATGACCTCCATATTCTCCACTCTCAAGAGACTGTCAAATTCATCAGAGAGGTGCAGGTCTCACATTCCAAAAAGACCTTCTGCATGTTATCAACCAGCATCTACAAGAGTAACGGTCTCATTTTCAAGTCAGCTTTATCAGTATATAAGGGCAAGGCCTAGTGCACTTAAAAACCAATTAAATCTTTTTGATTATAATAAAATTATTTGAACGTAAAGACCCAGAGAGTACAAAATCATATACTTGTTTCATTGAGAAGTTTCGTTCGATACAGATATCTCAACCCGATCTCATGAAAAGTCATACATAATTTATGAGGTGGCAATTTTGTGTGATGTTGCACGATTTTGTTTGCATAAACTCGATTTGTACAATTTGATCACGTGCAAATTTCCGAATGTCTAATGTGGAAGTAAGCATGAGTATCGCACATGAGGTGTTAAGGACATGCTCATTAATATTATGCCCTTGCCAGGGCTGGACTGTGAAGCGAAATTGGCCCGGGATTTTACATAGCAACTGGCCCAAAAGTTGTTGAGTGGGGCAGGGTGTTGTTCGCTGTCCTTTTCTGCATATCGCGGTGCCGTTTTGTGGTCCGTTCTGCATAACGTGGCGGATCATTTTAGTTTATCGCGGCCCATTCAACACGTTTCGCGGCCGACTCACTGGCCTGCTCGGTTCTCCCGATGGCCAGTCCACCCCTAACCTCTTATCTACACGTAACCATTCAGTAGAGTTTGTTAACATAATTGGAAGATGTTGTGTGTGACAGAAGCACAATAAGTAATTGTCGTGTATTTTATGTAAACAATATCCAGTGATGTCATTGGCTGTAGCGAAAGTCGCGGGAATTAAAATGAGTGCAGTCGCATGATATCATACGAATTAGCCAAATTTAGAAAAGTTGTTAAAATCATTGTGATTTCGCCACGAGAGTGTGTTGGATATCTGATGATAAAGCAATATTAGACAAACAAGTTAAGATTGGGCTTTAGGCACAAGGCTGCAGGTGATTACAATTGGTTAATGTCAATGTAATAAAAGTTGCTGTATTGATAGTAAACAACAATAGATTTTTTTAAAAAGCGTTACCATTGGGATATGTCAAGATGGTCCTCATCCTGCATGTCCTGATCAAAAAGTCACAATGCACTGCAAACTTGCATTCAGGTCTTACTTCAATCTGGTATGCACAATCCTATTAATTCCCAATGGATAAAGTCCCATCCAAAATGCATTTCCAATAATGGCTAGGGCAGCATGATTATAACAAAAATTATAATTGTTAATTATTTCCTTTGATATTGTAATTGTGAAACATTTTGATTAGTCAAATTTCAATTAAAATTCTCAGTTTGCAGCAAATGTGTTAGGCAATGATTTATGAAACTGAATTGGACAACAAGATGACATTCCTACGAACTTGACACGTGTTTTATAGTAGATTTTTAAAATATTTCGAATTGTTTTTTTCTCTTTATTTGTCAGTGATCCATATTGCCATTTTTTTGTTTATTTTGTATAAATACTGTATGAAGAACTTAGATGTCTATAATGGGTTTATGCATCTAGATACTGCATGACTTGTTTCCCCATAGTTATTCGTATTGTATTGTAGATAGGGATCTTTCCAATATAGCAGTATTTCTTCTCCCACAATTTTTTTTTAACCTCTTACAAAGTGGATCCACCTGCGGTTTCTTGCGACAGAGCCAAGAGGGGCAAAGTTATAATTCCGGCTTCATCAACCCCCACCCAACGGAATGCTCCAACTTTATTTTAACCGCAAAAATGTCTCTCCACACAAGCCCTTTCTACCTTCAACATGTGAAACCACAGTGCAAAAAAACTAGGGCTAAATGTTGACCCTAGGCCAGTTGTAAATTATATATCAGGGGAAAATATCTTTATATTTTATTTAGTGTGGTGTCTATAGCCGTTTGGCTAGCTCTAACACTCCAGAATGACGGAGCATCTGGTAAAGATAAACATGGAGCAGTTAATCCATGTTAAAAACAGCCCCTCTTTACATAACACCCTTGAATGTTTCCCAACAATATGAGCTATAGAGCTCACAGACATTTAATTGCCTTTGAATGGAAGAAACACACACACATACACACACACACACACACACACACACACACAAAATATTACAATATGAATATTTTAAAACTAGTGACAAATTTACAGTAGTGACATAAATCATACATGTTTAGCACTTGGCTTTACATATTTACTTTTATTTTTAACAATATATTTGCACTACAACAAATGTAGTTTTTTATATTTCTGTTTATGTTTCATTACAAGACACATTGCATAGTGGTACTAAATGTTCCTAAAATGAGCATATATGAACATTTGATGGCTTTGGAGGACTTTTCTGACCACATGTTTTTATATTTGAATATTAAATGCCAAAACACACATAACTGCGGCACATATGCCAACCAGATGTGGAGTTTGCATATTCAAGTATAAGTAAAAATGAAAAATTATGACCGTAATGCATGGGCAAATGTCAGGATTAATGGGAACTATAAGGTTCTGGAACACAAACACACGTGCACGGTAACCTTCCAAAACAATGACTAATCACAGAGCCTTCATGTCAGGGCTCCAGACAAAAAAACTCATGTAGGATCCATTGACTCCTAAAGGACAAAAAATAGGCACCAAAATTTTATGAAGTGCCAAATAATAAAACATTATGCTTTCAAACACTTACTTTTTTGTCATCTGACCTCCTTTTTCAGCATCTGATTCTTTACAATGTCCTGGAAACTGATTTTCAATCATCAATGTTTACCACCAACAGTGGGAACCAAATCGCTTTTCCAATTTGAGAACAATATACAGTCATAAAGAAGTGTTCTTTACTCAGACTCTGAGCCAGTGTTACTGACTATTATTATTATGTCAGTGTCAGTTGGCCATCCAGTGTAAGTTTGGCCTTTTCCTCTTTTTTGCAGTAAGCCAGCGTTTCACACATGCTTCAACATCAAACTGTTCAAGCGATGGGCCCTCTGTGCTGATTCTGATTAAATCCTCCAAGGTTGAGACATGGAGTGAATTGCAGACTTTGGACTTTATTCTGTTTTCGGCTGAAAAGTCACATTCACACTGCGCCACTGAAATTGGTAGAACAAGCATTATCTCAACTAAATGCAAAACATTCTTGAAATCTGAGCAGTAAGGCTCTTTTGTCAATAGGACTTCCCACAAACTGCTACAGGACTTGTCAGCAAACTGTCCTTTAATCAGATTTTTCAGCAATCTCCATTCTGTTTGTACAGCATTCATGTCACACTCATTCTTCAGCAAGAGGTCTTAATACCATTTTATCAGTAACTACATTTCCATCCAAGGATTTTTTGCAAAAAAAGTTTTAGCGCATTAAAATAAAGCTGATGGAAATGCATATTTTATCAGGAAGACTTGTAGACTTGAGTGAGATTTAAGATGCCATTTATTTGATGAATATAAAACAGAAAAGTAATGTCTCTCTTTGCCGTCGTCTGGCGGTACGAAGAAGTCATATCCTGCCGGAGTTAGGAGGCAGGGGCAAAGAGCGTACCCACATGCAGGACGGAACTCAACCTTTGCTGGTGGGGTGGTGGAGGTTGCCGTGTTAGCACACTGAAACAGCAATGTGATTGATTGTGAGCAGACTTATAAAGCAATGGCTTACATGTGATTGGCTGGGAATTACCCAGCTAATGGTGCGATGATGTACAGCTGCTAGTCTTCCCACTACGCTGCACTTACATTTATCGCTAAAATGTCAGAAATGTCAACATAATATTGTTCCGTTTAACTCAAGCGCATAAACTCTATGTCAATACATCAAATGTCGTGAAAATTTTTTTTGGAAACACATTTAGCGATAAAATTGGCATTACCGCAAAAATGTAGTGAAACATGACAGAGTTTGCCCCAATCCTTAGCCTGTGTTAATCGTGACGACAGTATTGAAAGCCAGTTTATTGTACATGATTATGGATTGATCTTTACGGCATATAGAGCCGATCTGCAAACCTGACACTTTCAGGAAAGCCAACACAAACATCTTGTGCACGTTGAACAAATGAATGGCCACTGTTTGCGATTAATTTAATTGCAGTATCCATTTGTTTATTTATTAAAGTTTCTTTTCCACACCATTCAAAAAAAGAGATGGCAGTCATGGAATTAGCCCACAAAACATAAAACATAGAATTTCTGTGCATAAAGATGTTTTAAATTAAGAATAAATACACAATACTAGGAGAAATCCTTCAGTGTGCTTTTTTTTTTTTTTTTTTGGAACACTTACAGCCAATTTCTATTAAATTATTGTTCCCCATCTGTCGCTCACTTCGACATTGTGTCGAAGAAGCGACATTATGGGTCTCTCTTGAGAGTCTTTTGCATCTCTGAACTTTGAGAAAAGGCCAATGAGAATACGGGTATAAAGGGGGGGAAATGCGTCTGTTCATTCAGAAATTTTCTTCGGAGCCGACCGGTTGTGTGAACAGCGAGCTGCGAGTCCCAATTGGTTCCTTCTCATCTCTGATAAGCATATGCTGTTGGATCTACGGCGCATATCAGCGGCTTTCTCCTTCTCTGCACGGCAGTGCAGCTTTGCCCCTGGGTGCTTCAACAGAGCTAGTAAAAGAGAAATTTTCCCTAAAAGAGTATTTTGAACATCCTTTTCAGGACGCGTCTTTATAAAGATGCCTTTCCGCCCCTGTGTAGTTCCTGGATGCGGTTGTGTGCTCTTGACGGTCACAGGTCCTGCCTCGTGTTTCTGGGCCACGATCACAACAAGGCAGTGTTTGTGGATGGTTCGTGTTCTCACTGCGAGAATCTTACCATGGCAACGTTGCGGTTGCGGCTTTCCTTCATAAAAAGGAACGCCACTCCAGCCACCCCCGCGTCTCTCCTTCTTCCCACGGGACTGAGGACGTCCCAGCTGGCGATGGACGTGATTTGGGGATGGCAGTGGGCTCGGATTCACCAGGTATGTCCCCATGAACCACCCGCCCCTCGGCACACTCGTTGACTTCCATACGGGCTCGAGGCGGAAGCCCCCTGAGCTAGATGAGCTTGTCGTTGCATCAGAGAGTGTTCCGGCGTCTGACGCAGAAGACTCGATTGGGCTGCCACCTTCGGGTCAGAACACGCAGTCTTAGGCTGATGCCCAGATGTCCGAAATGCTTGCTCGGGCCACCGTCAGCATGGGGCTGGACTGGAACCCTCCATCCTCACCACAGCCTTCAAGGCTAAATGATTGGTTCCCCATCATTGTGACTCTCACTCATCCGCTCTCACTACCCTCGACGGCGGAGCGGTCCACGGGTACACGACGGTCCCTCAGGTAGACAGAGCGGTTGCGATCCACCTATGTCCTCAGAACGCTGCCACTTGGCAGGATCGCCCTGTGCTCCCCTCCAGGGCCTGTAGGATGACGTCTTCTCTGACCTCCAAAGCCTACAGCGCCACTGGACAGGCTGCTTCCGCCTTGCATGCCATGGCCCTCCTGCAAGTCCACCAGGCCAAGGCACTTAAAGATCTGCACTTGGGTAGTCCTGATCCCGACGTGCTGCAGGAACTGCACTCAGCGACCAACCTCGCCCTCAGGGCCACGAAGGTCACAGCACGGAACATCATCTGTGGCTGAACCTGGTCGAGATACGTGAAACAGACATTTTGAAATGTTATGCCTGTGTAGTCAGTAACTGCTGTCTTTTTCTGTCTTTTAGTTACTTGTCTCTCTGTCTCTTTATCTCTCTGTGCTGCAACCACATTTTCATGTTGAGCAGTTGAATATAGTCTTGTGTGGTGGATAAATCCCTCCAATTTTACATTTCTCAGTGGTTTATCCTTCATGATAGCTGCCACAGCTTGAAGAATGAGAGAGTTCTTCTGGAGCACAACACTCAACTGCGAGAGTTCTGCAAACAGGTCATGGAGAAAGTGACAGAAAGCCTTGAAAGTCAAATTGTCCACTTGTTGTGCAATGTGTTTTGCTCTTCCTTTTATATCAATGTTTTTGGATGATGCAGCAAGGTGCTCCATGACGTGGAAGACCGAATGTTCTCTACCCAGGGAGGAAGGACATTTGAACTGCACCACCACTGGACTCAAGACTTTAGAGATCGGGACGAGGTCCACAAAACAGGGGGAGAGCTTGTGGGTGGGGGTCTTGAGCAGAAGGTCCTTGGTGGACAACCAGGTGGTGGGGCCGAGTGGCGACAATCAGTGCGGGCCTTGGTGTGGTCCCTCATCTGGAGTAGAGACCTCTCAGGCAGTGCCCAGGTCTGGCAACAATGTCTAACGAATGCCACAGCAGAGGGGACAGCAGCGTCCGGTTCCTGGGAAGAGAATAAAGGAGGTTGGTATCCCAGAAAAGACTGAAAAGGCAACATACCCATAGATCAGGGGTTTTCAATACTGTTCCTGTGGACCCACAGCTCTGCATATTTTGTATGTCTCCCTAATCTGACACACCCGGTTTGGCTCATGGAGCCCCTACTAATGAGCTGATTATTTCAGTCAGGTGGGTTAAATTAGGGCAACATTCAAAATGTGCAGAGCTGTGGGTCCCCAAAACAGGATTGAAAACCCATGCCGTAGATGACACCGGCAAAGAATTGTGAGCATACTCAATCCAAGAGAGCTGGCGACTCCAGGAGGCAGGGTTCTGAGAGGTCAGGCATGGAGCATCCGTTCAAGGTCCTGGTTGGCCTGCTCGGTCTAGCTGTTAGTCTGGGGATTGAACCCTGAGGACAGGCTAACAGATGCCCCTAACTGTCTGCAAAACTCTATCCAAAAATGAGAGACAAATTGTGGTTCTCTGTCGGAGACCACATCCACCAGGAGGCCATGAATACAGAAGACGTGGTCCACGACAGTGGAAGCCATCTCTCGGGCTGAGGGAAGTTAGGGGAGGGGAATGAAATGGGCAGCCTTGGAGAAACGGTCCACCATCGTTAAAACCACGGTATTGCCCAGGGAATGAGGCAATAACAAAGTAACAAAGTCTAGGGTGATGTGGGACCAGGGACAGGAGTGGTAAGAGGCTGGAGCAGTGGGCGAATGGAGGACTTGTCTGAGCACAGACCGAACAGGCCACCACGAACCGAAGGCAATATCGGAGGAATGGCTCCACTGGAGAACCGGTGATTTGACGGACTCAGGAACAAACAACAAACCCCTCCTGGACACCCTGTTGACTGCGTTATAGCAACTGGCCCGAACATCTCTCACATTGGCCCCTGTCCATTGGGCAGTCCTTATTGTTGAGCCCAGTTGGGCATACATTGTTTGATGCAGGCAGGTGATCCTTTGTGCTTTCGTTATTCTCTTCATTCAGGCATGCACAAGCAGAGTCCAAGTTTAGATTAAAAGAAGATCCACCAGTGTTGGGAGATGACAGGGATGAGGACTGTTTGTGTAAATAGTCTGATATTTTTTGTCTCGCCATGTTCTTGCTTACGGTTCTTGCTTATCTCCACTTTCCGCACTAACACTTAACCACTCTTGATGAATTTGAATTCACTGACCTGGTTCAAGTGCAGCGGGCTTGTTTTATTACATAAAAATGCAGAATGATGTGATGGCTTTCTTTTCATAATACAAGCAACCAAGCAAGCACAAAATATTTTTCTTTTTTGATAGTAAAAAATTTACAAAAAATATCATGTCTCCAGTGGCAACCTCTGCAAAAACATTACTCACAAATTAATATTTTTAGCTGCAAATGTGACCATTTTGGTCGCAGTTTGGAGCCCTGCATCTGCAACTCTATTGCTACTCTATCTGGCTGCATTTAGACTGCAAGGGATAAACTGCAATGTTGATAAATATCTATCAATTGTTCAGCCTGTTTACATTCACCTAAAACATAACTGACTATGTTTACTTTAAACAAAACCCAGATAGGCATTTTGATCAAGAAGCGTATCTGACCATTCATACACACAGCTGCATCACCTCAAGTACCCTTCCCAGAGCACAATTGCAAATACGGATGTTAATGTTCAAAAGCAGCCATCATAGTTTACAAGTTTCTGAGGCACAGTTCATGAAACTAAACTGATGAGCCTTAAACATTATGGCCATATGCTGTTGCCTAATATGCTGTTGGTCCTCCACGTGCCACCAAAACAATGCCGACCTGCCAAGGCATGGACTCTACAAGACCCCTGAAGGTGTCCTTTGGTATCTGGCACCAAGACATTAGCAGCAGAGCCTTCAAGTGCTGTAAGTTGGGAGGTGGAGCCGACATAGTTCGGACTTGTTGGTCCAACACATCCCACAGATACTAAATATGATTGAGATCTGAAATTTGGAGGCCAGGGCAACACATTGAACTTCATCATGTTCCTCAAACCATTCCCGAACAATGTGTGCAGTGTGGCAGGGCACAGTCTCCTGCTGAAAGAGGCCACTGCCATCAGGGAATACAACTGCCATGAAGGGGTGTACCTGGTCTGCAATGATGTTTAGGTAGGTGGCACGTGTCAAATTGACATCCACATGAATGGCCGGACCCAGGATTTCCCAGTCAAACATTGCCCAAAGCATCACACTTCCTCCACCGGCTTGTCATCTTCCCACAGTGCATCCTGGTGCCATCACTTCCTCAGGTAAATGGCACATGTAAATAAGAAAACAGGATTCATCGGACCAGGCGACCTTCTACCGCAGGTCCAAGGTCCCGATCTGATGCTGCCATGACCATTTTAGGAGCTTTTAATGGTGGACAGGGCACTCTAACCGGGCACTCTGTCCGGTCTCCAGCTATGCAGCCCAATAAGCAGCATGGTGCGATGCACTGTTTGTTGCGACACATTCCTCTAGTAACCATCATTTAAATTTTCTGAGACTTGTGCCTTCTGTCAGTTTGGACCAGATGGAATGGACTTCGTTGCCCTCGCACATCGGAGCACTGTCAGTAGGTACTCACCACTGCTGATCGGGAGCACCCCACAAGCCTTGACAGTTTTAGAGATGCTCTGACCCAGTCATCTGGCCATAAAAATTAAGCCCTTGTCAAAGTTGCTCAGATCTATTCTATCTCTTGCCCATGTTGACTACGAGAACTGATTGTTGATGATGAATGTTATTCGCTTCACCTGTGAGTGGTAATAATGTTTTGGCTCATCTCTGTATTTTACATCCCATTTTTACAGCTTGATTAAAAAAAAAAGATTTTCGTAAGAGTCTAATATAGCCCTTATGTAGCGCAGCTAACATTAATCAAAGCAGTTCAAATACTTACAACTAACTGCATTGCAAGAAGAGATTAATCAACCAGAAAAAAATAGGAAAAAGAGAGGGGACAAAGGTTAGAGGGGCCTTGTGGGATGCAAGCTGCCTCAAAGTTGGACAGCCAGCCAAAAAAGTTGTGAAGAATGTTCAAGTCTCGCCAACATTTTATGATTCTTTCCATTGAATTCAGCGAGTGCTCTGTGGGGTAGCTGCGCCTGCCAATAAAGAGGCCAACTCTTGAATGCACTTTGATAACACAAGATAAGGCCATCATAAATAGCTTTTTCTGATATAATATCATTTTCAAACTTCAGCTGAGCTGCAACAATTATATCTCTATACAATTCGCAAGATTATCGCACATTGCCAATGTTTGTTTATGGAAAATTGAAAGGCATTGAAGATAAAAGCAGCAGACATCAAAATATCCTGTAGCCTTTTGTGAGGTATCGGCTAAAGAGAACAATGCCATTTACAAAAACACCTTCAACGACTTCAAGCTGATTTTTTGGTATGCAAACAAAATTACCAGCAGCTGCTTTTTGCAGACTTTTTTAACTTTAGGAAACAAGGTCACCTATTTCAGAGGTTGTTTTTATTTATTTTTTTCAGAACCAATTATTAGAATCCTTTCCGGGCCAGGCAAGTCCAAGCAGACATCACAAAGTTGACTCATCAAGTAGTTTGCAGCCTTTTTTGCAAAGGAAAATGCAGAGAGGAGGGTTGAAAATAGACAGTGTTCCCTCTTTGGCACATTCCAGCTCATCCTACACGCTTCAGTGGAAAAGGACTACCAAATGGAAACGCTCACGTGAGGAATGTGATGCATATTTGCCTGGATTTTGACAAAACTTTTAGTGGCAGTCATTTCCTATTCCTCACACATACAACACCATGTCAAAATTTTGGAAATACTTAATGATTTAAATTAGTTTTGAAGACAAAGCTAAAATATTATAAACATATGTTTAACATTTTGTCATTACATAATTCCCAAACTTTTATTTGTGTTATTTTTTTTTGTTTTGATGACTTCACTTTTAATAAAAAAAGTGGAAAATAGTAATAATAAAAATGACTACAGTAGTTATGTCCAAGTTTTTGCCTGACAGTGTACATGCATTTACAACGTTCCACCAAGAATGTTTTCGACAACATAATAAATCAGCACGAGTGACATTTCTAGCTACATTATTCCCTTCATAAAGGTCAGCAAGAGAAAACAACGATAAAGTCGATAGTGCACTGGACAAAACTGACATTTATGTTATTCTCTTGAGGTTAAGGAGCCCCGCCAACAGGAAAATTTAATATTTTTGAACTTTAACGCTTCAGACATCAGAAGAGCATCTAATTTTGGTGACGGTTGGCAGAAGCTAACAATAGCATTACATAAACATAGTAAAGCTTAGTTTATTATATACTTTACTTAGTTTGGTAATTAACCTTAAACACAACTCAATCGATGTTTAGCAATGATTAGCATCAAAACTGTAGAAGTGACATTTGTTATAACAAGTTAAATAAAAAAAAAACACTTAACTCGTCCCTCAGCTTTTTTCTTTCTGTAGGGTTAATGAAGCAAAAATCTCTTTAATTCTTTCCAAAAACAAATTATTTTTAACAATATCTTCTATACCTTTAAAGACAGATATTCCAGTGGTATATGCTTCTGTTGAAGCCATCAGTCCGCTTTTTTCCACTTTATATTTTAGAAATTGGGTTTAGGAGTGGAAAGCTTAGGGATGAACAACACTCTCCATGATACTGAGAAAGACCCACCAATGGGAGATTTGCGGCAAACAAAGCATGCCAAAAGAGCTCTGCATCGACCGCTCACTGCCATGATGTACTGTGAATGACGCAATAGAGTCGTTCTCCATACACTGTCAAACTACATGTATATTTGCAAATAGCATCATATTCTGCAATGCAATTAAAATATACTGTTTCTATACTTCAACAACTTTATATCAATACTTTCATATTTTTTTTTTCTTGTATTCTTCCTCACTGCGGTCAGTGCTCACTCTCCCATGAGTTTTGATTACACGCACATTAAAATCATTAGTGGGTAATCAAGGACCGCATATATACCCCACATTTACACACACTCTTTGTCTGTTCTCATCGATAGTATCTCTGAGACTCCAGACCTTTCTACTATGTCAAACATACCGTGTCTTCATTAGTGCCTGCAAGTATCAGAAGACTGTTGTGAGTTATCTGTTCATCGTGTCTATACCCTGTCTAGATATTACTCACCTGCTGTTTACCACTCTGCTCAACTGGATTTACTCACAATGTTTACATCACTGTTTCAATCATCTGCTCAATAAACCATGCTACTGAGTTTATATCTCTGCCTCCTTTACACCTTTAACTTTTAAACCCTCACGCTTTTAATTTGCTTCTCATAAAATGCACATCCGTTGCCATTCAAAGTGCATATTATAAGTGAACCGAACTATTGACCATCTACATCTGAAATGTTTGTTTATGAGTAACGCTCAAATGTTGCACAAAGCTGTGAAGGCTAAAAATAGCAGCGAGTTGTGTAAACAGAGCAGCGTCATTCAATAATGCACTGGAGCTGTGCGTGCATTTTATATATTTACTTATTAAACACTGCCTTTTGTGATTTACAGAGCTATCGCACATCTTCAGGTGACTTTGAATAAAATGCATGAGTCATATGAACTACTTTAATTGTGTTTTTATGGTTTTTGTATGTCATTTTTTGAGCTTGACAGTAACGGACATGACGGACATTTGGATCAGGCTCGTCGGACCGATACCCGATCCATCTAAAAATGTCAGTGTTGGAGCCGGGATCGGTATCGGATCGGTGTATCCCTACTGTGTACTACCCCTTTAAGACTTCAACATGGCCACTGTGTTTTGATTGGCTAACATCTTTGCAGTACACACATCCCCCATCAATAATACACATATACACTCACCTAAAGGATTATTAGGAACACCATACTAATACTGTGTTTGACCCCCTTTAGCCTTCAGAACTGCCTTAATTCTACGTGGCATTGATTCAACAAGGTGCTGAAAGCATTCTTTAGAAATGTTGGCCCATATTGATAGGAGAGCATCTTGCAGTTGATGGAGATTTGTGGGATGCACATCCAGGGCATGAAGCTCCCGTTCCACCACATCCCAAAGATGCTCTATTGGGTTGAGATCTGGTGACTGTGGGGGCCATTTTAGTACAGTGAACTCATTGTCATGTTCAAGAAACCAATTTGAAATGATTCGAGCTTTGTGACATGGTGCATTATCCTGCTGGAAGTAGCCATCAGAGGATGGGTACATGGTGGCCATAAAGGGTGGACATGGTCAGAAACAATGCTCAGGTAGGCCGTGGCATTTAAACGATGCCCAATTGGCACTAAGGGGCCTAAAGTGTGCCAAGAAAACATCCCTCACACCATTACACCACCACCACCAGCCTGCACAGTGGTAACAAGGCATGATGGATCCATGTTCTCATTCTGTTTACACCAATTTCTGACTCTACCATCTGAATGTTTCAACAGAAATCGAGACTCATCAGACCAGGCAACATTTTTCCAGTCTTCAACTGTCCAATTTTGGTGAGCTCTTGCAAATTGTAGCCTCTTTTTCCTATTTGTAGTGGAGATGAGTGGTACCCGGTGGGGTCTTCTGCTGTTGTAGCCCATCCGCCTCAAGTTTGTGCGTGTTGTGGCTTCACAAATGCTTTGCTGCATACCTCGGTTGTAACGAGTGGTTATTTCAGTCAAAGTTGCTCTTCTATCAGCTTGAATCAGTCGGCCCATTCTCCTCTGACCTCTAGCATCAACAAGGCATTTTCGCCCACAGGACTGCCGCATACTGGATGTTTTTCCCTTTTCACACCATTCTTTGTAAACCCTAGAAATGGTTGTGCGTGAAAATCCCAGTAACTGAGCAGATTGTGAAATACTCAGACCGGCCTGTCTGGCACCAACAACCATGCCACGCTCAAAATTGCTTAAATCACCTTTCTTTCCCATTCTGACATTCAGTTTGGAGTTCAGGAGATTGTCTTGACCAGGACCACACCCCTAAATGCATTGAAGCAACTGCCATGTGATTGGTTGAGTAGATAATTGCATTAATGAGAAATTGAACAGGTGTTCCTAATAATCCTTTAGGTGAGTGTATAACCCCCATATATTTAAAACATGCAACAAAACTACACTGTACACCAAAACAAATTCAGCTAAATTCATGTTCTGGTTGCAAGAAAAGTACTGTAAAAATACAGATCTAATTGGTTTTGGGTGAGAACAGACCAAAATGTAATTCCTTTTTCAAAATAAATCTTGACATCAGCAGTCTTATTGGGGATCATGATTTCAAGCTCTCTTACAATCTTGTAATCAAACTTGAATCGTGATCGTGCCAAGAGACTGCAATGGCAAGATGTACAATGAAAAAGGAGATATATTTTGGTTTGTTCTCAACCAAAATCGATTAGAATGCTTAAGAAGAAATGGATTAAAACACTTTTTTTGATGTCTTTATTACATTTTTGGAGCTTCAAAGTTTTGATTATCATTCACTTGCATTGTATAGATCTACAGAGCTGAGATATTCTACCAAAAATCTTAGTGTTCTGCAGAAGACACATTTGGGATGGCATGAGGGCAAGTAAATGTTAAGAGAATATTAGTTATTGGAAGAACTTTTCCTTTAAATGCGAGACAATGGGCGTCCGTTTGCAAGCTTATTAGCTAATACTACACAATTGACTTCCGTTGCACTTTGCGCAATGTTTCTTCCTAGATAAAAATATAATTTAATCTTAAATACATATTTAGAAAGCAATTATGAATTTCTTTGGTAAGTAACATGTAATGGGCATGAGCCGCTCTGCGTTGGAGTCCTTATAATGGTTTATTTAGCGATACAAACAGCTGACTATACAATTCCTTGCATATCAAACAAACACAGATGAAACATTAGAATAACATTTGTAGCTCACCGTGTCCAAAATAGCTGGCAATGCTCAGTCTTTCAATATAAGTTTCTTTACAAATTGATATTGGTTATAAAAAGAATCCATAGAGAAATGTGCCAAGTAATCTTAGACCCATATTGACGCGTTCAGGAATTTCATTTAAATAAGTAAATGCAGAGAGGCAGTTTTTCCACAACCAGAAACACAACAACATTTGGGGATCTTACTTGACATTTTAATCTTTTGTTGGTTAAAAGCAAAATACAGCAACAATAGTACCACTTTCAGTGTTGGAGTACCTTAGCCATGATGATTTCGGTGGTTGTGAAGGCAGGGCTATTTAAAGGACATTAGCAATATAGCTGGTTTCAAAATGAGTCATTATTGCAAAGGGGAAACAATAAAGGCTCTTTTTGGACTGGAGAGCAAGTTTGAATTATGAAACTTACAGTATGTTTTATATACCTCTTATGTGTCAAAATATAAAGTAACATTTGCGTCCTCATGCCTTGATCCCTTTACAATTGTGCATTACTTGAGCTGTAAAGTTGTCTAAATCAAAAGTTTATGGACATTTAGTTATTTGTCACTAAAATAATTAATGTGTTAAATTTTTTGTTTTGTAATTAGAGACGGTAAATGACTGACATCTATACATTATAGCACAAATGCTCTTAATAGATAATAAAATAGATAATAGATAAAGATAATAGAAACCAAAGCAAATAAATAAATGAAACAAATGAAAACAAACACTGCTTTAATGTTCTGCTAGCATAAGGTAGCCACACCCTTCTTGGAAAGCCAGTTAACTAAATTCAGAAAAAAAAAGATCAGATTTCCTACTCGTGTCCTTGTAAGTCCAAGATGATAAGATGTGTCTTTCCCAGAGTTGCCTGTGGTTCAGGGCCACTGCAGGTCTTTGGAAAAAGAATGCGAGTGGCTCAGCACATCTTCAAAATGAGAGATGAGAGTTTCAAGGGATTCAAAGAAAATAAAGCCGCATGTAATCTTGCCTGTTGTTTGGATGGGCAAAGCTCGCTAAACAGTCCAGGATGTGCATACACAGGGGACCATGGCTTGTGTTCTCTCTTCGTAACTTGAACAAAGACCACCCAGGGACCTTCAGATAAAGGTGTGGTTTATAGGTAATTGACTGGCAGAGCTTGCAGAATCTATGCCCAAATACACAGCATAGAAAAGTAGAGAAGGTTCTGAGGTCTATTGGGAAAGAGTAGGTTTCCCAGTTCAGAAAAAAATGGGTTGGATATATTTTCATCTGAAGATATGGACTTAGTCCAGAAGTGAACACTGGATACAACACAAAGTGAAGTCGGGCAATGACTAGTGGTTTGAAATCTTCCAAAGACACATTGGAATTTTCGTTGTCATGGGGATGACACTCAAATTATGTGGTGCGCCATACACCCTTGCCTAAGGCAAAAACTTAATGGCTTCATCTTAAAGAATTTCTGGAACAAAAGCTGATGTAGCTTTGAATGCACTATATCAGTGAATCAATCTCCTCTTAAATTAATTGTATTGAAAACAATGGACTCTCCAGGTTAGACTGTTGTCAGAAAAGTCATGAAACATCCCTCCAATGCATCCTATTGAAGAGTAAGGTAGTATAGCTAAGACAACAACAATTTTATGGTGGCCAATATAAAATGCATCATCATCTGCATGCTCAAAAACATTAACCTTTTTTCAAGGCTCCAATGTCTCTAAGGAAGTACAGAAGTACATTTAGCCTGGGTAACAACACGTCAAAGCAAATAAATAAGAGAGACGATGCAAAGCTAGTTGGAGCTCCCCACCCAATGCCTCTGCGATGCCCTTTCAAAAGAGGCAAGCTGATGACCCAATAAGTCAAAGAAAGAAGCATCTGTCTTTAGTTCTCTTGCATGCAATGTTTGCTCAGTTTGACAGATAGAGTTAAAAGACTCTGAAAAAGGACAAATTACGAGAGCTTTGGTGCTCGCTTTGAACACAAACATCAGTTTGACATGAAACGTGGATAAGGCCATGGTGCAGTGCACTATGCAAGAGCTATCATGGCCACTCAAGGCTGGAATTTCCTCAGGCAATGGCCAGAATGAGATGGCTACCAGATGCCAGCTATTCACTGTGCTTTTGGCTGGTTTCCCAGTAGAGTTGCAGCCTCAGCCAGTTCTCCTTTAAGGTAGACTGTGCACGAACACTTATCCTCGCTTTACTCAACATAGGATTAAACAGAAAGGACAAAAGCATCCCTGCTTGATTGATTGCCTTGCTCTATGGTTCCAAACATGGCCTGAAGACTTAACTACAACATATTATGGTACAATATTTCTCTTGGTAGCATCGCCTTTCATGGAAGTTACTGGAGCATGCTCAGTCTCTTACAAAGAACAGCAGTAATTTACTTGGAACAAGAGGTTTCACTATACCACAGTGGTAGTGAGTCATGGTTACAACCAAACTTGGAAACTTTCATTGACCAAACAACATCTCCACCACGTGATCGCTGCAACCTGCTCTACGAAAGCAGACAATCACGACGCTCAAGGAATTATAGGATTTCTCCACAGTGAGGCCTCATGGACAGTGACAGCTCAGCTTGCTCCAGTCAACACCAGCTTCAGCTGCTTGGCATTTAAAATGGCGCCATGGTCCTGCTGCATGTAATTACAGAGACTGTACTGGCCAAAGCTTCAACAAGCTACCACATCATGAACTGCGCAAAAGTCCACAATGCCAACATGTAATTTCAACAAACTTGCGAATGCAAATCAATGTCAGACACCCCTAGTCCGCCTGGCAAATCTCAGAACAGCAGAACAAGATTGAAATGCATATTACTTGAGTCCTGTTTTTGGCTTTAGGGAATAGTCACTGTATGTTTGTTTTTTTATCTCCGATCGGCCTGCCAAAGCTTAGATCTGTAGAAAAGAATGCTGCTTGAGACCTTGAACTTACATAAGGAATAGGGTATTGTTGCTAGACTAGTCGTCAAACAGCCAACTAATCAATTAATTAATTTGAATAGATTTCTAAACGTTTTTGTTTTTATTTTAGTGACGGTGATGCTGACCACATGCTGTTCTTTAGCTGTTAGGCAGTATGCATGGTAAAACCCTCTTTGAAAAGTTGCACTTTTAAATTCTCTTTAAAGCACTGTTGCTACGTATCAGCCGGGACATCCCATATTTTGGCTGAAATGGAGATGTCCCATATAGAGGGCATCTCATATTGTCACGTATTCAAGCGGAAAACCACTCGAGGGGGACTGATGATTCTCAAGGTTCCAGCTTTCTGCAAGAGGTCAATCAAGCTAGATCCAGGGCCGATCTTTTTATAATTGCAGCATACACAAAATCACACTGCTACACTAACGATTGAGCACTTGCTCAGCCCTCGAAATATGACATTGTAGCCACTGGAGGGTGAATTTTAAGCAGAAAAGAAAACTTATTTATTAACTGAACCTTCGGTTTACCAGCCTATCAAGGTACCCTCTTCTGTGTATATTTATGCCATTACATGCACCTCAAATTAAAGGTATGTGTTTACTTTAGCGCTTTTCATAAGCATTCTTAGCATTCATGAATTTACACTTTCAGACATGGTGCAATTAACATAAACATGCTAGTTTGTTTTAAAAATGTGTGTGAATACTATGGGTGCTTTTACACTTGGTTCAATTGCTTGGACCAAACCTGAGTTAGTTTCCTCCCCCTACACCCGCTGGTTTCTGTTCACATCATATAATTTGGGTCTGAACCCAAGTTACAGTGGTAAACAGCTGTCACTTGTACTTTGATGATGCAATCAGACCGCGATCATTAAAGTACAAGCGGCAGCTGTTTACCACTGTAACTAGGTAACAACTCAAGAAGTCATCAGCTTCGCAGTGTTGTTAAAGTATTCATCTATTTGGATTTAGAACGACACTTGTGTTTGTCTGCCACAGATGCACTGAAGGTGCCATGATTTGATGAATGTAAGCATTTGCCCGTGGATGCGTTGAAGAGATGTGAAGAATGTGAGTTGCTCTCTGAAGGGGAATTTATTTGGAGAAAAGTAAGTATGAGAAATGCACAATACCATAAAATTGCGATCAAGAGCCTGCAAAGATGTAAATTATACATCATCACAACCAGTTCACTTTGTGTTCATATCAGCAGCGAACCGTACCAGAGTTCACATGAACCGTGTTCACATCATCCAAATGAACCAAACTTTGACATCATTTGAACCCGGGTGTATACAAAAAGTGCTAGTGTGAATGAACCCTAAGGTGCCCGTTTTCAAGAGTCATTAAGACTCAGAAATGGGGAAGTCAAAGATACAGCAAATATAAATGTAATTATGAATTAAACAACAAATACAGATTTTTTGTACAAATACAGATCTGAGTATGATATCAGATAGTGACCAATCACAGTGTTAAAATATCGGTGATAGCTATCGGCCACAAATTTCCTGGTCGGCGCACCACTACTTTAGACCAATTTGTCGACCAGTGGTTCAGGCAATTTTTTCAAAATCAGGTATGTCGATTATGGTCTCTTAATGTATAATTGGAGCCAAGAGATTCATGGGCAGTATAAACTCAGGGCTGAATTGTGAAGTGCCCTAAATAGTTGAACGCTCTCCGGTGTTGTATATCAAGCGGTTGACAGTCTCAATGCTGTTTGAAGGTTGACACAACTCCCTGTGGAGCTGATACTAAGCATTTGACCTACTGTATACGATATGTGTCCAACGTGATAAAAAGGTCATACAAACAACTAAAGATGATCCACCAGTCACAGAATTGCAAAGCATCAAACAGAAAGACAGTGTGAGTATTAGATTTTGCCTGCAGGTATATGTGTTTGTATACGATTCCCAAACAGAGGGGAGCTCTTTGCAGAAGATAAAGTACTTTGTGCCTATGACTCACACCTGCTGGGAAACGGCACACATATTCTGTTACACTGTTACAACATGCATGCTTGGCTCCTAGAGTGCTAGTGGCAAGCACGAAAAAAGCACCATCCAGAAACAAGTTAAGGAACACAATTAAACTCTTAGCAAACAGAACTTTGTTTGAGTGTTCTTACTGCAGTCCTGAACCTACCAAAGACTTAGTCTTGTGATGTGTACATAGTGTGGCCAATGGATTACAACCATTTTAAACTCCTTGAAGCTGAAATCAAAGCCAGTTGCCATGACAGGTCTGAGCCAACAGAATTATTACCGCCTAAAATTAAACTGCTAACACTTATGAACAGGTCCCAGGGAAAGTCAAATAAGAAATCTGCGAATTTAGAAGATCCTGGGTATTTTACACCAATTTGAATATGAGAGTGGATTGGTTAGTATGCTAAATTTGAGACCAGAAATGTTTGAAAGTAATAGTTCACCCCAAAATTAGAATTCATCATGTGATGGCACAACTGTCTTTTTTGGGTGAACTATTGCTTTAAGACAGTATTACGTTAGCTGATTGCCTCCAGATGCCATTTTTAAGAAGAAAAAAAATCTGCTTCTCATTAAAAAACATTCTGACTTTATATAAAATGGAGAACGATGAATGCTATAAATGTGTGGCTAGTGGACATCATTAATTAAATGGAGCGGGATGGGTCTATTTTAACCACAAAAATGTTGTTTGCATTTGATGTCCCTAACAGAATTGCAGCAAGCAAATTAACAATTTTTTAGCATTAAACCAAAACTTATCCAAAGATAAACCTAAGATCTGCAAGAATAAACCAAATATTTAATGTATAAAAACTATGTTACCCATTTGGCCAAATCTACAAAATCCAAAGAATGGATCTTTGTCTACCCAAGTGAAATCTGTTTTATAAAATTGTAATGCAACCACAGAATTACCATCTGTGGTGTGTTTTGCATTATCCCGTTTCAAAAAAGCATTTCATCAGCAGACACATTTGTAACCGCAGAGTGCTTTATCAAACCTCCTATGGCCTCATAAGTGTATCTTTCCAACTCCTTGTTATGGTGAAAATGCAAAAAATGAGTCCAAGGACTATTTAAATAAATTTGCCTATCACAGATTTACAATTTACATACTGTCCAATGTCAGAAAATGTCCCATCTTGATGCAGATCAAGTTTTTATGAAGGTTAAACAGATTTCGATTACAGTTGAATAAAGCAATGTTATAAAGAAATTGAATCTACTGTATGTACCTGTAAATGCTTTGGGAGGCTAAATAACATAAAAAAAATTCCCAGAAAAGACAGTGTAAAACAGCATTAAAGGTCTACAAAAGCTAAAGTAAAGCTAAACAATGTTCTTTTGGGGTTTTGTGACAATGCAGAACATTTTTGGACATTTTAGCCGCACTTAAAAATATGAGTTTAAATATATTTAATTGCATAAGATAAAAAAAAATATCAAACCAAATGGTTTCTGCCAACAAATAATGAAGGGCTGTATCATTTCTGTGATGCGGAAAACACGGACAGAATTGTGGGATCCAGTCATAAAAGTGTAAATAAACTATAAAACGTTGAATGTAAAAGAATGTTTTATTTTTTGGGATAAAAAGAATGTGATAATGCACAAATAATAAAATAAAAATCATGATATGTACTAGTGTGAATACTAAACAACAAAAGGCTGAGATTTAATTCAATAAATAGCGTACAATGTCTGTATGTGCTGCGAGCTTTTCTCAGATCTACAGTAGCACTGTTTTCTGAGCCACTTTTACAATGTCTTTTAAACAACTTGAACTTTTAGTCAAGGCAATTTTTAGTGGATGTATGAAATCAATTCCCCACATTCTCCTAGCAGAGTAACGGTGTCTTGAAGTCCTCCTAAGAAGTTCGTAAATACTAGGTCGGAGGTCGTAAATATGATTTTGCAATTTCATGTTTCTTTCTCTCTTTTTCACTAACTGGCAAAGGCAGGAAGCTGTTTTTTTAGCACCAATGCATCTAAATAAAGAGCAACGCTACGGTGTGAAATTGATGCTTAATTAATTTTATCATTCTTGTGTGGCCACATATAATGATGGGAAATGTAGTTTTACTACACAAGCCTGTGAGAGTCTTTTTCTGTCAAGCTTTATTGTTATTCTTCATTAACAGTACAAAAAATGCATACAAACTAAATTGCACAGTCAAACTCCGCAAGTAAAACCAATTATTAGCAATAACAATTCGTTTCCACCATGATTCTTAAATAGACATGCTGCCAACTCGGAAAGTCGGGGCTTAAAGAAAATCCAGAGTTTCTCACTCATGATTTATGACTCAAATATGATCATTCTGACTTGAATTAAACGCACCATAACCACAGGTGTAGTTCATCATCAAGTTTGAGAGGTCAAAATGTGCAACCTGAGAGAACGTAAACATGTAAATATGATATTCAACATTTAAGATTCAATGCACCTCACTTGTCAATAATTCATGAAGTAGGTGGACATCAAAGACAATCAGCATCTATTTTTGGATAATTACCTCATTTCTCAACTGCAGGGCTATATCAGGCCTCGGAAATTTCAATTCATCAAAACTCTTAATGAACTCTCCCACAATGACTCACCCTTGCCTACAATTCAGTTCCAAAAATGAAACTATCACATCCATGGTGCATAAGTAATCGCCCAATAATGTCATGGGCAAATCTTTGTCCACTGTCTTTATCCCTAGATTATATGGTTAAGAAACTGTTCTTAAAGGCATAGTTCACCCCAAAATGTAAATTCTTTCATTATTTACTCACATACATTGTTAATTTTTCTGAGGACCAAAAAAATCTCCTAACATTGACAGTTAATTGAGACCATGGTTATCAAGCTCCAAAAAGTAAAAAAGTACCATAAATGACTTGTGCATTGCATTCTAAGTTTTCTTAGAAAGAAAGACAGAAGTTGCATGTAGTCTATAAAAACGTCCAGAAAAAAAGGGATCTTTGTAGCGGTTTGAGAGCAATGAATCTCACATAAAATTCCCATCTAAGGCCTCAAGCAATCTTGAAGCTGCAGAGCACACCAATGGTTTGCCAGTGAAAGTCGAACACGTCCCCTTCACTGGGGCCCTTTTCTCCCAACAGAGCAAAGAGCAGTCAAGTTCAATTTGAAATGGATTACAGTTACTCATAATGCATGCGGAAGTATGAGCTGGATATGAGTATGCTGCATGAAAAACAGAACTTGGCAATTCCAAAAAACCAGAGAGGATTAAGTTGTAGAGGGAAGAGAGCCACGGATTCCAACCACCAGACAAACTTCATTATAGTGATGTTATTTGCTTGCAGGCATATTGTTCTTCTTCATTTTAAGCTTTCTGAAGCACTTGAACATGTTTAGCTCATGTTTGCATTACTCTTTCTAGTATTTAATGCAATTAAACCATTCCAGAGAAGAGGAATGCACATCTGGGCAGATGTTCCCTATGTAGGGGTTCAGTGAATGCTGTTACAGAAAATTATGTTCTGAATATGAAAATGGCGACTAAAATACAGCCAACTTTGATTGTGCAACAGCATGCAAAGAAATCAAGGTTAAAAGAAAGAAGGATTCAACAGAAATTACAGGGAGACACTTTACCAAGAGATTTAAAGTCTTTGATGTCCCGTTCTGTCTTGTGTCTAAAATGAATTACAAGTTTAAAACTAATAGGCAAAGTAACTACAAAATCTTGATTTGTAATCTCCAACAAAAACAACACCATAATATAGACTAGCAGGGATTTAATATGTGATGCTGACTGCCACAGTTCACTTTTGGAAACAACAGACCCCACAAGTTCCTGTGTACAGCCTCTATTATATAATGCTACATTAAGCTATAATACAGTTACATATTTCCTAAAAATCTAAATAGAACAATAAATAAAATGTCCCGTTTCAGCATGGTAATGATTAGTTACTAATCTCATGTGTACAATACACGCACACGCACACACACATTATATATATATATATATATATATAAAATGTGTGTATAATTTATTAGTTCATTAGTAAAAACAACAATAGTAATAATGCACAAATAACGGAGATGTTTGTCTATTCCACAATACATAAACACATTGCGATACCAAAACATACTCAATAAGTATCTAAACTGCTCGTCCCATGCAAACTTATTTCAGCACTTTAAATGACCATTTTCCCAGCACCGCTCCGTGAGTTATGGGACCTCGGCTGGGTCATAAAAACTTTCCACATAGTTTCTCAATGCTGCCATTTCTAGTCCACTAGAACTATTCCCGAAATGTAGTTCATAATATCTTTATTGTTAATCCTTACCTTACTTTTCTTCAAACATTAAACGAGCATTTTGATTTGTTCCTCTCCATTGCCTTGGCTGCGCTTTACCTTCGTAGTAAAGTCGGAGGACAGAGTGTTGGGACTTCCCCTCCGGTGTTCCCATTGGAGAAGCGATCTGTCAGTACACACACTCGCTCCAGGATTTCCTGTCACAGATGAAGTCCTGGGCGGTGTTTGAAATGGATTACTAACATACTTCTCGTACTGTATGCAGTATGGGTACTACAGGCATAGATAGATAGATAGATAGATAGATAGATAGATAGATAGATAGATAGATAGATAGATAGATAGATAGATAGATAGATAGATAAGACAGAGTGATAGATAGATAGATAGATAGATAGATAGATAGATAGATAGATAGATAGATAGATAGATAGATAGATAGATAGATAGATAGATAGATAGATAGATAGATAAACTATAACTACTACTAATAATAACTAATAATATATTGATGACAATTTATTTTTCCATTTGCCATTAACAAACATATACTGTAGGTAGGCTTAATTCTTAACTGATTATTAGGTAATCCAACATTTAAATCAAACTTTCATGATATTCATAACTACTTTAATGCATTTTCAGTTTTAATTGTCTATTAAGTATTGCATAATACAATAATGCTTAATGGGTTATTTATGAAAGTTATACAATGTTAATATATTTTATATGACATAAACTACCACAAAGAAGCAATTCTGCATCTGTATATGATGGATTTTTAATTGTTTTTTTATTTTATTTTGAGAAACCACTCGCAAAAGCACAGTGCTGCTGTCCAAGATGCTGCTTCTTCCATCGGCTGTATATAGAAGGATTGACTTTGGAACATATTCCAAAAAGCTTTGGAATAAATTGTTTGACTCAAAACAAGAAAAAAAAAATCTGCCAATGGGGTAAGAAAAATAAACTTAATTTAAAGAGAAAACAAGTTTATTTTGCTTACCCCATTGGCAGATTTTTTTTTCTTGTTTTGAGTCTAAAGTTCACTAAATTTAGTCAGATTTATCTTAAAACAAGACTTGATATCTTATCCCATTTTGCTTGACAAGTAAATAAATCATGTTTTAAGAAAGTTTAGATAATTTGACAGGAAAACAAAACAAAAAAACTTGTCTAGAAAATCATTTTTTGCAGTGATAGAATGGACTCTTCAGGTTCTTAATAGACTCAATATCTGCCTTAATATAAACAAGTATCTACAGTTCTTAAAAAATATAAAATAACGAAACTGCGGTCCTTCATGTTTACTCTCCGACAACAAAATGTGAGTTAAATACTTGTAGGATTCAACAGCACATATGGCAGCATCACTCCTCAAATGGAGCAGATTACTATCTCACCTGAGGATTAGAGTTAAACTAACAGCTTCAGCATTACTGCCAATGACAGCTGAGAGTCATGACAGATGGAGTATTCAGACATGCTTAGGGTAACTACCTGATACAAGTAGGCTTAGGGTGCCTACTTGATACGAATTCCCAAGTTGGAAGAATATGTAAAATTTCAACATGACGGAGGAGAGAATGCTTTTTGGGTTGGTGTATGTGGCAGGGCGGAGGGCGGGGTCGGGTTGTGACAATACACACCCAGTCCCGTATCAGGCTAATCAAGCCTCCGAGAGGGATAAAGGGCGATGGCAGACGGTGGTGCGACGAGAGAGAGATAATTTACGAACATGTCCATCATGTGTGTGTTTGTGTCTTTTAAGTTTATCATTAAAAAATTATTTATATTGTCAAGCCGGTTCTCGCCTCCTCCTTTCCCTTAAATCCCTTTATACTGGTGCCGAAATCCGGGAAGGAGGAGGGATGCGCCATAGTAGAGTTCTCGCCACTACCGTCGGGGACGAGGAGCCCAGCCGCCTGGAAGCGGAGGAACGGCCGCCGACCGCGAGGGGAGAAGGGGCTCCTAGCCGACCGCCTGGAGCAGTCAGGGCCGCTGCCAGGGGTGGAGGAGTTCCCTACCAGCCGCTGAAACGCGGCGGGGTCGGAGACCGCTGACCGCGAGCGGGGAGGGGCTCGCGACCGACCACCTGGAGCGGGAGAACCGCTGCCAGGGGTGGGGGAGACCACTTCGGCTCCCCGAGAACGTGGCGGGGTGTTCCGTCTGCCAGGGGCTGGAGGACTGCCTCCGATCCGCCTGGAGAGGCGCGGCTGTCGTCCGTTAGAGGGTGGAGGAATGGCCGAGGAACAAGCTACGGCGTATCGGAGAACCGGCGAGTAGGTTTTTAAAAAATTTTTTTATCTCCCTTTCCTCTCTCTCTCTCACTGCCGCTCTGCGTTGGCCTTTTCCCTCTCTCTTTTAAATTGTAGCGTTTTTTGGCAGGGGGGTACTACACTGTTACAGGAAGTACCCCCCACATTTTAATTATTTGTTTTTCCCTCCCCTTGTCCCCTCCCTCGTCCAGGTAGATGTGGATGACCTGCCGGCAGACGGCACAGAAGGCGCGCCCCTCCCCAGGGAAAGGGGAGGGGGGGTGTACGTCAGGCCGGGGGATCCCCAGCCTGAAAGAACGAGGGAGGAATGTGGCAGGGTGGAGGGTGAGGCCGGGTCGTGACGATACACACCCGGTCCCTTATCAGGCTAATCAAGCCTCCGAGAGGGATAAAGGCCGATGGCAGACGGTGGTGCGATGAGAGAGAGATCATTTACAGACATGTCCGTCATATGTGTGTTAGTGTCTTTTAAGTTTATCATTAAAACATTATTTATAATTTCAAGCCGGTTCTCGCCTCCTCCTTTCCCTTAAATCCCTTTACTGTGTAAAAATAAGAGTTTCCTAAGAAATATACAAGAATGAAACTTGCATCCTCCATGTTTACTCTCAGACAACAAAATGTATAATTTCGATAGCACGTATGGTAGCATCACTCCACAATCGGAGCGAATTACTATCACGCTACAGCTGAGGAATAGAGTTAAACTAACATCTTCAGCATTACTGTTCAACACTGCAAGGTAATCACACACTCAGTCGCTTTCTCTCTAATACACATACACACATACGTCCTTGTTTCTCCAATAACTTGTTAGAAACAACCCAGGCTGTCTCTATTAGTTAGGGCCCAGTGCGGAGACCCTATTGTTTTTCCAAGGATTACTGTTAACATTCTTCTCTTCAGGGGGTCAAGGGCTCTCTGCTGGCCCCTTGAAAATTGGATTTTTGGGAGGCTCAGTAGCACATGCCTTTTCACCTACTTTCACCAAACTTTGTACACATATAGATCTCATCAAGCTGGACAACTTTCACCAGACCTGACAACCTGTACACATTTTGCGTAGCGGGTACGCATTTTGACCTCAAAGTACGCTGGTACGTTTTGTCACTCTAAACTACGGAAAAACCTGGTGATGCCTCGGTGCACGAACAGTACTCAAATCAAACAACAGCAAAAGAAGAGCTCGACCAATCATAGCGCTGGGTTCATTCCCCAAAGAGCAATCGTGTATGATTGACAAAATCATTCAAAAGAGACTGCAAATCGACAGCAACACAAATTCTGCTCGATCCCCCTTCCACTCCTGCCATCTTACTGATTTCTTAAGCGAGGACAGTACAGTAGTACTTCTAACTCCTTAATGTAAACGGGTTGTGGTGGATGTGGAAAGTTGAAATATTGAATTGAGTTAACTTAATCCTCTGGAGTCGACGATCATGTGGGTGTTATCGCATGGATTAATTTAAAATACTCCGTCATTCATGTTCACTCAGATAAGAGGAAGACAAAATTCAGCCATGCAAATTATAAAATGCTCAAGAAATGCTGAACAATAAATCTAAATAAAATTGAAATTGGTATATGGCTTAGTGAATATGCAAGTGCTATGATTTAAATATTTTGAGTCGCCGTCTGTTCCAGAGTGAAAAGTTCCAGAATTGTTAAAGTGCGTGTTCTATGCTCACACACAAGGTGTTTTTCCGTCTCAGAGCGGCTCATTTCACTGCTGCTCCTCACAAACTATGTGAGTTTGTGCCACTTATAGCATGCACTTGACGCAAACAGTTCCCTTGATCTGTAACGAGAATCGTTTATAAATCAGCACTTGTGAAAATTTACCACGGTTTTACAGTACTGTAGTAAGTGTTTTTTTTAAATTTTATTTTGTTTTTGCAGAATGAAGAAATTAAAGACAGACATACAGTAAATATGAGTATTGTCCTAGTTTTGGTTAGATTATGACCAGTTTTCCTCTAAAATACTGCCTTAACAGGGATAGCACAAAGGTGTGTGTGACTGAGTGCAGACCTGCTAAACTTTGGAAAATATTTAACATTAATAACGTTATCCTAACGCTACGTAATTTGCAAGCTAGCTTGCTTGTTCACCTGGGGCCGGTTGCACCAGCTTTGTGCAAGTTAGAACTTAGCCTAGTTGTGGCGTAAATGGGCACTAAATCACAATTGATGCACTACTAAATATTTGAGTGTTGGACGTGACCCTACATATAAACTAAATATTTACGGAGGCCTCCGACCAAGAGTAACTGATGGAATAAAAAGCAGACTCATTTAATAACATCAGACTCATTTAATAACATTAATGAAATCATGTTTTGACATTAGCCATCAAGGAGCTTCAGTTAATAATTTAGCTATCTAGGAAGGCCTACATTTCTAGATATTTTTTAATTGAATAGGCTACATTTTTCATTCAGCCTATTTCAGGATGTGTGACTATATAGCTGTTTTAGTTTTTAAACAAACTGGAAATCCTGAACTAAAACTTGGGTTTTACTCATATCTCATTGACAGTGTTTTACATCACAACATAATTTATTTAATAATTAATATAATTTTTTTTACATATGTAAATTAGGGATGTGTGAGACTAGTTGACTAAATGGTACAGCTGCTGCTAGTCGGCATTAGACTTTTAATATTGAATTCCCATAAAATATTTTATTTACACATTTACACTTTGCGTTATATTGTTTTTATCATTACTTAAAAAATTATTATTAACACAATTATTTAATAAGCGTTTATCTGGAGGATGATTTCATGCTTCTCTCTTTCACTCGCGGTGTGCACAGAACAATGTACTGATCAGCAAAACATGGTATGTTGTCAAACCCTGTGCCCCGTCACACTGATAGTACTCAAAAAAAAAAAACAAAAAAAAAAATCCAACATTGGCAGGTCTGCTTCACCCTCATAGTCATAGGCTCTGGCCAACAGGAAGTCTGCCATGTTGCAAACAATGGCAACAACATGCCAAGACATTGAAAATGCTAAATTGCAAACAGATTTTTTTATATTTCAAACAGTGTTGCCATGGCGAGGCGTTAAAATAATTGTGAAAAATGAAAAAGAGGAAGTGTTCATATGTTTGGCGTGCATTGTGCGATTTAGATCAAAATTTAGATTTATGTTTGGTATTGGGGGCTGATCACATGGACATGACTATTCTGGGGCACGATCATAGTGCCACCAACTGGCAGCAGCAAGTATGGAACTTTATACAGACTTTGGAATAGCACTCTTATTTTCATGTAAACTGCTTCAAATCTTTTTATAATAATGTCAAGACAGTACAGATTTAAAATTATGAAGGGATTTTCGATATTTTAACTACTGTTGCCATGGCAATGCATTAAACACGATTACTCCTTTTTATGTATATTCATATGTTTTTGAGGTACTTGGCATGCTTGAATTTGTTTGATCTTTAGCACACACATCAGAATCGTCGACCATTAGGGCTAGGCAAAGGTTCGTTCATGGGCATGTAGAGGGGGCTCTGTAGTGCCAAATAGAAAATGGCCATGTTCAGGGGACTCTGTAGCACATCCCTTTTCAGCTAGTCACCAAACTTTGTACATACTGTATGTAGATTTCATCAAGCCAGACACCTTACACACCACAGACATTAGCTCCGCCCAACAGAAAGTCAGCCATTTTGGATTGTTTGAAAATGGCATGCTCTGGAATTGAAATACTCCTCATAGGGAATTCATCTGACTTAGGCAACAACATGCCAAAACATTTAAGATACTGAATTGTGAATGGATTTTTGATGTCTCAAACGGTGTCTCCATGGTGACGCGATAAATCTAACAAAAAAAATAGGAAGAAAGAATTGTCTCATATATTTTGCGTGCATCATGTGATTTACTTAAAAATTGACCCATTTGTTTGACCTTGAGGGCTGATCACATTGATATATCTACTGTGGGTCACAGTCATAGCGCCACCAACTGGCAGCAGGAAGTGCGGCCCTTACAACAGTCTTTGAAAAAATCTATTTACATTTACAGAAATCCCTTCAAAATTTTTCACGCATTGTTTTACTAAATCTGCCAGGAGGATTGTTGCTTGCAGCAATATTTTTAAAGTTTGTTTTTCAAATTAGTAACGGAGGCTTGGGTGGATCTTTCGAACTTGCAATGGCTTGCAATGGCAGACCCTGAATCTGTGGCATGAGAAAGTAGTTGCATGCCTAAGAGCATTTTTTTGGGACAGTCCTTAGTTTTTCCCTACTTATTTATTTACGTGTTCGCTGAACTGTTAAAAGCAATATCACACTCGCAATCATGCTGTATTGCCCATTAATCAGAACAGCTGTGATTACCTGCTAATGGCCGAATCACAGCCCTGGTAATAGATGGCAATACTGCACTCTTGCGAGTATGATCTTGCTTTAGTAGCCTATTCTAAAAACTATTCCAGCCCAACAAGAGAAAACTATAAAACAATACTTTTTTGTCAAAATTACAATACCTTGATTGGTAGAGGATAAGTTTTCACTGTACTAGTTTGGCCCACAATGGCTCAAAGAAATCCTTTGGCTGGTGTATGTCCAGGGTTAGAAGATCATATTCTGTTTATACTGTCATTTTACTGTAAATGGGATTATGTATTAAATCTCAACATGATATTGACTACAGTGATGTCATAAATCAACCTAGATGTGATGGCAATTTTACTGCAGCAGTGAACAAGCAAATTAGCACAATAAGTGAAGATGTTCTTAGGGAGATACAAATGAAGATTGTGAATTTCAAAGACAAACTGCCGTTCATTAAATCCAGTTTTACATTTGTTCTCTTTTCATATATTTATGATTTATTTTTTTAACAAAACTCATTTAATAGTAATGTTTACAATAAATTATACTTTATTAACTTTAAATACTTTATTTATTGTAAACTTGATGTTTCAGACACATACCATGTACAGTACCTTTATAAAGCAAGACAACTGAACATAGAAAGACTAGTCTTGTAAATAATGAAGCTAAAATGAAATGGAAATTCATAAGATCAAAAGACTTAAGATCAAAAGCTAGATTAAAAGTATTTTCTACTCTGTATTATTTATATTTAGCTTTAATTTGGTGCCTTAGCTTGTGTCTATACTCAGGTTTTTTATAGACAGAATAAACAAATTCAGGGTTTTCCATTTCTGTAAGAGCTTAATACACTTAATACACAGGCCATGTCCACACTTACACATTTTCATTTGAAAAAGAATCTTTTTCGCTATGTTTTGGCCTTCCGTCCACACTGAGATGGCGTTTTATGACAGCAAAAATGTAGCTTTTAGAAAACCCTCTCCCAAGTGGATAAATTTGAAAATGCTGTCTTCGCGTTATAGTGTGGATGGGGAAGACAGAGATATCTGAAAACCAAAAGGTATTTGTTGTCATGTGGTGCTGTCATGTGATTCATTCAACCTAAAACAATCAAGATGGCGGCTCACATTGTAGTGGTCTTATTGTGCCTGTTATTCACTTTGAAACCATTGGTAAAGGTAAAATGTTACTTTGTACAACCTTCACAATGCATTCCTTCAAAGGCAACACAAATTTTACTCAGAATTGTTGTCTGGTGAGAAAACACAAGGACAATTCCATTTCAGCTTGTACGTACATGGAATGGAGATTTTTTGCATGCACAGAAACTTGTGGAAAATGCTTGAAAACGACAGTGTGGAAGGAAAGCTTTTCGAAAACGAAAACGCTGTTTTCAAATGTATCTGAATTAATGTGGACATAGCCTTAGGCTTTTCCAACCAGTTCTACCAGAAAGACTCGGGAGAATAATACTGAACAATTAACCATTTATTTACAGCTCGGCAAACAATATAAAGATAAAAGTTCTTTGGCGTAGGCCCCATCCGTAGCTCGCAATCCGGGGGTCCGGACTCTGCATTTCCTGCCTGGCGATGAAGGCAGGGGCGCAGCCGACCCCCAGTGAGGTATGGGAAAGGACCATCCTGGTGGTGGTGTGTAGGAAGGAAGGGATCATCTTGGTGGTGGGGAGGGTGGAGGAGAACGAAAGCGTCAGCATCTGTGAACTCAGACATGTGTAAGTACCCATCTTTTATACTGCAAGTGTTAGAACGCGATTGGATACATGAGAAGGTAATGAGTGACGTAACAATTGAGTCTTCCTGGCAGAACTTATGCTAAAGCTTCCATTTCTGTTTTCAATAGGGTTATTGGAACATGAATGTCAGGTAAGAATCAAATACAATCATGAACACTTTGTGACCATCTGTCCACGGGTTGGTTCTGTGCAGAGGTGGACTAGCCATCAGGAGAACCGGGACTTTTCCCGGTGGGCCGGCCATGAAACAGGGCCATGATATGATGAAGGGGTCAGCGATAACCTCCCAAAACAACCCGCCCACAAATTTCCTCCAGGGTCGATTTTTGTTTCCAGTCCGCCCCTGGTTCAGTGCACTCCATTTGGAGAGCCATTAGGAAATCCTATTTAATGCTGCTTTATTAAACATCAGTCAAAACATAATTTACAGATGGTCTAAATCCCAGTGACATTTTCTGTTCTTGATGCATATCCAGGCTTCTCTGCTAAGGTCACTGGATGTTGTGCCTAACGACACAACATGTGCATGACAAATGGTGATGTCATGGAGCCTCAGGAAGTAGAACACAGTAAAAATGACTGCAAGCCTGCAAATTTAGTATGGAAAACATACAGATTTTCTCCTTCTCTCAGACATCAATATTTCATATACACTGTATCAATGGAATTTCAGAGTTAAAAATCAGGGTAACATAATGCATTAAGATTGTTTATGTTCTCTCAATAACTGTCTTAATTATTGTACTCAGTGACATTGCTTTGTTTAGGCAGTTTGCTTTTGTTCATTCACTAAATGCAAAATGTCTCATTCAGCCAATACATTCTTGTCAAGACATTGTCATGGTTACTGTTGTAACTCCGCTCCTCGATGGAAGGAACGAGACTTTGTGTCGATTGTAGTGACACAAGGGGTCTCTTCTGAGAGCCTTGCGTACCTCTGAACTTGAACTTGAGAAAAGGCCAATGTCAAGTTGGCTAACAGAATTTGAATTTGAATATAAAGGGAGCGGGCAAGTAAGATGCGTCGGGGAAGGCATCCTTTCCGGTTCCAATTCTTTCAGGGGGAAAGGCACTGCAGAGACCATGACCTGCCCAAACTGGGGGGAGGTAACATGTGGTTAATACACATAGGGTTGTAAAGCTACCCGTGGACATGGTGGTAGAGCCTGCCTGACAAGGGAGAAGTTGCTACAGACACAGCGACCTGGGGGGCAGCGAGGACTGCCCCAGGGAGACGTGGATCCTGTCAGTGGGGAGACCGTACCACGGAAAATACATCACAGGGAGTTGCCTGAAGCGGGAACTATGCCTGTGGAGTCCAATGCCCAACACGGAGCACTCGACTCATGGTGGGTCTGGCGGCGAATTCCTCCGCTGAATCTGCGGCCAGAGGGCTAAGGAAGAAGAGCATCCAGGAAGTGAGAGCTTGCTGGCTCACCTGGGAAGAAGGTGCACTGGATCAGCTTGGTGAAGGCTCCAAGGTGCAAGCGGAACACCCAGTCGGTTGTTCCATATTACCGAGTTCTAAAGGCTCAGATCTGTCAAAACACAGGACGAGACCGACTCAACCCTAAGGTAGAACCTAGCAAAGGTGTTGGGTGTTGCTCAGCACGCTGCTCTGCAGATGTCTGCTAAGGAGGTGCCGTGGGCCAGTGCCCACGAGGATGCCACACTTCTCGTAGAGTGTGCTCGAACCTGCAAGGGGGGGGCATGGCTTGGGTGTGATAGGCTAGGGAAATAGCATCAACAACCCAATAAGCTAACATCTGTTTGGAGACGGCATTCCTTTTCCGCCGTCCGCCAAAGCAGACAAAGAGCTGCTCAGAGCATCTAGAGCCCTGCGTGCAGTCCACATGAGAACGCAAACCACGTACCGGACACAGCAACGAAGAGGCTTTGCTTGCAGGTTCATGACCTAAACCCTGAAGGGGGGTCGTAGGAACCTTGGGCATGTAGCCTGGTCATGGTCTTAGGAAGAGGTGAGCATCTGCTGGACCAAACTCCAGGGAAGTGTCGCTGACAGAGAATGCTTGCAGGTCCCCAACCCTCTTGATGCAAGTGAGCGCGGTCAGGAGTGCCGTCTTCAAGGAGAGGGTTTGAGCTCGACTGAATCAGGCTCGAAGGGGGGTGGGGTCTCTGAAGGCCGAGAGGACCACTGAGAGATCCCAGGAGGGGAACAGGCTTGGCTGGGAAGGGTTCAACCTCTGGGCGCCTCTTAAGGAACCTGATAATCAAGACGTGCCAAGGGATAATCAAGCCAAGAGACTTGCCGTCTACTGCGTCGTGGTGGGCTGCGATAGCAGCGATACACACCTTAAAGGTGGAGGGGGACAGCCTCCCCTCCAGCCACTCCTGCAGGAATGAAGCACTGACCGAACTGCGCATCTCTGTGGGTCTTCAGATCTGGAAGAACACCAATTTGCGAACAGACACCACTTGAGGGCGTAAAGTTGCATGGTAGAGGGAGCTCTGGCTTTGTTGATTTTGTCTACAACTGCAGGTGGTAGACCACTTAAGTCTTCCACATCCCAAAGAGGGGCCAGACGTGGAGATTCCAGAGGTCTGGGCACAGGTGCCAGAGGGTGCCCTGTCCCTGAGAAAGGAGGCAGTCATGTGTCACACAGCTCGCTGATCACACAACCGTTTGGCTCCGAAGAAAAAAATCTGTCTGACATTCTCTCGCCCACTCCCTTTATGCCCGTATGTTCAGGGCGGGACATGCAAATTCTGTCTGCCAACTTGACATTGTCACTACTGACAGAAGGGGAACTACAGATTTCTTACTCAGCAAAAGCTTTGTTTGTTCAGAAATTCTCTTTGGCTAGGGTCAACTTTTGAAGTAATAGTGTTATTACTCTAGTAATAGTGTTATTGAACCTTTTTATGTAGATCCCAAGTAATTTTTTTTGCAAGTCTATCATCCTTCTTTTTCTTTATTATTATCATCTGCATTATATGCTGCAACATCTCGACAAACCTGGGACTTATGCAAGGATCCTATTCAGTTCAGCCTTCAATATCATCATGCCTGATCTTCTCTCAACCAAACTGACCCCGCTCTCTGTGCCCACCCCAATCTGTCGATGGATCACCAGTTTTCTGACAGATAGGCAGCAGCTAGTGACACTGGGGAAACTCACATCCGGGACCCTCACTATTAGCACTGGTGCTCCTCAGGGATGCATTCTCTCTCCACTGCTCCTCTTACTGTACATGAATAACTGCACTACAAAAGACCCCACTGTCAAGCTCCTGAAGTTTGCAGATGACACCACGGTCATCAGCCGCATCCGAGACGGGGACAAGTCTGCATACAGACGGGAGGTTGATCAACTACCTGTCTGGTGTGGTCACAACAACCTTAAGCTAAACACGCTCAAAACAGTGAAGATGATAGTGGACTTCAGGAGAAATAGAACACACAGAACATTTCAGAGACCTAACTCACAATACACAGTGGTGCTTGACGAATTTGTAAGCTAAATTCAAAGATCCACATAGTAACATTTTGACAGTGACACCTAGAGGCTTGGATTAAGCATCATTCAAAATCAAAAGTTTTCAGTTACAGATGCCATTGTTTACATTCACTATTCATAGTCAGCCATTGTTATTTTAATCAGTGAGTGAAAGTGTCAAATAACAGGGTAGTTACTGAGAATAAACAAGTAGTATTCGCTGGTCATGTGATTCTAACATGGCAGCCCCCATGTGTGGACCCCCTCTCATTGTAGAATAAAACAGCTTTTATAAGGTTACTGGTATGACTAAAATCCTTCAAAAAACATCAAAATTACAATTCATATATTTTGGAGTAAAACAAATTTTAATGAGGAAAAAAATTACTGAGTGCACCTTTAAGAAATGAGTTTGGACATTTAATTTGTTTTTTCTTTTTCAAAAAGTTTATTTTTATTTTTAATTTTTAAATTTATTCAAATTTTGCTATTTTTTCCAGCAACTATATTTTTTCTTTGAAGCACTTTTTTTGTAAAAGCCTGCTAACTTCTACACAAATGTGAATAATACTATGTCATCTGAAACTGAAAACTATTGATTTTTAAATGATGTGGCATCCAAGCCACTAGGTGTAAGTGTTATTCCGAGATTTAAAAAAAACTCTGTATATTTAAAAACTCTAGGCGAGTCAGTTATTTTTTAAATGCTTTATTATAATATTTATAATATCTATATTTTTTATATAGTTCACATAACAGAATAAGTAAAGGAAAAGAAGCAAAGAAAGATAAAAACAAAAACACATAAATAATTACGTACAAAGAAGGCATGTCAATGATATAAAACTGTCAACAGTTCACTGTATTTATTGGACTACAGAATGCAGACAGGGTCAAAATTCTTGGGTGTTTTTAACTACTATACATTGTATTATTAAAAAAAAAAAAAACACAAGACTTCAGATCTTTGGGTCTGAGGGAGAGACTAAGGATTAAAGGGGTCATGAAATGGAGATTCAAATTTTCCTTGATATTTAGACAGATGTAACTAGCTAACTGTGCTATAAATAGATACTTTAAGTTTCAAAACTTCCTCTCCAGTCTAAAAGCTGAAGTTGAAGGGGGTCGGTCGCACACCAAAGAAACATTAGTAGTCTGTAATCTGAGCAAGAGATCCAGATGCACCAGTCAGTTCACCACATCAACATCACACCAAATATGTTCTCAATTCATATAAATCATAAGATGGTGAAGCTGCATCCAAATGGAAAACTCAGAAAACATTACACAAGTAGCCAACTAATCATACATTACAATTCTACATTTTGGTTTAGTTTCATAGGATACTGACATTTTACTTTAATTACAGTACAGCTTCATCACAATTGTAGAGTGAATGATTAATCTTGCCTTCATAATAAGGCTCAATTTTGTTTTCCTCTAAATGTTGGCATTCAGTAAATATTTAACATTCAGAGCATTTTTATAATGCAGTCTTTTTGTTTAACCAATTATTAAAGTGTTGTTTGGATTAATATGTGTGCTTTGGAAAGCATTAATAGTGTATGGCCTGGACTTATTTCAGGCTTGTCTGAAGAATTAACAGTTTTGATAAAAACAAAACAAAACACGAGGAATGAGGTATTCATGATTTGGCATAAATAATAATAAATAATAACTTAATAGCAACCTTGGCTATATAGTTGATCATAGCAAACTATGATTGCTCCAACATTTCAGTTAAAGTATGAGTTGGAGTTTAGTGGTAAAATTAACACCATTTTCTATTTTCTGAGTCAGAGAAGTTCTGTGGAAGTTTTAAAAAGGCTTATGGCGACATCTTCTGGTAATATCTTAAAGAACAATAAAACAATATTTTAGCAAAACTCTCTATCATGCATTAGAAACTGTTGGATAAAACTTTCCATGAAAACAAACAGTACTTGAAACTTTATTTTATAAATTAAGCATATATATATAATATGTATATATGTATGTATTTATTTTTTCCATCTTAGAAAATAATATAAAACATCTCGGGTTACTTAACTGTAACCCCTGTTCCCTGATAAAAGTGGAACGAGATGCTGCGCTGATTTAACACTTTGGGAACATCTTTAAGAGTGACCAGCTGTGAATATGTGTGCAACACTTCAATGAAATTGACTAGAATTTATAGCTTCCGCCGGTGACATCATCAGGTTGAGCCAGTACAGGAGCTATAAATAGATGTGCCACAGGTGCATCGTCAGGTATTTTGTCTGAAGAGCAGTCCTGGGTCATCCTCAGTGTGGCAATGAACGCAGCATCTCGTTCCACTTTTATTAGGGAACAGGGGTTACAGTTAAGTAACCCGAGATGTACCCTATTAAAAAGCTACACTTTGATGCTGCTCTGATTTAGCGCTTTGGGAATGAGAATACTCACGCCGCCGCACTGTGGATGTCTGGACCCCTTACGGTTGTGTAGTTGTGCTCACAAGAGCACAAGAGTTCTCAGACATGAGCTTGGGTTGTTGACTCAAGGACATAAGAGCCCAGAGTGGCATGAACATCCAAACTATAAAATCTTATGAATGTGTGCGGAGAGGACCAGCCTGCCGCATTACAAACATGTTGCAGAGGAATACCTCTGGCCAAAGCTTTAGAGGAGGCGACCCCTCTGGTAGAGTGAGCCCTGATACCTACTGGCGAAGCTTGACCGTGCCCCTCGTAGCCCAGGGCAATAGCATCCCTCACCCAATGTGACATTGTTTGCTTGGTGGCAGCCGCCCCATTGTTATGGCCCCCATGACAAATTAATAGTTGCCCTGACTTACGCCACTGGCTAGTGCGGTGGACATAAGTCTGAAGGGCACAGACTGGACACAGTCCATGAAGTCTTTCCTGCTCCGGCGTTGTAAATGGCGGGGAGCAGAAGGCTTCGAAAGTGACCGGATGTACGGTAGAGAAAGGAACCTTAGGCAAGTTGTCAGGATGAGGGTGCAATATTGATTTAGCCATTCCTGGAAGAAAATCTAAGCAGGATGGCAAGACAGACAGAGCCTGCAGACACCCAATTCTTTTTAGAGAAGTAATTGCCATAAGAAAAACCATCTTGAGAGTCAGAAGTTTATCAGACGCTGACTCTAGAGGTTCAAAGGGAGTCTCAACCAGACCCTCAAGGACTATTGCTAAGTCCTATGAAGGGATCCTGGTCTAGCAGGAGGTCTCAATCGCATGGCTCCACGAATGAAGAAAGCAAGCAGAGGATGTTTCCCAAATGGCATCCCGTCAATCACGGCGTGGCAAGCCGATAGAGCGGCCACGTAAACCCTGAGAGTGGCGAGGCATGTGCCTGCTGATAATTTTTCCTTCAGAAAGTCCAGAACTGAAGCAATCTGGCAGTTAACTGGATCTGCATTACGTGCACTGCACCATCTTTCAAAGACACCACGTTTATTGGCATAACTTCTTCTAGTAGAGGGAGCCCTTGCACTTAGAATGGTCTCGATAACTTAAGGTAAAAGCCCAGTGTCTCTCAGTTGGTACAGTTCAGGGGCCAAGCATGAAGGTTCCACAGCTCGGGCCGGGGATTAAATATTGTCCCCTGCGCATGAGACAGAATGTCCCTCCTGTCCGGAATCGCCCAAGGCAAGCCATTGAGGAGAGACATTATGTCCGAGAACCATACCCTGTTCGACCAACGTGGTGCTATCAGTAAGAGGCAGGACCCTTGCTTGTGAACTCTGGCCAAGACTCAGAGAAACTGGAGGAAACGCATACAGGCACATTCTGGGCCATGTATGTGCCATCGCTTCCAGACCCAGTGGGGCTGGGTGACTCAGAGAGAAGTAGAGGGGACATTGTGCTGTCTGTTGGGAGGAGAAGAGGTCCACTTCTGCTCTGTAAAATCACAACCAGATTTGTTCCACTACCTAAGGGTGGAGTTTCCACTCCCCCATCGGTATTTTCTGTCTGGACAGTAAATCTGCTCCCACATTCAGGCATCCAGGGATATAAACTGCCCTGATTGACAGGAGCTTGCCCTGGGCCCAAAGGAGAATCTGCCATGCCAGTCTGTTCAGCTGGTGTGAACAGAGACCTCCTTGATGGTTTATGTAAGAGACTACTGCTGTGTCATCCACCCGCACCAGGACATGGCATCCTCTCAGATACCAGAGGAAGTATTTCAGAGCCAGAAATACAGCCATCAACTCGAGGCAGTTGATGTGCCAATCGAGCTGATGACTCTCCCATTCCCCTTGAGCTGGAAGACCACTTAAGACCGGTCCCCAGCCCGTCAGGGAGGCATCTGTCATTAGCAACATGTGATGGCAAGACGCACCTAGAGTGGGACCCAAAGTGAGGAACCGGGGTCTAAACCACATAGAAAGGGTACGAAGCATGGCGCGTAACCCTTATCAGCCTTAGGGGACTGGCCCTTGGATGAAATCCCCTGGCTTTGAGCCACAACTGAAACGGTCTCATGGGCAGAAGGCCCAAAGGGATCACAGAGGACGCACATGCCATGAGACCTAGTATTCGTTACTACTGACGAACAGTGCAACCTTGGCCTAGCCTGTCTTTGCTCAGGGTGTTCTGAATGGACTCGATTCGAGTGGGAGACAATTGTGCCAGCATTGTGATCGAATTCCATGCGATCCCCAGATAGGTAGTTTTCTGAGTGGGAGAGAGGATGATTTTCTTGGCGTTGAGCCTCAGCCTCAACCCCAGAGAAACCAGATGAGCTAAGACGATATCCCTGTGCTGTAATGCCAGTTCTTGTGACTGTGCTAGTATCAGCCAGTCGTCTATATAATTCAGAATGCGGATGCCAAGGGGTCGCAAATGAGCCAGTGCTGCATCAATGCACTTCGTGAATGTGTGGGGGTGATAAGGCTAGGCCGAATGGAAGAACCCGATATTGGAAGGCTTCGCCCCTAAAAGTGAACTTCAGGAACTTCCTGTGTTGTGGCAGAATTTCTATATGAAAGTATGCGTCCATGAGATTGATCGTGACCAACCAATCGCAATGTTGGATTTGAGACACCACTGTCTTGACAGTTAGCATCTTGAATTTGAACGCCGTTATTGAGCGATTCAAGCCTCAAAGGTCTAAAATCAGACGCAACCCCCCCATCCTTCTTGGGAAGCAGGAAGTATCTGCTATAGTAACCTGACTCTCTCTCTGGAAGAGGAGCATGTTCTATGGCCCCTTTGACCAAAAGGTAGACATACTTGTTCCAGTTTCACGGTAGTGGGAACCACGATGTTGAAATGCAGAGGACGGCGAACAAATTGAATTCTGTTGCCTTTTTCTACTTTTATTAGGACCTACATAGAAACACCTAGCAGTAGCTTCCATGCTGCCAGGTTCTCTGAGATGGGTATCAGTTTTGACACTTCCTGTTGAGGGGATGTCGAGTGTTCCACGTCCTGGACTGTGGCGGGAATGGAGAGGTTTCGTGGGGGTATCGGGTGGGTACAGGTGGAAGGATCACGTGCCCCATCCCGAGGGGGGCTACCCCCACAAGGCTGGGCTCAAAACCTTCAGGGCTTTCAATTACTTTTCGCCTCTTGAAACCTGGTGATAACCGTGTTCATAGAGTCACCAAATAAGCCAGAAGGTGAAATCGGGGCATCGAGGAGGAACACTTTGTCCTTGTCTCTGATGCCCAAAAGGTTTAGCCATAAGTGTCTCTCCGTGCTGACCATAGCAGCCATAGACCGGCCAATTGTGCGAGTTGTCTGTTTGGTCACCCGGAGAGACAGATCTGTGGCACGACGAAGCTCTGCAAAAGCCTCTTCGTCGGCCGTACTGCCCGCACTCAAGTCCTTTCACAGGTCAGCCTGGTACGCCTGCAACACTGCCATAGTGTGCAGGGCAGCACCTGCCTGACCTGCTGCCTGATAAGCTTTCCCCACAAGCGTGGAGGTGGTCCTGCACGGCTTTGTGGGGTGAGTGGGTCTCTTTAGAGATGATGCCGAGCCAGGCGAGAGATATCCTGCAAGTGTCTCCTCTACCGGTGGCATCACAGTCGAATATCGAAAGCTCGTCATGGAGGTCATCAAAGAAAGGAAGGGACTGATGTAGGGTTCCCTTCATTTGGCCACCAGACAGAAATCTGTCTTCCAGTTTGGAGTGATTTGGGGTCTCGCCACAGCCTGAGCAACAGACAGAGGCCATACAGCACATTGCCCCGCGAGGCTCAAGAGTGCACATCCCATCTGTTTGCCGACTGCGTTGCCCTGCGGCAACCCAAGTGCAACCGGTTCTGCCCCAGTTCAAGCCTACTACTCGCCATCTTCTCCCTTGGCAGAGCCCTCTCTGTCCTGGTCACTGAGTTTGTAGAATCTCCCCCCCTACGAAGGGCAGGACTTACCACCGCACCCATATCTGGCCATTTGGCTCATATGGCGTATTTACCCTCCCCTCCTCTCCAGGGCAGGATGTGGTCCCCGAAAGAATAGGAACGGAAAAGGATGCCTTCCCCGGATGTCTTATAAGCATTTTTAGGTCCCAGCTGAATATTTTTTCAATGGAGAGAAAACCTTAGAAAGTAAAGGCAGCGGCTGGTGCTCCCATAATTGGTATGTCCCCACCCCCCCCCCCCCCCCACCCACAGGTTTATGGGGAAGCACATTATATCTTGGGGCGTCTGGGGAGGCTCCATGCAACCCGAGTGCATCTGTTCCTACACTCATAGTTCCTTGCCTACACCTGCATCGGCAGTTCATATGACCAGTTCAGTCATTGTGACGTTTCGTATATGAGACCCCTAGTGTCACTTCATCGACACAACGTCGAGTGAGTGACAGAAGTGGAACGTCTCAGTTACTGTCATAACCTCCATTCCCTGTTGGAGGGAACGAGACGTTGTGTCCCTCTTGCCACAGACAGAACTTTACCGCTGTAACAGCCGGGACCTTGTCTTGGCTCCTCATTGCAAAACCTGAATGAACTTGCCTGCTGGCCTCCCTTTATACCCGGGGTATGTCGGGGTGAGTGGCATGCAAATTCAACTCACCAATTCTCATTGGCCTTTTCTCAAAGATCTGAAGGTGAAACGGGCTCTCAAGTGCGACCCCTAGTGTCACTTCATCGTTCCACACATTGTCTCGTTCCTTCCATCAGGGAATGGAGGTTACGACAGTAACCGAGCTAATTTGCTGCTGCTGTTTTTTACAACCATTTCTGCTCAATATCGGTCTCAATAAAGCTAATTGGGTATATTTGGAGTATGGGGTTTTGGAAAGAGGGTGTGGCTAATCCAACAGCTCATCTTGTGGGAATTCTAGAGCAGATAAAATCTCTTACAGCACCTTTAAGAGGTCCTTTATCCATCACTTGATCATTGACATGGAATTGCTGTATTTTTATTTGTGGCGTGTCAGTGTTCCACTCTATACCGATCAGTCTTCAGCACTCACACGGAGCTAAATAACAGTTCAGAATCAAATGTGAAAATTGGTAAATGCGTAGCTAGATAGATAGATAGATAGATAGATACTGTATATTAATGCACTGTAAAGTTATATCTAATAAAAAATTTAAAAAAAACAGGTCGCTTTTTATTTCAAAAGATAAAGGGATTATTACATTTTTAATTTTATGACCCCTTTATTTATTTATTTATTTTTCTGAAGGGGTCCAAATAGATCAGTGAAATGCATGGATTTGTGCATTTCTGCTTTGAACAATCGTCTAACACATTTATACATAGTTAAGACATGCCAATGGACTTTTGTGATAAGGACACATTCAATAAGCATCCAGCAGGTGTCAGACACTGCTTAGAGAATGTTGCTGAGAATTTATTTGGTCACAAAATGAGAGGTGTTTGGACAGAGGAGACAGTCTAACTTTGACAGTAAAATTTAAAGGTGACAGCTTCAAGTGAACGACACACTTTTATATGAATGCAGACAAGCAGAGGAAGAGATACAACTAATAAAGGGCAATTAGCCATGTCTGAACATCACATAGACAATTACATTTAAACTAGTTCCTTTTGATTGAAGATCAACAACTTTTCAAGAAACTGTGAAATTTAGGTAACCTGAGTGATGTCATATTTGAAATACTGTTGTGTCCAAACATCCGAGACCACTGGGATTAAAAATCAAATTTAAACTTGCACAAAAATTTTAAGATTTAGGATTAAAATAAATCTGGCGACTTGTCCAGGGTGTACCCCGCCTTTCGCCCAATGTTAGCTGGGATAGGCTCCAGCCCCCCGCGACCCTGTACAGGATAAGCGGTTGACGATGGATGGATGGATGGATTAAAATAAATAAACAAAACAAAGAAAAGTTTGGACGTAAAATACGAGATATTTTAGATTCTGCACTATTTCTAGGTCACTAATCAAATAAGCAAATTTGAGACAATGACCTTGTACAAAAGGTCAGATTTTCGTGCTTTAATATTGAAGATGCTCGATTGAACATTCTCAAATCATGCTGGAATAACATGGATTTTCAGTTTGTTTCATACCAGCTCAAGTGCATGCTGTAATTGTCATTAATGCAAAAGTGGGACATACCTTACCGCATACTAAGAAATTCTAAAATTAATTTATTACAATTTTTCAGTTCAACTTTTCACTTGAGTAATGAAAAATATTGCATTAAATTAGAGAAATGCTAAATCTTTTCTCAGACCTTTGGACATCAATGTACACGTAATATTCATATTTTATCATGTCACACGAATAATGCACTAAAGTGCCAAAAAATGCACTTGATTTTAAAGTCTAAAAATAAAAGGTGAAGAGCTGCATCTCACTAACTTCACTAATGGCCATATCAGCTGTTTGCTGGATAATGGACCAGCATTCAAAGTTAATCAAGCATAGTGCCTCGTCGGTTATATAATTGCAGTGTTTTACCATTGTAAAGGCATCATCTGATATTGCCAGCTAACTGGGTGACTCCTGTAGCATTGATTCCTTTCAAGCTAAACCTTCTTAGAACCAACCTCTATACACTTAGAGTAGCTCACTCATAAATTAATATTCTGTCATTATTTACTCACACAAGAAGCTAATGGCAAATGAACATCCGTATTTTATTTTAATTGTATTTTTTTGTGGGTCACAAAAGGACCAATTGTTGAACAATGTTTACGCAGCTCTTTTCCATTAAATGACTCCACAAAGGATGAATAAATGGTGTAAAATGCCATTAAACTGGCCCATATTAATTGTGCAATATATTCCAAGTCTTCTGAAGACATATAATAGTTTTGTGTAAGGAACAGACCAATATTTAAGAAACTTTTTACTGAAAATCCTCCCCTCTTCTGTAACTCTTGAAATCTCATTAATGTCATTTCATTGTCAATGAATTCAACATCATTTTTGCATCTGAATTTAATTGTGTACAGAATCACAATACTACACCTATATTTTTGCAAAATGATTTTTACATGGCTCGTTGTACATATTGTGGCAGTTTCCTGGTGAACTGAACACTAGAGGTGCAGCAGATTAGCAGCAAGTAAAGCAGCAGATTATCTGTTCATAAACACTTCATTTTCACCATATTCCATACACAGCTATATTGACATATACAGATATATTTAAAGTGAGAACTACTATTTCAGTGTATTTTCTGTGTCATTATAAAGATCTCATTACAATTTACATTACAAGCTATTATGATGTCATTTGGCAAATAAGTTCCTGAGACCCAACAAAAAAAGATTTACAATTTCCCTTTTTAAAATGTTTTAAAACGCACATGATGAAAAATAGTTAATTGAAAAATTGTATTTTATTAATATTATATTTAAAGTGCTGAACTGAACTGTGATACATATCAATCCATATTTATACAACAATAGAGGAAGTTGTCATGGCAAAACTCTCAAATATTTGGTATCTCTAAAAGCCCAGGGAGTCCAAATACCCCCAAAATACCCCAAGATTTACCACTGTAGTATGTATGGGCTAAGAAAAAATGTCCTACACAAAAATTGAATTGCTGGGCCTCAGGAGGATCATGTCTTTTCAAGCCTAATGTATCAAATATGATACATAAAAATAGTTTGTCTAATGGTACTAAAAACAGTTAAATTCACCAAGATTACGGTAGTTTGAATTTTGAATTTTGAAATTTGAATTTTCTGACAATTCTTTGATATATCTGGCTTTAAGGGGTTACAAAAAACTTGTCTAGGAGAACATTTAACTCATGCAGCTTTGGATTGACATGAGAGTGAATAAATTATGACAGAAGTTTCCCTTTAAAATACAAGAAATTTCTTCAAGATTAGCAGAGGTTGAGGTATTTCCAAAGGACAAAATGGTTGTAAACCTGCCACATAGAATCTGCTAACATTGGTACAACATGGTAACAATATGTTTTCTTTTAGTCTGAGTTGTATAAGCCAAAACATACGGCTTTTTTGTTTGAGTGTGGCTGCTAGTATTTGTGTCTTGGCCTTGACAGTGACCGTGAATCAGGCGCACCTTAAACTTAACACACGAGTGCTATATCCTCTCTTGACAGCGGCTCTTTTTTGCAAAATCATAAAAGTGCCATTCATGGCACGCCTGGTCAAGGCGAGTCTTTGAAGCCTGTCATGGGACACCCCAGGGGCCCTCCCTGCCTGCGAGGTGTCAGGCTTCACCATGGCCCATGAGCTCCGTCTGTGCTCCTGTACCAGATACAGACATCACAGGCTGCAGGCCGGGCCGTTCTGGCAGGGTTGGGAATGCCAAACGGAGTTCTTGCTGATGGAGTGAACTGTAAATCAGTAATGCCAACTACACACTACAAGACTAAAGCTTTTCACCCTGCTCACATTTAAGGAGACTTGTCAGACCCTGAAGTATTGTGTCAGACTGTACAATCTGACTGAATAAATGTGTGAATTTGTATGATAGACATCGTAGTCAAGACTTTGGTACCAATCATCCAGACTGACCGCATTGACTGGGTGTTTTATCTCATCTAGCGGCGTAGGAGTAGTCAAACTGCAGGACTGAGTTTTTTTTAAAGGGTTTACATAATTCATGACTTGGACCAAATAAAGAAAAGCTGCTAATAAGTGATCAACATAGATGGGAACTGCTTCAGTACTGTTTAAAAGCATCCCAGGGTGATACCTCAAGAAGTTGGTTGAGAAAATGTCAAGAGTACCTGTCTGCAAATTCTAGGCAAAGGTTGCGCTTAATGGCAAACATTTTTTGAACTTGATATTTTTATTATTTACTTTTACAATATTATGCAAGTAATTAAGGCTAATTACCACTGGCTTTGCAAAGCTGCTACTAAGACATTACTAAAATCTTGTATTAAAGACAACTTGACCCTGTTCTAAGGAGAAAGTGTAACCTTTTCAAGATATTGGTTTGTTTTTCACTTATTAGATGGTATTTTAAGTTTACAATTTTAAGTAATTATGAGTAATTATTATTGGTTTTACATAATTGTTACTAAGACAATTTAAGTCCTTGTTCTTAAGTGAAACATTTAATAATTTGTTTGACATTTATTAGGTGTTTACAGTACATGCAAAACAAGCCTATTATTTGAGAGGGCAAGACTTTCATTTTAGAACAGGGTGTCAAGTTGTTATTCACTTACTAGTAACAGCTTTTTAAAGCCAATACTAATTACCATTAATTACTGGCTTAATATTATTTAGTAAACTTGAAATTGAGAATTAATTACATGACTTTCTGCACAAAATAAGATAATTAATAAGTTATGGTTATGATAGCCTTATTTAAAAAAAAAAAAAAATGTTTTAACAAAACTTCTGTTTAAGTACAGAGAGCTAAAAGTCCCAGAAGTTGAAGAAACAACCATATGTAGCCTACCCCTAAACCCCCCCCCCCCCCCTCCCCCAACTAACCTCCTGACCCTAGAGCGCCTGCTACTGCACACCTCACCTCACCCCACCTACCAACTGCCTCTGGCTTGGCAAAGCATGAATCCAGACGGTCACCTAGCCATGACTGAAATTAATTAGCGCCTTCCCACCTTAACCCCCCTCCTTCTTCCTCTGCTCCAGACTTGATGCTTAATACTGGACAAGAAAGGGCGCCGCCTTTATCCGCATTTGGAAAGAACCAATTCATCAAGCTGTACTTCTGCTGCTGCCATTTAGAGGTGCGGGAGTGCAAAGGATGATGAACAAGGCCCTCCTCAGCTGTCCCAGGATGTTAAGGGGGGCCGGGATCATCTGTCAGCTGGGCAGCAGGGCAGACAAGGGGTCCTCATCTCTGTGCTGCTGATTACACAGCGTGATTCACACATGATGTGCATCAGATGTGCTCTATGCTGACACCCAGCAGTGCTCGACCAACGGCGAACATGCTTTGTCAAGTCCACTGACAAATAACGGGGAGATTTCTGAGATAAGACATATAAAATCTAAATCTAAATCTTAAGGGACATAATGTGACTGCAGTGTAGTTTATATATTTTTTTGTCCTGGCAGTATGTCTATCCACAAACCTCCTTTTCTAGACTTTTCTACATTTTGATACATGATTAAAACTTGAGTCCTATAAATGTTATTGCAGTAGATTACAAAATATTTAACCATGTAGCATTTACAGTATATTAAAGGAATATTCTGGGTTCAATAAAAGTTAGGCTTGATTGACAGCAGTTGTGGCATAAGGTTAGTTACCACAAAAAAATATTTAGACTCATCCCTCCTTTTCTTTAAAAAAAAAAAGCAAAATGGAACTTTAAAAATGGAAGTGAATGGGGCCAAATTTGGGAGGGTTTAAAGGCAGAAATGTGAAGCTTACAATTTTATAAAAGCATTATAAACTTGTGTACTATTTGAGCTTTAAAGTTGTTTAAATCTGTGTGATGACAGGTTTTACAGCACTGAATCGTCTTGCAACAAAGTTGTAAAACTGGATGTAACTTTACAGAAAAGGTTAGTAAGCAATTTTATCACACTAAAATCATGTTAACACTCGCCTTGTTTATGTCTTGTGGCTATACTATAAAAAAGGTGGGTATTTTAACATTTACAGATTGGCCCCAATTCATTGGCTTCCATTGTAAGTACCTCACTGTAACCCAGATTTCTATGACTTTTTAAAGAAAAGGAGGGACAAGTCAAAATGCATTTTTGTGGTTATTATCATTATACCATATTGTGTCAGTGATCTGCTCTGCTCTAATCTACTATCTCTGGAGTCTGTAGAATCCATTAGACCTAATTTTATTACAATGGTGGCAGTTGTAGTTAAAGTTTCTAAATGTGTTTAGGCTGCTTTTTTTAATAACATATCAAAACACAATTTTTTTTTAGGGAAGACTAGCTAGGTTGATCTAACAATGGTAATGAGGAGCCATGGTCTTGCCTGTGGTTATATGGCACTGCACTGTAAATATAAGGACAAGTACATAAAGTCTGGACCGCCAAGACGTTTGAGCAAATTATTATTATATTGTGTTAATTATGTTCTGAATGATGTTTAATTTTAGTATATAAACTGAATAATAAATATAATAGGCTCATATAAATAGATGAACTCATCAACATTTAAAATGGGGAGAACAAACTTGACATCAGCAACAACAAAATGTCACTTGATATATGACCTTTTACTTGAAAACCATAAACAAAACTACTCTAGACAACAGAAAATGAAACCCAGGCCACAATAAAATCAGGTTACGTTTTTTACTGTGTTGGGTTGCCACATGATGTCCTATTTCAAATCTGGGTCTTAAAGCAAAACCATTTGAGAATTGGTAGGAAACCTTAGGGGAAAGTGTGGTTTAAGCGTTCAGATACTGTGAGGGCACATGTATCTTCATGAATGGACTTACAGTGCATACAGTTTGACAGTTGTATAATGACTGCTGGTTTCCAGTGAATTTAATCTTTTTGCTATGTGACATCTACTGGACAACTTCCAAAGGATTTTTAACAACCACAAAATATGCCGCAATAGCTGTCAAATAATAATAATAATAATAATAAAATAGGAGAGTAACTCTAATCATCGAACCTATTAAACCCCCTCAACCAACAAACAAAAATAAATACCAGCAGTATCTTAAGCAGTTGGCTGTGCTCTGCAAGAGAAAGTGATTTCAGATGGGCAGAGTGTTTTTAAGGGTATACGTAACTGCTGCTTCTTCATGTGCCAGATGAAAGTCTCCAAGTGTCAAGATGAAGGATCCACTCAGAGAAAAGTTTTTGCTTTGACAATACATGAGTTCATGCAAATACTTTATTAGAATACAAAGAAGTAGTTCACAAAAAATCATCTTATCCGAGGCTTTTAATCAACCTTAGAAGTTGTATTTTGTATTTGTGTCATATTGTAGGTTTCTTTTTGCATTAATCGGCTGCTGTACGGCGCTTTGGTTTTAAATGGGCTTTATAAATCAATTTGAACAGACTTGGGATGCACGTATGGAATAACAGAATAGTGATTTTGGTATGCGAATAGAGGCGCACCAAAAGTGGCCGACTATACATGAACATCCCTAACCCAAACCTGGTGTCGGTCGAAGCTGCAAATGCAGAGATGGTAAAGTGTATTTTCAGCTGTTTTCCCTCCAAAACCCTGTTCCATACCATAAACTACCTTGGTTTCGGGCTTGCTGATTTGAATTCTTCCATTTCGAAGGAGGAATAATGCAGAATTTGTGGTATTTAAAAAAAAAAAAAGGATGAGCCGTTCGACATGTCCCACCCCTCACTTCCTGTTTCAAAGGGAAATATGTCAGAACACCAAATAGAACTGAACTCTACAAAGCACTTCACTGCGTCTTCATTTTGAACAGTAAATCTAATAGTTTATAATTTTAAACCTTATAAACGTATTTTTGTGAAATGTTTCACGTGGAAAGTCCACTTGTGCTATCTTTTTTTTTTTCAATCTAATACAACTTGGTTTGATATTTTGTTATCTAAAGCAATGACATCCACAAATTGAGTGTGGCTTAAAGGAATACAACCATAAATGTTCATATTTCAGCTGTTCTGTGATCTGTGTACGTGTCAAGTGCAAGGAAGTTTAACTGAGCTTCTCTCATGAAGACTGCTGATGTCACGATTCATTGTGAAAAAGGAGTTACTTTGTTATTTTGTTCTGTTTCTCACCCAAAAATGACTATCACTTCAGAAGCAGGAATTCAACTATTCAAATTGTATGGATTGCCTTTTTATTGCCGTTTTGAAAATATCTTAGCCCTGTAGCTCCTCACAATGCAAGTGAATGGTGGCCAGAACTTTGAAGGTCCAAAAAGCACATAAAGGCAGCATAAAAGTAATCCATGTTACTCAAGTGGTTTAATCCATGTCTTCAGAAGTGATATGATAGGTGTGGGTGAGAAACATCAATATTTAAATCCTTTTTTACTATAAATCTCCACTTTCACATTCACTTTTCACTTCCACGTTCTTTTTACGTCAATTTATTGCCGTTTTGCAGTTTTATTGTCCTTTTTGAAGCGTGAAAGTTTTGGACCCCTTGCATTGTATGGATGTATACACATCATATGTCTTTGAAACGAGTTAGAGTTGGCATAAGAGTGAGTAAATAATCAGAGAATTATCATTTTGGCTTAAACTTTTCCTTTAAAGATCAAAATACATTTTGGGGTCACTGTATGTTGAATTATAAAACAGTGCACATTAGTTATTATTACCCTAATTCAGTCATCTCATTGCAAACTTCTGAGTAAATTCTACTGATGTCAGACAGGAAATGTAATATGGAGATTTATTTTGCATTTGCTCTAAGTAAATATAATATCTATTGCACTAGTAGATTTGACACACTGTGCTGAGCAGGAAATATTAAAGATCAGCCTGAAGATTATCCCTGTAGTTGGAGATTGTATCTCCCTCTGGATTCCCAAACCTACCGGAAAAGCGGGGAGGGGTGAAAATGATTTTGCCCTGCAGTTATTAGGTGTAATTCATATAGTTAGCGTCTCTGAAAGGTCAAGGTTGTCATTAGATGGACCGAGGTGCAGACAGGCGTGCAATGGTCTATTGATTTTTCCGAATGCACCGTCGAGTGCTTAAACCTCATGTCTAACAAAGAATGTCAAAATGGCTGACTGGTTTTGCTTTCCAAATTTGACAGTAGAGAAACTGATTTAAAAGGATAAAAAAAAGAAAGTGGAGATTCAATATTATTATGACCATTTCAGAGTGATGTTGCATTTATGATGTTATATGTACATGAATATAATGTGTGATAAGCATTGGTAACACTTTTATTTTTTAAATATATAAAACTTGTAATGTTTGCAGAAAATGTTGTACTCTATAACACACCTAATATATTATGATGCATGCAAGTTCTTCTGATCATGTGAGGACTTACATTGTTTTTAGCACTAAAAATCACAAATTGTTGTGTAAAGCTACTGTAATTTCAGTAATTCAGCTATTTTCACAATAGTGTAGCTTTTCCAGTAACGGGCTTCATTTTCCAGCGAGTGGCACTGTAGCATCACAAGAAGTGAGTGATGGCCAGAACTTCAAAGGTCATAAAAGCATATAAAGGCAGCATAAACGTATTCCATATGACTCCAGCGGTTAAATCCATGTCTTCTCAGTGTGGATGAGAAACAGATCAATATTTATGTCCTTTTATACTATAAATTATCCTGCCTGTTCAAAAGGGGGCATTATTTTTAAAGCACGTTTAAGGCAATATGTTTTGGCTTGGCGAATCGTCAAAAACAAAAGAACGTGGAAGTGAAAGCGAATGTGAAAGTGGAGATTTATAGTAAAGAAAGATTTAATATTGATCTTTTTCTCTCCCACACCTATCATATCACTTCTGAAGACATGGATTAAATCACTTGAGTAATATGGATTACTTTTATGCTGCCTTTATGGGATTTTTGAAGCTTCGAAGTTCTGGCCACCATTCACTCGCATAGTGAGGACCTACAGAGCTGAGATATTTTCTAAAAATCTTTGTGTTCAGCAGAAGAAAGAAAGTCACACATCTGGGATGGCATGAGAGTGAGTAAGTGAATGATGAGATAATTTTCACTTTTAAATGAACTATCCCTTTAAGAATATTAATCTTTAATAGGTTTGATACATGTTTAAATAATTGTAAGTAGTTTATAATTTTTTTAATATATATATTTTAAAGTTTGGTTAAACTTTGGTCTGTTACAGTTCTATTATCCATGTTTTTGTCATTTTGCACATTATCGTCAACTAAAAATACAATTGTCAATCCACAATACAATACTGGAATTATATTTGTCAAAAAAAAACAAAGCATCACAGATGTGTGATATTGCTTAAATATAATACAATTACTGTTGAATTATTATTATGATTAGTTGTAGTAGTAATCCATCCATGATCCATCTTCTGTAGCCACTTGTCCTATGTAGGGTTGCGGGTAGTGCTGGAGACTATCCCAGCTGTCCTGGGCCGAAGGCAGGGAAACACCCTGGACAGGTGGCCTGTCCATCACAGGGCTTACACACAGACATACACATTCTCACTTTCAGTCTCACCTACAGGCAATTTATAGTTTCCAATTCACTTGACCTTCATGTTTTTTGACTGTGGGGAAACCGGAGCACCCGGAGAAAGCCTATGCGAACACAGGGAGAGCATGCAAACTGCACAGATAAAGGCCCAGTTGAGCCGGGACTCGAACCGGGGACCTTCTAGCTGTGAGGGGACACCGCGCTGCTCTTAGCAGTAGTAATATTACAGTGAATATTACATAACTATACAATCCATTTAAATTGAGCTTGTATTTTGGCGGAAGCTTTTATTTTGGAGTCCTTCCAATGTCTGTATATTTTTGATCGTAGCTTTTCACGTCCTGAAAAGCAGGTCGCTATGAGACCAAATGTGATTCTTAAACCGCAGGCTGCTATGTAATAAAATAAATATGTAGCCTGTATGTGGCTACAAAGTGAATTAGTGCTCTGCTCGCAGTCATCTGCTACAAACAGAATGGTTGATGATAAGCTATTTTTAAGACTGAGGAGAGTAAAAACATTGGCAGTTAAAAAAAATTGTAAAGTTGTGCCCACAGCCTCTGTTTAACCTCTCGCTAAACTCGAAACATCTCAACTCTTTTACAACAAATCAGTGCTATTTCATCTGCCAATCAGATGCCAGGGTGAGCGTCGCAGATGTGCTTCTGTGCAAACCAAATGACAAAAATAAGAACAATTTTCTACATCACAGACTGACAGCTGTCCATCACAAAACTCAAATCTTGCCACCAACAAATCCGTTCCCACAGAATGCTACTGACCTGGCATGGCTAATTAGTCATCGTGATGCTTGGCTAGACAGCCTTTTGAGACCAAAAGCATGTGAGCCATTGATTTTCCTGCAAGCTTCTCTTCTCTCGCCAGCTAATAAGGGGTCTTGTGTCTGGACTTTAGAAGATTGTAAGTGAAGGGTAAGTCAACAGAGCGCCAACGGGAGGACAGACAGAGAGAGATTGATGCTTAAAGTAGGGTTAAGATTCTCCCAGAGATAGTTGCTCATCTCAGTGCTCACGGAAATACTTGGAGGAAGAAAGGAGTCAGTGCTGGTGTGCTAACTTAAAGGCATAATTTACCCAAAAAAGTTAAAATCTTGCCATTGTTTACTAATCTTAATGTTGCTCCAGATCTTCATGTCATTCTTTCTACTGTGGAACATAACGAATGCAACAGTGTTGGGAAGCAGTTCACAATGTACACACTTATGTTCAATTTAATTACGCTTGGGATCAATGGTGTTGTCACGTATCAATAATTGGACGATTTTCCCAATGATTATCGATGTATATATCAGGATTTTTTCAGATGTAAATAGGACTTCCCGTTGCACAATAGACAAACACATTTCTCAACACAACTTTGGTAAAGTGTGAGTGGCAGGGTTAATTAAAGTGATATTATTGAATCCTGCAATTGCGGTATATATATTAAAATTGGGTCTTCTTTAAATAGCTTCAACGTATGTAGTTAGCTACTTTTTTGTTTATAGCATATAGTGTAGGTAACTACGTTAAAGAGTATCTTGACTGTAGTTTAAAAAGCACAAAGTACAGTTTCAATGTAGCTTCTCTAACATTGGAATGCAATGACAATGAATGCAGACTCAAGCTTTGAATAAATTAAAATAGCACAATGCACCATAAAAATATTTTAAAATTAAAATGTAAATAGTTCAAACAATGTGTACTATACTGTATATTGCTATGTATTAAAGTCTGTAAAATGTATATTTCTTTATTATTTCTGAATATATATTTCTAATGTGACATGATAGCTTGGTGTGAATGAATAGACTGAAATCTTGTTCATTGCTATTGATGTAAATGACGATTGATTCAAATTGATCACAATACACATGGGAAAACATGGGGGACAAAGTTTATATGAAATTATTTATATATATATATATATATATATATATATATATATATATATAAAAGAGTAGTCACTAGGCATGTAAAAAAATATCGATATATCTATTATTGATAAGCACATTATTTTATAGATATTTTTTGAGGCTTATATTTATAAACATTAGCCGACTTTTAAATTAGAATTTAATTTGCATGCTTTCCACTTCACTCAGTTGGCCTTGTTTGATGTAGTCTGTCGTAATAGCTTTGGGAGACCACAAGAGGGTGGTATATAATTTACTGAGACGCGAATAAGGCACAGGTCTAGCAACTTAGGACGCTTTGATGCACAGGTGATAGCTGTGGATCCAGTCACTATAAACACAAAAGTTACGATGGTTTTCGTACTTCTTCAAGAATGAACAAAGTAATGTTGATGAGTTTGCAGGTTAGTGTATGAAAATGGTGCAGCAGCAAAAAAAACTGAAGGATAAGAATTTATTATGGTATTTTTCTGTATGAAGCCTTGAATAGGTATTTCATTCAAGCTGTCAAACAACAAAAAGACACTGTAACTGTAAATGAAAACACATTGTGTAGCAGTACCGCCGCGCCCTACAAAGTAAGTCTGCGTAGGGCACCATCTTACCCTAGGAGGGAACCATAAAGACCACCGGCTGCCCTTATTCGCACGTTATATGTCATTCTAGGACCCGAGAGCAGTTGCGGAACACAGACGATCGCTTCACGCTCATATCACACGAATCAACCCCCCAGTCCACCTGGAACTCTGCGTAGGGCATCAATTTGGCCAGCTGTGTAGGCTATATGAAAGATACATACACAATATATCATCCAGTGATGGCTAGAATAAATAATCTTTAAGCTTTAATAATGATTTGGGATGAATTTAATGGAAAACTATGCAAATTAAGCTACATAGCACTGTAGCATTTTGACAATCCTCTGAAGATGGCGAGCCACGGTGGTGTGTGCTTGCCTTCATAGAAATGAATTGTTTCGAATTAGAGAACGCACCATGTCATCTGCCAGATGCATCCTGTGTGTGACCCCCTTTAATTTATACTGCCGTTCACACTTTCCACGTCTGTCGCTCACTTCGACGTTGTGTCAAAGAAGCGACACTAGGGGTCTCTCTTGAGCACCGAATATACCTCTGATCAATGAAAAAAGGCCAATGAGAAGTTGGCAGACAGAATTTGCATGTCCCGCCCCCGGACATACGGGTATAAAGGCGGTGAAATACGTCTGTTCATTCAGATATTTTGTTCGGAGTTGATGGTCATGTATGCAGCGAGCTGCAATTCACACACCTGTTCCTCTTCCTCTGAGTGATCTGCTGTTGGATCTATGGCGCACTTCAGTGGCACGACAGTACAGTTTGACCCTGGGCACCTCGACAGCGCAACTCAAGAGTTGTTATTAAAAGAGTGATTTTCTCTAAAGGAGTTTTTTCCTCTATAAGAGCAATACACAGCAGCGTTGAACGTCATTTTCAGGATGTGTATTTTTAAAGAGGCTTTTCCGCCCTTGTGTAGTTCCTGGATGCGGTAGAGTGCTCTCTGCTTCAGTCGGCCACAGGTGTGGTCTTGTGTGTTTGGGCTGCGATCACACCGAGGCAGCATATGTGGATGGTTCATGTTCTCACTGTGAGAACATGACTATGGCAACGCTACGGTCACAGCTTTCCTTCAACCGAAGGAACGTCACTCCAGCCGCCCCCTGCATCGTTCTTTCTTCCCACAAGATTGAGGACGATGCGGCAGGTGATGGAGGCAATTTGTGGATGGCCGCGAACCGCCACCCCCCCGGCAAGCTCGTTGACTTCCGTCCGGGCTCGAGGCAACAGCGGCTCGCCTCACAGCTAGCCTGCCTATCCTCTAGAGCCCCTCAAGCAGTCCGGCATCTGACGCGGATGACTGGTCGGGCCAGCACACCCAGGCTGAGGCTGACGGCCAGATGTCCGACATGCTTGCCACGAGCCGCTGCCAGCATGGGCTTGGATTGGAACCCTCTGTCCTCCCCACAGCCGTCGTGGCTGGATGATTGGTTCCTTGGGTCTGCGCGTCGCTCACAGACACTCCCCCACCACACCCCCGGTCCGTTACTTCCCGGAGTAACATGCCACCACGGGCCATGCCCCATCTGCTCGCCGAGGGCATCCCCCTGCGGCTAAGCAACACGCAGCTCCCCGCAGGAACTGCCTATCGCACCCAGGGCGTGTTCACCCTTTGCGGGTCTGAGCACACTCAACAAGGAGTGTTGCGTCCTCATGCTCCCACACACTCGACTCCCTGGAAGACTCCTCCCTAGCCCTCTGGGTCCGCAGTTCGGCAGAGGAATTCGTCGACCCAATCCACTGCGGGTACTCAAATCTACCCTGTACTGGAATAGGTGCTCCACAGGTCAGGGCTTCTACGTGGACTTCCCCCCTGTGTATATTTTCCACTGTACGGTCCCCTTACGAGCGGACCCGCATCTCCCTTGGACAGTTCTCGCTGCCCCCTGCTTGTTCACCACTCTTGCCTCCCCCTCTCTGGGCAGGTGTGGTCTCCGCAGGGTCTTTTCCCCCAGAAAGAATAGGAAACTGGGTAAGACCCCCTTCCCCAGAGCGTGTAAGGGCCCCAGCCGTTGACTCTATGCGAGAAACATAGAGAGAAAAGAGGCCCGGCTAGACTCGGCCTGTTCAATGGTTGGCAAGCGTCGCCTTGTTCCCCTGTCTAGGGTAACTATATGGATTCCGATGACTTTGTGGGGCTTTGGGGAAGGGTACGTGCAGTCTGATACAGCTGGTCATTTTGGCACGTCAAGTACCTGCCCGCTCCTGTGTCAGCAGTACACGTACACGGCTCAGTGCATGGCATGATTTAAATTGGACCCCTAGTGTCGCTTCTTCGACACAGTGTTGAAGTGAGCGACAGACGGGGAACGTCTAGGTTACGGATGTAACCTCCATTCCCTGATGGAGGGAACGAGACGTTGTGTCCTTACGGCCACGTCGCTGAGCCGAGCCAATGTTGTGGTGGACCATTTCCGGCTCCTCAGAAAAATCCTGAATGAACATATATATACCCGTATGTCCGGGGGCGGGACATGCATATTCTGTCTGCCAACATCTCACTTGGCCTTTTTTCATAGATCAGAGGTATATTCAGCGCTCAAGAGAGACCCCTAGTGTCGTTTCTTCGATACAACGTCTCGTTCCCTCCATCAGGGAACGGCGGTTACATCCGTAACCTAGACATTACCAAAGTTATATATATCAATAATCATTGGGGACATTTTCTGATAATTGATGCGTGAAAAGCGTTTTAACCACTATATTCTTCAACGTGTCTCCTTTTGTGTTCCACAGAAAAATAGGTTTGGAATGACATAAATGATGAGATAATTATCATTTTTGGGTGAACTTACCCTTTTACCGAACAGTATTTGCAAGTGTGTACAAACACAATTTATGGCCTGGGATGTGGAAAGCAAGAAAAAATAAAGCAGCATAAATATTCAATATAAATTATTGCACTATGTTTTATGGTCTTTGGGGTGCTTTGTATCAACCCAGGACAGCTTAATTGAATGTTTCAAATACAGTCTTCAGTAATCTTCTACAACCTCCTCTGCCAATGTTAGCTCTCATGTGCATTTAAGTCAAGGATGAAAACATCTATCATGAAAATTTAGAAGTCGTAAGGGTGGCTTATATTAAATCGGAGATTCTCAAATGTTGGGTGACAACCCAAAAATAGATAGGGATAGGGTTGCAGACAGCAGAGAGAAAATAATAGCCAAATAAGTAGGCTTATCATTTTTTTTAAAGAAAGGAGAGTGCTTTCTCTTTCATTTGTTGTTGACATTAACTTTGTGTGACCCCTTGTATTGTATTTTGGCTTTGCTCTATGCAACGCATCATTTAATTTCATTTAAACTGACTGATCTCAGTTCAGGAGACTCTGTGCTGTCAGTAAAAGGGTAAACAATTTGACATTTGGAGTCATGTGACCAAACAACATGGCGTCAATAACAGCAGAGTTTGTGTTTGGATAAAACGTCAACAAAACTACATCTGGTAATCAACCTAATTAAGTTTTTACATTGAAACCTGTTTGAGTCAAACGATTAAGGTCTCTAGTTTCATCCGATATGCCATTTTAAAAATGTAAGATTTATCATGAAATGGCAAGCTGTTAAATGCAATGACCATATCCTATATTTTCTGTGCATTATCACATTGAGAATCAATGGATATATCCAAAAACTGCTTTCAGAGTCTTTATATGGAGTTAGGATGAAAATAAGATGAATTTCAAACTGTTCTGAGACCAGTGCAGCCCACTGGAGGTTAAGACATTCACTAAATAGGAGGCAAGGGACAATCCTATATCTCTTAATGCAGCTAAGTGCATTGAATCCAATCTACCTAATCTAAAAGTTCTGTTTCAGGGAACAGATGATGTTTGGACCAATCAACATGTTTGGCAGACATGGGACAATGACAGGGCTGGACTGGTAATCTGGTATACAGGGCATTTTCCCAGTGGGCCGACGCACTTTGGGGCCGATCAAGGGTGGACTGGCCATCGGAAGAACCGAACGGGCCGAATGGGCCGCGATAAGCTAAAATGAGCTGCGCGTTATGCAGAACGGACCACGGTCACTTGGTGACAATTAGGCAGATGCCAACATGGACAGGTTGTATGACATGTCCTTATCTTTATTAAAAACTATGAACAAAATATGACCCTGACTATAATAAGCACAAGTTCATTTGCAGTGTGGATAAACATGGTTTGTGCCAAACCCTATTTATTTTGTAATATGAATTATTGGCTGCCGATGGTATAAAACTTCATAAATATTCAACAGACATTTATATACCAAAATTGTTATGTTAATAATTAAAAATAAAACAAATCTATATTAGATTTTAAGGACATTTTGGTTAACTTTCATATGATAAACATGATGTCCAAGGACAAATCTGTATCCTGAAGCAAAACAGTTATAATTGTTTAGAATTGTTTAAGTACTACGTAATATATATGAACAAAATTACTGACAGGTTCTACTCATTGTGAAATGGTCACATTTAATGAACAACTTCTCATTTATGTACATCTATAAAAAGAACCCAGATAACAGGTTACAAGAATCTAAAGCTAATACATACATTATTAAATAATAAACCTTTTTTCTCATGTTAAAGATACATATCATAGTTTACAAAATATGATCAAGGAGAATTAAGAAATTATGACGGTTTGAAAAAATAAAACAAAGCAAACCACAAACAAACAAAAAACGAAGGTTCTAAAATTATATTTTATTCAATGAAAACCAAAAAAGTGAAACAAAAGACCTTGAATAAGATAGTATTAAAGTGAGATACTGACTAAAAAAGTCTGCAAAAAACAGGTGGTGAAAGGCAAATAGTCGTAGAGCGAAAGCATGGTTGAGCGCGGTGCTTAATCTTTAGAGATGGTCTGACAACAACACGTTGTTCTTGCTGTTTACAAAAGGCGGTCCAGAACAGTCCAAACCAATTTGTTATTTACAGTTTCAACTTCTCTGTATTCAGGGGCCAAAAATGATCAAAGCAAAAGAGATAAAACCGATATCAAATGGGCAAAATTTGTTAGTCGTCAATCTTGTAAGTTTATGAACATTTTGTTCTGCCTGTTCAAATTCCTTTTAGACACAGGTTTGGGGAAGCTCGGGAAACTGAGAGAAAAAAACAACAACAGTCCAAGTCTTTGGCATGATGAATTAGCTGTATGTTGCGGAAATTGACGTTACACAAAAAGCTTTGTCTGTTTAATGAATCGAAATGGGATGACAAATCTTGCATGACGAACCAAAAAACGGATTAATGAATTTTGTTTGTTCGTATGTTTGTTTCATTTGTTGTGCTGCCAGGCAGGTGTGTCACGTGTCCCCAAATGTTTTGCTCCCCTGGGGTTCGATTCCTGTGTCCGTGTCCGTTCCTCTTCCTTTCGCTATCATCGTCAGAGATGCTGAAATATTTGATTGTTCTTTTGTCTTCCTTTTGTATGTCGTCATTTATTAATCTTTCTAGGTCTTTTTTTCTTTTGTGAGAAAAAGAACTTGAATTAAATTATCAATGCACGATATCTATTAACATGTGCAAAATAGAAATAGAAGACTCCTCATTTTTTCCCACAGGAATGAAGCTCACACATCTAAAAAGGAGAGAGAGAGAGAGAATATTTGTTAGCTCTGTATTTTTGTAATAAAGCTTTTTGGCATTCAAAACTTTAAGTCAAAGGCAAAAATAGAACAAATATTAATACCACTGTCATCAAAACAAAATGTTAGAATCTGAAAGCTTCATACACTGTTTGTAGGAGATCTATATCAATTTATTATGATTTTACTGTAATAACAATAACTGTAACTGTGGTTAACATGTTCAATATTTTTAACCCTTCCATGGACTTATGGCTCAATTTGACCCTTTTGCATTTTTTAACACTGATTTACATCAACTTAACGTTTTCAGCCTGAAACTTCATGATATCCTCCACTGAGGAGATGTGCACAACACTGAGGGTCCACACAATATATATATATATATATATATATATATATATATATATATATATATATATATATATATATTTCAATTTCATATATTTATAAACAAAGCTACATAAAATTCCCTAGTTTACCTCAGGGTAAAACTTACCCTTTTTTATCATCACTTTCAAAAGCTTGTAATAAAGGCTCTGTTTGCTTTATCTCTCTATTTGGTCTTTAATCGTTCCTTTGGGAGGCAGCAAACACTAGACAAAATATTTTTTTTCTCTAAAACTTTCTTTCACACTATAGAGATCTGCAAAGGGTGGTGCGAACGGCCAGAAACATCATCGGAGGTGAGCTTCCCTCCCTCCAGGATATATATAACAGACGGTGTGTGAAGAAAGCTCGGAGGATTATCAAAGACTCCAGCCACCCGAGTCATGGGCTGCTCTCACTGCTTCCATCAGGCAGGCGGTATCGCAGCATCAGGACCCGCACCACCCGACTACATGACAGCTTCTTCCCACAAGCAATAAGACTTTTGAACACATGATCTCTCACGAGCTACAATCAGCACTGCACTTTATTAATCCTTATTAATCCTCATTCTGTCAATATATTCTCGCTCCCAATTCAGTCAGTGTATATATATATATTTATACCCTTCTCTAGTGTGTGTATTCTACATTGTGTGTATTGTGTACATTTGTTATGTAAATTGTTGTGTAGGTATGTGTACATTTGTTATGTAAATTGTTGTGTAAGTTTATGTAAATTGTTTTGTGTAATATGTTGTTTATTGTAAAGTGGTTTATGTCTCGTCACTGTCATTACTGCAATGTTGCTCGGAACTGCACACAAGAATTTCACCTGCTGTTGCACTCGTGTACACAGTAGTGTGACAATAAAGTGATTTGATTTGATTTGATTGATTTGATCTGAAAGGTACCAATGCCCCAATGCAACTTCAAATATCTTAAATCTTAAATAAATTTGTAATAAAAGCTCTGTTTGCTCAATCTCTCTACTTTTATATTAGATAATTCCACTAGATGGCTGGAAACACTAGAAAAAATATTATTGTCTCTATCACCTTCTATCACAACATACAGATGTGAATGGCAGGGGGCGCCCCAATGTGGTTTGTGACATTTTGGGTGAAATCTCCCAGAAAGATCACATTTCACACCAAAATAAAAGAAAAATAAATATTTTGTTTAAAGAAAAAAAGAAAAGTCAATTTATTTGATCATTTATATTTATTGCATTGTGACATTATTTTCATGACAATTAAGCATGTCTCACAGTAAAAAAATTATTAAAATATAAATAAAATTATAAATAAATAAATGAATATATTATAATAAGATACAGTAATATAATGATTGTATTAATAAAAAAATATATTGAGCATAAATTTTGGTTCAGTACAACAAATACTAACATGATGACTAAATACTGTACAATTTTAATATATAATTATTTTTGAATTATTTCATTTTTGTAGCATTACAATAATTTGAATGAGATTTTTTTGCATTACGGTAATGAGAATTAGGATTTATTTTTTGCATTATAGTAAAGAGAATGAGATTTTCTGCATGATTTATTATTATTATTTGCATGATAATGAGATTGTTTGCATTACAGTAATGAAAATTTGAAATTTGTAATGAGAAAGATTATTTTTTTGCATTATGGAAAAGAGAATAAGGGGTCAAATTTACTAAATTATCATTAACATAATGTCACAATGCAAACAATCGTAATGGACCTAAAAATAGACTTCAGTTCTATTTTAAAAAAAAAAACATTCCCCACTAGCACTTCTATTAAGGTGGTTAACCTACTTACAGCATAAATTACTGTTGCAGTATTACAAATTAGAACAAACAGAGGCCAATAAGAGCAATATCCACACGGCTCCCACTTCATGCCAGTGGAAAGGAAATTGGTAAGCAGCCACCCGTGATGTTGCCTTTAATTTTGTCTTGTCCTATTACAGACTGACCAATTAAATCTCACTTACAATAGCTCAGAGCGGAACTATAAGGCAAAGGTATTTTTGAAAGGTGCGTGGTCGTCTCGGAAGGGAGAACACATCCTACCCCTTAGGAGCTATCATACCCTACCTCCTGCCTTGCAGCTCCATGCATGAGCTTCCTTTAATTAGAGATATGCTCGTTATACTGTGTTGCTGAGTTGGAGATAACTGGCATGTTGTAAACATATGGCTTTGGTTCTAATGAATCTTGTGCTTGTTACTCGGCTATCTCATCCTGCTTCTTGACTCCTGTGGGGAATCGATGGGGGTTTATGTAGCTGTAAGCACCAGTGATCAGTCCCTGAGTCTCTCAGGAGTTCTGAGTGGATTTTGTAGTTCTTATGAGCTGATAGTCTCTGGTTAGGTGTCCCTCATTCTAACCCACTGTCGACTATCTCTACAGTTTCTCTAGATATAAGAGGGTTGAAGTACCACAATGCAATTGTTTCCAAAATTGTCCATTTCACACAATTATAACAAGACCCAATAGTTTGTTGTTTTTTTTGTGCGTAGAACTGCTCTAGCTGTCTGCTGATATCATGGCCAAGTTTTAAAAGTGTAACCTGTGTCAACACTATGGTTGGGAACTGAGAACTGGTTCTTGTTCAGAAATGGTTCCATTCTATACAAAATACCATAACCGGATGATCTTCGTGACTTTCGATTCCATTAACTGTTCCCTTGCATGAATTTTCCACCGATGCGGCTGGAACAGTATACTGATATACTCTGACAGTGTTTCCAGCAGCGTATTTCTGCAGCAGCTCTGCCCACCACTGGGTCAAAAGCGTAAAACACACAAACAAATGACTCTTTATGAGCCAGCTCTGTTGAATCTACAGCGCAAAACAGACAATGCTGCCGGTATGGCCCGATACCCTAAAGAACGATTTAGATGAGTCGGTACTTTTGAATCTACAGTGCGAGACATACATCGCTTCGGGAACAGTCTGATTCCCGAAAGGATGACTACTATGAGCCCATACTTTTTAATCTAAAGCACAAAACATACAGCTCTTCCGGTCTAGTCTGGTATAGTATTAATCTTACAATGACGTGCAAGTTATGAATGTCCAACTCAAATTAAATAAGAACTGTTGAAGTCTTACAAGTTTGAAGTACAACATTAGACAACAGAACACAGTCTAAACTGTCGCTGGGATGGTTACTGTTATGTCATGTGACTTTAGACCCGCGAGACTTTAATCAAGCAGTGCAGTTACTGACTGGTTGTTCATATGACAATGTTTAATTAAAGATGTACAATGTATTTATATTAAAAAAAGAAATGAATGAATGAAATACGCAATCACACATTTCTTGTTTGTATACATACAGTCCAGATATAGTCTAGATAGGATCAATTATTGGATTGGATATATGTCAAAAAGTCAGCAAACCCACCTTTTACAAGAATTGTATTAAATGTATTTCTGATTTGTTATATCTGCTCTGTAGAAATCTTAAATGATCTCATCATTTAGCAACAGACTACAGATGAGAGTAAATCCAATAAGAATTGCATTTCTCATTTTCAAATAATTGTTCCTAAAAAGTACTAAAAGATCTTCTGGAATCGCTACTGGAACCGCTAAGGAACCGCTAAGAATCATTAAGAGGAATTGGAATCGGAACCAGATACGTTCAATTCCAAATGAACCCCATCCCTAGTCAACACATAACCAAAGGAGCTTTTGGAGTAGAACCGAGTCGAACAGGTGAATACCAGGAAAAACTGGTCTGAGGTGTGATTCATTTGAACTGTGGTATGGTTCACAGTTCATATCAAAACAATCCATCTGGACTACCAAAGGTTAAGTGTTATTGGTAAAGTATAATTAGCATATTTGTATTCTCCCGGACACTCTTAAAATGTAATGGATTTCTCATAATTTCTTCACTTTAAAAATTCTGGATTTGGACCAAGAATCAAACTTCGTTTTGGACCAGGCATTAAAACTCAGATTCTGACCAATCAGTAAAACTTGGGTTTGACCAAGCAATCAAACTCGGATTTGGACCAGTCAATATAAATGTGTTTGACCAAGCAATAAAACTCTGGTTCGAAACAAGCAATCAAACTTGGGTTTGGACAAGGCAATAAAACTCTGGTTTGGCTCAAGCAATCAAACTCTGGTTTGGAACAGGTAAGCAAACTCGGGTTTGGACCAGGGAATCATGCTCGGTTTTGGAAAAGGCAATAAAACTTGGGTTCGGACCAGGTAAAACAACTCAGGTTTGACCAAGCAATCAAATTTGGGTTCTGACAAATCGATAAAGCTTGGTTTCAGATGATGCAATCAAACTCAGGTTCAGAACATGTAATCAAATTCAGGATCAGACCAGGGAATCAAACTCGGGTTCGGACCAGGTAATCAAACTAAGAATCAGACCAGGGAATCAAACTTGGTTTCAGACCAGGTAATAAATCTCCCATTCAGACCAGCTAATAAAACTAGGATTCAGACCAGGCAATAAAGTTCCTGTTTGGACCAGGCAATCAAACTCGGGTTCAGAACAGGAAATAAATCTCCTGTTTGGGCCAGGCAATAAAACTAGGATTCAGAACAGGCAATCAAACTCAGGTTTAGACCAGGCATTCAAACTTATTCGTCATAAACTCACTGCATCAAGTTAAATATAGTTTAATACTTAGAACACATCTTGAGATCCCTTAGTTCAAATTTGTGCTCCATCAAGTGTATTGAATGCAATGACTTAAAGCATGTTTGTGTTGTGCTGCCTGCTGAAGGGTTGTTTTGTTCACTGTATAAACTGTGTGTTGCTCATACAGCTGAAGTTTCACTTACTGCCATCTGGAGTAAACAGGTGGTACTACAAGATTGCAGTTCTCAGGAATCTTCCTTATAACAGTCCGGGGGTATTGCCATACATTTTTTAACATGTTATTTTTAATAAAATTAATCGCACTGAATTAATGCATTAAATCAACACCCCTAATATATATATAACAGTACTGTATGAATTACACATACCTTTTTTGTACATTTCTGATTTTCAGCTGGCAAACAGACTTATATGCTTATATGTGTGGATAGAAAACTAACATATCTGATACCATGCAACAAAAGTCAAAAGTAATTAGGTCAAAATTTACAGTAACTTTGCATTAATACTTAGAATTTCTAAAGAAAAATATCACTAAATCACATGAATACAGAATTGGACCTTCATTTGAAAATAAACAAAACTTCACAGAATTCTCCAAAACATGGTCTGAGGGTCACAAAGTTTTTGTGAAACTCACCGAAATGGCCTAAAAACATTACAAGATTATTTGTGGTGCGTGGATAAATATCTAGTCATTTACACGCTGTAGCACGGTACTTGACTGTGTCATCCACTTCCTGTTTGCATTAACAGGGCAAGATATGTAAAATAAGTATAAAAATCACATAGTTTAATGTATGGAATTTGAAAGATGCAAAAGTCTATGTACTGAGAGGAAGAGACATGACACAGATGTAAGTTAGCAAAGCTCTTTAATAAACTATGCATACACATTCTGAGACCTATTTTGAAATGAAGCATTTATTGGTACAAGTGATCTTGTATGGACCATAATTAATAAATGTAGCCCAGCAGCATGAATAATGTGGAAAGCCTCTTCTGACCTTCATAAATGCCATTTCTGATTACATTCACACATCATGCATTGTTCAGACATTGAAAGCATGTGATCCAGATCCTTTCACGCATTAGAATTTGGACTGAGATGTTTAGTTTTGGAAAACAGTATTTTGATGATTTCACGTACCACATGATGGACAGCAGGACGCAGGCCAGGAGCAGGTGGGTGGACCAGAGTAGGGTGGAGCAAGCCGCTGTGGGTTCACCCACTCGTGGAGCAGCTGAGGGAGGACCAGGGGTAGTTTCTGCCAAAGAAAAGAAGAAATTGGTCACTATTTTTTTTTTTACTTAAGTGTTCTAAACCAACTGTGCTTGTTGTGGACAAGTTCATTCACTTTACTACTTATTCACAATTATACCTTGGCAACCAATATAAATGTGACACAAAATGAAAACCATTAAAACTTACTAACAGATGCCTCTCAATCAAACAGAGGAGTTGTTATAGTCCATGACATTTCATATTTTTATTAATAGTACAATAGGCCCCGCCAAAAACATGCTTAATAATAGAATAGCAGAATAAAAATTAAGTAAATCTTATTCGTTTTTAGTCCAAGACTTGAAAGGCAATACATTACATAACCAACTATATTTACAAGTTTATTCAATCACAATCAAATTAGTAGTAGTTCAACTGATAGAGCATTGCACTTGTGATGCGAAGGAAGAGTCCTGAAGAGCATGCAAATCGAAGCGTGGACCCAAAGTGTCATAGATGCACCACAAAATGTTGTGGTTGCTTTAGCAGTTGTGTTTTGGATCTTACATTTAGATAAAAAAATTTTTTTTACACAATTAGTCAGGTTTAGGTTTAAGGTTTGGGGTAGGGAGCTCGGTTTTGTTCATTTAAAACTTGATAGGGCATTAACATTAAAAACCTTAATCTCGCTCTTTTATCACACTCAATTTCATGTTGAAATACCGATAAGAACATATAATAATTTTGTACAAATGATGCTTTATGAGATCAGCTTGCAAAAACAACTGGTTGTATTATCGCTAGGTCCAGTCTGATTGGCTGGCTGCAACACAACTTCCGGATGTCAGAGGTGTACCATTTTTTAATCAGTCTGCCAGGAAACAAAGTCATGTTTACAGTGTATCAGGCTGCGACAATAGCTGATTTAAGAAACTACTAGCCACTGGATTTGCCAAAGTTTGCGAGATCCATGCAATTGAATTTAATTTAGTTTGAAGCACTTAGTTGCAAGTAAAGTATACAATTCTGTTCACAGCCTTCCAGTTCACAAACACATTTTTCGCATAATTTCTTCAGTGCTTTCAGTGCAACCATTTCAGAGCCACGGCTGTTATTTAAAGTCGTTTTTCTAAGCAAGTGTACTATTCTGGCCTACAAAGCCAACAAACGTACAAGCATAACTACGCCAACACTGAAACTGAGGAAAATTATAACAGTGCAGTAGCTGTGTTATGTTCTTGTGGGGCAGTATTGTGCTAGCATCAATGTATTTTTTTCTCCATCCCTAAACTGCATGTAAAAAAAAATTGTGTTGGACGTAAACTCAATACTGTTTACTGGATCATATAATATAGGGCAGCCATCTTCAAGTTGCCAGTGCTATTTCTTTCTTTCTTTTTTTTTTCTTCTCCTTTTTCTCCCCAATTTGGAATGCCCAATTCCCAATGCGCTCTAAGTCCTCATGGTGGTGTAGTGACTTGCCTCAATCAGGGTGGCGGAGGATGAATCTCAGTTGCCTCCGAGTCTGAGATCGCCAATCCTCGGATCTTATCATGTGGCTTGTTGTGCATGTTACCGCGGAGACCTAGTGCATGTGGAGGTTTCACGCTATTTTCCATTGCATCGATGCACAAATCATCACGAACCCCACTGAGAGCAAGAACCACATTATAGAGACCCCAAGGAGGTTAACCCAACATTACTATACCCACCCTAGCAACTGGGCCAATTTGGTTGCTTGGGAAGTCTGGCTGGAGTCACTCAGCACGCCCTGGATTCAAACTTGCGACTCCAGGTGTGGTAGTCAGCGTCTTTTCTTGCTGAGCTACCCAGGCCCCCATGCCAGTTCTATTTCTAAACAACATTTACTTGGGCTATCACAAGGGTTTTCAAATTCTGTATCTATTTGTCCACCCCAAATAGAACCAACGAATCAATACTTTTAAACCCGAGAGTGAACAAGATACAAAGGAAGGTATACAGGCTTTTGCCACTGGGAGAGTTCGCCAGACTCCTAATGCATATAGACCTCAGTCAGAGTAAATGGTATATTACATTTGACACAAATAAAAATGAAGTGGTGAGGGACAGAAGTTATGTCTAAGATGGCAGGGGGGAAAGGTATTTCCTCTGCTTAAGGAATTTTCTGAAACATTTGCTAATTGACTATGTGTTGTTGAAACTAATACAAAACTAAACTAACACACACACACAAGTGTGTGTGTATGTGTGTGTGAGAGAGAGAGAGAGAGAGAGAGACAGAGACAGAGACAGAGAAAGAGTGCTACTGTCTAAACTTTAGTTACCTAAACCTAAAATTCTCTGCAAAAACACTTATCAGGTCTTCATGCTCATATAAATACTGTATACCATATAATAAAGCCTGATGACCAATTAGCAACACGGAAATGTATTTTCTTAAGTTTCTAATGTTGGCAACTCATTAATACATGCTTCATATTTGCCTACTTTTGATTATGGTATATTTCCATAGGTTATTAATGCTGAAGAGATGTTATTAATGATTTATAACATGTGAGGTAGAAAAGATCACTATTTGGCAGGTATTGCATGAGTTGCCCTTTTTACGCATGTAAAACCTCATATATATTATTTATTATGCATTAGTCATTAATGAAACCCTTTATAAACCTTAATGATGGGAACATACAGTCACTGAGCACTTTCTCAGGAACACCTGTACACCTACGTATTCAAGCGATTATGCAATCAGCCAATCGTGTGGTAGCAGTGCAGTGCATAAAATCAGGCAGATACGGGTCAGGAGCTCCTTTTTATTAGGGCCAGAGTGTTCCTAATAAAGTGCTCAGTGAGTGTAAATATAAATAGTTACTGTATAATCTACAGTATTTCAAGTAAATCTATCCCTCAACTGTATGTAAAAGCAAAACAAACTGGTTGATCGCTTTATGTGCCACTTAGCCTCTTCTAAGATGGCGGTTCTTCACAAGAATAACAAAGTGGGGCAGATTTTATGTAGTTAGTCAAAAATGGCTACATTGACTAGTAGAATAGGGCAGTTATGGCTAAACTAATGTCTCTTTTCTATGTTAACATTGGATGCTCACATTATATTTTTGCCCTACAGTTTCGGGACATCCTCTTTTTTGCTCAGCATCTCAGACTTTGCTATTGTTCTGTCAATCTGTGTAAGTCTTTTTTATCCAGTTATACAAGAAAATCAAATTTGCTCACATTATCCATTGTTTCTCACTACGGATTCTGGTTTAATTATATTTATTCCGCCTCTGTGCATTAAAAAGTGTGCGAAACTGTCTATATTCTTACAACATGAGGTGTGATGGCCGAATTGTCATTTTTTTGTGAACCCTTTAAAAGGTCATCACTGACCTCACAGTACATCAACCATTCATGCGTTATTAACCCTCTTTAACAGCAGAGGGCAGCGCGACTTTGAGATTAAGGCCCTTAGACAATTTCTCTTCATTAACAGCCACTATTACAATTTGATGAGAACTGAGATCACTGGGGGCACACAGAACTGTCATTATGGTGAATAGTAAAGTATGTACACTTGACACCGCATGCATACCTTGGATAACATCGCTCTCAGTGGTGGAGGTTATAGGTTTGGGTTCTTCCATCCAAGGAGTGGCATGGACTGCCACACTCCAGTCACTCCAAGTGCCGATCTCCATGTCCTTGGCCGCCAGTTGGATGATGTACTCTTTCCCAGCGTAGGCGTCGGTAATAGTGTGGGCGGTGCTGTCGGAGAGCTCCACCTGTCAATCAATAACAGGAGAGCCAATCAGAGTTATGGAACTTATGGGAATCATGCATGCTGTTGACATGATTAGGTATGAGGTGTATGTGATGAAGAATGTTTTATTAGAGTAATTCATAATGGAAGGGTTGCTTCATCGGCAATCAATTTATTTATTATAGGGGAAAACAGGGCTAGTCGTCACACTTTTTACTGTACTGAATTTTGCTCTGGGTACGTTTATTTTTGTCAAAAACCCAATGCAAAATAATAATTTTAAATACAAATATCTTAAAGTCTGGGGTTATAAAAAATTAACAAACTATTGAACATTTTCACCATTATTGGACATTATTACTAGCCTTTGTGCCCCTCCCCTTTCTCTCCCGCCTACTCCTGTTGGGAGCCTAAAAAAGCAGCTCATCCAATGGATGGGCCGTAGCTGACGTCAGAGGAGGACGTTGCATCACGATGGATAGATAGAAGGTCTGATGGTCTGTGCCAAATTTGTTGGATATAGAATGAAAGTTCTCAGAGGAGTTACAGTTTATAATTTTGGACTTGTTTTTTTTTTTAAAAAACCTAAAGCAAGCCTGCAGAATAACAATATGTTAAAATAACTTTCCAAACAGCTTTGCCAAACAGTGGAGTTTGTGCCACCTCCAAGTGTACTGACTGGCTATCACATGCAGTGTTTTTGCTGTTGACAGAACATAGAGCTGTCATATACACAATGTCACAAGCCAAATTCAAATTTGGTTTGCCCACACATGAGCGCTTCTGCACAAAATGCAATAACAAATGCACTACCCTCCAAGCTACGTCTCAGACAACTAATTTGCATATTACTGTAGCCGTGTCTGGCTCCATTAGACTACTGGTGAGCAAATAACTGCATTGTGTGGCCAGTTGAACACCTGGGATCAAACAAGCAGAACGGAAAAAAAAAAAAAAACGCACAGCAGCTTTAAATAAACTGAACAATCTTTTCACAAGCAAAATGACCAAAAAAGACTCCCGAGTCATTAAGAATGTCCGTAGTTCACTTCCTGTTTGTGCGGTGCTGTGTTGTTTCTCACACCTGAGGGCCACCTGCGGGCTCCACAGGGTCTGTGTTTAATGAGGTTCAGAGGGTAACTTCACTACATCAGAGGAGGGGCAACAAAGAGACCGGGAAGTCCCGTGCATGAGGAGGGGGGTGCAGTTTACTAATGCACTGCAGCTGAGGCCTGTGGAGGGAGATGAGTAATGTAGTCTATGACTCATCCTGCGAGCGCATCCATCACTGGGCTGTCCTGAACTGCTGCAGCTCCTTTCTGCAACTCAAAACCAGTGCTCTTACATGTGTAAAGTTCACTCGCAGTTGCACACTCTGTGGCTTTCTCACATTGAATTTCTCACACAAAAGAGCTGGCCCAAATTCCAAATTTAAGAAGTGAATGTCCCTTTAAGGCCAATCAGTGGCCATGTTTGTAATGCTTCTGGGCAGCTATGTTCTGTTTCAAGCAGGATAAAAGTACAGCTCCTATCTACTATAATGGGGAAAGACCAAAATCTCGAAAACGGTTGGTCAAGATTTATAAAAAATGTTTCCTCCCCTTTTCTCCACAATTTGAAATGCCCAAAACCCAATGCGCTCTAAGTCCTCATGGTGGCGTAGTGACTCACCTCAATCCGGATGGCGGAGGACGAATCTCAGTTGCCTCTGCGTCTGAGGCCGTCAATCCGCGCATTTTATCACGTGGCTTGTTGAGCGCGTTACTTCAAAGATGTAGCATGCGTGGAAGTCCATGCTATTCTCTGCGGCTTCCACGCACATCTCACCACGTGCCCCATCGAAAGTGAGAACCACACATTATAGCGACCACGAGGATATTACTTCATGTGACTCTACTCTACAGGGCAACCTAGCCAATTTGGTTGCTTAGGAGACCTGGCTGGAATCACTCAGCACGCCCTTGATTCGAACTCGCGACTCCAGGGGTGGTAGACAGCATCAATACTCGCTGAGCAACCCAGGCCCCCATGGCTGGTCAATTCTGCAATATATTTTGACAGGAATGGTGTAATAAATTCTGCTTCTTTAGTTTAGATCATGCAAAATCAACCTAGTCTCACAAAATGAACATTACTATAACAAAATTTTTTGCAAACTGTGTTTGACATGCTGCTTTCTATGTTTCATGACAGTTTCCTGGTGAAACATTAACACTAGAGGTGCTACAACCACTGTGCTTTTTATTCACTTTCACAAAAATCACTGGTACTATGGCTGTTTATTACATTATAAACACTTATTTTTCACTCTATTACTCACACCTTGCTATGTTATTATATCAAAATACTTTTACTCTAAAGCATAATTTGAATTTTTTTTATATTTTAACACTTGTATTATAGACCCACCTACTTTTACATACTTATTCCAATGTGATTAACTTCACTGTAGCTCACCTGATAGAGTATTGGACTTTGGACTTGGAGTCCAAGCTTCAAGCCCAGCCAAGTATTCTCGAAACGAATGTGAAAGTGAAGCGAAAGTGCCGTAGAAGTGACATGAAATGACGACTCATTAAAACATCCCTCTAATATTCACCTTAAAAACCTCATCTTATTGAAACATAATTTCACAGCGCTAAACATTTCACTGGGAAAATGTAGCCAAACATGTAACGAAGCACATAAATTTGGTTTGCAAAATGTTGTCATTGTCACGTACATTTCATGAGATCAGGTTGTTTTAAAGACTGGCATGCTAATCTGCATGCACATTCTTGATGAAAACTGAAAAGTCATGTCTCTATCAAAAAGGTTATTGGCTTTTAAAGTGTAAGACATGACTTCCAACCATCACTTCAACCATATTTAGCAACAACATTTCTCTCACTCAGAAGTACACTAGTGACCTGTCTCATCCTTAGTGTTGAGAGAGTTACTTTTAAAATATATTCCACTACAGATTACAGAATACATGCTGTAAAATGTCCTTTGTAACGTATTCCATTAGATTACTCATCGTTAGTAAAAGTAATTGAAATACTTTTGATAACTTCTTCATCACTGGCAGATTTTTTCACTTGTTTTTGACTATAAGCAAGTGAATAACGTGAAACAAAAACTGTCACTACAGTAAAACAACACTTGTATAAAAAATACATGTTCTTAAAAAGCTTAAATATCTTATGTGTGGTGTAGCTTCTCAAGTACATTGATTTTAAGGATTTATTTAAATATGTATAGGAAAATAAAAACATTATTAAGAGTAATATTTTTGCAATATATCTTTGCAATAATATAAATGTCTTACTAGAGTAAAAAAAGAAGATCTAACGTGGATTTTCTTGAAAGGCAAATTCGATATGAAAAGCAGATTTTCTGAAGCAACTTCACCATTTCGTGTTGCTTCTACGGCACTTTCGCTTCACTTTTACATTTGTTTGAAGCGTGCTTGGCTGGGCTCGAGGCTCGGTCTCCTAGTCCAAAATCAAATACTATGTCAGGTGAGCTACAGTGGAAGTTAATCACATTGGAATAAGTAGAACTAATCTAATGTATCATTAATGACCATCAATGGACTTTATAAAAGCTGTTTATTTAACATTGGTTTCCAAAAACATTGACTCACTAAAGGAAAAAAAAAAATATTTTGTATATCTTTTTTATATCTGTATCCCTCTGTTTTTTTCTAATGATAAATTAGTTCTCAAGTCATGAATTTACTTTGTATCATTATATTATGACTTTACTTGTTGAGGCACTTAACTATTAACTCATCATGAAGTAATTGTTGTAATTAACACAGTGAACTGCAGTGATAATACAGTAATTAAGCATGTATTAATGCATATTAGTACACCCATATTGGTGGAAGTTTAAATATATGGCTTCAGCCCATTGTGGTTATTAACACATTAATTAAAACTATTGTTTGGGAATTAATCCATTATGACACATTTAATTAATAGCAATTAATATATTACTTTATATATTAATCAGACATACTCTTTATTAGTTGCTGTTGTGGCAATCATTAATTAATGCTTAGTTAATCATGAGTCATACATTAACTCAATATTATCTGTGCATTAGTTAAGCATGAATTAATGCATATTAATGCACACGTATTGTAAAGTGTTACCAAAATACTTATTGAATAAAACTGTATTCTGATTACCAATGATTTAAATGGTAAGTGAATTAGAATACAGTTATTAATTTGTCTATTTTAAATATGAAATGCTGTTACATGTATTCCGTTACTCCCCAACTGCTCATCATATACTCTCGAGAAGTACTCTCTTGCTAAGCTCTTCCTTTAAAATATTATTGACCTATCCTCCATTAGGAACTGATGCTGTCAATTAAATCATCATCAAGATTTTACTTTATTTTTTAAAATATGGTAAAACGTTGCCATGGACTTGTAGTAGTGACACAAGAAACCCAGAAAGGATCCAGTTTTGTTTTTCCTTATAATTCTACATCATGTTTGCTACCTCAATGCATATTCAGGAATTCTAATTAAATTTAAAAAGTACTCGCAATTCAGTTCTCAGTGGCACTCAACCCTGTCGCACACGTGCACTGCAGAGATGAAACAGTGGATTACTTCACCCACAAATAGCGAATCTAGTGCAGTGTACAAAACATGAAGCATATTTTCTGAAGAATTCACTATAACTTCATTGCCTCCCAGGTCTCATAAGCACTGCTGTATGACATACAAAAAGAGCAAGGAGGAAAATTGGATTCTGTATGCTTGGAGACTCAAAGAACACATCATACGCACCTGAACTCATCAGAACAAAGACCAAAAGAGTTGGATTTTTTTTCCGTCTGAATTTTCACTAACACTGTCTGCATGTATTTCCATTGAGTGTGCACAGACAAATGTTGACAAACGCAGCGTGAATGACGGTTAGACTCCGCATTTACATTTTAATTGAACTTTTTCTTTCATAATTGGAAAAGAGTGCATCGCTCATTTCCCTAGTGCTTCCTCAAAACCCACAAAACAATAGCGGCATCCCTTTAATTTCAGATTAAACAATGTTCGCTGCGCTTTCCCTCATGATGGCCACTGAGCATGTGAGCTACCAAGTGTTTATTTACATTTTTATCGAATTGAAGCCCTTTGCCCATCTACAGTACACAATTATATATCTGAAAAACACACAAATACAGTTGAATTCTCAAATTGTACTTTTGTAGGCCCCCTTAAAGGGTTGGCTCACCAAAGAAATTAAAATTCTGTCATTAAATTTGTAAATTTGGTCATTATTTATTCACGTTCATATCATACAAAACCTGGGTGAGTTTTTTATTTCCTGTGGATCACAAAAGGAGAAATGTTGAAAAATGTTCAGACAGCTCTTTCCCATAGTATACAGTGACCAAGCACTGCCACTCTACAAAAACTATTAAAAAAAAGCACCATAAAGGTATCATAAAATTTGTTCTCATGACTCTTTTTATTTGTGCATGCACACATTAACATGCAGCCTCAAGGTGTGCTAAATTTGATCTCAGTCACACCAAACATCATTGCTTCTCGCTTCTCCTAGCCATACATAATGCGTCAAGTATAAATATGCTCATGAATGAGATTTGAGAGCAATGGTGGAGAGCAACATTTTCAGGGAATAACGACTTGGTTTGTTCCTCATATAAAAGTAACTTGAAATGAAGCACACAAATCATATGAACTACTTTTATGCAGTGTTGGGTAAGATACACACAAAAGTATTCAATTACTAATTACTAGAGCTTACAGAATTGATTTGTTAATTCATGCGATTAATTTAAATTTTGAACGTGTTATTTTTCTTAATCTCAATACACATTAGATTCTGACATTGATCATTCTGATATATGCGGACAGCTGGACTAAGTTGTGAAATTTTAAATAATACCAAGCAATAGAAAGTCAGATTTTTTTTTTTTCAACAAATTGTTATTTTGTTTTCAGGAGTGTTGGTTATTCATGTTTCTGAAACACTACAGACATTACATCAGAAATTAGCATATTTAATTATTTTTCAAATTAATGGTCAGCATCATCCAGTCACTGCCAACCATGTTCAAATTAAATTATACCTTATAAAGTCTGAATCTACGTACTGATTACTATAGTCCCATGTCTGCCAATCATGTTGAGAGGTCCAAACATCATCTGCAGTCTGAAACTGAACTTTTGGTCAGATTTTTGGAGTGAACACACTTGAATGAGCTATAGGATGCGCCCTTGCTCCCTATTAAGTGAATGAATTAACCTACTGTGTGCTGTCTACAACTTATTTTCATCCTAACTCCATATAAAGCCTCTGAAAGCAAAATTTTTCAGCTTTTGGATGAACCCATTGATTCATAATGTGAAATTGCACAGTAAATGTAGGAATGCATTTACTAATGTTAATGAATAGAACTGTAGTGTACAGTGATAACAAAATAAAATACAGTATGACAAAATGTATAATAAAATGAATTGAAATAACCCACAGATGTGTTAATGATGAAACTTATTCAAAATAACTGTTTTTCAACTTTTGAGGAAATAATGTTCTAAAATCCACATATGTGGACATCAGGTTTATGTGCTGACGTGCAAAAAAATTAATGAATTTTTAAACGGCATATCAAGCAAAACTAGAGTCGCTACTCTTTACACAGAAACAATTTTGTTTTAGCTCTGCTCCTTCAGCGCATAATATTGTTGTGTCACGTGACTCGGTGTGCCAGACGTTTAACCCTTAAATGACAGTCTAGAGTAGTGGTTCCGAAACTGGGTGCTGCCAGGACAGGCTAGGGGTGCAGCGACATTTCAAGTTTCAAGTTCAGTTTAATATTTTAATAGTTCCCCGTCTGTCGCTCACTTCGACGTCGTGTCGAAGAAGTGACACTAGGGGTCTCTCTTGAGCGCCGAAAGATACCTCTGATCTATGAAAAAAGGCCAATGAGAGTTGGCGAACAGTATTTGCATACTCCGCCTCCGGATACGGATATAAAGGCGAGAGAAATACGCTCGTTCATTCAGTAATTTTCTTCGGAGCCGATGGTCGTGTGAATGCTGTCTGCTGTGCTACACACAACTGATCCTGCTTCTGATCCTCTCAACGCTCTGCTGCTGTTGGATTTACGGCGCACTTCAGCGGCTGTTTTCTCTTCTCTGCCGGCGTGCAGTTTGCCCCTGGGCGCTTCGACAGCGCAGAGTTGAAAGAGTTCCCTTTCCAAAAGAGTTATATTTCCTCATAAAGAGTTTATTTCTCTAAAAGAGCAATATACAGTGGTGTTGAACGCCCTTTTCAGGGCGTGTCTTTATAAAGATGCCATTCAACCCCTGTGTAGTTCCTGGATGCGGTAGAGTGCTCTCCGCTTCTGACGGCCACAGGCGCTGTCTCGTGTGTCTGGGCGCCGATCACACCGAGGCAGCGTTTGTGGATGGCTCATGTTCTCATTGCGAGAAAGCACGCCACTCCAGCCGCCCCCCGTATCGCTCCTTCTTCCCACGGGATTGAGGACGATGCGGTTGGCGCTGGAGGCGATTTGGGGAGGGCAGCGGGTGCGCTTCTGCCGGGCACGTCCCCGCGGACCACCCGCCCCCCGACACGCTCGTTTACCTCCGTCCAGCCTCGAGGTAACGGCGACTCGCCTCCGGGCCGGTCTGCCTATCCTCTGGAGCCTGAAGCCGATGAGCTCGCCGCTCCGTCGGAGAGTGCGGCATCTGACGCTGACTCCTCCCCTGGACTGCCGCCTTCGGGCCAGCAGGCCCAGGCTGAGGCGGATGCACAGATGTCCGACATGCTTGCCCGGGCCGCCGTCGGGGTGGGGTTGGACTGGAAACCTCCACCCTCCCCACACCCATCACGGTTGGATGACTGGTTCCTGGGGTCTGGGCGCCGCTCACAGCCACGCCCCCCCCCCCCCCGGTCCCGTTTTTCCCGGAGGTGCATGACGAGCTGACGTCTTCATGGAGAGCGCCGCTCTCCATTCGTCAAAAGCCCTGCTCGTCCGCTCTCGCTACCCTCGATGGCGGAGAGGCCCACAGGTACACGGCGATTCCCCAGGTGGATAGGGCAGTTGCGCTCCATCTTTGTCCCGGTAACCCTACCACCTGTCGCGGATGCCCTGTACCCCCTTCCAAGGCCTGTAGGACTTCAACCTCCTTGAACAACAAAGCCTACAGCGCCGCGGGACAGGCCGCCTCCGCCTTGCACGCCATGGCCATCCTGCAAGTCCACCAGGCCAAGGCGCTCAGAGGTCTGGACGAGGGTAGCCCTGACCCCGATGTGCTGCAGGAACTGCGCTCAGCGACCGACCTCGCCCTCAGAGCTACGAAGGTCACTGCGCAGGCACTCGGGCAGGCGATGGCCACCCTTGTTGTCCAGGAACGTCATCTTTGGCTCAACCTGGTCGAGATGCGTGAGGCCGACAAAGTCCGCTTCCTCGAAGCGCCCCTGTCTCCCAGCTTGGCCTCTTCGGCGACACCGTCGAGGACTTCGCCCAGCAGTTCTCCGCGGTGAGAAGACAGACAGAGGCTATTTCTCACATCCTGCCTCGCCGCAAACCTGCCGCCAAGGCCACTGCCCTGTCTGCTCGCCGAGGGCGTCCCCCTGCGGCTAAGAAACCTGCTCCGCCTCAACCCGGGCACAGCTCTCGGCCCCTGCGTCGAGCACACCGCAGGAAGCAGACGCCCCCCGTCTCCCGGACTCCCCCGAGGACCCGGAAGGCTCCTAGGCGGTCCTGAGACGGACGACCCAGTGACACAGACGTTAGCTCTGGAGGTGGTAAGACCACTCCGTCCCCCGGTGGAGGGCCGGGAGGAGAATCTTTTGTTTTCAAACAATTTAATTTGCCGCTCCCCCTTAGACGGGGTTGCGGTACCCACATTCTCAATAAAAGAGCTATTTCCTATGTCTCTGGGTCACCTGGCCCGCAAATGCCGTTCTCACGGCACTTTGCCCTTAGATCTCAACAGTCCTGGCTTCCTGGACACGGACCACCTGTCTTCAGCCCCACGACTGTCCCCCGGCCGGCCGGTTCTGATGAGTCTAGAGGACGCCTACCCAGGACCTCCTCCTCAGTCGCTAACCCGCCCCCAGCCGGGTGTGCGGAGCAAGGTAAGTGCTTTGAGTCTTTTCTCAGCACCTCAGCCGCGGGTCGCCCTGTCGCCGCCCAACGCTACCCTACCTGCTCCGCAGGTAGGGTCCCCTTGGTGCCCCTAGCGCAGCGGTTGGACGCGTGGCTTTCACTTCCCAACCCGTCTCGCTGGCTGGCCCGGACCATCCGACTCGGTTACGCAATTCGGTTTGCCAGGCCCCCGCCCCCCTTCATGGGCGTCTGCTTTTCCGCAGTACACGGCGAACACACCCACTCCCTGCGCGCGGAAATCAGGACTCTTCTGGCCAAAGACGCGATAGAGCCTGTCCCTCCAACCGAGATGAAGAAGGGTTTCTACAGCCCTTACTTCATCGTACCCAAGAAAAGCGGCGGCTTACGACCAATCTTGGACCTTCGAGTTCTCAACCGAGCGTTGCACAAACTCCCGTTCAAGATGCTAACGCAGAAACACATTTTAACCTGCGTCCGGCATCTAGATTGGTTCGCAGCGATAGACCTGAAGGACGCGTACTTCCACGTCTCCATCCTGCCCCGACACCGCCCCTACCTGCGGTTTGCGTTCGAGGGCCAGGCGTACCAGTACAAAGTCCTCCCCTTCGGCCTGTCTCTGTCCCCTCACGTCTTCACGAAAGTCGCAGAGGCAGCTCTTGCTCCGCTCCGAGAAGCCGGCATCCGCATACTCAACTACCTCGACGACTGGCTCATTCTGGCCCACTCGAGAGAGTTACTATGCGCCCACAGAGACCAGGTGCTCAGGCACCTCAGCCGTCTGGGGCTTCAGGTCAACTGGGAAAAGAGCAAGCTCACTCCAGTTCAGAGCATCTCTTTTCTCGGGATGGAGTTAGACTCGGTCTCAATGTCCGCACGTCTCACCAACGAGCGTGCCCAGTCAGTGTTGAACTGCCTCGCCGCCTTCAGGCCAGGCACAGCGGTCCCCTTAAAACTTTTCCAGAGGCTCCTGGGGCATATGGCGTCCTCCGTGGCGGTCACGCCGCTGGGGTTGATGCATATGAGACCGCTCCAGCACTGGCTCCAGACCCGAGTCCCGAGACGAGCATGGTGCCACGGCACGCACCGGGTAACAATCACCCCCGCCTGCCAACAAACATTCAACCCCTGGACAGACCTCTGTTTCTTACGGGCTGGAGTACCCCTACAGCAGGTGTCCAGACGCGTCCTGGTCACGACCGACGCCTCCAGATTGGGTTGGGGCGCCGTTTGCAATGGGCACGCAGCCTCAGGCCGTTGGAAAAGGGCCCAGCTGCGTTGGCACATCAACTGCCTCGAGTTGTTGACCGTCCTTCTAGCCCTGCGGCAGTTTCTCCCGTTAATTCGCGACAAACATGTCCTGGTCAGGTCGGACAGCACCACTGCAGTCGCGTACATAAATCGCCAAGGCGGCGTACGCTCCCGTCACATGTCGCAACTCGCCCGTCTTCTCCTCCTTTGGAGCCAGCACCGACTCAGGTCGCTGTGTGCCACTCACATCCCCGGCAACCTCAATGTGATGGCGGACGCGCTGTCACGACAACGCTTGCCTGGCGGAGAGTGGAGGCTTCACCCCCACTCGGTTCAGCTGATTTGGGAACGGTTCGGCAAGGCCCAGGTAGACCTGTTTGCCTCCCGAGAGACCTCCCACTGCCCGCTCTGGTACGCCCGCTCAGAGGCTCCCCTAGGGGCAGATGCACTGGCACACAGCTGGCTGGTGGGGCTGCGCAAGTACGCATTTCCCCCAGTGAACCTTCTTGCACAGGTGCTGTGCAAGGTCAGGGAGGACGAGGAGCAAGTCACTCTCGTGGCTCCTTACTGGCCCACCCGGGCCTGGTTCTCTGACCTCGTGCTCCTCGCAACAGCCCCTCCCTGGCGAATTCCCCTGAGGAAGGACCTTCTTTCTCAGGGACGGGGCACGCTCTGGCATCCACACCCAGACCTCTGGAACCTCCACGTCTGGTCCCTGGACGGGACACGGAAGATCTAGCTGGTCTACCACCCACAGTCGTAGCCACGATCAACCAAGCCAGAGCCCCTTCTACCAGGCAACTCTACGCCCTGAAGTGGCGTCTGTTTGTCAATTGGTGTTCTTCCCGGGCAGAAGACCCACAGAGGTGCGCAGTTAGGTCGGTGCTCCTGTTCCTACAGGAGAGGTTGGAGGGGAGGCTGTCCCCGTCCACCTTGAAGGTGTATGTTGCCGCTATCGCAGCTCACCACGACCCAGTAGACGGCAAGTCTCTGGGCAAGCACGACTTAATCGTCAGGTTCTTAAGAGGCGCCCGGAGGTTAAACCCCTCCCGGCCAAACCTGTTCCCCTCCTGGGATCTCTCGGTGGTCCTCGCCGGTCTTCAGAGATCCCCTTTCGAGCCGCTAGAATCAGCTGGACTCAGGGCCCTCTCTCTAAAGACGGCCCTGCTGATCGTGCTCGCCTCCATCAAGAGGGTCGGGGACCTGCAAGCGTTCTCTACTAATGACATTTGCCTGGAGTTCGGTCCGGCAGACACTCATGTGATCCTAAGACCTCGACCGGGCTATGTGCCCAAGGTTCCTACCACGCCCTTTAGAGATCAGGTAGTGAAGCGCTGCCCCGGGAGGAGGCAGACCCAGCCCTCTCACTATTGTGTCCGGTACGTGCCTTGCGTGCCTACCTGGAACGCACCCAGAGCTTTAGGCGCTCTGAGCAGCTCTTTGTCTGCTTTGGAGGACAGCAGAAAGGGAACGCTGTCTCCAAACAGAGGTTGTCTCACTGGGTGGTGGAGGTCATTCAATTGGCCTACCACACCCAGGCCGTGCCACCCCCCTTACGGGTTCGGGCCCACCATCAGGGAACGGAGGTTACCTACGTAACCGAGCCGTTACCTGTTAAAAGTAGTGGGAGTACCGAGTACTGATTCAATTCCTTAACCTCGTGCTGCATGTCTATTGCAGCTTTTTAAAACATATATTGTGCACATGCTCTGTATAGAGCGCTCGCTTCTCATGCTGAACACAGCTGTGCGCGTGAACATTTAAATGCACTTCTTGAATGATATGAATGTAAACACAGACGTTAATGAATTACGAGAGTCTTCATATCACAATTTTTAAATAATGTTCCTAAAAGCACTTCTTAACTCTGTTCTCTATTTTATTGCTTTATTCTATTACTAGCTCTTGAATAATTACTTTAAAAATGTGTAGCAATGTTTAGGAGAAACACTTGAAGGCTACATTATTTTAATTTAAATTGTTAATATTTATATCAATTTACAAAAAACTTTGAAGTTAACCACTATTTTAGAGCATTTCTATCTTTACTGTGAAATGCTTTGTTTGGAAAATGTTAATAAAACATTATTGTTAGACCTACATATTGTTTTATTTTATTTTCTAAGAAGGAATATAAATGAGTAAAATTTCAGCAATTTCAAAATCTGCAATTAATCGTGATAATGAAAAATCATGTGATTAATCGTGATTAAATATTTCATTGATTTAATTTTTTTGTGAATATTTGACTTTCAGGACTACTAATTACTATCCAGATTACTTTACTAATTACTTAATTGAAAACAGTATTATATTACTATCTAATTACTTTTAAGTTACTTTCTAAAACCCTCTTTTATTTTTTTATTTTCTAAAACAAAGATTTTGTTTTTCTGCAAAACAAATTGTAAATAATGTCTATATTTCCACCTTGTTCACACACACTTAAGCTGCCACAGAAATCTAAACAGACATATTTATGAACATATTAATATATTTACTTTATAAATGTTTAACCCAAGTAAGGTATTTAAAAGTAATGATGACGATTTGTTCCTTTTAGTGTAAACCTACCTTTACAAAGTAAATCGAATTTATTTGCAAGGTTATTTTAAATCTATGAGGAGATGATGCACCGTGCCGAAACAAATCAAGGATTTGCTGCATCCATTTATAGGAAGGTTAATGCAAATGTAACGTTCGGTCCCACCTGTAATTCTACTCCAAAAGCCAACTTCCAGTTGCTGGCCTCTTTTGAAAGCCGTCAGCACCAAAACTGGTAGAGGAAGTCAAAAGGACCTCTGTAATTTTAGGATACATAAACCCACACATAAAACACTATCATCACACTTCAGGAGCCAGACACATAAAAGAAACTTGAGTAATGGATATTGGAAAGCCCCTGCCTTAAGTCAACTGTTAAAGGATATAAAATTGATCAACAGTCAACCTGAGACAGTACAGACTCCTTCCTGTTTGTCTTCTTCGGGTCAGGCAACATTGCATGTCGTGCTGAGCGAGAGAGCGAGAGAGAGAGAGAGAGAGAGAGAGAGAGAGAGAGAGAGAGAGTGCATCTGATTTCTGAGATATGCTATTAGAGAGAGCTATTTATACAGCCATATCATTATGTACCATACACGCACATTGACCCTCTTGTATGGCCACGCCCTGAAAATCCCAGACACATCATTTCATTATGACCTTTGCTGAGTACGGCCAGAGCCCATAAATACGATTAGGTGTAAGTAGCATCATTATTGTGGTGAGGAGAGATAATTTCATTCAGTGAAACAATTAACAAAGCACATGGCCTTAATGTACATTTCATGTACATTTGAGTTTTTGTGCTAATTAGCATCTTGGTGTCTATTCCTGACATGTCAAGTTGAATAGCTCCGCCCACAGTGAAATCTCATTGGTCTAAAATCCTGCTACACATAACTGTATATATATATAACGTCAACATGAAGTCAATTGACCCTACAGCATGTGTATAGAGACTGAATCGCAGCCAGAGAAAATACAATTATTACGATTTTAATCCTCAGGAAATTCATCTTAGACATTCAATTATGTTTGTATCTGTATGTATAGTGTCTAATAATGCATTGGCAATGTAAACTTCAGTTTATCTTTCCAATAAAGCTTGAAATGTATAGAATCTGCCCATTTGATTCTATTATTAAAGGCCACTGAAAAACAGCAGAGAATTATGCGAAACTTTTAATTACAACATGTCCATGGATTTTGTGGCATGTATACAACTGTAAAAATGTTTCAAATATAACTCTATCCACAAAAGAAAGTCAAAGTAACAAACAAACAAAGTATAAACTAAATACTGTATATTTATGATTATAATTGAATGTTTGTTTTAATGTACCATGATTAATCGCAATTAATCAGAAAACTGTACGATTTGTAATAATTATCATTAGTTAGATATTTAGGGGTAAGATAAATACTTATTGTTTAGTATTAGGCACTTAGGGTATTATTATGAGCCATACACATGAAACTATACCAGTAAGCATTAAAAAGTTCCTCTAAAAAACAGCAAGATTACTTGTCAGCATGATTTAATCCCTCAGTCTGCTTAAGCATATCAACCAATCTAACACCATTTGATATAAAGCTCTCATAAACACTTCAGACAAAGATAGAGGAAAGAACTGTAGATTTCTGACATGCATGTAGGCAACTGAGCAGCAAATGGAGCTGCCAAACTCCCAGCAGTCAGTGTTGGCTGATTACCACAGCCATGCTGTGATATTTTCTAAATTCTGCTCAACTCCCAACATTCATGCCTCCAGCCCAGCTGTGCTTAAAGCTGATGGGAGTGCAGTGCGGCTCACCCCACCTGGTGTCTACTTGACCAAACACGAAAAGGCATGAACAGCTTGAGTTGATAATGTACCAGTGAAACTAAATGATTTAAAGTGACTGTGAGTGCATTAATTGCAGGGATATTTACCTAAGTATGAATTTGAGTTAATGGTCAGAAGATCTTCATTTTCATGCTATCAGCTATATTGAATAGAGAACACTTTCATGCCCTTTGCAGAAACCCAGTGTTAAGCAACTCATCACTTCAATGTCTATTTCGGCTCTTTACCTTCAAAGGCTTTCTTCCCTCTTGGAAAGAAAATGTTTGGCTATATCTGGACACTTAAGCATTACATTTGCAGGACTAATTTCATTAGCACTAAGCAGTAACAGCCCCAATCATTTTGTCAGCTAGCTTTCCTTCTTTCTTGAAGTGCCCATTCCTATCACTAAAGGAAGTCTAGCAGAACAGGAAGTACTCAAAGTTAGCATCACAGACAACTGATAACTATTTTCAGCTGATGGCTAACAGCTCCCATCTTCCTCTTCTCCAAACGACAGCTCACATCACTGAATGTGCTATCAAACAGGGTTATTCCTCAAAGTAACTGATTTAGAAGTTGTGGTTTGCCAAGTATACGCATTAACTTGAATTGCATGTAATGAAGCTTTAGAATACACACTGACAAAAGTGTCTGTGCCAAGAATACACGCAGGTGCATCCTTTATTTTGGCAGAACAGATGGCATAAAACTAACCAACTGATTCAAGTCATTCCATGGACGTTTTTTTTTTCTTTCTAAAAGCAAAGACGTCACAGTTTTCTAAACAGTGTGTAATCCAAGAACTATAGCAACAAAAAAAGAATTAGGGGATCCCAAGCCAACTAACAAAATGGAAATAAAACTTTTAAGACTAGCTTAATAATAGGGGTGCAAATGTGCACAGGGTGCAGTTCGTTTGAATCTCTGAGTTTAAACAAGCTTCCCTCAGAGGTCGAAGTCCACAACTTCAAAATGAAAAATACAGGCTTACTACCAAAGTCTCGTATTTGTCATGGTCTGTTCATGCAACATAAGTGCTTATGAAGTATGCATGAGATCTGAATAGAATCTCAATAAATAAATTATAATATTATATATTATCCTCTGAATGGGCAGAACAAGAGAGACAAAAAGCAGTTACTATATTTTAATTGATTCAAATAATTGACTGTTTACTTTGTGTCTGGTTTTATTATCCTATCCCATTTTTTTCACATTTTCCTTTTAAAAGATTTTCATTATAAGTTCAATTTAACTTGTTTTATCTGAATATAAATGAATGCACTTAAAACCTCTTGATTTAGTGCTGGCCCTTGGCAAACCTGATAGATGGCATGATAAATCAAGTCTTTATACACTCTTATAATTTGTACCCGTTAGTGATACAGGCCTCCTTGTCTTTGCAAAGACAATATAAGCTTGATGAAAGTTATTTTATCTGAATATAAATTAATGCACTTATAGATACTTGTTTTATTGCTCTCTGTTGGAAAACCCTTAAAGTGAAATCTTGTAATCTGTTTTCAGTAGAGAAATAGGTCTCCAAATCACACTACGCATAGCTAAAAGCATAAGCCTGATTCGCCTGTGATAATTCTTAGAGTATAACATCATCTCTTGATCTATTAATTGCATGTGATGGCTCCAGCTTTTAAGCTCCCTGTGGCATTGAAAGCTAGACAAAAGCATCTTCATCATTTGTTCAACTGTATCAGCAGAGACATTATAAATTCATCCCATTTCTTAAAGGTGCGAAAAGGTGCTCGAAGCAGACAGCGCTCAGATCTGCCGCTCATTGTGTATTATCTACTGGCTGTTTTTAATCTTTGTATCAGAGATGGCTGTTGAAAACAGCTTAGGAGTGAGAAAGAGGGGGAAGCCTGGAGGAATGGGAGATTTGTACATTCTTGAGAGATTACATAAGGGAGGGCATGGTGACCCCTTTTTCCCTACAGGATCCTGACCCATTTAATTATAACACTCTGTCCTTACTTCGGGATTTTGTTATGGAAATCATGGCTTAAAAGGATGTGGATTCTTTTATCAGCAGCTGAAATTATTTAGCTTTTGCTTGCTGTTGTGTATCCAAGGACATTTCAATATCCTTCTCCAAGCAAACACTGTGAACAAGTTTTGAAAGGTTACATTTAATGTTTTAAATTTTTTAGACAAACACAACCTATATAAAGATACATAGGACTAGTAGTGTGGATGTTTATTCTGTTCACCAAAAATACATGTTTGCTGACATTTGTAGGTTGTAGCCCTGTGGGATTTTGAATATTATGAGTGAATCAAAGATTCATACGAAAACACATGTTTTTCACAACTGAAACGGTGCTTATTATTCTTTAGTCAAAATTTCAAATAAATTAATCTACAAATATACAGATTAGCAGGCAAAAGAAGGATTTATGAGTCATAGAAGGGCATAGAAGTGAACAAGAATGATTCTTTCAAAAACATTTTTATTTTTTTGAGTCATTGAGTCATTCACAACCAAAACACCACAGGACCATTTAGCATAGTTAAAGCAAGATAAAGAAACTCTTGTTTGAGTGTAGCATTTAAGTGTGAATGGCAGCATACCCCTCCTCGCCCTCACATCAGGGAATATACATACGGCAGGCAGCCAAGCTAGGGAGTGTGTCTACTGTTGTGGAGAGAAAAAGCAATTATGTGCCACTTCCAAAATTCACATCTGACTTTTGACTGATGGTATGAAAGAGGCTGGCCAGTGCAGGTTCTGTCACTCCAGCTAATGAGAGCTATTCCCTCAGCCCCCCCTTTCCCAGGATCGCTAGTGCCCACTAACAGGTTTAGTAGATAATTGTCCGATGTGCTAAACCCCCTTTGATGCCCAGCCACCAGCGGTGCAATTTATATCAAAGGTACTAGGAACACCTTAGTTGTTATCACAAAGAAATGACAATGTGAAACTCCAAAAATTTCTTCAGCACTACACTATGTTGATTACATGAACCATTTAATACTATTTAAGGGGAAATCATGCAAAGTAGCCACTAATGAGATGAGTCTCATTAATGGGTTGAATGTCAACAAAAGAGGTGAGCCAGATCGGCTTAAACAGACACACACACACACACACACACACACACACACACACAGGTGCCAGTGTTTTTTCCCTGAGGAGTCAAGGAAGCCGTTGCCTATTAAAAAAAAAAAAACATTCTTTCACATTTTTAAAGTGAAAGTGTAGATTTATGATAAAAAAAGACTTGAATATTTATCTGTTTTTCACCCACATGCTTCTGAAGATATTTATTTAACCACTGGAGTCTTATGGATTACTTTTATGTGGCCTTTATGTGATTTTTGGAGCTTCAAAGGTCTGGTTTCCATTCACTTGCATTGTAAGGACCAACAGAGCTGATATATTCTTCTAAAAATATTTTTTTGTGTGTTCTGTTGAAAAAAGAAAGTCATACACATTTGGGATAGCATGAGGGTAAATAAATGATGACAACATTTTAATTTTTGTGTTAACTATCCCTTTACCATATGGACATGCTGCTGCTGACCAATCAGACAAACACAAGACATGCTACATCAAGCATGTATGTAATGCTGCTTCACAATTAGATATAAATACAATCCCAGCAGGGAAGCCCCCCCCAAACAAAGCAGATCTACCGCCTAGACTTGTGTACTGCTGCTGCTGTGAAGAGCCATGTTCTCAGAGCATATGCTAGCTAAGAATGGTGGCCTGCTTGGCAGAGAGCAAATTAAAAAAAATTCTATGTGCGCCTGCTCCTGCATGGCCGAGTTGCTTAAACGGTTAGTGACCTGACTTATAATACTTACCGGGACCAGGAAAACCCAGAGCTTATTTAGCTAGTGACTTAGCCTAGCTGTGTGTTGGTTCATTTAAATTACCTAAAATAGCGATGTGTGCCACTGCCTGATTTGACCATGGAAAACCTTGTTACAGACGTGCTTCTATATGGCATTGCCAAAAGAAGACCTTACCATGCAAGTGGATAGAAGAAAAAGCCCCAGCAAACACCTGAGCAGATTGCATTTTCATAGAAAACTCTTGCAGCACGCTGCAGTATACCTGCTTCCTTGGAAGCCTACTGACTTGAACTATCACTTGTGCGCCATGAAGATTTTGTTAGAAGAACTGTGTCCCAAAATACACACTCAGTAATGGACACTTACATTATACACTATGCACTTAGCCATCTTGTGTATGAATTTTATATTATGCATAAAGAATCCCAAATAGACTATAGACACTTTTTTCTATAGACAGCATTTGCCTTTTTCAGGAGATGGAAGTGACGTTTAAAATATCTCGAATATTGTACATATTCAAATAGCGTTGGGTGATGGTATAGCATTAAACTCACATTTGCAAGGTGCTGTCTTCAAAGAAGTTTTGCAAGTTGCCTTCGCAATTGTTTTGATAGACCAGCATAACAGCCAGGTAACCTGGTAACCAAACCCCCCAACCCCCCACCCCAACCCCCCACCCCCCCACACACACACAGTGGTAAAGTACAGCATTTCCCCTGATAGATACTCTCCGTGCTTGCAGTCTCAGATCATAAGACACTTGTCCTTAGAAAGCTGTGACACTGAATAAGGCGTGTGAATACACAAACATCTATCCATCGACATCTCAAGGATACCCTGCTGATGCGACAATCAATATGGTAGCAGAGACAGAGCCAAGGTGCACTTTTCAATCTCCACACTCTAAGCATCAAGAAACAGTTTACGGAGCCCCAAGGAAAAATAACCTTAGAGCTGAACAAACTACTTAATCATAGCGTTCAAGCTGTCAGAGGTGAATTCTAATGTCTAATGCATGCAAGGGATGACTAAATATCTATAATTCTGCCATTTGCTCAAGTATGTGTTAGAAGTGTGGACATGCATGAATCATTCAATTAATCTATAACATAGATAACACTCTTGAAAATGGTTAATGGATTATTTTGGGATTTTTTTTGTGAATTACCAAAATGATTGCTTATCTCTAGGATCACAAGGAATCCCAGAGTGATGAAAACCCACAAGTAAGACCTCAATACCTTTTTTTTTTTTTTTTTACTTTTTTTAATTTTATTTTCTCAGAGCAAAAGAAGGCTTCTTTTGCTCTTTCTTGCTTATTGGATGTTTCTTCAGAGAAAAAGTCTCTAGTAATCTCAGAAGTGTCTCAATGTTGGAGATTCCAACAATGTCTCACATAGTGATCAGATTTGTCAATTTGATGGGCAAGACATCAAGGTGACATTTTTAGAATCACATTTTTTAAATATATTTTGGCTACATTATGCACGCAAATTTTACAGCTCTGTTTTTTTTTTTTATACTATATATCAACAGCTGTCTCAGTTGTTTCTATTTTTATTTATTTTCAACTTTAGGTTAAACTAAGGCAATGTGGACATTTAACAATTTGAATTTGTTATGTTAAATTAGCTCCGCCAATGCTGCAGAGTTTATCTGTTTGGTCGACCAGTGATTAGATGGTAAGCGAACAATCAGTTCTCAAAGTCAGTGTGTTGAATGCAGGATAAATGGGCAGGAGTAAAGACCTGAGCGACTTTGACAATGCAATGATAAGTCTTTTAACTTAATATGACTAAAGTAGAAACTTTATTAATTAAAATGCACATGGTGAAACAAAGCAAATGTAAGTCATCTGCAAAGAATAACAAAGACTTCAGGGTTGTGTGGGGCTGGGATATCATTGCAAAGATTTTGCTGGGGATATAAAATGAAGCAATATTATGAATATAGCAATGATTTTAATGTGCTTTATATTTGGCCACTTGATTTCCTTAAGAGTACATCATAAATCAAAACAACATCAATATTTTGATAACGTCATATGTGATTTTTAAACATAAAATGCTGTGATTAAATTAAATGAATAGCCTATAATGTGTATGCACGTCTCAGAGTGAACAGGCAAATTTTTCTTTAGGCATATTTGCTATATGGAAAAAAATCTATAATAGAACAGAGTTGCATTTAGGGTGTGTTCACACTTGGCAGGTTTGGTTCGATTAAAATGAATTCTGGTGTGATTGCTCTAATACTGCGGTTCATTTGAACAAGTGTGAACACTGTCACCTAAACATTGGTGCGCACCAAACAAGCGAACCGAGACCGCCTGAAAAGTGGGTCTCGGTACGCTTCCAATCGATCTCTGGTGCGGTTCGATTGATATATGAACGCAAAATGGACCAAAGATGTCTAAACTGACCAAAAACAGAAGTAATATGCCTAATACTGACCTCAAGCATACCTGGTACTTCTCATCATAGGAGCTATGTTGCCCATTACAGTTCGGTACAGGCGTCGGAACTGCTGTCCTTGCAGCATATCTTCGTTTGTGTGTGCAACGGAGGAATTCCTGCCGCTGTTTTGACTCCTTTACACATTTTATTAACCCTTCATTTGTTCTCAGCTGGTAAAAATACCACCATATATACATGTATAAATATAACCAGCGTATTTCGCCAGCAGCCAGCATTGCTTTGGATGTTTGGTAAGTTCAGTCAAAAAATATACGTCATAAAAGCTGTCCAATCAGGTCATGACGTTTCCCTGATGCCTTTGGTTTTGGATCGTTAGCTTCAGTGTTAAAAATGACAGTGTGAACGCTAAACGAACCAGGACTAAATGTATAATTTTAATTTTTGATCTGGACCAAGAGGACCCACCCTTAAATAATGGGCTTTTCATTTAGTTTTGACACACTTCCAGTTTAAGCCCCACTTCCGTTTATTTCTGAATACAGATACTGCTCATTTTGCAATTGCAACAGATACAGATAATAGCTTTGCTGCACAGCCCTAATCTCTGACGACAGGGCTGAAAAGGGAAATTACTACCAATGATAATATGAACATCTACTCAGCAGCACCTGGTGTGTTACATTTATACAAGTTATGCATGTGGTTGAAGCAGACAGCCTATCTATACAGAACAATACTATGATGCTCCTGTTATAATTAAAAAAGCATCAAAACAAGACAAAAACTTACACACTAGTAGTTTAAACTTCATTAGCTTCATTGATAATAATGGAATAATTGTGACAAAGGGTTTAGAGAAAAAAAAAAACATTTGTGACTGCGAGACATATAAACGTTTCATTTGTGTGTATTTGCCTGCCAGTAGGAGAGGGAAAAACTGGTGCTGGTTGGTGTGCAGAATAAGACTTTCACGAAGGATACTTGAATACCCCTTTTTCTCTCTCTAATTTCCTTTACCATGCTAATGGTACTGCAATGGCGGGGCTATTGATTAATCTAAGTGTGGCCTGGAGGATAAGAGACTCTGGCAGATGCACAAAAGGCCATTAAACGCGGGGTGGCTGGGGTGGGGGTGCAGTGTGTCAGGGGAAGGGAGGGAGAAATCAGATAATGAATGAAAGAAGAGAGTTGAGGGTAATAAGCACATGGAGAGCGAGACAAGTCTGGGCGAATTGAAGTCAAGTTGACAGCTTTACTTTTTGCATGCACAAGATTGAAGAATGAATATGACAATCATGGATTTCAGAGTGTGTGAAAAACATTCACAATTTCATCAAGAAAATCCAGCCATTATTAGGACCATTAAAGTTGAAGAGTGAAATGTCTGCGCCAGAAGCGCCACCAAATGTAATTGCAAAAATAATGTTTAGGAAGTAGGGTTTCCTAAACACTCCTTTAGTCTTCCATTGCTAGGGAAAAAAAACAAACATCAACAACAACAAAAAAAAACTAACTCCAAACTAACGCGGTTGGTAAAATATTTTAATGAACCAGTTGAAAGAACAGATTAACTTGTATTTGGCATTGGTTCATGTCAATGAACTACACTGCCTGGCCCCCCAAAAAGTTGCATACTCTAATATTGCATTGGACGGCCTTTAGCTTTAAGATTCTCTTATTATTCTTTATGTCTGTGATCATGAGTGTTTTACAGTATTGTAATACCGTATGGTACACAAGCTTGTATGTTAGTTTAAAAACAAAGCTGTTGAACCAAATAAAAATTTGTTCAAAGATTGTAGGTCAGCCTCATGATAGAGCATATGAACTGTCCTATCATAAGAACCTCTTAAGGCTTGCCAAAAATATTCTGAACCGAATCATGTGCTATACAATGAATTTAGTGATTTATGTAGTAGTAACTGTGAATGAACATACTGTCACACAAGAAAAATTTCAGACCTATATCATCATCATATCATCATCATCATCGTATCAATTATGGTGCGCATTTGTTGTGGCATTGTTTCGACAACCTTATGCAACGTCACAGCATTATTTTCATCCAGAGTTGCATTATTTTTTGGCCGATATCTTGTATTGATGACGGGAGAGTCAAATCACTCCGTAAAGTCTTCTCCAGCACATCCCAAAGACTCACAACGGGGTTAAGGTCAGGACTCTCTGGTGGCCAATTGATGTGTGAAAATGATTCCTGATGTTCTCTGTACACTCTTTCACAATTTGAGCATGATGAATCTTGGCATTGTCATGCTGGAATATTCCTGTGCCATTAGGGTAGAAAAAATCCATTGATGGGATAACCTGGTCATTCAGTACATTCAGCTGACTTCATGTTATTGCCTAATAATGTTGCTGAGCCTCGACCTGAGCAACTGAAGTAACCCCAGATCTTAACACTGCCTCCAGAGGATTGTATAGTGGGCACTATGCATGACGGGTGAATCGCTTCATGTGCTTCCCTTCTTACACTGATTTGCCTCTTGCTTTGGAATAGGGAAATTCTGGACTCATCAGACCACATGACCTTTTTCCAACGCTCATTCAATATTTCTTTCCGACCACATTTCTTCCGTGAAGCTGACGGTTCACCACTATGCTTCCAGGTTTTAATAATGCGTTGGGCAGTTCTTAACCCAATTACATTGATTTCAGCAATCTCCTTAGTTGTTTTCGTCGCTTGATGCAGGCCAATAATTTGCCCATTCTGAAACACAGTAACATCTTTTCCACGACCACAGCATATGTCTCTAACATGGTTGTTTAAGAAATGAGATGCTACACACTGCATCAGTTAGGGTTAAAAGAGTTATTGTAGCTGAAACATATTAATCACTGCAATAATGATCCAATTATACACTCTTAAGTATCTGCTTATTTAAATCCAAAAGGCGACTTTTTGTGCCAGGCAGTGTTTTTTACGTAATTGATTCACTGATTTACTAAATTTGCTTTCTTTTACCTAGATCCTTATAATATTGGCACAGGACTATCATTATAACATAATATAATAGTATGACATATTGTATATTATATTAATTAGAACAGTCCTTTCCAAAAACATTTTTATTGATTAAAATCAACTTACAAATAAGTTAAAATGTTTTACAAATAAGTATCTGTCAAGTTCTATAATTTGCATGAACAAAATGTGTGAATGTTGCTAAATTTATTCACGGACCGTTGAATCTGGATTTGCAAATAGCCACATATGTGAGCATCGCTTTGGATGAGTGTGGGCTTTTTTGAGACTTTCCTGCCAGGTTTCGATTTACAATTTTATATTTAGTTTAGTTTATTTTAAATTTAACTATGTCTCCATCCAAGGTTTTTTATTGTGTAGTGGATCAAAAAGTTTACAGATAAAGCTGATGGAAACGCAAATTATTTCTAAAATTTCACGTGTCGCCATAATATTTTTCCGTTTAACTCTAGGGCATAAACTCTATGTCGATACTTCAAATGCTGCGAAAAACTGGTTTAGAAACACTTTTTGATGAGAAAATGGGCATTTATGGAAAAATATTGTATCACATGACAGAATTTACCCCAATCGTTAGCATGTGTTAATTATTAGGATGTCATACATCCTTGAAAGCTCATTTATTGTATGTGAAGCATTACTCACACTGTTATGGATTGGTATTAATGGCACATCTGCTCAGATCCGATGCTGCAAACACATCTATGTCATGATGCTTCCAGAAGTGCTAACACAAATATCTCAATGCACCAATCATCAACAAGTGCACGGAGAACAGATGAATGGCCACTCTTTGTGAAAAATGTAATCATGGTAGCTTTTTATTAAAGTTTCTTTTCCACACCATTCAAAATAATAGACGTTGTCATGGAATTAGCCCACAATACAAAAAACATATAATTTCTCTGCACAAATTTTAAATTTTAAATTAAAAAATAATTATAACACAATATAGGAGAAAAACTTCAGTGTGCTTTTTTGGAACACTAATATTTAGCCCAATTCTATTAAAATTATTTTCTTTTTTAAAACTTTTTTAATTTATTTAAGTGAGAAGTATTTGTGTGGGCAATTGGAGAAATATTTGTGCCCTCACTTTATATTTAGGAATTGTGCTGTGCATTTATGAATTGGATTTTGTAAATATAATCTTTTTGAGGTCATTCTGGCTCTGTAGTTAGTTCAATGATGCAATTTTCTCAATTAGCTCAAATATAAAAGTCTGTTGACTGGCTCATGGCCAGTGTTTTCAGTGGAGGATGCATTAATCTGCAAATCAAACATCTTTAACAAACCCGCTGAGATATCTATTTGTGTGAAGTTACAAGATTGCACTTTAAAACAAGTAAATAGTGAAAATCAGACAGGAAATGCTCATAAAAGAAAAGGATGCAGTGAACTCAGCAGACGCTTGTGTTGACATGAAGTGTACCAGTGGGTAGATGTGCTTGTGCATTTGGTGTAGAATATACTCCACCGTTATATACCCTAAATCTGTGACCTGCACAGGACGGGGGCAGCAGGGACACAAGCGTTCACAAATTTTAAGGTTGTCCAGAAAAAGTGGAGAAATTTGAATAATTAAATTAAAATCGTTAAAACAAAATGTAAATCTCATAATCTTGTATCTTGTAACAATCTCACAATAACAGTAATAATGTGTTATTATGAGATTTATTTGTAAATCTCAGGTGTAAGAAGTATGCCTTTAAGAGCATGTGCTACAGTAGATCGGGGGCGGATTCCAATCGCAAGTGATCCTCCCTATGCCCTATACTCACTCCAAAGTGCAGAGGCCTTGAAGTGGGTACTCTGATGGAATGTACCCTTCACTAACAGTCTTGTGGAAGGGCCCTCTGAAAAAAAAAATATATTTTTCACCTTCGTTTTGAACGAGCTTTCGAGTTGCATCCCCTCCCGCAGCAATGCCCTTCAAGGAAGCAAAAAATGCAGTTTTGAATTCGCCCAAGCCCGGAGCATTTAAGTGCCATTACTAACGAGTAACAGGTTAGATAAAAGTCCACTCCATGTATTGTGTTGTAAGTTCATCAAAAGAATAATACTCAATTGCTACCACATTTCCGACATAGTGCAGTGTTGACAGATTTATTATTTATAATGCGAGCGGTCACGTCAGTTTCAGTGATAGACATTCAATTTGTCTATTACAGAATATTGACATAAACTGAAGGAGCAGTCTGGCTCACCCAAAGCCAGTTTGGTTTTGTTAAAACTAATAAGCAATTAGACTAATCACGGTCCATGGTATTACCATTTTTTGGACATGTAGGCCACCATAATAACCATTCAAAACCATCTTGACAGCATCATCATTGTACCATGGTTTCGCCATATTATTGGGTTAAGCTCCTGTATATTTATAAATATTAATGACAGAATACAGAAAAGAGCATAATATGAATATTAAAATAAATGAAGAGAAAGCAATATAAGAAGTGTCAAATAAAATAAAGGTGATGACAAGGTCAGAGTGGAAGCAGCAAAGATGAAAGGATAAAGTGAGGTAGCAGAGATAAGAGAAAGTGAAAGGAGTGATGAAACAAGAAATACATAAGAGACCTGCAGCTAAAACAATACACTGTGCTGTTACCAGGGTAATGCCATGGTACTGAATGATTGATCAGTTTCATATTTCATATTTCTCTATACCATGGTGGACACATATCATAAACATGGGGTTATCACAGACCATGTCTGAAAATAAATAATGAAACAAGTATAATACCATGGTGCTTTTTGTGAGAAATATAACAGAATAGGTTATAAAAAAGCAAATTAATTAGTTAAGTATTTATAATTACTACTTATTTAAATTTTGTTAAAAATGTACCCTTTTTTTTCCTTCTGCCTCTGTTCCTGCTAAGGTCTGTGTACGTCACGTCACTGAATTCTGATGAGATCCATAAATAAGGATGGGAATGCAGGCTGTGGTCGATGGGACCACACGAAGGGACAGGTCATGAGGCATCCCACCTGCTGTCACCTCAACAAACACAACACCAGCTCCTGAGCTGCACCGTGGCGTGACTGAGCATAGTTTGTTAAGATTTATACATCTCAAGACGCTCCCAGTACGGCTAAACACACACACACACATATTTTGTTCATATGACCTTTTTCCCCCATACACTGCTACTTAATCTGCTGGAAGCCACCCACATGACAAGTCCTAAAAATGCTGTCATATATACTCGACTCAGCTTGGTGTTCACAGAGTTCATAATGTCTCACACACACACATACATGCGCACACCCAAACACACAAGACAACGGCACAGACATCTCATTTCCCCCTGGTATAAAGCCGTGACTCACTGCTGTCTGGTACTGTATCTCTAGCACTGGCACAGGGGGTGATATCATGACTGTGATTGCTAACTGACATCACATGCTAATAGCTAATGGTTCTATGAAACACAGTCCACTAGTCAATAAATCAGCATAAGTGTGCTGATATTTGAACCTGCCCATAAAAAGAAAAAAAAGAAAAAAACAAACAAAGGAAAAATAGGAACAGGGCAATTACTGCAGCGTGCTTTTGTGTATGTGGGCAGTATTTTAGTGAAATAAGATATTATTGAAAATAGTTATTCCAAAAACTAGGAGTATGTATTTTAAAATAAATTCATTTATAAATTCATTCACCCATCCCACAGATGGAACCATTCAAGGACACGTTCATACTGTAGTCCAAAAGAAACAAAGTTTTGTTCACGAGGCAGCAACAATAAGCACTTTACAAGAACAAATAGTATCTGGATTTGGAAGTTAAGGTTTGTGGCATCAAATCTTTGAAAGATATTCTAGACATTTGTTGGAGGCAGCTATAATCAAGTATAGGGTATCATGGTCTTCAGGGGCGGCTGTGGCTCAGGTGGTAGAGTGGGTCAGCCACTAATCGCAGGGTTGGCGGTTCGATTCCCGGCCCACGCGACTCCACATGCTGAAGTCTCTCCTTGGGCAAGACACTGAACCCCAAGGCTAGCACCTTGCATGGCAGCTATGTCACCATTGGTGTATGAATGTGTGTGTGTGTGTGTGTGTGTGTGTGTGTGTGTGTGTGTGTGTGTGTGTGTGTGTGTGTGTGTGTGTGTGTGTGTGTGTGTGTGTGTGTGTGTGTGTGTGTGTGTGTGTGTGAATGGGTGAATGAGTCACAAAAAAGCATGTAAAGCACTTTGAATACCGTTAAGTTTAAAAAGGCGTTATGTAAGTGTGGACCATTTACCATGGTCTTAATCACTGATCATCATAGATCAGCAGTAGGCAGCTGGTTTGGACTAAAGGTCACATTATATTTTTTCCCCACATAGCGCATGCATGTTCTTCTGTAGTTAATAAAGTCCTGAATGAACTTTATACTGCTTTAATAACAGATATTGGGATAGTATAAAAGGGAGCACACACTCACTGGTTCCAGATGTCATGAAAAATGTGAAAATATCAGGGAATATTAAAAAATTAAAAGTCTATAATTAATATATATTGTTTTTCTCTACTATAAATATTTAATGAGCATGACATTTCTTATGTGTAGATTCACTCTGAACCCCACACACCCTGCACACTCTCTCTATGAACTGTTGCCCTCTGGCCGGTGCTATAGAGCACTGAGCGCCAGGACATCCAGGCACAAGAACAGTTTTTACTCTCAGGCAATTTTCCTCATGAACAGTTAAACTGCCTCAAGACTCCCCTATAGTGCAATAATGTATATACATATCTAATTTACATATGTAAATTCACATATTTAATTCAATAATTGTACATACCCCTACCTTGCACATACATTACCACTTGTACACTCTGTTATATTTCCAATTATTTGTATGTCTATTTATACTCTTACCTTGTTTTATATTCTGTGTCTCACTCTATTTTTCTGTATGCACTTGTTTCTCCTATCACCAAAAAACAAATTCCTTGTGTACGTGAGAACACTTGGTGTGATGAAGAGGAGGGTGGGGCCGGGGTGTGAAGACACACAGTTGGCCCTGATTTGGGCTAATCAGCCGAGAGGGGGATAAAGATGAGCCGGAGACACCAGTTCAAGAGAGAGAGAGAGAGAGAGAGAGAGAGAGAGAGAGAGAGAGAGATGCATGCGGCCATGCTGCATGTTTGTTTATGTTGGTTTTAAATTTACCATTAAAGATTATGTTTACTGTTCAGCCAGTTCCTGCCTCCTCCTGGCCCATTCTTATACTGTTAAAGTGGTGCCAAAAACCGAAGAGGGATGCACTGTTGCAGCCACGACCATCTGGCTGGGGACAGAGCGGTCACTGCCGGCTGCCGAGAGCCAAAGAAGTCACGGCCATCTCCCGAAGAAGAGGAAGAGCGGTTCTGTCCGCCAGGGGCCGGAGGACTTGCTGCCGTCTGCTGGGAGAGGAGCGAGCCGGCGTCCACCAGAGAGCGGAAGAGTGGTTGAGGAGCGGGCAACAACGTGTCCGGTAGCCAGGGAACAAGTTTTTCTCTCACTCCGTTCTCTCGGATGGAGGAGTGTGATGAGGAGGTAAGCAGAGATGGGCCGTGAGGACACGTGACCGGCCCTGAATCGGGCTAATCAGCTGGGAGGGGGATAAAGATGAGCTGGAGACGCCAGTTAGAGAGAAAGAGACATACGTGGCCTTGCTGCACGTTTGTTTATGTTGGTTTTCAGTGTACCATTAAAGTTTATGTTTACTGTTCAGCCGGATCCCACCTCCTCTTTGCCCGTCCTTATACTGTTACACTTGGCAATAAAGCTTATTCTGATTCTGATAAAACTTGCTCGCAATCCATAATTATGTCTTATAATTGGTCATTGAATTGTCCTTTTGAGTCAGTTATTTTGTGTCTTTTTTCCATTATTGCCATGATTGAGGAAAAGAACTGGGCTGCCCTATCACTCACCGATTCAGTTTCAGATGAAAAGTGCTTACAAGCGTGTATGCGCGTATTCACGTTCGGAATTCCAACATTGTGCGGGTTAGATGACTCTTCCACTGGCAGTGTGTTTGACAAAACAAATGTAGAGTGTGGCTCGAACAGTAGATGGGCTATTTGGCAGCTGTTTTTAGCTATGGATCACAATTTATTGTGCTTTGGAAGCCCAAACTTTAGCAAGCCAAAAAAGCGACTGTACTCTGGAAACAAGCCCCAAAAAAACAGATTTGCAAATAGTTTTTTTAAATGCATGTAAACGTTGTCAAAGTCTTGACTGTTTAAAAGATATATATGAAATCATAAAAGCCTCAGCAATGTCAAATGATGTCCACACAGCAAACTAATAACAAACTTCTAACCACAGGTGGGGAGCTGTAGTTCCAACCACACAACTTTGCGATGATGTTCGTTGGAACTACTGTTTTCGGGAAATCGTTGAACGATGTAACTTGCAGCCATAGTTGACAATGCTTTTGGGAAATGCACCCCAGAACTGTCTGACATAATTTTGCTCTCAGGTATAAAGCATCTGTTGCTGAAAGCTAGCAAAGTTACTCAGAGCGCATTGTCTGTGTGATCTAAACACAATCATTTATTACATTTATTAAAAGAGTTACAATGGCATCAAATTCCATTTTGCATCAATTTCCCCAAAAATGACGACTTTGTTCTCTTAAACACATGGGATGGAAACAAACTAAGCATGAAATTCGCAACTTGGATAGAAAAATAGTTAATGTGGACCAGACTTTATGCCAATAATCAAAACTCTGGCTCTGCTATGAAAACAAAATGTTGGCAAATGAGTTCCTGTCCAACCCACCATAACTAACAAATACTAACTAAATGCCATGCAATTTCTGGCATTGTATGTTATACTTCTACTAAAACTTTAGGCCATGTCCATATTAATCCGGTGAAGTTTGAAAACTCAATTTTCAGATTCATAAAGTTGAACGAAATTCTCAGTTTTTAGCATCGTTCCAGTGTGGATGAGAGTTGTAAATGTAGGGGAATTAATGCATTTTCAAACGGAAACGTGTTGTGTTGATTTGGCATTAATGTTGTCTATCATTGTGATGCCAAAATTGTACAATAACCCAAGTGCCATTTGATCTGCAGTCACATTTCAGTCACTTGTAAGGTGCTCTATGAAGCTTGGTCTCTAACAGAGCAAATTAATTCTGCTCTCCGGCTCCCAGAAGCCCCCAATGGTCAAGAGCAGATTGTTTCTCATTTGGCTGAGTGGTAACACAGCGGCTTGTTAAAGTCCAAGTTTAAATACATAATTTCTGGGAATGAAAGGAGCAAAGAAAAAAATGGCCCACCACACCATTTTTTTCTCCACCCCCCTTTGCTTTTTTCTCACTTCATCCTGCTGCTTTCCTGGACAAAAGACAGAGCGTGAAACATATGCAGTCATTTCACAGCTTCCTCATGTCTTTTCTCTGCTCCCATCTTTTTCTATTCATCACGCACATCTCTCTCCAGAAAAAAATGCAATTATTAGCAAATGCTAATTAAATGCACACATAGCCATATTATTGCAACTATTCTATTTTAGCTTTCTACATAACACCAGAACATATGTTTGCAGAAGTGAATTGCTTTTTATATTTTATCTGAAGCAATAACGGGCATACATTTTTATTACAGGCTTAACTGTCCAAATACTTTCTAGGGCCACAGTAAATGTCTGATCATTTCTTTCTCCCATCTTCAAGGAAAGGAAAAATTACAAATATCATCACTCAGTGGGTGTGCAAGTATGCAGTTCCCTATTTTAATTATTCTAAACTTTTGTTGCTCTTTGAGTGGTCTCTTAAATGTCAGTGCTTTTTAAAGCTCCACAGTACCGTATGCCTCTGCATCTCAGCTCAGTCAATTACAACTGAGCAGAAATATTGATTAATTGAATTTCTCAGTCCATTCATCTGAGCCATACCAATTATTTCTACTCTATAATTATGTACTGTACAAGTCAGTGTGATGCCACGCATTGCTGTGGTTTTGACCAAGTTGTTGTTTTTGTGGTTTAATTTGGTTTCAATAGCTGGATCATGGAACAGACTATTACTTAAGGTACAGTTTTGAAGTTTTATTATTGGAATTTAGATATGACTTCATGGATGCAGAAAAATGTGTATTGATCTCTTAATATAGCTCTAAGATTTTCAGTTCAATTTCCACTAAGCTCTTATAAGAGATTGCTTTATTTGTGTCAAAGCAGTCACAAATGAATCCAAAATAAGTCTCCAAAATAGACAGTTCTCTAGACTATTCTACATTATACTTAACTGAGAATTAACATCATGGTCCATAGTAAGCTTTTACCTATTATCTGTGTTTTTTGTGTATGTTCTGTTTTTGTTAAAAATATGTATTATGTACAGATTGTTTATTCTTTATACAGTGCATATTCTGTATATAATTTTTTTTATTATTAGTGGTGATTTCTAAGGCAAGTGTCACTATTATTAATCATATTAGCCACCCTGAAAATCCTTGCAACCACCTAGCAATGCCTTAGCAACCAACTAGAACTACTTAGTAACAGCACAGCAACGTGCTAACAACATTCTAACAACATCTAACAACCTAACAACTAAAACAATCTAGCAATGACATAACAATGCCTTGGCAACCACCTAGAACACCCTTGCAACATGCTGACAACCAACCAAAACACCCTTGCAAATGCATAGCAATGCCCTCGAAAAAACCTACAACACCCTAGCAACTGCATAGCAACATGATACAACCAACCAAACACCCTAGCAACCATATAACAACTGCACCCTAGCAACTGCAAAGCAAAATGCTAACAATCACTGAAATCCCATAGCAACCACTTAAAACACTCTAGTAACTGCACAGCAACATGCTAATTACCATCAAGAAAACTACAGCATGGAAAAGCATTGGTCTCTAACCCAAGAAATTGCTAATTGAGGGTACTATTATTGGAGTTATGTTTGTACACTTGCAACTGAATCCAACACACTCTATTTCACAGTGTTCATGTTACTGTGCATTTACATAGGTAATTACTGAGTAAAACTATTGAACTATATCTATTTACTATGTAATTATTTTGTTGAGGTGCTTGTACTTACATATTGTTAATGCTATAATAGGAACGTGTAATAGGTTTAACAAAGACATGGTAAAATAAAGTGTTACCTTTTTTATCATTATTAATTTAAAATAGTAATGACTAAGGGACATCATCCACTAACTGAAAGCACATAATTGTTTCCATGCCACATTTTAGCATCAGATCTTATGCAGCTCTGAGGCATCCATCGCTTAACAAGGTCTGTTCCACCTGCCACCTCCTCATTCCTCAGCAGAATGAATGGCTTCTTACACCGCGCTCCCCATGCCGAGCCGGCACTTTCATCTATCTGAAGCCCCCTCTCTGTGATACACTATGTGAGCGCACATATGAGGCACAGCTGAAATGTGGCCCTGCAAAAGATGGATGAGTTTTCCACCTCGATGTGATGGACCTCAATATGGTCTTTGCTGCAAGCTGATATGAGCTTGCTTTGGGATGATACGGTTTGTTTCAGAGAAGTAGAGGTCTCAGAGAACTAAAATAAGTTTGGTACACCACTGAGTAATAGTTATTTTGGAAATTTAGTTGAGGAAAAAGATGTGTAGTGTTGTGAAGTATGGCATCTTTCCTCTACACGAATGTAGTAAAAGGTTGCACTTATAAATGTAGACACTTGATTAATTTGTACTATCATTTATACAGACCACTGAGTGCTATATATCAGTGGTCCTCAACTAGTTTAGCTTCAGGGAGCAGATTTTATATTGAACATCATGTGGTGACCTGACACGATTTATAGAAAACGTTTTTCTCTCCTTTAAAAGTTTGAACAGACCTATTGCATTTCAAAATTCTCAACCAGATATCCAACAGTATACATGTAGCTATACAAATTATAAAGCAAGTCTATCTTTTTAATAAACATTATGCATTGTATGCCTTACTTTAACCCTTTGATATGTAATAGGAATAAATTCAAGTATTCCAAGACGCCTCAATGTGAGAACTATTATTTGGTTGATGTACAGGGCTTTCACTTCAGCAGGGAGGCAGCATACATCATCTGAGACTATGGGACATATATTATCTAGTTTTCAACTGTCTCCAGAACTCCGACTGACTTCTTATTGAGCAAATCAGTTTCCAAAGGACATGTCTAGTTTCATTCCGATGAGTAGGGGGGACACAACTGGACTCATGCAGAGACCTGGCAATGGAACAAAATCACATCGGCACACTGTAACCCCAAAGTATGCTGTATTCTTGTAGAAAATGAAACATGGTTGCAACAATATTCTAAACCCTGCTAAAAAGAGCATCATAGCTGCTCACCAGCATATATTTTGTTGTGTGCATTGGCTGATTAGTCCCCACCACAGACAACTGATGGTTCAGATGTCTAAACAAATAAGAATGCATTAGTTGACCAGCTTAACCAGCAGATTGATCACAATATGAGTTTGCGACAGTAGGTCGAAAGTTCTGCAGCTAAAATCTGCCTGTGAATACTGAAATTAGAACCACTGCCCCAAGTGGCTGAAGCTACACAGCAAAAAAATAAAATAATAATAATAAAATATTAATAATTTTCTTACTGAGCATTTTTGTCTTTTTTCATAAAAAAATATCCAAAACATTCTTAAAACAAGAAAAATTGACTTGAGAAGCAAAATGACAAGATTTTTTGTTTTCACATTTAAATATTTGCCAATGAAATAAAAAGTTGATTCAAAGGGAAGACAAGTTGAATTTTATGAATGCCAAGATGAATGCCAATGATGTTTAGATATTTTAACAGAAAATAAGACAAAAATATTGGAGTGTGGAAGTGTTGTTGATACATTTTTGGGTGAAATGTCAACACGGTGGTGCCAAAAGCCAGTTGTATTTTTAGTTGTAAATGATGTAATACAGTCAAAAGTAATGCATATTTTATTAACTCTACTCCCTGACCCAAACCTCAACATTTACCACTGTTTAAGTGACCGCCATAACTTTCTGGTTACCACAGGACCATAACCCATGTGTCGGAGATTGCTTGCGCAATGCACTACCAGAAGGGATACAGGGAAAGTTAAACACGTGATGCAAAAATGTGAATGGGGTCGATTTCAGTGTACCTAACAATTCAGAACCAGCATTATGATTTCCCAGGTGATAATGTTGTAACCACCATAGTTAGACCAACTTCACCAACAAGACCAAGCTTGTCAACCAGTTACCAGCTAAATTTAAAAGGGTAACAGTATAACTATGCTTGTAGTATAGCTAGACCAGCACTAACTAGCACAAACCAGAACTAAAAATTAACTTAAATTTAACTTTTCACCAGGGAAGTGTTTATGAAACTGCGTTTACAATGAAAATGACCCACAAGGAAAGGAAGCCACAGAAGCAGTTGTCGACACTTACATGCTGCCACTGATCTCTTATGAGTGGCCTGTAGCGCAAGAAGTACTTCAGTGGGAAGGACTCCACATCGGGCCACGTTGAGGGGCTGTTCCAGGTCACCTCCAATCTTCGTGCATTGTTGGCAATCGGTTTGGCCACCACCTTCTCAGGAGGATCTGGTTTCACTGTTGGACCAAAGGGATGTCAATGTAAGCTCAAGACTAATCAAAAGAATCTTCAGGAACAGAATCCGTCCATCCATCCATCCATCCGTCCATCCATCCGTCCATCCATCCATCCATCCATCCATCCATCCAATCCACTTATCCTATGTATCCACTTATCCTATCCCAGCTACCTTGGGCCAAAGGCAGTAAAACACCCCGAACAGGTGCCCAGTCCACCATAGTGCTAACCTAGGATCTTCATGTTGTGTGGCGACAGTGCTAATCACTGCAGAACCGTGCCCCAAAATGAAAATTCTGTTTGGATTGGGGTTAAAAGATGGGTGAGCCATAGAAAAAGTACACCTAATGTTGACTGCTAGAGGTACAGTATATTAGTTATGACAATGCACAGTGCAACAAGGATAGAGTTTAAAAAGTGAATAACAGACAAAACTACTCTTGAAAAATTCCACAAGCAAAAGCTGTAATCGAAAAAGACATGAATGATGAATAGTGTTGAGATTTGCTCTTTATAATCCTCTGATCGTCCATCTGAGCAGAAAATCGTTTTGACATAATACACACGTCTCTTCAAGAAGCCACACTGTGAAATTTCTCCAGATGTCCATTAAGCAAATGTGTCCCTTGAAAATACGGAAAGCATTTTTGGAGCAAAGGATTATGGAGGGAAAAAAAACAGAGTGCAACAGGGTGGCCTTTTTCTTCTTCTTGAGCTGCTTTGGCCTGCGTTCGTTCTGTTTGCTCTGCTGTTTTAGATTCCCTCACACAAAAACACACACACAAAAGAAGACAAAGAGATGGTTCTGAGTGCTGCTCGCTTTACTATTCCAAGCGGACACAAAGTGCATTCAGGATTTATAACTCAGGCCTTGACCTGGCTTGAGCAAAACACTCTTCATGACTTTGACACTGTAGCTATACTTAAGATGTTGTCTAATCAAATACAATTTTTTAAATGTGGAAAATCCAGCTTTAACCAACCTATGGTCGATAGCACCCTTACAAGAAATTTAGAGTTTTTGCAAACTAGCTGCAAACTTTCCACTCATTATTTTCACATACAAATGAGCTTGTGATTCTCTGCAAATGTTTGCCAGAAGTTTGCACCGGTAGTGGTTAACCTGCTGCAAACCTTTGGCAACAATAGACAATTTGCAGCAAGTTTGATGCAATGCTCTTTTTTCATGTGAAAATAATCAGTGGCGAATTTGCGGCAAATTTGAGAGGAGTTCTGGGTACTTGTCCTAGACAGTTAAGGCCAGCAAACCACCTCATACTGGTTTGGTGGTTTGTTTGTTTTTTTCCACCAGGGAGCAATGCATGCTAACATAGATGCAGATGAAAAAAAAAAAAACATGTTCATTGTAAAATATTACATTTAATTCTCATTGAATCGTGTGTTGTGGTCAATACGTAATAGTCTTCATGCTCCAGTTCCCTACTAAATCAATTTCAAATCAAATTCTTTGATGTAGTTTTATCAAATGTTGCCTACTTGCCACTGAAATGTATGCTAATCATATGTTGCTTTACACATGAAATCAAATAGCTGTTACATGCCAAACGCATTTTAAAAAGGAATCCATTTTCTATGAAAATATACCCTAGAATCAAAAAGGAAATATTTTCATGTCAATCCAGTGATCCAGATTGCATTAGCATTTTTATTACTATCAAGCACATATGTAGCCATGCATGTAAGATCTTCATTTAGTTGCCAGCAGCCACTGTAAATCCTCCAACACCAACTAGCCAATATATATAAGATATTTTCTCCACTATTTGTGGGTGACTGTAAACATTTCCCAGTAAATTTCAATATAGCCTTACATGATTTTATATACTTGCAGTTTGGTATACTTTTCACAAACTTTATTTAATATTGATGTGTGTACAATTAAATTATTTAAATGCTGACATGTGGAGGTTAAACTACACAAAACATTTCCTGTGTTGAAAATTAATCCACGTTTATATTTAATTAATTGCAGGCCATCGTGTCAATAGCGGGGTTTCTACTATTGGGCCAGTATTAGCCAGAGCTATCAACAGGTCAGCCGGGCCTAATAGCCTCTGACATCGAGCCGTGAGACCAAAATCGTTCTGCATTCTCACCATTGGGCCAATAGCCTCGCATTGCCCTAAAACCCGTCCTCAATACGATGCTCTGGTGACAACTTCACACACCCTGTCCATTTCACAAGCAAGAGGGATGCTCAAGCTGAGGTATTAGACAATGGATATTTGCTAGCCCTCTAACTGAACATGGTGGAAACGGAAGCTGCCACTTATTTGCTTATTTTGGTCTTTGCTTGATGTTCTTTGGCCCAAGGGTAATCGCCGACCAAAGGTGCTTTGTCTTTGGCCCCAAGGAAGCCCAGAGGTGGCACCATGAATGCCCTGGAAGTGACAGTGGGTTACTGACACTTCCTGCTGTCAAACCAAAACAACCGTACCTATAGAAGACTCCTCAAAGCTGATGGCGGAGGAAGCTCGACCCAGTGAGTTTACAGCTGTGACATTGACTCGGTACGGAAAGCTGGAGAACATTTCTGGAAACTTCACGTGACATCTGTTCTTATGAAGCTCATCTCTCTTCACCTCCAAGGGCTTTTGGTTGTGTCTGAAAACAACAAAATAGAGTCAAGTAAAAGATCTAGCAACCTCTGAAACAGTTTTGCACCATAACATAGTTATTTAAAATGTCATACTCGGTGTCCAATGGAAAAAATAAAGTTATACAGGACAGAAACAACATGAAGGTGAGTAAATGATGACATCATTTTCATTTTTGATGGGAACTAACCCTTCAACTGTAAAGCTAATGTATTGTGTGGACAATCAAACATCTTTTTCCCATGACCTTTAAACCCTCTGGTTTCAGCTCTGTGCATGCATAGAAAAATGCACGTATTGGGCCTTGATTAAGCAAATTGTCATAAAGTAATCATTGACTGGCATGTAATTAAGGTATAGCTCAGATCTTTAAAGGCTTATAAATCCTTAAACTCTCCAATGTTCAAGATTTAATGAGTGATTAATTCCTCTAAATTCGATCAACATAGGGGTTAATAAAGGTCAATGTTATCTGATTAAAGGTGATGTAAGCTATTTAATTTTTCTAACATTTGCAAGACTTAGTCACTTAATTAATTAACCGTCCCAATCTTTCAGTCACACACCCTCACTACAAAACCCTGCCTCCAAAAAGATGTCAGCCAACTGGATGTCAGCAAACCTAAACCTGTAAAATGACTAGGCAGAGATCATTTCTGATTTTCAAGTGTAGTGCTGTCACAGAGACAGATGCGATTTCTCAGGACACCTTTTTAAATGATATGTCAGGTTGTAGGGACACTTTTTCCATGTTTTTTCCAAATAAAATCCAATACAGCAACTTTAAAATCTCTCCTTTTCTCCCCAATTTGGAAGGTCCTTGTGGTGGTGTAGTGACTCGTCGTTGAGCTCGTTACCGCGGAGACATAGTGCATGTGGAGGCTTCACACTATTCTCCGCGGCATCCACAACTCTGCTGAATCTTTCTGCACTGGTTTAGTTCCAATCAAGAAAACTGCCTAGGACTTATTTGAAAAAGTTTTTTTTTTTTTAATAATCTTCTTGAGGCAAAGTTGTTCAGAATTAATAGATTGATCATATGGTATGAAAAATGTGTGTCTGTGTGAAACACAGCCATATATACAATCAGGGTTGGGGAGTAACGGAATACATAATGGGATTATGTATTTAAAATACAAAATATAAGTAACTGTATTAGACTACAGTTACAATTTAAATTGGTAATTAGAATACAGTTACATTAAAAATTTACTTTGAAGAGATGACTTTTTATTGTCATTTGTTTCATTTAATATTTAGTCCTTTCAGATGAAAAACATTTATGCATAGAAATGATGCGATCCAAAGTGCATTTGAACAGCGGTGAAACACTTTCTTATGATGTGTTATATTCATACAAGCTGACAGAGAAGTACGTTTGAAGTAAGTTTGGAGCAGAAGAAATAGAAATAAACCTTGTGTAAATGGTATTTCTGGACCATTTTACATGCACATGTTACCAGACACGATCATATTTTTTATCCAGAAAATTCACATTAGATCATAATTTCTTTTTTCTAGAAAGACCTTTGATATTAGGGCAAAAATCACATTCTTGATAATAATTTTTGTATTGTTTTCCTGTAAAAATATCTAAAAAACCTTAAAACAAGATCAACTTGACTTATCTTGTTTTAGAAACAACACTGCATAAGATATTTTTTCTGAGAATTTATTTTTAATTCTTTTAAAAAAATTGCAGAGCAAAAATTTGTCAGTAAGAAAAGTTATTCATCATGACGCAAGGAATCGCAGGAATAAAATAATAATTTTGTTTGTAGCACATACGTTTCAAGAGTTATGGCTCAAAATTGACATATCTTGGTTTTCTTCACTATAGCGCCACCTATTGGTCCATCGGCCGATTCCATGCATAAGGCTAGCCAGCAGGAGTACTAACATTTCCCAAAGTTTAAAGTCTCTAGGCCTTAGGGTTTGGTCTGCACAGTAATTTTTAGGGCAGAAAAATAATAATAAATGGAGCAGTGATGATTGGGGTTCAAGCATCATAGGGCCTTTAAGTGCATGTGTCACAGTGTTAAAGCTTTATTCAGATAGCTTGTAAGAACCTAAAATAGAGCTAAAGCAATATAATTTTATTTTTTTATTTATTTTATTATGATATTTATGATGGTTTGGTCTGCATGAATAAAAATAATAAGCAGCAATTACAGGGCCAAGCAAATAATCAGCATGTAAGGAAATATGATTGGACATTACTGATAATGATTTTAAGAAATGCTGTAACAATTAAATAAATATAAATGGTTAAAAAACAAAATATTTCATGATAAACTTTGACCAATAGTTGGCACTGTCACAGAATTTGTGTGGTGCTGTCAGAGTTTAATGCCAATGAGACACAAAATTCGATGTCAATACAGCAAAGCATCACAAAGACAGCCTCTGATGCATTTTGGCATCTTGCCATCTAATATTTTGAAGTGCTATTCGAGAACCGTTTAGTCTATCAAAAAGCTTTTGATAACCTTTTGTTATGAATGTCCCTAGATGACACATGACACATTTCGAGCGAATTGGATCTTAGGCCTAGGAGTGCGAAAAAGTAGGTTTTCAATGAAATTCAAAATGGCACATAGGAAGTATGGCTAGTTGTGGCAAATTGAGTATCAGTGTACTCGGCACGACCCAAGGAATCTATATAGGCACAACTATTAAAAGACAACAATACCATGAACATTAGATAATATGTCTCTTTTGACCAGTTGTGATCAGATTACAAAGAGAGGGTCTCTGATTTTTGTACTTATATTTAAATATTTCATTAGTGTGTTACTGTATGAATAATGTGTTGCTTAAAGTGCAAAGAAAAAGTATTATAACAAAATAAAAGAATGAAAAAAGCTGGGAATCGTTTCTGTGCTCAACAGTCACAAAATAAATATATTTTTAATTGTCTGTTTTGATAAGTAGTCATGGATGTCAAATTAATAAAAAAATAAGGGTAACAGATTATATCAAATAAAGTTCATGTTTATTGCACCAATAGATAAAAAAAATAATGTGCAGGCTAAAAGATCCATGTTTAAATAGAGCAGAGTCATAGAATGACAAACAATCTTTTAGTAGCGTGTAAAGGTGGTTATAAATGGTATATAGAGGCACTTCTGCTAGTTATGCTCATTCACGAGAACTATTTTGCATCTATTGTGAAAGTTCAAATGTTTTATATTTTTCACATGTGTCATTGGCTAAGTTCTGTTAATGGTTAAATTGTTTTATGGAGCAATAACACATTTTATGGGTATACAAAAGCAACCGTCTATATTTATCCATGATTCTTGGGTTGAGCTTAACAGCATAAAACAGTCAGCATTATCTAAAGTTACAAAGCTAAATTTACTGGTGTCTATTGTTGACCAACATTGCTGACAGGTGCTGCTTTTACAAGCTTTTTACCAATACGTCAGTTTGAAAGTGATTGTGATGAGGAGGAGAGCATGTCCGGGCCAAGAGGATGCACGCCTGGCGCTGAGTTGCCCAATCAGTGGGAGAGAGATAAAAGAGGAGTTAAAGAGGGATTCAAGTTCATTGAGTGTTTATCCGGTTCCCACCTCCTTTCCATTAAGAAGAGACCTTTTACATTGGTGCCAAATACCGGGAGGGGAGGAAGAGCACGTTGTCTGGGAGAACTCACTGCTGCCGTCTGCCAGGAGGTGGAGGAACCGCTGACATCCACCAGGGGACGGATACGCTGCTGCCGACCACCAGAAGGAAGAGGAGCCTGCTGTAATCCATCAGGGGGCGGAGGAGCAGCTGAGGTCAGTGTGGGTGGCGTGCCTGAGAGCCGAAGAAGAGCATTTTCTTTTCTTTTCTCTTTCTCTGCCCTCTTTCTCTCTTTGTCTCTCCCACACTATTTCTCTCTCCCCTCTTCCTCCCCTCATCCTACTTATGTTCCCAGGAGGCGGGGAAGACCAGCCGTCGATGGAATGGCCGGAGGTGGGGCCTGAATCTGGCGGTGGGGGTTAAGTGATGAGGAGGAGGGCGTGGCTGGGCCAAATGGATGAATGCCCAGCGATGAGATACCCAATCAGCAGGAGAGAGATTAAGGAGGAGCCGGAGACACCAGTGAGAGAGATGCACAAGGAGTTGTGTGTGTGAAACAGTGTTTTATGATGTGTTTCAGTTGGACGTGTCTGTGTTGTAATTAAAGTTCGTTGAGTCTTCATTCGGTTCCCGCCTCCCCCTTACATTAAGAGGAGACATTTTACAGCCATTAATAGGTTAATTATTAGAGGGCGGTTTATAGTAAGTAGATAAAACATGCTGCATTTTTTTTACCAGCATGGGAACGCACACTTTGTAAAAAGTGTGTAAACACAGCCAAATACACAACATTAAAACCAACGACAGATGAAGTAAATAACATTTATTATCTCATTACAATGGCAATTGTCAAGGGGTGAGATATATTAGGCTGCAAGTGAACAGTCAGTTCTTGAATTTCATGTGTTGGAATCAGGAAAAATGGGCAAACGTAAGGATCTGAGCGACTTTGAGAAGAGGCAAATTGTGATGGCTAGATGACTGGGTATTCAATGGTTAGTACCTACCAAAAGTGGTCTAAGGAATGACAATAGGTGAACCGGCTGTAGCTGCCTGGTTCAAGAAAGATTGGACTCTTTGACTGATGATTCCCACACTTTATTCGCTTGTCTGTCATCACAGTAAAAAGCACCGTTGAACACCATGTTCGTTGAGAATCAACGTAAAAGCTTGTTCTCCATTCAAACCAGGAGCTTAATCCTTCTAAAGTCCTTGCAAACCATAAGCCTTTGACACCATGACCATATGTGTCTGGGTCTCAGTCATATCGAAATGTTTGGACCGTATGCGCGTTATATCCGCTCACATGAGTGAACTTCAAAATAAAAGACCTCCGTTACCATAACACAAATGACTCAAAATTAAATACCATACAAAAATTAACAAAAATAAATCATTTAAGAACTATATTATTTGCATATTTTTAAAGCAAAGGACATAGTCATTAACACCGGCGACAGGGCTCATTGATGCACATGGGGAGCGAAGGCTAGCCCGTCTGGTCTGATCCCACAGAAGAGCTATTGTAGCACAAATTGCTGAAAAATTTAATGCTGGCCATGATAGAAAGGTGTCAGAACACACAGTGTATTGTAGCTTGCTGCGTATGGGGCTGCGTAGCCGCAGACCAGTCAGAGTGCCCATGATGACCCCTGTTGAAAGTGCATAAAATTGGCACGTGAGCGTCAGAACTGGACAATGGAGCAATGGAAGAGGGTGGTCTGGTCTGATGAATCACATTTTCTTTTAAATCATGTGGACAGTTGGGTGCGCATGCATCGTTTACCTTGGGAAGAGATGGCAGCAGGATGCACTATGGGAAGAAGGATGCCCAGCAGAGGCATTGTGATGCTCTGGGCAAAGTTCTTCTGAGAAACTTGGGTCCTGGCATATATGTGTTTTTACTTTGACACGTACCACCTAAAGATTGGTGCAGACCATGTACACCCCTTAATGGAAATGGTATTCCCTGATAGTAGTGGCCTCTTTCAGCAGGATAATGCACCCTGCCATAAAGCAAACATTTTTCAAGAATGGTTTGAGGAACATGACAAAGAGTTCAAGGTGTTGACTTGGCCTCCAAATTCCCCAGATCTCAGTCCAATCTATGGGATGTGTAGGACCAACAAGTCCAATCCATGGAGGACCCACCTCGCAACTTACAGGACTTAAAGGATCTGCTGCTAACATCTTGGTTCCAGATAGCATAAGACACCTTCAGAGGTCTTGTGGAGTCAATGCCTCGACGGGACAGAGCTAATTTAGTGACACAAGGGAGACCTACATGATATTAGGCAGCTGGTTTTAATCTTGTGGCTGATTGGTTTATATCATAAATGAAAACAGGCGGGACCTTTTGTTTTGTGGATATGATCAGTTAGGATCTACTTTGCAGTGCGAGCGAGTACTGGTGTCAGGTTACATCTGCACAAAGTGCTTCTTTGTCAAACACTAATTAACCATTTTGTATGCAGATCTAAATCAAATAATAAATTAAGAAGACAAGGAAACACCTTTGATGATAAATAAATGGGAAATCCGTTGAATGTGTAAAAGACTGTTACACAGTTATGAACATGGAAATATTTCTGAGGTAAAAATCAAATTTTAGGACTTTGATACATTTTTGTCAGCCCAGTCCCTAGAAGACATATGACAAATTTCGAGCAAATTGGACAAATGGTCTAGGTAGGTTTTTTTGCAAAAGTCAAAATAGCAGAAAATATGCTGGGCGGAGCTAAAAAAGTATGCTTGTTTGCCATATGGCACATGGCCCAAGGAATCAGAGGAAAAACAATTTGTTTCTAGGCCTCACGATTCAAAAGTTATAAGCTGAAATGCGAGTGCCAGTTTGAAGAGTTGGTAGTGCTAGAGGGATTGAGTTAGAGATCCCAAATTTGAATCATTTATAGTTCAGGGAATCCCCAATCAGTGTGGAAAATTGCATAACTTTCCAATGTATGGTTCTGTGGGCTGCGGCAGAATAAATAGCGGAAGAACTAGAAGAAGAAGAATAGAACAAAAATAAATTTTTCTAACAATTAAAGGAATAAATAAAATTATAAATGGTGGAGAACGAAGTATGGCGACCATGGCAAATTGGGTATAACTGTACTCAGCATGACCCAAGAAATATAAAGAGACCATCCCCATCATTTTAGGACAAACTATTCAGAAAAAAATTTATACAAAATTAGATCTCCTGACCACTATTTGGCACAGTTGGAAAACGCAGCAGGTAGCCTCAGGACATGCTTGTGATGATGTTACAAACGTCATCACAACGCCAAAGCATTGTTTAGTTATAGCATCACATCCATTCTTGCATGCTCACTGTCATATTCGTTAAGGTGTTATTAACGAGTGGTGTGGTCTATCAAAAAGCTTTTGATACATTTTTGTCAACCATGTCCCTAGATGATACATGACAAATTTTGAGCGAATCAGACGAACAGTCTAGGATGAGTTAGGAAAAAGTAGGTTTTTCTTATTAAAAATGGCAGAAAATCTAGGACAGAGCTAACATTTTACATTAGAGATTCCAAATGTGGGTTGTAAAGCAGTTCAATGGAAAGGAGGAGGCGAGAACCGGCTTGACAATGTAAATTATATTTGAATTGTAAACATAAACAAAAGTCAAACACACACACACGACGGACATGTCCATAAACGATCCATAAGGGACCAGGTGTGTATAATCACAACCCATAAGGGACCAGGTGTGTATAATCACAACCCGGCCCCACCCTCCACCCTGCCACATGGGTCAGACACATTTGAGAGTGTCCTCTATCAGTGTACCATATTTCATATGAACTTTACTTTGTACATTTCTATGGGCTGCCATAGAATTCAAAGGCGGAAGAAGAAGAAGAACACTAACAATTATGCACTTTCAATGCTTGGCCCCTAATAAAAATCCTGACAAATACAATAGGGTTTTAGCACTTCAGGATTAAACCCCTAATAAAAATAATTCTAACAAAAATAAGGATTCTTTGGGCTTTATCCCCTAATAATAATAATAATAATATTATACATTTTAGTCAACTCTTCAGTTCCAGGAGAGGATACATTATTTGTAGCTATTCAAATGTACGGTAGTGCATTTGCCATCGAAAATGTATTACAGAGCCCATATTATGTTAATTTATTTTGGAGGACTACCAGAATAGGTTTACTACTTTAATGTACAAAAAACATAATTTTTCTCATACTATACTGTGGCACGGTGGAGGGTGGGGCCGGGTCGTGACTCAACACGCCCGGTCCCGTATTAGAGATCCTTACGGACATGTCCGTTGTCCTATGTGTTTGTCTTTTGAGTTTAACATTAAACCTTTAGTTTGTATGTCAAGCCGGTTTCTCACCTCTTCCTTGCCCGTGAGAGCGAACTTCTTTACATTGGTGCCGAAAGCCCGGGAAGGAAGAGGGATACGTCGTAGCGGAGTTCTCGCCACTGGCCTAGCCTGTTGTGATTTGTCAACCACATAGATTTTGTGTCAGAAATGTAACGCCCCTTAACATAACTGAGTTTCAGGCTTCCTGAGCAGCTGTAAACACTACTGTAACTATGGTAACAGTGGCGTCGGTTTTTGCCATACCAGTTTGGCCTAAGGCCACATGTCCAAGCTCCGGGCGAGGGGCACTAAGGGGACGATCGCATCTGATGGCGAGGAGCAGGCCATGTTGAGGACATTTTTTTGACCATGTGGGTACCGCAGCCTGTTCGGGGTGAACTGGGCCCTCCACCGGGGGATGGAGTGGTCTGGGTACCAGCTCCATGGACGTCTCACTCCCTGGGTCGTCCGTCTCAGGGGCGCTTAGCAGCCTTCCGGGTCCTCGTGCCAGGCCGTGAGGCGGGGAACGTCAGCTTCCTGCAGGGGGCTATACGCTGGGGCCAAGAACTGGGCTTGGGCTGTCAGGGGGATGCCCTCGGCGAGCAGACGGTGTACGGGATCTTGAGCCGTGCCGGGGCAAGGTGTGTTGTATAGCCTCCTTCTGTTTCTTCATTGCCGAGATCTGCTGGGCAAAGTCCTCAACGGTGTCACTGAATAGGCCAATCTGGGAGATGGACACGTTGAGAAAGTGATCTTAGTTGGGGTCCCTCATCTCGACCAGATTCAGCCACAGGTGGTGCTCCTGGACCACCAAGGTGGACATCGCCTGCCCGAGTGCTCGCACCATGACCTTTGTCGCCCAGAGGGTGAGGTCGGTCGCTGAGCGCAGTTCCTGCAGCACATCGGGATCAGGACTACCCACGTGCAGCTCTTTCAGTGCCTTGGCCTGGTGCACTGCAGGAAGCCCATGGCATGCAAGGCACAGGTGCACAGATGCACCACAACCACTTTATCCACCTGAGGGACATCCGCATACCTGTTGGCCGCCCGCCGTCAAGGGTAGTGAGAGCGGAAGAACTGGGAAATCGGTTCCCAGCAAAAGGTGCCCTCCACGACCTCGTCAGTTCATCATGCACTTCCGGAAAGAAAGGGACTGTGGGGGGGTGGGGGCTATTGCCATGAGCAAAGCCCTGAATTCAGGAACCAATCATCTAGCCGCGAGGGCTCAGGGGAGGTTTCCAGTCCAACCTGACACTCGCGGTGGCTCAGGCAAGCATGCTGGTTAGCTCTGCGTCGGTCTCAGACTGGGCAGGCAGACCCTAAGGTGGCGGCCCAGTTGAGTCCTTGGCGTCCGACATTGCCAGTACGCTCTCCGATGCAGCGATTGAGGACTCATCCTGCTCGCGAGCCCTGAAAGAGACGTTAAGCTGGCCTTGAAGCGAGCTGGCCTCATCTCGGAACTCGACGGGGAAAGATGAGCGTGCTGGGGAACGGGAGGTCAACGGGGAATTACCCATCGAGACCGCAAACTTTGAACTCCCCAAATCACCTCCAGCACCAGCCGGGCCGGCCCCCGTATCCGTAGGTAGAAGGCGCAGTGCAGGGGCGGCTGGAGTGGCTTTCCCCCAGAAGAAGAAAAGCTACGACAGCAATGTTGCCATGGTCATGTTCTCGCAATGAGAACACAAACCATCCACGAATGCTGCATCAGTGTGATTGCGGCCCAGACACGTGAGGCAGTGCCCGTGGCCGTCTGAGGTGGAGAGAAAACGACCGCATCCAGGAATCACCAAAAGATGGAATGGCATCTTTAAAAAGAATGTTCACGTCAATGTGCCGCTCTAATAGTGGAAAATATACTATTTGCAGAAATATATACTCTCTTAGTAGTGCTGTCAAAGTGCCCAGGGACGTAATTTACACTAGGCATGCGGAAGGAGAGAAAGCCGCTGGAATGTACCGTATATCCAACAGCACACACTTCTTTCTGAGGTGAATGGAACAGCAGTGGGATTCAGCTCGCTGATACACAACCACTTGGTGCCAAAGAGAAAAAAATCTGAATGAGTGGCCGCATTCCAGCTCCTTTTATACACATATGTCTGGGGGAGTGGCATTCAAATTCCACACACCAATTCTCATTGGCCTTTTCTCAAAGATTAGAGGTGTTTGGGGCTCCTAGTGTCACTACATCGACATAACTTAATGAGTGAGAGAAGGGGAACTCCATATTTGAACGCTTGGTTTCAGATTAATCCACAAATATTCAAACATACTTACAGGATGTGATCCTGAAGCACCAGATTTGCCCAAAAGTGGGAACTGCACCATCTTTCAGGAGTAACCGATTTGAAAATACTGCATTGTTGTGGTTGTACTGCTAAATAATTAAAATACATTTAAAGCACTGAATCTTCAATTTGTCAGCATTTGGAAGTCCAAACAATGAGGTTTTGCTTTTGCAGTGAAGAAAAAAGTGTCTTCACAACATGGAGACAACACTAACCCAACTTATCCTGGCCTCTGCTGTAGCTAAGTTTGTTTGAGGTAGGGCCAAAGTAGCCCCTAGGTGGGCATTATGCCATTTTTTTTTTTACATAGTGATGTAGATACTTTATGGAAGAAATGGCTTGACTACAATCCAGCCATTTATTGTAGTTCTTGAGCAGTGTTGTCTGTGGGAGAGAATAACAAAATTTGTATGGACATGCAAAAACAGCTATATTACAAACCGAGATTTTGTGATCTAGGAAATTTAGTTTTCTTAACCTCAAAGAATAGCATTTGGCTTTATCTGTCTTAATAGTATGCACTAGTGGTAGACCAATATATCAGTCAGGCAGATTAATTGGCTGATATTGTCTGATAATTTAGTTTGATTGTCTAATTATCAGATATGTTAAATCCACCCAGTGTCAGTTCCAAAAGATACTGTAAGCCTTCTAAATGGATAGTGCACCTTTTCTGTTTTAATTATTTATTAAATAATATATGTTTAAAAAATAAGCATTCATTAAAATTCAGATATTTTGTGTACATCTTACTTGTTATGATTAAATTGTATTATTTACTGTATTTTGTCTATTGCTCACCCTGCTGTCTATTGGTATTGGGCATTACAAATCCATATCAACCGACAAAAGAACAAAAACAAAATTCTATCAGTATTTTTTTTCAATGTGTTTACAATAATGTGATTTGTTTCAGAAATTTTGAATTAAGTTTATTTTTCTTAGCCCATTGGAAGATTTTCATTTGTGAGCATAAACCTCACAAAATGTTGATAGATTTTTGGGTAAAACAAGAAAAAATTGGTAAGAAAAATAAACTTAATTCAAGATATATTTTCTAAGAACTCAATTATTTAATATCGTGCACTTTTGCTTTTCAAGTAAATATATCTTCTTACAAGGAAGATAATAATTTTACTGGATTTTTTTCAATTCATACATCTCCTGTGTGTAGTCTTTCATATGTCTACTCTAATATTGTAGAGACCGTTGTGGACAGGAGGATAGAAAGAGGTTAAGAGAATGAGTGTTCGAGGTCTAGACTGTGTGCAGGGTTATTCAGCTGGGGCTTTTGGTTGAGAATCCACTTATACTGCCTTGAGTTCCAGCACTCCAATCCAGACTAATCAGCTATCAGCAGACAGCGTTTGACCACAGAGATCACTGATCAGCCTCAGTATATCTCAAACTATTCACCTAACATGAAAGAGCATTACATGAGAGAACAGAGTGAAAGGCAATGAAGAGGAAGTTGGGGATTCAATGGGAATTGGGGCCCTTGCGTAATAGATAATCTTAAATCAGCATGTAATTTCCATGCTGGTCATATCAGTTTTTTTGCTGGTAAGTGCTGGTTTGAAGCTGGGTATAGCTGGTGGACAGCATGTTTATTTTTTTGTGATGCTGCTTGACCAAGTCTTGAAGTAATGCTGCTTAACTTTAGCACAGGTTTTTTTATTATTATTTATGACAAGGACCCCAAAATATGAGGACAAGGAACCCCCTACTAAAATATAAAGGCAGCTATATATTTTTGTACAAATGGGTATAAAAGGAGCTGGCTCGCAACCACTAATTCAGATTTTTTTCTTCAGAGCTGAGCAGTGTTGAGCAGCGAGTTCCACTGCCATTCCATTCACCTCACAACGAGAAGTGTATGCTGTTGGATATAAGGCACATTTCAGTGGCTTTCTCCACCCGTGTGTGACTAGAGCAGAGTATGCCCCTGGGCACTTCAACAGCTAAGATAGTATATATTCTTAAAAAGAGTTTATTTTCCTCTAAAAGCGTGTGCACTGATGGAGAGCGTTCCTGGATGTGGTCAATATCTCTCCGCCTCTGACTAACATGATCGCTGTCTCACATGTCTGGGCCGTAGTCACATTGAGGCAGCTTTCGTGGCCGGTTCATGTTCTCACTGTGAGACGCGGGAAGGCGATGTCCACCTTGGTGGACCAGGAGCGCCACCTGTGGCTTAATCTAGTTGAGATGAAGGTCCGCTTTCTCGATGCTACTATATTCCAGGTCGGCCTATTCGGCAACACTGTTACGGACTTTGCCCAGCAGATCTCAGCGGTGAAGAAGCAGATGGAGGCCATCAAACACATCCTGTTTCCTCACTCCCTGGGTCTTACACATGGAGTTTATGACCGTCATTGTCAGTGAGGGCCGAGAATGCCGCTGCCCTGTATGCGGAGATCACGACCCTTCCGCAGAAGGACGCGATAGAGTCTGTCCCTCCATCCGAGAAAGAAGGGGTTCTACAGCCCCTACTTCATCGTGCCAAAGAATGCATTGCGGCCAATCTTGGACCTGTGAGTGCTGAAATGGGCCCTGCACAAACTCCCGTTCAAGATGCTGACTCAGAAGTGCCTTCTGTCATGCATTCGGCAGAAAGATTGGTTCGCGGCGGTAGACCTGAAGGACGTGTACTTCCATGTCTCGATTTTACCTCAGCACAGACCCTTTCTGTGGTTTGCTTTCGAGGGCAGGGCGTATCAGTACAAGGTCTGCATCTTTACAAAAGTCGCAGAGGCAGCCGTTGTCCCGCTATGAGAACAAGGCATTCGAATCCTTTATTATAGTTCGAATTATCTTGATGACTGGCTAATTCTAGCTCACTCTTGAGACCAGTTGTGTGTGCACAGGGATCTAGTACTCAGGCACCTCAGAAGGTTGGGGCTTCGGGTCAACTGGGAAAAGAGCAAGCTCTTCCTGGTTCAGAGTGTCTCTTTTCTCGGGATGGAGTTAGACTCGATCTCTGTTATACCACTCCTCTCGGACGAGCGCACAGTTGGTGTTGTTCAGGCGGAGAACAGTGGTCCAACTGAAACAGTTTCAGAGGCTCCTGGGGCATATGGCGTCCTCAGCAGCGGTCACGCTGCTCGGGTTGATGCATATGAGACCACTTCGGCACTGGCTTCGGACTCGAGTCCCGAGATGGGCATGGCAACGCATGGCACCGCATCACCCTAATCTGCTGCCGCATGTTCAGCCCTCGGATAGACCTTGCATTTCTGCAGGCAGGGGTCCTCTTGAAGCAAGTGTCCAGGTATGTCGTTGTTATGACAGATGCCTCCAAGTTAGGCTGGGGCACCGTGTGCAATGGGCATGCAGCTACAGGTCCAGGGCAAGCATGTGTTGGTCTGGACGGACAACAAAGTGACGGTAGCATATAAAAACTGCCAAGGCAGTTTACGCTCGCATTACATAACACAACTCACCCGCCGTCACTCACATCCTCAAGCATGACCTCAACCATACAGCGGATGCGATGTCACAGCAGGTGGCACTCATGTGAGAGTGAAGACTCCACTCCCAGGTGGTCCAGCTGATTTGGAGTCAATTCGGCAAAGCATAGGTAGACCTGTTTGCTTCCCGGGAATCCTCCCACTGCCTCCACTGGTACTCACTTGCCGAGGCTCCCCTCGGCATAGATGTGCTGGTACACAGCTGGCCCTGGGGGCTGCGCAAGTGTGCGCTCCCACCAGTAAGCCCGCTTGTGCAGACCTTGTGCAAGGTCAGGGAGGATGAGGATCAGGTCATCCTGGTGGGGTCGTACTAGCTCACCAAGACTTGGTTCTCAGAACTCAAGCTCCTTGCAACAGCGCCTCCCTTTCGAGTTCCCCTGGGGGAGGACCTCCTCTCTCAGGGACGGGGCACTATCTGGCACCCGCAACCAGACCTCTGTGATCTCAATGTCTGACTGCTGGACGGGATGTGGAAGACCTAAGGCTCCTACCACCGGCAGTGGTAAACACGATCACTCAGAACAGGGCACCCTCTACGAGGTGCCTGTATGCCTTGAAGTGGCATTTTTTCGCAAATTGATGTTCTTCCCGAGGCGAAGACCCACAGAGATGCACAGAAGGTTTGGTGCTTTCCTTCCAGCAGGAGAGGTTGGAGGGGTGACTGTCCCCCTCCAACTTGAAGGTGAATGTGGCCGCTATAGCAGCGCACCACAACGCGGTGGACGGTAAGTCCTGGGGAAGCATGACTTGATCATCAGGTTCCTTAGAGGCGTGAGGAGGTTGAATCCTACTAGGCCGCGCCTCATTCCCTCGTGGGAACTCTCCATTGTCCTGCTGGGCCTGTGGCCCCACGACCCCTTTTAGGGATCAGATAGTGAGCCTGTAAGCGCTTTCCAGGGAGGAGGCAGACTCAGCCTTGTCGTTGCTGTGTCCAGTGCACGCTTTGCTTTGTGTTTTGACATGTACGAGCAGGTAAGTGCGCGGGAAGCTGGCCAGGTGTACCGCTTGCAGATAGTGCCTTTCCCCTCCATGAGGGGAAGACGTGCGTTTTTTCTTCCCATGCGAGTTCACGAAATTTTGAACCCTGGAAGCCCTACAGCTGGCGAATTTGGCGGAGGAATTCGTAACTGGGTCCAGTACATGTGCTAGTATGCCCTGTACTGGAGTAGGTGCGCCACATGTGCTGGTTACCTGTGGTAACCCCTTGTGATGTGTTTTGCACGCTATGGTTTCCCTGAGGGCAAATCCATGTCTCCCTTCGGCAGGGTCCTCCCCTGCCCCGGTCGCCATACAGTAGAGTTCATCCCCTCTACTGTACCTACCACGTGACATAAGCCCATGGACGTATTCGCCACATGAGGCTTGGGGTGTGAGGGACTGCGCAACGTTCTTGGGGCGTCGAGGGAGGCTATGTGCAGACAGGATGTACCTGGTGTGCGCTGGTGCTAAAAAAGCTCCCTGCCATCGCTTGTAAGTGAAAAAGAGAGAAAGAAATATGAAACTGCAAAACGGTCCATTCTTATTGACTAAAATCACTTGAACACACATTACATCATATTTATGATTTCTAACCTATTAAATATGAACTTTTAGGGAGGACTTGAATGCACCAGAATTTTTCTACCAATGCAACAATTCAAGCTTAAAGTACCACCATCGTGCATCATGCGTGTTAATCAGGGGGCAGTCACTGCAACACTGCAGAGTTCAGGGGTCTCAAGACACAGGGGTCTTCAATTTAAAAAATAATAATAACCGATTTTATCGAAATTGACTTTAAAAAGACCCATAAAAACAATAATTGTGAAGACTGAAGAATAGTGAATTATAATCACGATTTTCTTGGAATCATGGTTTTTGTAGAATTCCTAAGATAAATAAAACAAAATATGTGTAAGTGTTGAGTTCGGTCATTTTTGTGGATGCATACTGATGTAAAAAAGGTCCTATAGTGTTTAATTAATGTGTAGAAATATTTAATTTCTTAAATGAATTCTAACTTTGAAAACCCTAGACATATTTTTTTTTTGTAGATTCCAGCATCCAAAACAGAACATCTGCTAGTGATCAGGTGGACATATGGATATCCAAACAAAGGGGGAGAAAAGAAAATATCTTACTGGACGTCAACTTCAAAGTCTGTTGGGATGTATGTGGGATGCTGAAGGTGCCAACTGCAGTAGAAGCCTTTGGGATAGGTGTTTGATCGACATGTCATCTGCGGTTCTTTTGGAGGAACTGTGGAGAAAGCAGAAGGATGGAAATGTGAGTACTTTGTCAGCACTGCTACAACACCTTCAAAAATCCATCAACAGCACAAAATACCCATCCCAGGAGGCTGTTACGATATCCCCTGCTCCTTTGGCTGCATAACCCTTGAACCGCCCCCAGTCCAAGCTTCAAGTGCTGAAGGAAAAGAGGGGAAATGTAATAACCACCCCTGCCCTCCTTCCAGATTAAGGCCCTTTCTTACAGCGCCACTGGACCGTGCCCACCAATGCTAGAATTGAAACTGATGACTTGGACTGGTTGCCAGGGTGACGCATAATATAACCCTTTCCCATGTGCCCTGCATGTGAAATGGAGGGCAGTTTAAGCCCCATTGGGTGCCGAGCGCCTTCCTCTCCTTCTTCATCTACATCATCCCCCAATGGCCTGACAAACAAGCGCCCATAAGAAACAAACAAAAAAATGCTTATAAAGCTCACCTCTGGCCTCGCCTTTGAGCATTGAGCATCGATTGCGCTAAAAACTGCACTAAGCTGTCAGCTTACACATCGCTCGTGCGTTTAGTGATTGTGATTAAGCTGGCTTTGAGATTTCTGACAGGGAAGGAATGGTTAGGATGTATGGTTTAACTTGACTACGGCTCCTTGTTATTTCCCTTTGCATTGGTGGGAACTTGCAATGTTCAAGGCCTAATATAACAGACACAAATTGAAGAACATTGGAGAGTGGTTTTTAAACCTTTTCTAAGGCATCTCAGTGGTATCTGATTATGCAAGCATCACTATTACTGCTGCTCATATCATAGACATTTGAACAAACCAATATGTTATTACTTTTAAAAGTAATTAGACTTACAATTGTTTGCTGCCGTATGATAAAACGGGCAGAAAAGTCATACAGACTTACACTGAAGGAGGGACCTGAGCCTTATCTAGGGACCAGAATATCATAAAGACTGTGGGCTCTTTTTGTTTGGGCCAGTACGCAACCACCTAGTAACAATACATTTTTCATAATAAGAATTATGAAAACAAATGCATAATATCTTATGAAAAATAATCTTGTTTTAAGGATTTTAGATATTTTTACAATAAAACAAGACCAAATAATCTTAACTACTACTGTATGTACAAACATTAAAATATGCATGAAACAATAAACTCATTGTGTAACTACTGTATATGTTGTTTTGCAAAAATGAGAAGATTCACATTTTCTGCTACAGAAGTTGAAGTATGGTAGGTTTAGATTAGGGTTAGGGTAGGGTTGGGTGTAAGGTTAGTGTTTAGGTAAACAGTGTTAGGTGAAGGCATAAATGTTAAAAATACATTTTTCATTTAATGCTTACAGGCAAGATGTCTTCTCAAGTTCTTGTAAATCATTTTCATTATTTACTGTTTGTTTGATTGTTGTGTCTATAGAGTCTGCTCATCTCTGGATTAGAACCCTGGCACCCCATGTCTTAGGTAATTTCTTTACCTACTACACTATCATCATGAGTATACATTTCAAGCTGTTTTAAGTCTTAAAATGAAACTGCCGGTAGCCTGTTCACCTCGTGTGATGCCCTAGGTGGTCCTTCAGGGTTAAGGAAGGTTACGTTAACTTCAGATTAAATGAAATGCAGGTACTTTAAATGTATGCAACAACGTGTATGTACAGCTCGTAGTCAGTGGTGTCACATGCTCATTGTTCTGGTGGGACACAAACAATTAACCCAACATGTCAGGGGTTGCATTAACTTAAAATTCTTTATCACATCATTTACAGATTTTTGAAATATTAGCGGATAATTCCAAATGCAATTTTCACAGATAATTAGTTTTTTAAATAACCTAGTGCATCAGTTTTGACTTCTCTCTCTCTCTCTCTCTCTCTCTCTCTCACACACACACACACACACTCCCACTGTGTGTGTGTGTGTGCCTTGTTTTTTCCCTGGTATTAAGAAATGTATTAACAGTCACCATCACTGGTAATATGGGTCTGTTTTGACCAACTGTGTTCAGATTTCGAAGTATGAATACATACAAACACTATATTCCAAAATTGCAAGACGTTGTCTTCTGCTGTTGTAGCCAACTTGCCTCAAGGTTCTACGTGTTGTGCATTCTGAGATTCTATTCTGCTCACTACAATTGTACAGAGGGGTTATCTGAGTTACTGTAGCCTTTCTGTCAGCTTGAACCAGTCTGGCCATTCTCCATTGACCTCTCTCATCAACAAGGTTTTTCTGTCCACAGAACTACAAGAACTACTGCTTACTGGATGTTTTGTTGTTTTGATTGTTTTTTGGCACCATTCTGAATAAACACTCGAGACCAGCAGTTGCTGAAATACTCAAACCAGCCCATCTGGCACCAACAATCATTTCACATTTGAAATCCCTGAGATCACATTTTCTCCCATTCTGATGTGAACTTTACCTGAATTTCCTGACCCATATATGCATGATTTCATGCATTGCACTGCTGCCACACGATTAGATAATCTCATGAATAAGTAGGTGTACAAGTTTTCCTAATAAAGTGTGTGTATATATAAAGCTCACTCAAGCCTGTGTGTTACTTTTGAACACACGGAAGGTCAAATATGGAAAGAGGATCGTCTGGATGAAGACTGAATTTGATATTATATATATATATATATATATATATATATATATATATATATATATATATATATATATATATATTATAAATATCTGACAGTGTAGACAGTAAGTATGGATACAGCTGTTAAATCTCATAAAAAATGTTTTTCAATTATTAATTCCTTATGTCAGGACATAGTAATAATATTTATTTGAATGATACTTAATTATTTATATTTCACTTTTTTTAAGTGTAATTGAAATTGATGACTTGTACCAGACAATTAAGAAAAGCAGCCACTATGTGCCCAACATAGATGGGAACTCCTTCAATACTATTTAAAAATCATCCCAGGGTGAAACCTCAAGAACTTGGTTGAGAAAATGTCAAGAGTACATGTCTGCAAGTTCTAGGCAAAGGGTGACTACTATTATTAATGGTAGTGTATATTGATGATCTATATGAAGTATTGAATTATGCTCTGAGAACGTCTAGGTTACGGATGTAACCTCCGTTCCCTGATGGAAGAAGCAACACATTTGTCTCTCTTGAGCGCAGAATATGCCTCTGCTGTAAGATAAAGGGCCAATGAGAAGTTGGCAGACAGTAGTTGCATACCCCGCCCCCGGACATACGGGTATAAAGGCGAGGAAATACGTTGAATTCATTCAGGATTTTTCTGAGGAGCCGGAAATTGTCTGGCCACAACAGTAGCTCGACTTGGCCGGGAGGACACAACATCTCGTTCCCTCCATCAGGGAACGGAGGTTACATTGTAACCTAGACGTTCCCCGTCTGTCACTCACTTCGACGTTGTGTCGAATAAGCGACATTAGAGGTCCAATTTAAATCACGCCATGAGCTGAGCCATGTACGTGTTTTCTTGACACAGGAGTGGGCAGGTATTTTACGGGCAAAGGCGACCAGCTGTGTCAGACTGCATGTACCCTTCCCCTATGCCCCAAAAAAGTAATCGGAATCCTTCTGGTTACCCTAGACAGGGGAACAAGGCGACGCTTGCCAACCTGGGAACGGGCCGAGCCTGGCTGTGCCTCTTTTCTCTCTATGTTTCTCTGCATAGAGCAAAAAACGGCCGTGGCCCTTACATGCATCGCGGGAAGGGGTCTTACCCAGTTTCCTATTCTTTCAAGGGGAAAAGACCCTGCGGAGACCACACCTGCCTGGAAGGGGAGGTAAGAATGGCGAATACATCACATGGGTTTTTAGGCGGCATGTGGAAAGTGGCGCAGTGGTAGATCCAGCCTCGTTAGGAGGGGGAGTTGCTACAACACGGTGACCGGAGGGCAGCTGGGACTGCCTAAGGGAGACGCGAGTCCACTCGTAAAGGGACTGTACCGCGGACAATACACACAGGGGGAGTCCACGTAGGAGTCCTGACCTGTGGAGCACCTATTCCAGTACTGGGTAGATTAAGTACCCGCAGTGGATTGAGTCGGCGAGTTCCTCCGCTGAACTCGGACCCAAAGGGCTAGGGAGGAATCATCCAGGGATCTGAATGAGTGGGATCTCCTGGGAGAGAAAGCGCATAATTTTACCTCGGCCGAGGGAAAGGATGCCAGGTGCAAGCAATCCACCCGGTCAGTCTGTTAGCGTGTTACCGAGTTCTACCTGCTTGGACCTGAGAAAACACAGGACGATACTAACTCAACCCGGAGATTGTAGAATCTCGCAAATGTATTAGTTGTTGCACAACCCACTGCTCTACATATGTCTGCCAGGGAGGTGCCCCTAGCCAGTGCCCATGAGGACGCAATTGTTGAGTGTGCTCGGACCCACAAGGGGGGGGGGGGGGGAGGGGGGGCATGGCCTGGGTGTGATAGGCCAATGAAATGGCATCCACGACCCAGTGGGAAACCCTCTGTTTCGAGACAGCGTTCCCTTTCCGCTGTCCGCCAAAGCAGACAAAGAGCTGCTCAGAACATCTAAAGCTCTGCATGCGGTCCAAGTAGGTATGCAAAGCACGTACCGGACACAGCAACGAAGGGGCTGGGTCTGCCTCCTCCCGGGGCAGCGCTTGCATGTTCACTACCTGATCTCTAAAGGGCGTGGTAGGGACCTTGGGCACGTAGCCCGGTCGCGGTCTTAGGATCACATATATGTTTGCCGGACCGGACTCCAGGCAAGTGTCGCTAACAGAGAACGCTTGCAGGTCCCCAACCCTCTTGATGAAGGCGAGCGCGATCAGCAGGGCAGTCTTAAGAGAGAGAGAGCCCTGAGTCAGGCTGATTCTAGCAGCTCGAAGGGAGGTCTCTGGAGGCCCTTGAGGACCACTGAGAGATCCCAGGAGGGGAACCTGATGATTAAGTCATGCTTACCCAATGACTTGCCATCTACTGTGTTGTGGTGGGCAGTGATAGAAGTGACATCCCCTCCAGCCTCTCCTGCAGAAATAAGAGCACTGACCTAACTGCGCACATCTGTGTGTCTTTAGCCCGGGAATTACACCAATTTGCGAACAAGCGCCATTTTCAGGGTGTAAAGTTGCCTGGTAGAGGGGGCTCTGGCTTGGTTGATTGTGTCTACGACGGCAGGTGGTAGACCAGCTAGGTCCCATCCAGGGGCCAGAAGTGGAGGTTCGAAAGATCTGGGTTCGGATGCCAGAGCATGCCCCGTCCCTGAGAAAGAATTTCACCAGGTAGGGGCTGTCGCGAGGAGTACAAGGTCCGGGAACCAGGCCCGGATGGGCCAATAGGGAGCCACTAGGGTGACTTGTTCCTCGTCCTCCCTGACCTTGCACAGCACCTGTGCAAGAAGGCTCACTGTAGGAAATGCGTACTTGCGCAGCCCCGCAGGCTAGCTGTGTGCCTGTGCGTCTGCCCCGAGGGGAGCCTCTGTTCGGGCATACCAGAGCGGGCAGTGGGAGGTCTCTCGGGAGGCAAACAGGTCTACCTGGGCCTTGCCAAACCGTTCCCAAATCAGCTGGATCGACTGGGGGTGAAGCCTCCACTCTCCACTGGGCAAGCGTTGTCGTGACAGCATGTCCACTACCACGTTGAGGTTGCCGGGGATGTGAGTGTCACGCAGCGACTTGAGTCATCGAGGTAATTGAGTATGCAAGATGTGTTTTTGCGTGAGCATTTTGAACAGGAGTTTGAGAAGAGCCCAGTTGAAAACTCGCAAGTCCAAGAACGGTCGTAAGCCGCTGCCATTCTTGGGTACAATGAAGTAAGGGCTGTAGAAACCCTTCTTCATTTTGGTTGGAGGGACAAGCTCTATCACGTCTTTAAGTAAAAGAGTAGCGATATCCACACGCATGGGATTTGGCATGCTCGCTGTGTACTGTGGTAAAGCGGACACCCACGAAGGGGGCGGGGGCCTGGCAAACTGAATTGTGTAATCGAGTCGGATGGTCAGGGCCAGCCAGCGTCACGGGTTGGGAAGTGAAAGCCACGCATCCAAGCTCTGTGCTAGGGGAGTATTTTTGACGTACCCGGCGGGGTGGAGCAGGTAGTACGGCGTCGGGAGGCGAGGGTGCGTCCCGAGGCTCTAGTGCTGAGAAAAGACTCAAAGCACTTTCCTTGCTCAGCACACCGTGTCCGTGCCCAGCATACCGGGACTGTTGAGATCTGGTGGCAGAGTGCCGTGAGAACGGCATTTGCGGGCCAGGTGACCCAGAGACAATAGCTCTGTTATTGTGAATGTGGGTACCTCATCCCTGTCTAGGGGGGGTCGGCAAATGAAATAACTTCAACAATAGATTCTCCTCCCGGCCTTCCACCGGGGAATGAAGTGGTCTTCTTACCAGCTCTGGAGCAAATGTCTCGGTCTCTGGGTTGGATGTCTCAGGAGCGCCTGGGAGCCTTCTGGGTCCTCAAGGGGGTCCATGAGACGGGAGGCATCTGCTTCCTGCGGGGTGCTCGATGCGGTGGCTGAGAGCTGGGCCCAGGTTGAGGTGGAGCAGGGTGTTTCTTAGCCGCAGGAGGATGCCCTCGGTGAGCAGACGGGACATGGCCCATGGCGGCAGGCTTGCGGCAGGGCAGGGCAGGATGTGAGAGATGGCCACCGTCTATTTCTTCACCACGGAGAATTGCTGGGCAAAGTCCTCGATGGTGTCGCCGAAGAGGCCGAACTGGGAGACAGGGGCGTTGAGAAAGCGGGCTTTGTTGGTCTCACGTATCTCGACCAAGTTCAGCCACAGATGACATTCCTGGACCACGAGCATGGCCATTGCCTGCCCAAGTGACTGCGCTGTGACCTTCGTGGCTCTGAGGGCGAGGTTGGTTGCTGAGCGCAGTTCCTGCAACACATCAGGATCAGGGCTACCCCTGTGCAGATCTTTAAGTGCCTTGGCCTGATGGACTTGCAGGAGGGCCATGGCGTGCAGGGCGGAAGCGGCATGTCCAGCAGGGCTGTAGGCTTTGTCGGTCAATGAAGTCGTTGTCATACAGGCCTTGGAGGGGAGCACAGGGTGACCCCGCCTGGTGGTAGGGTTTCCGGGGCACAGGTGGAGCGCAACAGCCCTGTCCACCTGGGGAAACACCGTGTACCCATGGGCCGCTCCGCCATCGAGTGTAGTGAGAGCGGATGAGCGAATGGCTTTGTGATGAGTGGAGAGGGGCACTCTCCATGAAGACGTCAGCTCATCATGCACTTCCGGGAAAAACAGGACCGGGGGGGCGAGGCTGTGAGCAGCGCCCAGACCCCAGGAACCAGTCATCCAACCGCGATGGCTGTGGGGAGGACGGAGGGTTCCAGTCCAACCCCATGCTGGCGGCGGTCCGGGAAAGCATGTTGGTCATCTGAGCGTCAGCCTCAGCCTGTGTGTGCTGGCCCGAAGGCGGCAGCCCAGGGGAGACATCCGTGTCAGAAGCCGTGCTCTCCGATGCAGCGGCCAGCTCATCCACCTCGAGCTCTAGAGGATAAGGAGGCTAGATGTGAAGCGAGCTGCTGTTGCCTCGAGCACAGACGGGAGTCAATGAGCGTGCAGGGGGGTGGGTGGTCCGAGGGGGCATACCCGGCGGAGCTGCACCTGCTGCCATCCCCAGATCGCCTCCATTGCCAGCCGCATCATCCTCAGTCCCGTGGGAAGGAGGAGCAATGCAGGTGGCGGCTGGAGTGGCATGCTTTCTATTGAAAGAGAGCCGCGACCGCAACGTTGCCATGGTCATGCTCTCGCAGTGAGAGCATGAACCATCCACAAATGCTGCCTCGGTGTGATCGCTGCCCAGACACACGAGACAACGCCTGTGGCCGTCTGAAGCGGAGAGCACTCTACCGCATCCAGGAACTACACAGGGGCAGAAAGGCATCTTTAAAAAGACGCTTCCTGAAAAGGACGTTCAACGTCACTGTGTATTGCTCTAATAGATAGAGCAATACACTTAAAATGCTCTTTTATAAGAAATATCACTCTTTTACAACTCTTTTAAGCTCTTGCGCTGTCGAAGCACCTAGGGGCAAACTGCACTGCCGTGCAGGGAAGTAGAACTCCGCTTTAGTGTGCCGTAGATCCAACAGCAGAGAGCGTCAGAGGAACAGGGACGGGTGTGTGACTCGCAGCTCACTGCAGACACAACCATCGGCTCCGAAGAAAATTTCTGGATGAATTCAACGTATTTCCTCACCTTTATACCCGTATGTCCGGGGGCGGGGAAATTTTGCCAACTTCTCATTGGCCTTTTTTCATAGATCAGAGGCATATTCAGTGCTCAAGAGAGACCCCTAGTGTCGCTTCTTCGACACAACGTCGAAGTGAGCAACAGACGGGGAACAGATGGTTTTAGGAGTAGAACATGGCATCATTTTGATAAAATATAAAATGAAATTACACATTTGTGTTAAGAACATTCTAGTAATCATCTCTGATTAATTTCAAAGTAGATGTTGCCATCCTAAAAATGGCTGTTAAAACTGTGGCATGTCTTGTCCCATATCTCAAGAATGATAGAAATAAAATACTCTCAGAGGGAACACATGGATAGAAAACACTTGATAGTAAAGATAGTAGAACATTTGTTCGAGAAGACAAGGGGTCCAGAAGCATGATGTGTTTGACATTACTCCTATGTGCGTCTAGGCAGCCTCTTCTCAGGAGGTGCATTCCTCCATAGAGTTTGGACTGCAGGAGGTCTTCCTCACCCTCAGGCAAAATGGGCACACTGACAGCTCACAGACCCTCGTCACCGGCTGCTAAAAACACCGGAACCCTCGTCTTTCACTTCCCCACCCTTCCCAAAAGAGAGTGCATGGCGGTCCACTAAGAAGAACATCTCAAAGACATTCTCCAAAGAGACGAAAGCCGCAAAACAAAGGAAAGTTGCTTTTCTGTGAGAATTTGCAGCCTAGCAACACCTCTATTGTTCCCTTTATGTCATTTTTCTTTCTTTTTTGCCTTTTTGAAGGCTAGAATGTTCTCGAAGTGACAAAAAAGACATATCTCAGCAACAAAAAAGCAAATATCTCAGCAATCTTCCCTTCGAGTGATTTAATCTAAGCTACCAATGCCAAAACATTAGCTGGATGCATGGAGGCATGGAGAAACTAAATGAAACAAAAGTGTTACTTAAGTCTTTTTGACTACACAAGTGCTGTAAGGAAACCTAATGGGGCAGTTGTTGAAAATGCATCTAAAATAAAGCTATTTGAGTGAGTCTCACAAAGAAATGTTGAGGTAATTTTTCATCCCAAAATCAATAGTAAAAGAAATGTATATTTTGCATAAGAAAACCTATGCGTTAAACATATTTAATTAATCTCTTCCCCACCCCCTCCCTCTAAAATGACTATCATTACTGCAATGTGGATTAACTTACTGTAATACAACAATAATATAATGATCTTGTTTTTAAAATAATTTTGCCATGATGTATACTTACAATTTAATTAATTTAACTACAATATACTACTATAACTATACACAATTTAAATAATATATATTTATTGTTTTATATATAATCATTATAAAACTGTGGGGGATTTTGACAAGGGCGACATGGGCAGTTGCCTAGGTGGCGAACAAGGCTGCGGCATTGATTGATTGATTGATTGATTGATTTGAGCATGCAGGGTTGTTGGAGTGGGTGTGCATGGGACTTTTGTATCTTTTGTATTTCACAGGCCTCTTCTTTCTTCTCATTTGAATGCAAGAATTTGCAGAAATCAGGGCAGGACATAAACATCTCATTCTCTGATCAAAGTATGGTCATTAAGACTTCACCCTATGCGGCCGTAACCCTTTAGAGTGCTTTCATATCATAGGCAGGGCTGGTAAATTATTCCCTCCAAACCTCTGGAACAAAAAGTTGAATTTAAGTACTATATGTAATAAAAGCTGATAATTGCAGAAGTCAATGAAGAGGGGCAATTTAGCTGTCAGACAATATACATTACTGGTGGAAAAACACCTTTGCCACATTCCAGAGTCCTGCTTTTTTTATATTGGTGCAATTTAAATTAAACATAAGAAAACATTTGCCATTGACCTTGGCTGCTTATTCTTTAACCCCACTTTACATTCAAATCTTACCTGTCACTCAGGGTGCTGACAACATCATTTGCTATTTTGACGAAGTCTGTGACCCTGGTCACATCAGGTAAGCTCTTTCACAAACTTTGTGATGGTTATACATTCCACCTGTTCATGTTAAGCCATGCCTTCACTATACAACTGAGACTACCAAATATATATGCCTAGAATAAAATATCAGATTTTACAAATAAGAACAGAAGAGGGATTCATTTAAAAGCTTTTGCATTTTGCCCAGAATACCTCTTAATTTTTGACCCTGATTTAAATATTTTTTGCACTAACTTACTCAAATAATATATATATAAGCAATATCACATGAGCAAGAGTGCGATATGGCCCTACATCAGCACTGCTGTGATTTGAACGCAGACACAAGGTAATCACAGCAGTTCTGATGTAGGGCCGTATAGCATAATTGATAATGTGATATTGCTTATATACAACAGTTCAATGCACAAGTACATTTTTAAAAATTAGGAAAAACTAAGTACGGTCATTAAAAAAAAAGCATTTGTGCATGGAGCTACTTTCTTACACGACGGATCAGAATCTGCCGTTGCTGGTTCAAAACAAATGAATGCATCCAGTAATTAAAATTTTTTACTTCAAAAATAGTATCACGGCTTGTGCTGTTTCGAACAAGTTATTGGATAAACAAGGATAGATGTGAGTCTGTGTGTGTGTGTGTGTGTATGTGTGTGAGAGAGAGAGATGGAGTGTGTGTGATCACCTGTTGCCACACCCCAGCAGAGATGCTGTCAGTTTTCTGGAGATCAGCATTCTCAGTGGAAAAATAGCCATACAAATGGGGGTAATTCTCCCTATTTCGCGGTAGCCGTGAAAGAGTCCTCCACCATTCTGAACAGTACTTTTTCTCCTATGTGGAAACTCCAGTAAGAGGTAAGTAAGGTGAGTTGTGTAATTAATCAGTCTGTTGTGTCTCTCAGCTGTGATGAGACATAATGCTGAAGTTGTTTGTTTAAAGCTGTTTAAAACTATTTTCTAGCTGTAGTTGTGTAGAAGTAATAATACAAGAGATCACGGAGCGCTGTTGTATGTAAACAATGACTGACAGATTCAGTTCACTTCACCAACTGCTCATATTACACACAATAATTATCTTTTGCCACAACCTGCTGGCTAACATATGTAATGTAAAAAAATAAAATACAAAATACATGTAAGAGACACTTATACAGTAACTCTGAACACATGTGCACTACTCTTACACTTTAGTTTAGAATGGCACAAACACAAGCGGAGTGATACAAACTCAGTGAAGCGTCAGAGTGCTGATAGTGTGAGACCAACAGTGCTCATCTCTCGTCCAATCAGATTCAAGGACCGGAACTAACTGTTGTATATATATATATATATATATATATATATATATATATATATATATATATATTATTATATAAATGCTTTTATTGCAGACCTTGAAATTTAATGTGCAACAGTTAAATCTGATTTTAAACAAAACATGTAGTGAGGGCACATTCTTACAATTGATAATTCTGGTCAACGAAACGCAAATGAAAGGCAGCTCTTTTGGCCCCCTGCGTGGCTGTCTGTCTGCTTCCTAATCAGAGACCATTAAAAGAGCAATGCAATGAAAGATGTGGTTACAGGGGTCAGTTGACAAATGTCAAGCTGGCAGCCCACATGAAAGTCGAGCGAGTGAATCCCAGGCGACCACCACTATCATCACTAACTGCTGATCTGTCAAAGGCAGGGCTGACCACCCCCCTCTGCCAGCATGACACGTCTGGAATGTGAGCAATGCGCTCAGCAATTGGAAGCAGAGGCGAGAGCAGCGCAGGGGGGTGGGTTTGGGGGGCAGGTTGCATCGCAGGGCTTCTACCTGAGGAGAAGTACGAGTCAGCCGCAGGAAATGGCTAATGTTGTCTTGGTCAGCACCTAATGAGCCGTCATACTGGACAGATGATAAACAACACTAAATTAGGAGGCCTGCTGTGGGTGTTTTGTTTGAAAGGTTTCACAGTTGTATTGATTTCACATGAATGCAAACTTCAAAACAAAGACCTGTTTTCTAGCAACTGCATTTGCAGAAATACATGCAACATATTTTTATATATTTGCTGGTTAGTAAAGCACAAAATCAAGCAAGTATTCAAGTGCTGCTGCTTTTGCAATGACCCACAGATATTGGTGGGTGTAATCCAATTACAAAGTAATTAGTAGCTGTAATCTAATTTCCTTTTAGAAAAAAGTAGTGTAATGCTACTGTAATTTAGTAATAAGTAACAGTGTAATATGTAATTAGTGATGTGATTACTTTTTCAATTAATTGATTAGTAAATTAATATGATTACAATTTTAGTCATTTGAAGTGTTTTTTTTTAAGCAAATTATCCAACACTGCCCCCATGCAATGGTTTTAAATATTGGTTTTAAACAAATGCTCTGGGTTAAATACACAAAGTTCAGTAGATGCCGGTAAATGCTGTAATCTGGTGAACGGTGTAACACTGGCAAATACCTGATTTTATCATGCTAAAATCCAGTTATCATGTATAATGTTTATATCGTGTGGCTATACTTTTGAATAAGTGTGTATTTTAATATTTATGGACTGGCCCCATTCAATTCCATTGTAAGTGCCTAACTGTAACCACACTTTTTCCTTATTTTTTATTTATTTTTTTAATAAATGAGGGTAGTGTCAAAATTGTTTTGTGATATTCAACATTATGCCATGAATGCTATCGACTGAGCTTAACTTGTATTGAACCGGGAACATTCCTTTAACACCCTGCTTTACCATGCAACACTTTACTCTTAAAATCAAAATCAAGCACATTATTTGGTCTCTGCAGGCATTAATACTGTAAGAGTTTTCACTAAATAAAATTCTTAAGAATCTTGTTTTTGCGTTACATTGGTGTATTATCATATTTAAATAATGTATTACCAATCTGCTATTCAAAGACCAATATTACACCTTACTTTTTCATAAATACCTTATTTTTATATATATGAACTGAATGTGGATATCCTAATTAATTTGGACTTTTATCGGTTTGTTGTTTTAAGCAGGGTTTTGCCTTGCACTTACTGACCTTATTCCACAATATCTAAATCTGATTCTCTTTCTCGATTTCAGTAAAATAAATCAAGCTTTTATGCGTCTTGTCTAAAGGTCCAGGCTTTGGGGGGTGGGGTCTTCGAACAGGCAAAACCATCATAATAAATTAGCCACAGTGCATGTCCTGGGCCGAAAGTGCCTGGCTGGCATCTTTTCAAGAAACAGCTTTGCTCTGTCTGTGCATGCATGCAAATTCATCTTATGCCTCGGATTCTAATCGAAAGTCCAATATAAAAAAGAGCCCCATAAATTCCACACTGAGATGCTTGAAACGTAGTGAGAGTAAGTCTGGGCCTATAGAAGGCAGCTGCTATAGACCAGCTTAATGAAATGTTCTCTCACAAGTGCCAATAAATCATCAATCTCCACAGAGTATGTACTAACTCATGGTGCTAGCAGCTGATGAACCAGACTTTATCCTGCCCCCCCCTGCACAAACAAAACAAGGCCGCACTATTCTTGTGCTTTGTTTTATCAGTGAAACATTTCTCCCTCTCAGCCATATGTTTCGGCAAACAGTAGAGACTGACAGAGCTTAGCAAACGGGACAGGAAAATAAAAAGTCAGCAGTCTTAAGCCAAACAATTTCAATGCTATGCAAGGGCGAAATCCACTGTGCTAAGGTGACAATAAATCTGAGAGTTATATACTGTGTGCTGTTAACAGTCTGTAACAATCCATTTAACAGTGAAAGCTGTAGAAAAGCACAGGATGTACTCTGTTTTTAAAAAAAAGCACAGTCTCAATAGCTTTGATATGGCACTTTTCCACTGCACGTTACGGTTCGACTCACCTCAACTCTACTCGCTTTACTTTTCTGAGCTTGCATTTCCACTGCAGTTTAGTGCCTCATCAACGTGGGTGGGATTATAGGCTGATCATCATAGTTGCACCACATCTACTGTCGTGACATCATCTTAAACATGACACAAACTGACCAAAACAACAACACAACCGCTAGCTGTTAGCTACTAGCTCATTGTGTTGCATAAAGCAGTTGTTGCATGGTGATTTTACACAAGTGTAACAGTTAAATTGGCCTGGTTGTTTTAGAAGCAAGCTTCCAGTAGCTGGTCAACTAAATAAAGTGTAGCTTTCAAGCAGAGTATAGAGTTAACGTAACACAACATACCATCCTCCATTTTGGCTGCTTCCAGGGCACTCTCCCTCCCATTGCTCGCCAGTTAATGTAGCGTCCATTTGGTCGAACCACTACCACTTTTCCTTGATGGTGCTGTAGTCACTTTTAAATTTTTTTTTACTTTTCCCTACACTGTTGGTAGGTCCGGTTGTAGCCGTGTGCGGCCAACAGCTGAGACACTTCCTGAGAGACTTTATCGTTTCGCTCATCTCTAATGAGTGGACCCTCTGCACATCGTTTATTGACCACAGCGTAGTTTTGCACACAGTCATATAATTTTTCACAATTCGAAAGTCACGTGAACAAATGATACTGCTATTGCTGTTACTAACTTTAAAACTAGTGGGTTGATTGGAAATCCAGTGACGCTGGTAGTGACGATTCTCCCTGACCATTCAGTGATCTGCAGGAATTTGACGTCACATTTAGTATCGGCTCGGCTCGCTTGGAACCTTGACAAAGGTGGTACTAATAAAGTATCAGGTACCAGGTACTATCCACAGTGGAAAAAGCCAAAAAAGCGAGCAGAGTAGAGTCCAGTCGAGTTGTACCGTGCAGTGGAAAAGCCCCAATAGAGTAAGTACTGTTGTTTTCACTGAATCAGGTAAATCAGCTCTCAACTGCTTCAGGTTTAGACAATTTTTTACACATGGAAAAAGAATAATTTAACATGGGTTAATTGTGTGACATTAGCAATTATTTACAACTAAACATCCCCCACAGAGTTTCCCTGCTGAAAAGAAAGCTTAAACGAGCCTAAGATGTTTTTCTGGACTTTGATGATCTCCCATCCTGCTCGGTATGGTCTATTTGCTGATTTCATAGTGGTTTATGGCACTTGTCAGCTGGCAAGGCTATTAAAGAGGTACCAGTCATTATTCTCTATTGCTCACAGCTAAATGCTAAGTGTGTTATTGACACTGTTGAGACCAACAGAAAAACTTGTCCAGACCAATCAAAGCATTTCCAACAACCCACATCACATCTGGGTCCACATTATCACCTGCCAACTCTTCCCTTTGGCCTTCTGTGGCCAAAACTAGACCAAGATTATATCCACTTCAGTGATATCACACTAAAATAAAAACCTCAAACTCTCTGAAGGGAATTTCAAAGGTAGTGAATACAAGTTGTACATATGCAGTGACTAGAGCGGAGACCATCTGTACAGGGCGGAATACATGAATAATTCTCGGAGACTGTAAACCTCAAGGCTGTAATTTTATACTGAAGCCATTAGCGTGCAAAAAAAAAAAAAAAGCAGTTCCATTTCCACAGGCCCTGCACTGTCCCTCAACCATCAGGATAATCATAGAGACAAAAGGCATGTTGACGAAATTCTGAAGATGTGAACAGTTTGGGTTTGTCTATAGGGAGTTCCTTGGATAAGGTTTGGTTCTGTGACCTAGCTCTAAAGTGAATCCCGACTTGGGATATGAAACAGTGTTTTGGAAAATAGACACAATTTGGAGTTGACAAAGTAGATACAATGTAGTGTAGACAAATACATTTTTTTAGCCACTGTATTTTCACCAGTCACCATTATAGATTGAAAAGCAGACAGTATTCTAGGGTAACTTCTATTTGGAATGCATTTTATTATAAACTAATTGCTGTCTATGTGTAACAACTGAGCTATAAAGTAGATCTCTTTTGTGATTGTTTTTTTCAACATGTTTCCCACACTTTGCAGCTCATTTTTTTCCATTGTCTCTCCTGACATCCAAAGAACTAGACTGACAATTATTTTTGTGACCTCTACCCATTCAGTCACAAAGTTAAAAAACCCAATGCAGCAGACAGATATCTGATGGGGAGGGGAGAAGGGGGAAGTCATGAGGGGCAGTTAGCCTCTGAAGTGGGCCATCATGAGGGCCTAATTTGACAGATATGGAGGGAGGAAGACTGATGATTGCTGGGCATGTGGTGGAAAAACAAAGAGGGAGGGACTGATGGATGAAGGAGGGGTGGGAGAGGTAAATGGACTGTCCTAGAAGACAACAGCATGGACGAAGTAACGCCTGAACTGATTGGTGTTTGGGTGGTCCTTCATCCACTGTGGACTTTCATGAGAAGAGTGTCTCTGTCTGGGAATTTTTTCTTTGCCCTACATTAACAATAGCCTCAATTGGGAAAGGAAATTGTCTCATACTGTAGCTCTTTGTGGATATCTGTCAGTCTATTTTTAAAATATTTGTAGAGTTCAATCATTAAAATGCATGCCTTGTTGGAAAACAAGAGTGTCTGTGTTTGAAAAAGATCTCTCTTGACAAGGATGTCATTAATTGAGAAAATTGGGCAATGTGTTTGCACTTACTCTCACTTACATTAGCAAGTCAAATGCTAAACTTTGATGTCTCTGTGTCAAAAAAGTATCATATAACATTCAAAGGCATGAAAGCTAATACTAATGAGAACCTCTTACATTCTCAATTGGGGTTAAGGGCCTCCTGAATACTAGTATGAAAGGTGTGGTTATAAATAGTTGATGTACTGTGTGCATCTAGCAAATTTCCATTTCTTTAACTGCTCTGTGAGCCTGGCCTAGGTGGTTTTCAGCTGGTCTAGCTGATCTCTCAGCATTGCTATGTTGACAAGTGGAAAAATCCCCTCTTAAACCAACTTGGCCAGGAGACTGGCTTGACACCTTAGGTTTAAGCAGTTTAGGCTAGTTTAAGATGGATTTCAGCTGTTCTACCTGGTCTTCCAACCCAACCAGCTTACAAGTGTTCACATCCAAATTGATTGTGTCTAGAAGGGAATTGATGAGCTGGGAAAATCTTGCAAGTGTCAAATTTGCTGAGGTTAAAGTTAGGTTTACGGTATGAGTAGGTGTAAGGTTTCTTTGGGATTCCAAATAAACAGTGAATAAATGTTGCATGTGACTCTCACAAAACTTTCCACAGCCTTGCAATTACCTCCTAGAATTGACCGACCATATCATCTCTGATGCTTCTAAGCTCTCCAAATAGTCTACAATTATCCAGCAGTGTGGACGGACAAGCCTCATTGGAATATCAAGCTGTTCATCATTTTCCTTTTAAATCCACTTACTGAGAACCCAAAGCTCCAGAACTGTGCTTTAATGGTATGTTTTATGTTAAGAGTCTGGGAAGTTTGGGTCCAGTCTACAGTAGGGTGGTGCTGGTGGACAGATGCTTTAATGTTCCACAAAGAGGCAAGGGATAAATTGTACTCTTTGTGTGGAAGGAGTTCCCTGTCATTCTACAGTCATGCTAATGTTTCTAATGTGATAGTGGGCTCTAGTAGTCGGCTCTTTGCTCCCTGCCTTTTCCTTCATGCCCCCCCCCCCCCCACCCGTCCTTTCCCCAAATCCCTTCACATTCCTGTACCCCGTGTCATCTGCAAGGAACAGCTGTATTACATGCTTGTTTGTTCCCTTTGTCATACAGCCTTCCAAGCTATTAGGGTCCAAGTAAGGAGGGGGCAGTGGTTTGTGGGGTTAAGGACTAAGAAAAGAGAGTGTTGTTAGGGGGAGGGTGGTGGGTTTCTACCCGAGACCACTAAGCTCAAACTCTGGCTCACATTCACCCTAATCCTGCTGATCACTAGCCATTGTTTCTGATCAGTAAGGAATTTTCTTAAGCAAAGCCCTCTTTGACTAAAACAATAGGAAAATATATCAATATGTGTACTGCAGACTGATGGTGGAAGGCATGGCAAACCGCAGATCGTGGGGTTTTATCCACTGAAAATGACAACAGATTTTTTTCTAGACTCCCTCTTGTTTTAAAATGATGAAACTCTCAGGTTTTCAGCCACCTACTTCCACCATAGACACCTGCATGCTGTATGTGTACAGTGTGTCAGCAGCCTCCTTATTATACGAGCAGCCTGAGCAATTGAGCTGAAAATTGGTACGCCAAGACAGTCCAAAGCTCTTTGGGTCGAGCAGGGATGAGAGTGAATCAGCTTAAAATACCAAGGTAATCCACTCTGACAGGCCCAAACGCTGTTGGAATTTAACTGCATTTTGGTGCTTCAGGAGCGCATGGCTATTCAGAATTGTTTTCATACTGTTTTCGTCCATCAGTTCGCTAGATAATAGCAAAGGCTGTTGAAGTGTTCAGGATGCATCTGCACTGAGGTGAGAGTTTAGTAATGGCCTCTAATACGTGTGTCAGGAAAGCCATTTGGCAAAAAATATCACAACGACATGATGGTATTTGGGGATGGATCAGTTCCTGCCTGGCAAATGTAATACACAATAAAGTTAGTCTTGGGAGTTACTGCTTCATGTTTAATTAGTGACTGTTAACATTTAAATTTTAAACCAAGGATTAGACATCCCAGTAAGAGGATTAGGCCAAATTACCAAAGGGAATATATTCAAGGCTTAAAATAAATAGTAGAATTCATCCAGATGCAGAAAAGAAAACCAGAAAGGTTTCATTTCAGGCAATTAGTTATGGGTGGGCGGTTCCTACGGATACCTGCATGTGATTGGATTGTAAATCTCATGGTTGCCATGTGAAAGGTGTTTGGTGGGCAGATTCCTGACACAAGGAATGCCTGACAGCTTCACTTATCACTTTGTTAGATGGACACTGCTATTCAAAGATGGAATGCCTTGATTTCAACTAGAATTTTAATTGGCTTGACTGCTTCAAGGATTCTGACCTGTGGGACCAAGAATCTATTTCTACCATAGATTTCCAAAGGCAAACTTAGAGTTGTGGTTTGTCTAAGAAAGAAAGACAACTTTATGTAAGATACACTTGCCAGTCCTGCTGAAAAGACCAGCTTAGCTCCTCAGTACAAATTGTATTTTGAATGCAGGTGTCCTAGTTTAACCATCAAGACTTATTTAGTCAACCAACTTAACCAGAACATTTATATGGGTGAACCAGCTTACGTTATGGTGGTGAATAGTATGGCTAGCCAATGGAAAATAAACTCTTCCAGAATATTAGAAGAAATCTCTTCAAGGTTTCATATTGTGCTCAGATATGCTATGATACTTTTGAGTTTGCAATCAAAAGTACCGGATTTCGATCTGAACTCAAACAAATTGATACTTCAGCCACAGTCTACCAGCTGGTCCAGCTCTAACCTGCATAAACCAGCTTGGACCAGCATAGAAATTCCTGCTGGCCTGGTAGTCTTTTAGGCAGGGAGATATAAAGGGGATAAAAACCACTAGGTGGAAACAGTTCTAATGGGGGCAGCCGGCACAGAAAGTGCTCTGTAATTTCAGTCTAATTTTCTTTGAGAGGAAAATGACAGGTTAAGTTGAATGGTTCCCCTTAATATTTACCATTTCCCCTTACATTTTCTTTTGCGGTGTTCTTGTGAAAATATTAGGGAGATTAACATTTCTGATGGGTAAGCCAAGAAACCCTCCAGGAGTCACATTGGGGACTTAATTTCTCCACCGCAATGGCAACATAAACAATCCCAATACTTATAATTAGATATCACGACTGTGTTGCAACTTTGGAACGCGCTCAGGCCAAGTAAAAATTAGTCACAGTTCAACAGATGTCTGTAATTTTTGTAAAAAGGATATGAAGTTAAGTAAAGTTTTGCAAGCCAACTTCCACCCCAACGTAAACATTCCATCCCGCAAAAGCCCAGAAGCGGAGGATTTTGTGCAAAAACTACATTCCTGATAGTGAAGCTTTCTTGGGTTCATCCCAAATGACAAATCACATACTTAGTCACCAGACAGTGGCCATTTGGGAATGTGTACCAGGGTTGCTCTGGGTGCTCCAGACGTAAGAATGAATGAATTCCATTGATTCACTGGACCATGAATAGACTCCAGAGAGTTATTCCCCCACTACAGCCACCATGCCCCCAAGCTTTCCTTTGAGCTGAGCACCCTCTCTTCTGTGCACCATCAGTCCAGTGTGTTGCTGTTTTGCAGGGATTGTATTTTTGTTAACCACCAAAATGTCATTACTTTGTATGACAAATGTATATTGAAATTCTGTTTAGACATTATACATAATATAACTGTACAAATGTGAACAGATACAACCACCTTGTACCTTTTACTGTTTATATGCATGCTGCTGCATGGGTCATTAATACTTAACATGGTACATTATTAGGGGTCTAAGCACAAAGTGCTGGAACCTTATTGTTATTGTTCAGATTTTCTGATTATTAAGGGTTAAGGCACAAGTTAACATTTTTGCTAATAAGTCTGGAATTGTAAGGGCTAAAAATATATATTTATTTACTGCATTTTTTACTTTCAGACCTTTCTTTCATGACCATACTGTATATGACACAACTAGACACATTTAAAAATGTTATTTGACCGATGCTTTTATCCAGGGTGACTTATTGTGCATTCAGTGTATACATTTTATCAGTTCCCTGGGAATCAAACTTACAACCTTACTTGCTAGCACAATGCTCTGCCAGTTAAGCTACAGAAACCTCTTTTTTATTATTGTATTGCTTTATAAAGAATTATAATAGACACATTTCCCCGTCTGTCGCTCACTTCGACGTCGTGTCGAAGAAGCGACACTAGGGGTCTCTCTTGAGCGCCGAAAGATACCTCTGATCTATGAAAAAAGGCCAATGAGAGTTGGCGAACAGTATTTGCATACTCCGCCTCCGGATACGGATATGAAGGCGAGAGAAATACGCTCGTTCATTCAGTAATTTTCTTCGGAGCCGATGGTCGTGTGTATGCAGTCAGCTGCGAGTAACACAACTGATCCTGCTTCTGATCCTCTGACGCTCTGCTTTGCTGTTTTGCTGATTTACGGCGCACTACAGCGGCTTTTCTCTTCACTGCCGGCGTGCAGTTTGCCCCTGGGCGCTTCGACAGCGCAGAGTTAAAAGAGTTGAAAGAGTGATTCTCTCCATAAAAGAGTTTATTTCTCTGAAAGAGCATTACACAGTGGCGTTGAACGTCCTTTTCAGGACGCGTCTTTATAAAGATGTAATTTCCGCCCCTGTGTAGTTTCTGGATGCGGTGATTTCTCCCCACCTCTCTCGGTCATAAAACACTGTCTTGCATGCCTGGGCTGCGTTCGCACGCAGGCAGTGTTTTATGAATGGTTCATGTTCTCAGTGCGAGAACATAGCCATGGCAACATTGCGGTCGTGTGGCTTTCTTCTGTAATGAGAGAAAGCCGTTTCAGCCGCCCCCCGCGCCTCGCCTCCTTCCTACGGGATTGACGCAGGCGTCGCGGGCGATGAACACGATTTAGGGACAATGACGGGCTCTGTTCGCCGGGTAAACCCCCTCGAACTTCCCGCCTCCCTGGCACGCTTGTTTGCTTCCGTCTGAGCTCGGGATGAGTATTCTCTCCAATGGTTCATCTTCTCAGTGTGAGAACATGGCCGTTATAGCATTGCGGTCGCACGGCTTTCTTTTGTAATGAGAGAAAGCCACTTCAGCCGCCCCCTGCGCTCCGCCTTCTTCCTACGGGATCGGCGCAGGCGCCGCGGGCGATGAAGGCGATTTGGGGAATATGACGGGCTCTGTTCGCCGGGTAAACCCCCTCGAACCGCCCGCCTCCCCGGCACGCTTGCTTGCCTCAGAATTGGATGACATCACCGCTGCATCAGAGAGCGTTACAGCGGCATCGGATGCTGATCGTTCGCCTGGGCCGCCACCTTCGGGTCTGCCGCCCAGCCTGAGCCTGACGCACGGAGATCCGCTATGCTTTCCCGGGCTACTTGATCGGTTCCGCGGGCAGGTGCGCCGCTCACAGCCACGCCCCCCCCGTTCCTTTCTTCCTGGACGTGCACGATGAGTTGAGCTAAGCCAAGGCTTCTTCGCTCCTCCGCTCTCACTACCCTCGCGGTGGAACGGTCCCAGACCGCTTCCACTCTGCACGCCACGGCCCTTCCTGCAACCAATGCCAGGCCAAGGCACTTCAAAACTTGCACCTTGGGTAGTCCTGTTCTTGATGTGCTGCAGGAACTGCGCTGGATGACCAACCGCGCCCCCGGGCCACGGAGGTCAGAAGCGCCGGCACTCGAACAGGCGATGGCCACCCCTTGTGGTCCAGAAACACACTTGTGGACTGGATCTGGTCGAAATACGGGAGACAGACAAGGCACACCTTCTCCCACACCCCCGTCTCCCAGCTCCGTCCATTCGGCGCCACCGTTGACGACTCTGCCCAGCAGTCCTCAGCGGTGAGGCAGACGGAGGCCACTGCACATCCTGCCCCGCCGCAAGCCTGCCGCCATGGGCCATGCCCCGTCTGCTCGCCGACGGGCGTCCTCCTGCGGCTATGAAACACCCTGCTCCGCCTCAACCCGGGCCCAGCTCTCAGCCCCAGCGTCGAGCACCCCGCAGGAAGTGGACGCCCCCGTCTCACGGACCCCCTCGAGGACCCGGAAGGCTCCCAGGCTGTCCGTAGACGTTCGACCCAGGGACCAAGATGTTAGCTCCGGAGGCTGGTAAGACCGCTCCGTCCCTGGTGGAGGGCCGGGAGGAGAATTTTTTCTTGTCGAATTAATTTTCACATTCTCATATTCTCTGTAATGAGCTATTTCCCTTTGTCTCTGGGTCACCTGGCCCGCAAATGCCGTTCTCACGGCACTTTGCCGCCAGATATCAACAGTCCTGGCTTCCTGGACACGGACCACCCGTCTTCAGCCCCACGACTGTCCCCCGGCCGGCTGGTTCCGACGAGTCTAGAGGACGCCTACCCAGGACCTCCTCCTCAGTCGCTAACCCGCCCCCTGCCGGGTGTGCGGAGCAAGGTAAGTGCTTGAGTCTCTTCTCAGCACCTCAGCCGCGGGTCGCCCTGTCGCCGCCCAACGCTGCCCTACCTGCTCCGCCCCGCTGCGAAGCCCTGCCGGGTACGTCAAAATTAATCGTCCCTTTGGTGCCCCTAGCGCAGAGGTTGGACGCGTGGCTTCCACTTCCTAACCCGTCTCGCTGGCTGGCCTGGACCATCCGACTCGGTTACACAATTCAGTTTGCCAGGCCCCCGCCCCCCTTCATGGGCGTCCGCTTTTCAAATCAAATCAAAATCAATCAAATCAAATCAAATCACTTTATTGTCACACTACTGTGTACACGAGTGCAACAGCAGGTGAAATTCTTGTGTGCAGTTCCGAGCAACATAGCAGTAATGACAGTGACGAGACATAAACCACTTTACAATAAACAACATATTACACAAAACAATTTACATAACAAACTTACACAACAATTTACATAACAAATGTACACATACCTACACAACAATTTACATAACAAATGTACACAATACACACAATGTAGAATACACACACTAGATACGGGTATAAATATATATATATATATACACTAACTGAATTGGGAGAATATATTTGACAGAATGAGGATTTATAAAGTGCAGTGCTGATTGTTGATCGTGAGAGATCATGTGTTCAAAAGTCTTATTGCTTGTGGGAAGAAGCTGTCATGTAGTCGGGTGGTGCGGGTCCTGATGCTGCGATACCGCCTGCCTGATGGAAGCAGTGAGAGCAGCCCATGACTCGGGTGGCTGGAGTCTTTGATAATCCTCCGAGCTTTCTTCACACACCGTCTGTTATATATATCCTGGAGGGAGGGAAGCTCACCTCCGATGATGTTTTTGGCCGTTCGCACCACCCTTTGCAGGTCTTTGCGGTTGTGGGCGGTGCTATTGCCGTACCAGGCGGTGATGCAGCCAGTCAGGATGCTCTCTACGGTGCTGGTGTAGAACCGTGTGAGGATGTGATGGTTCATTCCAAACTTCCTCAGCCGTCTCAGGAAGAAGAGGCGCTGGTGAGCCTTCTTCACAACGGCCTCAGTGTGGACGGACCATGTGAGTTCCTCAGTAATGTGGACACCGAGGAACTTGAAGCTGCTGACTCTCTCCACCGGTGCTCCATTGATGGTGATGGGGCTGTGTTCTCTGTCTTTCTTCCTGAAGTCCACCACAAGCTCCTTGGTTTTACTGACGTTGAGGGAGAGGTTGTGCTCCTGACACCAGCGTGTCAGAGTGTGCACCTCCTCTCTGTAGGCTGTTTCATCATTGTCAGTGATCAGACCTACTACCGTCGTATCGTCAGCAAACTTAATGATGGCATTGGAGCTATGTGTCGCCACACAGTCATGTGTGTACAGGGAATACAGGAGTGGGCTGAGAACACAGCCTTGCGGGGCTCCAGTGTTGAGGGTCAGTGGTGAGGAGATGTTGCTGCCCATTCTAACCACCTGACGTCTGCCTGACAGGAAATCCAGGATCCAGCTGCACAGCGAGCTGTTTAAGCCCAGAGCCCGGAGTTTCACATCAAGCTTGGAGGGCACTATGGTGTTGAATGCTGAACTGTAGTCTACAAACAGCATTCTCACATACGTGTTCCTTTTTTCCAGGTGGGAAAGAGCAGTGTGTATTGTAGATGCAATAGCATCATCAGTGGAGCGGTTTTTACGGTAGGCAAACTGCAATGGGTCCAAAGAGGTGGGCAGAACAGAGCAGATGTGATCTCTGATCAACCTCTCAAAGCATTTGCTGATGATGGGGGTCAGAGCAACAGGACGCCAGTCATTTAAACAAGTGATTTTGGCTTGCTTCGGTACAGGCACAATGGTTGATGTTTTGAAGCATGTGGGGACTATTCCGCAGTACACGGCGAACACGCCCACTCCCTGCGCGCGGAAATCGCGACTCTTCTGGCCAAAGACGCGATAGAGCCTGTCCCTCCAACCGAGATGAAGAAGGGTTTCTACAGCCCTTACTTCATCGTACCCAAGAAAAGCGGTGGCTTACGACCAATCTTGGACCTGCGAGTTCTCAACCGAGCGTTGCACAAACTCCCGTTCAAAATGCTCACGCTTAACCTGCGTCCGGCATCTAGATTGGTTCGCAGCGGTAGACCTGAAGGACGCGTACTTCCACGTCTCCATCCTGCCCCAACACCGCCCCTACCTGCGGTTTGCGTTCGGGGGCCAGGTGTATCAGTACAAAGTCCTCCCCTTCGGCCTGTCTCTGTCCTCTCGCGAGAGTTACTATGCAAAACCCACAGAGACCAGGTGCTCAGGCACCTCAGCCGTCTGGGGCTTCAGGTCAACTGGGAAAAGAGCAAGCTCACTCCAGTTCAGAGCATCTCTTTTCACGGAATGGAGTTAGACTCGGTCTCAATGTCGGCACGTCTCACCAACGAGCGTGCCCAGTCAGTGTTGAACTGCCTCGCCGCCTTCAGGCCAGGCACAGCGGTCCCCTTAAAACTTTTCCGGAGGCTCCTGGGGCATATGGCGTCCTCCGCGGCGGTCGCGCCGCTGGGGTTGATGCATATGAGACCGCTCCAACACTGGCTCCAGACTCGAGTCCCGAGACAAGCATGGCGCCACGGCACGCACTGGGTAACAATCACCCCCGCCTGCCGACAAACATTCAACCCCTGGACAGACCTCTGTTTCTTACGGGCTGGAGTACCCCTACAGAAGGTGTCCAGACGCGTCCTGGTCACGACCGACGCCTCCAGATTGGGTTGGAGTGCCGTTTGCAACGGGCACGCAGCCTCAGGCCGTTGGAAAGGGGCCCAGCTGCGTTGGCACATCAACTGCCTCGAGTTGTTGACCGTCCTTTTGGCCCTGCGGAAGTTTCTCCCGTTAATTCGGGACGAACATATCCTAGTCAGGTCGGACAGCACCACTGCGGTCGTGTACATAAATCGCCAAGGCGGCGTACGCTCCCGTCACATGTCACAACTCGCCCGTCGTCTCCTCCTTTGGAGCCAGCACCGACTCAAGTCGCTGCGTGCCACTCACATCCCCGGCAACCTCGCTGGCCGGCTGGGCTGCGCAAGTACGCATTCCCCCAGTGAGTCTTCTTGCACAGGTGCTGTGCAAGGTCAGGGAGGACGAGGAGCAAGTCACTCTCGTGGCTCCTTACTGGCCCACTCGGGCCTGGTTCTTGGACCTTGTACTCCTCGCGACAGCCCCTCCCTGGCGAATTCCCCTGAGGAAGGACCTTCTTTCTCAGGGATGGGGCACGCTCTGGCATCCGCACCCAGACCTTTGGAACCTCCACGTCTGGACCCTGAACGGGATGCGGAAGATCTAGCTGGTCTACCACCCACGGTCGTAGCCACGATCAACCAAGCCAGAGCCCCTTCTACCAGGCAACTCTACGCCCTGAAGTGGCGTCTGTTCGTGAATTGGTGTTCTTCCTGGGCAGAAGACCAACAGAGGTGTGCAGTTAGGTCTGTGCTCCTGTTCCTACAGGAGAGGTTGGAGGGGAGGCTGTCCCCATCCACCTTGAAGGTGTATGTTGCCACTATCGACCCAGTAGACAGCAAGTCTCCCCCCCCCCCCCGAGTCGCTAGAATCAGTTGGCTCAGGGCCCTCTCCTGAAAAGACGGCCCTGCTGATCGCGCTCACTTCCATCAAGAGGGTCGGGGACCTGCAAGCGTTCCCTACTAACGACACTTGCCTGGAGCTCGGTCCAGCAGATACTCATGTGATCCTAAGACCTCGACTGGGCTATGTGCCCATGGTTCCTACCACGCCCTCTGGAGATCAGGTAGTGAACCCACAAGCGCTGCCCCGGGAGGAGGCAGACCCAGCCCCTCTCACTGTCGTGTCCGGTACGTGCCTTGCGTGCCTACCTGGAACGCACCCAGAGCTTCAGGCGCTCTGAGCAGCTCTTTGTCTGCTTTGGAGGACAGCAGAAAGGGAACGCTGTCTCCAAACAGAGGTGTCTCACTGGGTGGTGGATGCCATTCAGTTGGCCTATCACACCCAGGCCATGCCCCCCCCTTACTAGGAGCGTGGCATCCTTATGGGCACTGGCTAGGGACACCTCCCTAGCAGACATTTGCATAGCTGCGGGCTGGGCAGCACCTAACACCCTTACGATCTCAGGGTTGAGTCAGTCTCGTCCCGTGTTCTCTCAGGTCCGAGCCCGTAGAACTCGGTACACGTCGACGATCTGACCGGGTGAACCGCTTGTTCCAGCGCCGTTTCCCTCTGCCAAGGCAAAACAGTGCGCTTTTGTCCCAGAGGACCTAGGTCCCTGGTTGATTCCTCCCTAGCCCTTCGGGCCCGCAGCAGTTCAGCGGAGGAACGTGCTGGTCCAGTCCACTACGGGTACCTCCGGCTACCCCTACTGGAATAGGTGCTCCACAGATCAGGCCTCCTACGGGACTCCTCCTGTGTGTATTTCCGCGGTACGGTCACCTTACGAGCTGACCCACGTCTCCCTTAGGCAGTCCTTCGCTGCCCTCCGGTCGCCGTGTTGTAGCAACTCCCCCCTCCTCGGGGTTGGATCTACCACCGCGCCATTTCCTCCCACATGCCCGAAGTGGCCATGTGATGTATTTTGCCACCTTTACCTCCCCTGCTGGGCGGGTGTGGCCTCCGCAGGGTCTTTTCCCTCTAAAAGAATAGGAATTCAGAATAAGACCCCCTTCCCTCGATGCGGTAAGGGCCCCGGCTGCTCTTGCTCTATGCCGAGAAAACATAGAGAGAAAAGAGGCCCAGCCAGGCTTGGCCCGTTCCCTAGTTGGGAGCGTCACCTTGTTCCCCCCTAGGGTAACCAAAAGGATGCTGACGCTTTTTCGGGGCATTGGGGAAGAGTACGTGCAGCCTGAACACAGTTGGTCGCTTGTGCACGTGCAAATACCTGCCCGCTTCTGTGTCAGCATTACACGTACACGGCTCAGCGCATGGCGAGTTTTGAAGTGGACCCCTAATGTCACTTCTTCGACACAACGTCGAAGTGAGCGACAGATGGGGAACGTCTCGGTTACGTATGTAACCTCCGTTCCCTGATGGAGGGAACGAGACGTCGTGTCTTCCCGGCCACGTCGCTGAGCTGAGCCACTGAGGTGCCCGGAACACTCCCGGCTCCTCAGAAAAATCCTGACTGAACGAGCGTATTTCTCTCGCCTTTATATCCGTATCCGGAGGCGGAGTATGCAAATACTGTTCGCCAACTCTCATTGGCCTTTTTTCATAGATCAGAGGTATCTTTCGGCGCTCAAGAGAGACCCCTAGTGTCGCTTCTTCGACACGACATCTCGTTCCCTCCATCAGGGAACGGAGGTTACATACGTAACCGAGACGTTTTCTACTCAACTTCCTCATAGAGATTCTAAAGAAAAAATCCCACACACTGTAACTTTTAATTATAAAGTTCTACTGTATACACTGTGCAGCATAGTGTATGTTTATGTCAATTTGCTTTTTTATTGTGAAAGCCAGAGATTTTTAAGCCAGAACTTTATTGTATCAGTTACATATGCTATTAGGAACCATGAAAAACCCTGAACCTGATTCTGAGAAAGAAAAACAAGTCAAACAGACATATACAAGCAAAGCCATTGGCACACGCCTCCAAATAACTGCTCATTATCTGCTTACATTCTGACACTGCAGCCTGCCTCACCCCATACAACACTCAGAAACGACCTTTCTGGATCAGCAAAGCAGCATGTGACTCGGGCAAAATATGCAATTCTCATTAGGCTCTGGACTTATGGCTGAGCCAGACCCCGAGTTCTCTGTCTCAATTAATGGCAGCGACGTCCGCAATGAGAACAAATCACCTGCGCTCTCCAGACAGTCGGCTTCCATCTCCGGATAGTCGGACAGATTCACTCACAGACATCTGGTACATTTACAAATTGGAAAATACAATTTAAGGGACAAAAGAAAGAAACATCAAGAGAGGATTCTGTGCAGACCGAGGATGCTGCAGAAATCAAAGCAGATTCTCCTCTGCACTTCTATGGGTCTGGCCCATAATTAATATTGTTTATCAGAAGCGAGAGATGCTCGTCTCAATTCACCTACTAATATTATCATCCTGTCACTGTACACTGACCTGTCAATAATTCTGTTATATTTATCAATACATTCACATTCCTCATTTAATTTTTATTATCATTCATTCATTATTGATTCAATAATATGCTTTCAACCATATTGGAGAAAAGAAGCAGTGCATCATTGAAGATCTCTTACAGGTCTTTTGTGTGGATAACCGCTGATGTTTAGCACATGATGCATGTAGCAATGCAAGCTAAGCTAAGCTATTATAATTCACTATTGTTATCTTCACTGAATGTGTGACATTCACAATGTGTTGCTGATTAAATATAACACATATAGCAGTAAATAAGTTAAAAATGTTATCTTATGATCGGGGCTAGACTGGGAAGAGAAACTGGCCTGCAATATTACATAGCAACTGGCCCTCACTGTCCTTGTCTGGACATAACGCATAACGCGGCGGCTCATTTTAGCTTATCGCGGCCCATTCGACCCACCGGACTCCTCGGTTCTCCCGATGGCCAGTCCATGTCGGATCAGCTCCAAAGTGCGTCGGCCCATCTGGAAAATGCCCGGTATGCCAGATTACCAGTCTAGCCCTGCTTATGATTCATCAAGTAAAAATCTAGTTTTGAAGCAAACCTTCTGTTATGCAAGGGATTGTGAGGAATATTAGCCGAAAAACCACATAAGGATCCACACTTTGAAAATCTACCGGAATTAGTAGACCATCCAGGCCTATGATTTGAGACACCCAAATCCTTATTTCACATACTATTTAGGATGCATAGTATGCACAGATGAAGGGAGAGAGACAATCTGTAACTTTTATAAAAGACAAGCCTATTATTTTTCTTTTCTTTTTTGTATTAAATTATGCCTTGTTATTTTGAATACTCACTCCCTACATGCCAAAGCTCTTTTCAAATAAGCCTTTAATCCTATAGTAAATAAAAACAGACATGCACATAAAGCTTGACCATAAAGTTTTAAATTAATCAACCTCTGGAGAGAAGACGAGACCATCTGTGACATCATAATTTAAGTTTTATAGATTCACCCAACATTTGCCAATGCTTTTTTTTTCACATTAATACTGTGAATGATGTTGGGATTTAATTAAATGTTATATACACACACACACACACACACACACACACACACACACACACATAGCACTGTGCCCTGTTCCAGCACTGTCCTATCTCTGAAAGGATTGAGTCTCTCTGCAGGATTATGTCTCCATCCATAATGACTGTGTGTAATAATTAATGGGATTGAGAGATTACACAGCGGCTTTTCCAATCTGTGCCGAGGGCCGCACTACCCTTTCTATCTCTGCACTTATCTGTTACCATGATCTTGTGTTTGAGGAAAGTCTTATTCTGAGCATCAGGCGCCAGTCTTGAGATTTGAGCAAATCAATCCTAATAGATTGGAAGGTGTATGTTAGAAACAAGTATTGTGATTGAGCGGGTGAGTGGAAAAATCATTGCTGATGTTGAGATGACCTTAGCTCTGTCTTTGTATTGACCTTTCCGTAGATACACACATAGAGTCACGTGAAGAGCAGTAATTACATGTAAGATTATTGTAGATCACTGATATTGGGCCACTTTGTGTTTTACCAAGTGGTTTCTCAACACAGTGGTGAATCATCGGTTAGAGGTTATCTTGTGACATGTAAAAAACACACACACAACCCATAAACGCAGAGTATTTTTCAGCAGAACGCACTGTTTTCTTTTAAGTATCAAGATAAAAAGTAATTTAAGAGTAATTGCACAGAGACAACATCTGATACATCTCAAACATCTTTAAAACACCAAACTGACATTCTACTGATTACAAAATTACACAGTTCTTATTTGAATCATTAAAGGAATCTTTTAGATTGGACTTTTAGGTAATATAATCTTTTGGATGACATATTTCATGTTTTTGAAGTGTATTAAAGGTATATTACAGGTTCAATACAAGTTGGGCTCAATCAACAGCAATTGTGACATAATTTAGATAACCACTAAAATTAATTTCAAATTGTACCTTCTTTTCAAAAAACAAAAACAAAAAAAAAGAAAGGAAAAATATAGGTCACAGTGAGGCACTTACAATGGAAGTTAATGGGGCCAGTGCGCAAATGTAAAAATACTAACATAAGTATACATAGCCACAAGATGTAAACAATATGTATGTTAACATGATAATCGTGCAAAAAATTACAAACATTAACAACTTTATAACTCAAATAATACAAAAGAATTAATTTAAATGTTTTTATACAATTATCATTTTCACTTGACTGCCTGTAAACCCTTTCATTTCAATTGTAAATGCCTCACATTATGCGATAAATGCTATCGATTGAGCTCGCCTTGTATTGAACCAGGAATATTCCTTTAAGTACCAATTAGCACACATTTGAAACACTGACACTCATATTTTCAACATAACAACATAGTGGAAACTAATTGAACTATTAAAAATTCAAAGTGAATACAAGTTTATTTTCTATTCCTGGTGCAAATACAAACAGCTCGGTGGTAACACTTTATTTTGATGGTCCCCCTACAGATATTCAGCTGACTATAAGTGACTTATCAACTGACTTGCTATAGCTAGTAAACAATGTTTCAACAAACATTCAGTAGGCTTTCAGTAGCCTGTATATAGATCTTTATTAATGACCTACTTATATTTCTTTGCTTACCTGCTCATTGTCTTATTTCACCTAAGGTTTTTCTGGAAATGCTCTACTGACTGTTTGTTGCCTATGAACTTGCTATCACTACAGAGTCACTTTACTTTAAGGTAGAATCAACTGTTCATCTACACTTACCTAGGGACCATCAAAATTAAGTGAACATCTAAAGAATACGGTTAACTGACTGCTACATGTGTCTTTTTTTTAAACAGACTATCAGCAGGTGGTAAATACCAATACTGATAATAACACACAAGAATAGCAGCACCACATTGCAACCAGCACATAGACTGTATGTAAAAGAAATATAAATGTACAGAAGTCATTGTTTTGCTCAACAATTTTAATGAACTGATGTTCTCAATGATAATGTAAGTAGTAAGTAAGATCTATATACAGGCTACAGAAAGACTACTGAATGCTTGTTGAAACACTGTTTACTAGCTATAGCAAGTCAGTTGATAAGTCACTTGTAGTCAGCTGAATATCTGTAGGGGGACCATCAAAATAAAGTGTTACACAAAAGGGTGTATAATTGTACATGCACACACGACTTGATGATGCATAGATTAATAAGTAAAAATGTAATTTTTTTAATGATGTAATGATTGTAATCTGTTACTCCCCAACACTTACAGTATGTGGTAAATCCTTGTTGAAAAAATGAAACAGTTTAAACCATACTAATGTGGTTGGCTAGTCTTAGCTGGTTTAAGATGGTCTAGCTAATCTCCCAGCCCATCCAAACTGATGTTCAGCTGCTTTTGCTGGTCGACCTGTATGTATCCCAAACTGACCAGCTGACAACTGCCCAAAACCCCTCAAATCCATCAAAACAGACCACCTTAGGCTGGTTTACGCTGTTTTGTTTTTCAACAGGGATGGTTGGTATCAGGGAGGCAGACAGAAAGCTTTCAGGTTTAGCTACTGTTACAGCTAAATCACTGTTAAGGTCTAGGAACATTTCTGTGGTGCTGCTAGACAGGCCCAAAATGAATAAAATAACTATCCCACACTAACATAGTTTGACATGTTGACCTAAACAATTCTGCTATTACTGATGCAGAGAACCATCAAACGCAAACCACTGGGAATATTTTTAAAGAAAAAAAAGAAAGAAAAAGCATGGTAGCTTGTAGCTGTGTTCCATGATACCATGCTAATAAGCAGAGAATGGGAGTAATAGTCTGTAAGAAAGCACAAAATGTAGTCGGACATCTTCTAAATGAATGAGGCACATAGGAGATTACCTCACCACATTTCTTCTGTTACTTTTCCACACTCATAAAAGCAACTTTTCAGTGTGAGTTACTATTCTAATTTCGGGCAGGGAATGGAGGGGGAGGAATCAAAGGATACCGTGCTAGTCTGTGGATGGGGATGGAATGTGACAATGCTAATTATTGAGTGCAAAGCTACACAAACCAAAATTCTTCCTGATAATGAACTCTTTCCCCTTTCAAAAACTTCTGTGACAGCCACTAGTGTGAAAATCATTCCCACATTCCTTTCAGTGAATATCTTAGCAGCCTTTTCACTTAGTTTTTTTTTTTTTTTTGATCAAGAACACGAAGCAAATTGTTCAGCATACATGATAACTCCTACAATCCTTTTTAAAATCATGAAGTATTGATTTGTTTAACATTTTTGGAGACTAAATTATTCCTATACCCCCATAATTGTTATTTAAAAAAATGTGAAGACTACTATTTTTCTAAAATGCAAAAAAAAAAAAAAATAAATAGTGAAAAATAATAAGCTGTCTCTCAGATTGTCTCCCTTTTGCGTTTCTAAAGTTTTGTAAACTCCTTATATTCAAAATTACCTTAAAAATGTGCCTATAGTGAAAACATATCACTAATAAAATATCATAACACTGTAAAAATACAATTAACACTGTAGAGCTGGAAAATATATGGTTAGTCTAATCATTTAAGAAAATCAAAGATCACTAAACTAATGTACATTACCAGTAAAAGGTTTGAACACACATACTCAGTCTATATACTCATACTCAGTCAAAAAGAAAACCCAACGAAATGACCGACTGAAAGGAAAAAATTTGAAGAAAAAAAAGTTTTTTGAAGGCTTATCGGTAGGGACATACAGAAAGATACAGAGAGACAACAGAAAGAGCCACATCAATGGCAATATATATTCAAAGCTCACCAAACAGAAAGAAAATGAGCTACAAAACCAGAGGGAGATGCTCGTCAACATGTAGGAGAAGCTCTACATGGAGCGCACTGTTCTGTTGGGCTGGAGTCATGAATGCTGTCCTGCAGAGCCAGGTTTATTCACTCACTGCTCCTCCATGCTGTGGCTCCCCTGGCTGCCCTTCTTTTCTTCTGAAACTAAAAGACAGCCACTGACAGAAGCCTTTCAGCACACATCACCAGGCCTTCGTGGAGCATAATCAAAGGACATGAATGCGCGCTGCAGCCAGCGATTGCCATGATGTGTTTGAGCGTTAAATCTGAAGGGACACAGTTCGCCTGATATCTTGCTACAATGACCACAGCCATATGGAAAGATGCCAGAATTAGAAGATGAATCTTCAAGATACCCATGTGGTCTAACATGAAATCAGTTATGTAACGTTGAAGTAATTCACCCATATATGGACATTCTGTAATTATTTACTCACCCTTATGCTGTTTCAAACTCATATGCTGTTATTTGAGAGGAACACAAAAGGAACATTTTTGAAAACACCCTTAATGTAGTCCATATGGCACTATATTCTGAGTCTTCTGAAGTCATACAAAATGTTTGTGTGCATTTAGTTAAAATAGTTAAAATATAGACAATAGTTTATTTATTTATTTGTGTGTGTGTGGAAATATTCACTGAATGAACATCTTTGACCTTTGCACTGCGTTGCACAAGAGCGCTGTGTTTTTAAGATGCTGTTTCAAGTTAAAAAGAAGTTCAGCTTTTTTTTAAAAAAAAATGTGTATCATAACACCTGCGTTCAGTTTGTTGCGCTGCATCTGGCTTTTTCAGGACAGGAATACGTTCGGGCCAGTGTTTCTTGCAAAGCTTTTCAGAAATTATGCTCTGCTACTTAAAATCCAGTGCCACAGCAAAAATATAAAAAATTATACTCAAGTTGTGATCTTGCAGTCTGAATTGAATGTCATGAGATAAATAAAGTCGAAGAATAACGCAAAAGCAACACATCTTACTATTGCTTTTTGTGCTGAATGATCCATTGATATAAAATCAAAATCAAGTATGACCTTATGTGAATATTAGTCAAGCAATTTTTTATTCTTTGCAGAAAAATATCCTGTAACAGAAAATTATGCTGTAATAGCTGTAATGTCTTAAAGTCCCCACAGAGTAATTTAAATAGATAATGAAATTATTTGTCTTTAAGCCCTCCATAAGCAAGCCAAAGGCGAGTGTGGCAAAGAACCCAGAACTCCATAAGATGTTTGTTAATTGAGAAAAAAACCTAGGGAGCCAGTTCCCCTTTGGCTATACAGCATGAATATAATGCCAATATTAGTTATCTATGTGTAGTACAAGTCATGTACGAATTGACCAAACTGAGTAGATGTTTGTGGACAAAGTTTATAACTAATGGCTACTGATTGAACTGTAAGATTAATGATTAAGTGTCTTTGAAGTCCATACAAATTGACTGTGGAAGTGTACGTAGATGCAGAGTCCTTTTTTATTTGGCCGATGAAGGTTATAGTTTGCATTAATATATTGTCTAGGTATTTCATTTTAAGAGAGTGTAGTCCAACCTATGACCAAGATGATGATGGCAGAGGTCAGTGAGTTTGCCTCATAGTCCGTCTGGAAGCTTGTGGCAGTACATTTATTGTGAAGTCCATTCCGGGGTGCCGGCAGTGGCCAGTGGCCAGTGGCCAGTGAAGTATCCCTTACTGTACGGTCGGAGTTGGCAGCAGCTCATCCTCTGTGAAGACCATCGTAACAGATTGAAGTGTACATTACCAAAAGCAAAATATGACAGAGATTTTTCACTTTTATCAGACAATGTCACATTAAGTAATATCACTTCCAAAGACTTAAACTTGTAGCTTGACCTCTGAGTAACACCAAGAATATCACTGAAAATTGTATCAACACTTCCTCGATTTCTGAGAACGTTGCAATAATCCGAATAAAAATCACAGAGGAAAAATGGATGCATGCAATAAAATCACAACAAATCACAATAGAGAGTACAATGCAGTACGTGTTTTAATAGAAAGATGAACTAGACAAGAAAACTAGAGAAGCTTTAACAGGCTACATACACAAACTCAAGATATGTGCAAGCAGCAACCTGAAATATTAAAATGCAAACCACTGTGATTTAATCAAACAGTCTGCATGTACTGCTCGTGCACAGCTCTGTTCTGAGCACACCTGAGGTGGTTCTGTGCTTGCGTTCATTTCAGTATGGTAATGTGCACTGAGCGTGTTATATTTACAGTGCTACAAATTCCTACAAGTTACAATAAAAAAATAAAAACAACCCTATTCACCAGGGGCTCTATTTTAAAAGTGCAAACGATAAGTGCAACGCAATGCTTTACATCATAAGCGCAAAGCCAGTGGGCATGGCCATGAAGATTTGGTAATTTCTTGCAAGCAAGCGCTAAGTCTATGTGCAAGTGGATTTGTCAAAATCACATGTGCAAGGCGCAAATTGGGTTCTTCTGAGGTTCTTCTCTGGCACCGCCCTACACAGTCCATTCCCTGTCAAGCACCATTGATATAAACAAAGACAGCACATTCATAAGAATTTGGTAGTATAAACGGACTGTATGCAATGATTTAGAAGAAAAGATGTATGGATTTACATTATTTTGCACATTAACTGCATTCTTGTTAAATGGGACATTCTCCGTTTATAGGCACGGAAAATGTGGTTCATATGAATGTAGGTTTCATTAAATTACAGAGAATGTAAGAAGTATGAATAATTTTCATCTGCTGACACGCAATTAATGGCTAGTATTAACAGTGATTGAAACGGCTTGCACTTCACTTCTACCAGTTGACATTAATGAAAAAAAAAAAAAGTAATTTATGTATTGAAATACAAAAAAATTTAACCAAAATTTCTAAATTCAAATAACACTTCAAACTAAACAAAAATATAATCAAAATAATGAAGTGGTCAAAAAAATCATATTAAATCCAATAATTTTACTCTCTCCAACTTCTTCTACCAGTCCCTTTGGCAGTGACTTAAAAATCACCATACGACAGGTGGAAAATTACTAGTCAAAATGAAATCATAAATACAATACTTTCAGAATTTGTTACCACCTTAATTACCACCCACTGGTGAATTCTCCAAACTGCAAATGCAGGAACTGAATTTGGACTTTGCGCTGAGATAAGAGATGGTATTGAAACGTCTTAGTGCTATGACCAAATTCTGAGGAAAATAGTTAATTGCACTTTGCGCCACTTTAATGACATACAATACATCAGGCCCAGTTCCAGATCAAAATCACTGAGGGTGCTTCTGAAAATAGTGGGGGTGCTCTGTATAAAGTGGAGATGTATCATAATTACACATTTCTTAATAGATTAAATCATGTTTAAATGCTACTAAAACAACGTATATGTTTTTAATTTTTTTTAACTGTACAAAATATTTATTGCTTCCCTTTTTTTCACATGATTTGTTGCTGAAAACTGACTGCAAAATGCTGCACCTGCAGATTAGGACATACTGATTTGCAAAATCATACACATTTTTAAGTTTTGATGCAGCATTTTGTGTGTTCTCAAAATGCAGGGATTTGTGTGTGTTTGCTGGGATTCAAGGAAATCTGCTTGCCAATTTACTGTATTAGTCTTACATATTCAATTGAGCAAGGGTGTGCAGTTATTTTGGCACAGAGGCCACATCAGCCGTTAAGTAGAACATGGAAGAGAGAAGATAAAATGTCTGAATAGTTGTATCTTTTAAGCCCAGAAGTAGTAGTGCACTCATGCACTCAACAAATGACGCACAATTTTCTGAAGTGTATACTAATGGGACCATTCCGTGATTGCTTTAAGTTTTGCTGCTACTTTTCTATCATGTTTTAGTAAAACTGAATAAAGGCTGAATACAATTATTAATTGTTTATTTTACCGTACTTCAACACAGTGGTAATTTAGTATTCAATTTAACATGCATCAGAAGTCTGGTTTAATAGTAAAATAAAATATTCAGAAATTATAGATTCTAAAAGCTTATTTTAATGTTTGCCGCAAAGTGGACAAAGTTGTTTTATTCTCAAAACATTATCAACCCATTTACATGCTCATGTGTCATGATGTGGGGCTCTTCAGTGTTTTGTTTGGCATTCCATTCAGCACACAACTGAATAAATCAGGCTGCATGACTCTGATAAATGATTACAGCCAGAGTAACATTTGCATACAGGTGTGAGGGACTTCAGCATTTCACAAATTTCACAAAGAACAAATATTTTCCTCTCTCGCTTGGTTTTGCCCACGTGTCCCCTCTGTGTGTGAATGATGTGAAGATCTATTGGGATTTTACTAAAGTTCATCACTGAAAAGGTTTGCTCGCAGACTTGGCACTAAACAGCACATACAGCCACAAGAATGGACACGGAGTGACTGCATCACACTTTTCTTTGAGCAGAATATTGCACTATTGATGCTAAGGTTTTTTTTTTTTTTCGAAGAGGAGAGAGAAGGTACACGCACTTGCATGCATGGTTGCCAGATTGCATAAATTAAGTATGACATAATGCTAAATATTTCCCATTTGCGCAAGTATAAATCTCTGATTGGGGTGTTGCATCTATTATCTGGCAACTCTGAGCATATAAAAAGTTTGTGGATGCACAATAGGTCCCAAAGCCAGATAAATTAAAGATATAATATAAAACATTCTTGATAAATTGACCCACGGGCAGTAGTTTCCCTGGTCTGCAATTGAGGGTGCTCTAAGGTTCGTTTGAGGGTGCATAGCAATCTCAAGCACCCATGTAGAACCGTGCCTGCAATACACCCACAGTAGTCCAAACACTCCCACCCAAACCCACTTTCACTTTGCGCAGGCACAAAAATTGCACAGCTCCAGGTTTTTGTGGATAGAAGAGGAGAAAAGAGCATTTCACCAAATTTGGAATGAGTCACTGCATTTTTCTGACAAAATAAAGGTTTGAGAATTTAACCAGATCCTACAGCAATGCAGAGTACAAGTTAAGGAATTATGCTTGTGCAAATTTACAAGTTGAGAAACATTACTTGAATATTAAAAATAATAATAATAACTTAATAATAGTTATTATTAGTTATTATAATACAATTGTAATATATTTCTGTAATTTCTTAATGTAGTAATAATAAACATGATTAATTATTATTAATAATATTACTATTCAGTATTATAGTATATTGATAACATTTTCAAGTTGACTGGGATGAATGAATGAATTCACTGAATAAGTGTTGTTCAGTGTTCATATGACAATGTACCTAGCTACAGATACATTTTTTTCTATATATTTTTTTGATATTAAATAAATGTAACCATTTAAAATGTTACTAATATATTAAATAAATAATATAATATAATATAATATAATATAACATAGTTACCAATTTTCTATGTGAATATGTGCTGAATGTCCCCTTATGGTGTTGTATGTGAACTCTCGCTGAATGTGAAAGAGTGTGAAAAAAAATAAAAACAATACATGAAAAAATAAATAAACAGAAAAGAATAAATAAATGAATAATACAAATAATCAAATAACAGTGTATGGGGTTGGAAGAGTAAATTACGATAGAAGAGTAAAAAGTATAGAATGAAAGATTTGTGTGTGTTTTGGTTCTGTAGCCACTGAAGGCTAATTTAGCATGCTAATCACAGCTGTTGTTTAATTAATGGCGATGGTGTCCTCATGTGACCTAACTGTATTCAAGACAACAAATAATCTGGTTTGCTCACTGGTGCTGCAAAGAAATCTAGTTCCCTTGCCATTTTACTAATTAAGCCATCCCGGTTTTACATCAAAGCCTGATTTTAAGACTTTATAGGATGAAGCATAAACCTTTGGGACGTCTTCTTCACGAGTCAGCATTCATGCCAAAGTGTTTATCTTCTACGCTCTTTTATCTAAAAGTCTGAGCTGTTCCTGTGAGTGGACTAACGCAAGATCTTGATAAAAGAAAAGCACTTCTTATAATATATTTATAGTCGTTCCTGTGTCTGATAATATACAAAGTATGCCATCCACAAGTGTGTACTTTTCTGAATAAATACCATAATAAACCATTTGATAACGCAGACCTTTACGTGTAACCAGAGTATAATAAATCTATTCAAAGGGAATATGGGATTTTATTAAAACTTTTTAAACTACCGTACAAAGGTCATAGGGAGGTTACAGGATAGTCTCGGATCTACATTGTTAACACAAAGATTTCAAGTTTAGCGACAGTTACGGTGATTTAACAATGAAGAATTATTGCGTTCACAATTCTAGTCTATTACCGCTGAACAAGGCACTTAACCCTGGGTTTATCCAAGGGAACACCCTTAATAGATTACACTGTCACTTCAGAGGAACATCATTTGCAAACTAGCATGTACCGAGGTCCCTGGCCAATGTTGCTTTAAACGCACATCTGTGCGTGTGTGTGCGGTTTGCATTTTGCATGATGTCATCAATGTGATCAATACTCAAATGACTTCTTGCTTTCCCTATTGTCAAGGCTGTATTGCCATTTCCCTAATCACAAACATAATGAGCACGCTGAACAATTTCTCCATTAAGGAACCATCAAGGACCTATTGAGAAAACAATCTGACCACATATTCATCATTCCCCTGCAACATCACTGCCAAAACATAATGAGAAACAGAATATACAGAATAGCAAGGGGTTACATCTGAACAAACATTAGTCGGAGCAATACGATTTTTAATTAGTTTAAACTGGGGAATATTTTCTTATTTAATGTCCATATGCTTTTGAATTAGTTATAATTACAATGTCAGTGCTTACCAGACTGTGAATTGATTTACACATCAAAAGTCTTTATAATTGTTTGTTTTAAGTGGTGAAACTAGACACCTCACCTCAATTTACCCTAAAAGTGGTAAAATTCAATGAAAACCACATTTAAGCAGGTGTGCATTTAATGCAATACATATATAATGTGTGAATGTTTGGCGTTTAACTTGTAACCTTAGGCGAGTAGTAAAAACTGATAATAATAAGAAAATGTAAAAAATAAACAACTTTTCATTTCACATGAAAAACAGACAAAAAAGATTTCAAGTATTACTGTAGTTGATCCATAAATAAAAATGTTGTCATCATTTAATCATCCTGATACTGCATCATTCTGACCTTTATTGCTTACTTTGTTCTATAACAAAATGTTCTGCTCATTTCAACCTCAATGAAAGTAGGTGGTTATACTGTCACAAAGCACCAGAAAGCATCATGAAAGTACTGTAAAAGGGGCCACGTGTATGTGGGTGCTAAATCTATTAAAGCCACACAATAGCTTTTTGTGAGAAACAAATGAAATATATGGAGGTCAAACAGGAAATAATTATATAAAATCAGATTATATAATTGAATCTGAATCAAATCGAATATAAAATTGCAATTCTGAATATAAATTTGTAAATCTGAATATATAAATATAAATCTGAATATATAAATCTGAATATATAAATATAAATCTTAATATGTAGTTGTAAATCTGAATATATAAATCTGAATATATAAATATAAATCTGAATATGTAGTTGTAAATCTGAATATATACATATAAATCTGAATATACAGTTGTAAATCTGAATATATGAATATTAATCTGAATATATAGTTGTAAATCTGAATATATACATATAAATCTGAATATATAAATCTGAATAAACAGTTGTAAATCTGAATATATAAATATAAATCTGAATATATAAATCTGAATATATAGTTGTAAATCTGAATATATAAATCTTAATATATAGTTTAAATCTGAATATATCAATCTGAATATGTCGTTTTAATAGACAAAAAACTACTTTCATAGACAGATGATCTTAAATAAAAAGTGTAATTAAAAGTAGATCCTATGTCTAAATGATTCATTTTATTTAATAATGTACAATGATGATGAGTCTTTTTCTGCTTTACAAACCTGAAGGCTGGCCACAACATGGAGTTGTTAAGAGGTATAGGACATTTCCATTTGCAGCTGTAAATCCATTAAGTGTTCTCATGAATGCCATCATGATATTGATATGGTCTTCAAGGTGTCTCAAAGTTTTTTCTAACATGCACTTACTAAGCTGTCCTTGTGAAAAGCGATATAGGACATTTTGTAATTCAAAAAAATAATTAGAGATGTTTGCCATTTTGAACTGACTGTGATGAAGGACCCCTTGGAGTTCCAAACCCTGACCAGCAAGAAATTGATGAAGCAGAATAATACAATTTTTTAAATAAAAACACTTGGCTGGCTGATTATGACAATCATGGTGCAAAACTTTTTATATTAACAATTATATTAAGCATGTGAACTGTTTCAGTCAGATGTGGAAAGTAAGAGCTTGCCTATCAAATAGCCTGATCAAAAACAAATTTTATAAACATATATTCAGTCTTATAAATATAAATCCCAATAAATACTTGAATATTCAGACTTACAGCTATATATTCAGATTTATATTTATTTATTCAGATTTATATTTATACATTCAGGATTTACAACTATATATTCTTATTATATTTATATATTCGGAATCACAAGTATATATTCAGATTTTTTTATTATTATTTCCAGCTTTTTTTTATTTTACTTAAAAATGGCACCCTTTAAATGTGTTATGTCAGATCAGACATCACTGATACCAAGTGTCACTGGTTCTTTTGTGTTGCATGAGTAATTGCAACGTTGCAAGTTTATAAACATGACGTTCAGTAAGATTTGAGAGCTATAGTTAAAGGGAGGATTTTCAGCAAACAGTGTCATAAATTTTGGTTCCCTTTACAAAAAGCTTCACTTTGATGCTGCGCTGCTAAGCGCTATGGGGAAACAATCTTATTGTGAGCTGCTTCTGAACATGTGTGTAACACGTCAATGAAATTGACTGGAATTTATAGCCTCGGTTGGTGAGATCATTGGACGCACCTGTGACGAGGCTATAAATAGAAGGCGTCACCAGAGTGTCATCAGACATTTTTCTTCAGAGCTTTCTCTCTGTGTGTTTTCACGAGACTCTTGCTAGAAATTGCTTAAACTCTTAAGCCTTTCCTTCTTTCGCTCTTTATATATATATATATATATATATATATATATATATATATATATATATATATAAAAGGGGAAAATGGCGGAAAAGCAGGGCAAACAATGCGTTTCCATGTCAGCGTTCTATGTCTGACAGGGACACGCATCAATTTTGCTTTGTTTGCTTGGGGGAAGAGCACGCTACTCTCGCGTTGGAACAGGGCGGGTGTGAGCATTGCGACCTACTTTCGGTCGGGATGCTTCGCGCTCGCCTTGCTTACTTCCGAGAGCCGGCACCCACACTTCATTCGTGGGGCTCTCGCGAGGATCTGGCTGAGGAGCGAGAGACGGGTTCGCCCCTTTCGCTCGCTCTCTCCCCAGATCCTGCTGGTCCCTCGCGTGATCCTGAAGCGCGCTTCGGCGCCTCTTCAGTTCACGAGGGGGACCTCCTTTCCCTTGGGTCGGATTTAGAGTTAACCGCATCTGAGCGCTCCAATCGCGATTCAAAATCTTCGGAGGAGCTGCTCGATGTGATTACTCGCGCGGTGGCCAGGCTTCAAATAGACTGGCCACGTGACCAAGTTCCCCCCAAGCGCTCTAAATTAGAGGACAGATTTCTGTCTGGTGACCAAGGGAAGGGAACACCTCGTCAGTCCCTTCCCTTCTTTGATGATCTCCATGACGAACTTTCTCGTTCTTGGAACAAGCCTTATACTTCGCGCATTCACGTGCCTTCGACGTCAATATATTCGACTATCGTCGGCGCTGAGGCGCGAGGGTATTTAAAGATGCCACCGGTCGAAGAGACACTTGCGGGTTATCTCTCGCTGGGTTCTACGTCATCTCTTAATAAATCTGCTCTCCCTTCTAAGCCATGCAGGGTAACCTCCATGCTGGTCGGGAGAGCATATCAAGCGGCTGGTCAGGCTGGTGCTGCGTTGCACACCATGGCTGTTTTGCAGGCATACCAGGCTGACCTGCTAAAAGATTTGAGTGCGGGAAGGAGTCTCGACGATGAAGCTTTCTCTGAGCTTCGTCGAGCTACTGATTTGTCTCTCCGTGCCACCAAGCAGTCAGCCCGTGCTATTGGCCGGTCTATGTCCGCTTTGGTTAGCACTGAAAGGCACTTGTGGCTGAATCTATCCGGCATCAAGGATAAGGACAGGGTTTTCCTTCTTGATGCCCCAGTTTCGCCTTCTGGTCTCTTTGGAGACGCCATGAATACGGTCATCTCCAGATTCCAGGAGGCGAAAAGCCATGAGGAGGCTTTTGGAAAATTCCTTCCTCGTCGCACTCAGGGGGCGAGGCCGTCGGTCACCCAGTCTCGCCCTGATTCTGTGAGGAGGGAGGTTCAGAAGCAGAGCGTGGCAAGTCGTGCTCCCCCTCGTAAAGATTGGGGACAGACTCGTCGTTCTCAGCAACCTCCCAAACAAGACCTCAGGGCTGTTATCTCTAAGAGAAAGAAGCCCTGACGTCTTTGTTTCCAACCTTGTGAGGGTAGTTCCCTTCGGGACGGGGCGCGTGTATCATTCACTTCGGCCCTCCCGATACCCTCACGAAACCTCTTCACTCCCGCCACCCTTGGTGTTTCGGGTGACAGGGGTTTCCAACAAAATGTTGAATGTACCGTCGCTTCCTGCCATATTCCAGGACACGGAACATTCTACACCCCCTCGACAGGAATTCTTGAAATTAGTTCCCATCTCAGAGAACCTGGCAGCGTGGAAACTTCTACCAGGTATTTCTATGTGGGTTCTAAAAACAGTAGAAAAAGGCTACACAATTCAGTTCGCTTGCCGCCCTCCGAGCTTCAACGGCGTAAGCCCGAAACAGGCATCTCTACTTCAGGTAGAACTGCGAAATCTCTTGGAGAAAGGGGCCATAGAACATGTTCCCCTTCCAGAGAAAGAGTCTGGCTATTACAGCAGATACTTCCTGGTCCCCAAGAAGGGGGGGGGGGTTGCGTCCCATCTTGGATCTTCGTGCCTTGAACTGCTCCGTCAAGACGCTCAGGTTCAAGATGCTAACAGTCAGGTCCATCGTGTCTCAGTTCCAACGCTTCGATTGGATGGTCACGATCGACCTCATGGACGCATACTTTCATATTGGAATTCTGCCACAGCACAGGAAGTTCCTGAGGTTCGCTTTCGGGGACGAAGCCTTCCAGTATCGGGTCCTTCCATTCGGTCTAGCCTTATCACCCCGCACATTCACGAAATGCATGGATGCAGCACTGGCTCCGTTGCGACTCCAGGGCATCCGCGTTCTGAATTATCTAGACGACTGGCTGATCCTAGCCCAGTCTCAAGAACTGGCAGTTCAGCACAGGGATATCGTCTTAGCTCATCTAGGTTCTCTGGGTCTGAGACTCAACGCCAAAAAGAGCGTTCTTTCCCCGACCCAGAAAATTTCCTATCTGGGGGTTATATGGAATTCGGTCACGATGCAGGCACAGTTGTCTCCCGCTCGTGTCACCTCCATTCAGAACTCCCTGAGCATTCTCAGGCTAGGTCAAGTTTGCACTGTTCTTCAGTTCCAACGAATTTTGGGTCTCATGGCGTCTGCGTCCACGGTGATTCCTTTGGGCCTTCTCCATATGAGACCGTTTCAGCTGTGGCTAAAAGCCAGAGGGTTTCATCCAAGGGCCAGTCCCCTCAGGCAAATAAGGGTTACGCGCCCAGTGCTTCGTTCCCTTTCTATGTGGTTCAGACCCCGGTTTCTCACCTTGGGTCCCACTCTTGGTGCGTTGTGTCGTCGCAGGATGCTTACGACAGACGCCTCCCTGACGGGTTGAGGTGCGGTCGTAAGTGGTCGTCCAGCCCAAGGGGTATGGGAGAGTCATCAACTCGATTGGCACATAAATCGCCTCGAGCTGATGGCAGTATTTCTGGCCCTGAAATACTTTCCCCAACATTTGAGAGGCTGCCACGTCCTTGTGCGGGTGGACAACACAGCGGCAGTCTCCTACATAAATCATCAAGGAGGCCTACGTTCTCGCCACCTCAATTTGCTGGCACGTCGGATTCTCCTTTGGGCCCAGGGCAAGTTACTGTCACTCAGGGCAGTCTATATCCCTGGACGCCTGAATGTGGGAGCAGATTTTCTGTCCAGACGAATCTTACCATCGGGCGAGTGGAAACTCCATCCCGAGGTAGTACAACAGATCTGGGAGAGATTTTACAGAGCCGAAGTGGACCTCTTCGCCTCTCAAGAGACTGCGCAATGTCCCCTCTACTTCTCTCTGAGTCACCCAGCCCCTCTGGGTCTGGACGCGATGGCGCATACATGGCCCAGAATGCGCCTGTATGCGTTCCCTCCGATCTCTCTGCTCCCGGGAGTCCTGGCCAGAGTTCGCCAGCAAGGGTCTTGCCTCTTATTGATAGCGCCTCGCTGGCCGAACAGGGTTTGGTTCTCCGAGATGATGCCTCTCCTAGACGGCTCACCCTGGGCGATTCCGGACAGGAAGGACCTTCTGTCTCAAGCACAGGGGACAATATTTCATCCCCGGCCCGAGTTGTGGAGACTTCACGTTTGGCCCCTGAAGGGTACCAACTGAGGGACACAGGGCTGTCGCTTGGGGTTATTGAAACCATTCTTAGTGCTAGGGCTCCCTCCACCAGAAGAATTTACTCCAATAAATGGGGTGTCTTCGAAAGGTGGTGCAGTTCACACGATGCAGATCCAGTTAACTGCCAAATTGTTTCAGTTCTGGAGTTTCTGCAAGAGAAACTGTCAGCAGGCATGTGCCCCGCTACTCTCAGGGTTTATGTGGCTGCCATTTCAGCTTGCCACGCCCTGATTGACGGGGTGCCCTTAGGGAGACATCCTTTACTCGCCCGCTTCATTCGTGGAGCCAGGCGACTGAGACCTCCCGTTAGGGCCAGAACTCCTTCGTGGGACTTAACTATAGTCCTGGAGGCTCTGGTCGAGACCCCTTTTGAACCTCTGGAATCAGCGTCTGACAGACTTCTGACTCTCAAGATGGTCTTCCTTATGGCTATTACCTCTCTTAAGAGGATTGGGGATCTACAGGCTCTGTCTATTCTGCCGGCCTGCTTAGAATTTGCCCCCGGTATGGCCAAAGCAATATTGCATCCTCACCCTGATTATCTTCCTAAAGTTCCATTTTCGACGGTACACCCTGTCACTTTAGAAGCCTTCTGCTCCCCGCTGTTTTTAACGCCGGAGCAGGAAAGACTTCATGGACTCTGCCCAGTCCGTGCCCTTCAGATTTATGTCCACCGCACAAGCCAGTGGCGTAAGTCAGGGCAATTGTTTGTTTGCTATGGGGGCCGCAACAAGGGGGCGGCCGCTAGTAAGCAGACTATCTCACATTGGGTGAGGGATGCTATTGCCCTGGCCTATGAGGCGCGCGGTCAAGCTTCGCCAGTAGGTGTCAGGGCTCACTCCACCAGAGGGGTCGCTTCCTCTAAAGCCCTGGCTAGAGGGGTCCCTCTGCAACAGGTTTGTGATGCGGCAGGTTGGTCCTCTCCGCACACATTCATTAAATTCTATAGTTTGGATGTTCATGCTACTCCGGGCTCTTACGTCCTTGAGTCGACATCTCAAACTCATGCAGGAGCAAGTTTGTGACGTGGCGGGCTAGTCCCCTCCACACACATTCTACAATTTCTACATTGGCCGGGATGTTTTGCTACCCCGGACTATGTCCCTGGGTCATCATCCCGGGCTCATGCCAAATCCAAGTTCATGGTACGAACTTTTGAGTTAGAGCATTTAAATCGACTTTTAAAACTCATCTTTAACTTTGTGGGCCAGATGTTCCGCTACTCCGGACTCTTATGTCCTTGAGTCGACATCTTAAGCTCATGTCTAAACCAGGTTTGTGATACGGCAGGATAGTCCTTTCCGTACACACTCTTCGGATTCTATGGTGTTAGATGTTCTGCTACTCCGGGCTTATGCCCTTGAGTCGACATCTCAAGCTCGTGTCTGGAACCTCTCGCGTTCTGTGAAAACACTTCACAACGATCAGGGGTCCGGACAGCCCCAGTGCGGCGGCGTGGGCATTTCGTTCCCCATAGCGCTTAGCAGCGCAGCATCAAAGTGAAGCTTTTTGTAAAGGGAACGTCTCGGGTTACTTGTGTAACCCTTGTTCCCTGAAAAAAGCGGAACGAGATGCTGCGCTTCTTTTGCCGCACTGGGACGTCCCAGGACCGCTCTTCAGAAAAATAATCTGACGACACTCTGGTGACGCCTTCTATTTATAGCCTCGTCACAGGTGCGTCCAATGATCTCACCAACCGAGGCTATAAATTCCAGTCAATTTCATTGACGTGTTACACACATGTTCAGAAGCAGCGATTGTTAATAAGATTGTTAATAGAATAAGATTGTTTCCCCATAGCGCTTAGCAGCGCAGCATCTCGTTCCGCTTTTTTCAGGGAACAAGGGTTACACAAGTAACCCGAGACGTTCACTGATGTAAAAAACAGCACCATCACTATTTGAAAAAAATCTTTTTTGATCAAATCTAGACAGGCCCAATTTCCAGCAGGCATCACTCCAACACCTTATCCTTGAGTAATCATGCTAAATTGCTCATTTGGTACTAGAAAATCACTTGCCATTATATCAAACACAGTTGAAAGCTATTTGGTTCGTTAAATGAAGCTTAATATTGTCTTTGTGTTGTTTTTGAGTTGTCACTCTATGCAATAGACTGGCAGGTCTTAAAGTCAATATTAGGTCAATAATGGCAAAAAAGAAACAGCTTTCTCTAGAAACTCCTCAGTCAATCATTGTTTTGAGGAATGAAGGCTATACAATGCTTGAAATTGCCAGATTTCATACAAATGTGTACACTACAGTCAAAAACAAAGGACAACAGACTCTAACAAGGACAGAAAGAGATGTGGAAGGCCAGATGTACAACTAAACAAGAGGATAAGTACATCAGAGTCTCTAGTTAGAGAAATAGACACCTCACATGTCCTCAGCTGACAGCTTCATTGAATTCTACCTGCTCAACACCAGTTTCATGTACAACAGTAAATAGAAGACTCAGAGGTGCAGGCCTTATGGGAAGAATTGCAAAGAAAAAGTCACTTTTGAAACAGAAAAACAAAAAGAAAAGGTTAGAGTGGGCAAAGAAACACATGGACATCTGAATATCTTTATATGAATATTTAAAATTGTAATAGTAATTTTTCACATTATTAATGTTTATTAATATATATATATATATATATATATATATATATATATATATATATATATATAATCAAAAATGTTTCCAGGAGTGTTGGTTATTCATGTTTTGAGTCATTAAATCTGGAATTAGCATAATTAATTATGTTTCAAAATAATACCAACCATGTTAAAATAAAATTATACATTATAAATTCTTAATCTGTGTACTGATTACAATTGTCCCATGTCTGCCAAACATGTTGAGTGGCCAAATCAGCATCTTGATTCTGAAACTGTATTTATGGTCGGATTTTAGGAGTGAATGCACTAAGTTGCATAGAGAGCTAATGGATGCTCCCTTACTCCCTATGTAGTGAATGACTTAACCTCCAGTGTACTACCTGTCTGCACTGGTCTCAGAACAGTTCAAAATGCACCTTATTTTCATCCATGTAAAGCCACAGAAAGCTTTTGGATGAACCCATTGATTCTCAATTTGATAATGCACAGAAAATATAGTATTTCTATAGAAAAAATACGCTAAAGTACTTTTTAGTGTACTTTTTGTTTAGCAGCATGAAGTTTTGCAATAAATCGCTCAGATTTTAAAAATGGCAAATCGAATGAAATTAAAGACTAATCTTTTGACTTAAACAGGTTTCAAAGTAAAAACATAATTAGGTTTCTTACCAGATGTAGTTTTGTTGTCATTTCTCCCAAAGACAAACTCCGCTGTGATCAGCGCCGCATTGTTTTGTCACATGACTCTGTACATCGAAAGTTGAACCTTTTACTGACAACACAGATTGTTCTGAACTGAGATCTGTTTAAATTCATTTAAATTATGCGTTGCATATAGCGAAGCCAAAATACAACGTCCACACGTGTATGCGGGTCGCAAGTGATTTCAGAAGTTTTACTTACTTCCATTTTTGCTCATTTCAAACACACACTCTTTTTCCAAAACTCTGCCCAAACACACACTGGAAATAATAATAATTATAATTATTATAATATACAATTATGAGTCATCTTGAGGGCACCTGGATGTTTACTGAGGCCCCCTGGTTGAGAACCACTGGTTTACAGAGGGTGTGATTTCTCAAGACACCTATTTCAACAGTATTTGTCAGGTAATAGGGATATTTTATGTAAGTTATAGAAAAAATATATACTTATAGCACCTTTAATTTTTACAAATTTGTAAGTGGCATAATAAGTAAACTTGACTTGTTTCCACTTACTAAACCAACATGTATTTTTCTCCGCTCCAAATCTACATTTGTTAGTTCAGGTAAACAAAGACTCATTTTCAGGGTTCTCGCTTCATAATTGTATTCGTAATGAACTTTCACAATATGAATATTCATCGACTGTTCCACACTCCAGGATTATATCCTGGCTACAAGGCCAGTAATTGAATTGCTCGTGTGCAGAGGGCAGCCAAATGCTCTTCGCCTTTCTACTTCACCTAATTATGTTCTCTGCTGTCAATCAAACCTGATGGTGCTGTTTGTTTATACTGAGACAATTTGTATCTCTTGTAACCTCATAGATCCAATTTACAGTCAGCTGTATGAATATATAGGCAAAATTTTGAGTAATTAAAACATGCATACACACACACACACACAAAATTGCAAATACCACTGAATGCACTGAATGTACTTCACATGCATACTGAACTTTAGCACGTAGGCTTGCATTGATGGATTTATTGACGGCCATTAATCAAATCTTCTGCTAAATCACTTAGCTGTGAATATCAAACATGGAGCACAGAATAAATACACAACTCACATAAGAGACACACAAAAGAGAATATCAGCCTTTTTTTTAAGCTATTTATGTGAAAACCATAATAATCGCAAAAACAATGTGCAAATAAAGCCGTGTTTCCATCCCATGTGTTCAAAAGAACAAAATCGCAACTCCTGGAGAAACTGTACCATTCTGTGAGCACTATGTGTGTGCATTCCTTCTTCCTTATGTCTTTACCGATTACAATCCATAATATGTTTTAAAGTGCCAATAAAACTGATCTTCAGCACAGTTCAAGTTTGTATTCGACTTATTTCCTCAGCAAACTCTATCTAGGCTTTGGATTTTCTAGACAACATTATTTCAGGATAACCAGAACAAAATTTCAGACGCAATGATTGGTCCAATGTCTAGTCCAGTTATGAATGAGTTATTCAGTCACATGACTTTTCACATGATGCACATCTTGTATTCCTAATAAATTCAATAGAAACACATTTACCAAATAAATTCCTATCATAGTTTATGCGCATTTCTATTTATCAAATAAAAAATGAATCCACCTCAAGCAAGTGTGTACATTTCTTGTGCATATTTTGGAGATTACATTTGGTGTTTCCATCAAGCAGTTTTTATTTGATATTCCAAAGTGCACATAAAAATATGTGGATGGAAACCCAACTACAATGATATTTGGAAAATATTTAAAGAACATTAAGTTGTTAACTGGGAGAAACACTGCCTTATGAAACAATAGAAACTTGAGTTATTATGTAGGGACGGATGGATTGTGCTTACACTAAACTAATGAGTATAAAGTTTAAATGGTCATACAAAACTGAAGAAAACTGACACACTGAAACAAAATGATATTTCATCCCTGTACCTACTGTAACAAAGCTTCATCCACTTGTTTTGGCAAAGCCAGTTCAATCAAAAACAAATTTCCATTGATTTGTCACCAAACACTCCTTTTCAACAATCCAGCTACATTTATTTCAACCTAAACAGTTTTAAATGATTATGATTGTGAAAATTATATAACTAACAAAAGTGCCTTTACACACAAGTGAACAATTATAATAGTTTAGCTGTTCTGCACTGAAAGTAAGTGGCCTCACTCTTGTATGCTGGGGGATTTCCGCACAGGGTCTGTGGATACGGCGAGATCTCAGATAAATCGCTTACACTTTGGCTCAGTCATGCGCTTCTCTGCATTTATCATCTTTCAGACAGACCTGATTTGACTTTCATGCTGGTTTATGAGGTTGGATCATATGAAGCCAGACAGAGGAAGGAAGCTACTTATTACTGCTTGTTCTGAGCTGCATACTGGTGTTTAGAATGAAAAAATAACAAGATGAGGATGGTTAACTACAGAGTGGGATGCTGGGGTAATTCTCGCAATAGTTTGAAGAGGGTGCCTGTACTTTGAACTCTGAGCCCTCATCTTGGGCATTAAGAAGAAAAAACAAGTGAAGCAACTAATCAAAACTGGCACTCTTGCGTTAAAGCTCTCCTTGACAATATAAAGTGATTTTGTGTATGTCTGTTCATGCGGAGTGAGAGACCTATAACCTCATGACGTAAGTATGCACAAATTAGAGACACATTCTTTTCCCATTTTTGCAAACCACTTTACATTTTCCAGGAATTCCTTGGTAATTTAATGCCGACAAGCTAACCCAAACTGTTGGGTGAAACCACAGAATGTGAAAAGTTAGCTGTAAGGCATGGAAGTGTTGTCATACGAAAATGGCAACAAGTGGGACTCGGACATCTAGCTGGAAGTGACCTATACTTGCACTTGAACACTTGCTTCCAACCCCACATTGAAATTTGGCACATAAATTCAAAATGTATCTTTAATGGCTATATAATTCATAACCTATTAAGCTGCCTTGCTATCTACTGTCTATAGGGCAGATTCCTTTTAAGACAACATCTTAACTGAAACTTTTAACTTTAACACTCATGCATGTCAATGTTTACGGTTAGCTCAAGTTGCTAAACTAATTATGCAGAACTGTTAAGACATTTTTTTTTACACAAATTATGCCTACACATTTATATTTGTAATGCTTATTATGCTAAAGTGCCCTAACAAAAATATAGAGTTTTGTCAAACATGCTGCACATTTGTCAGTCATAATTTTCAGAAGCAAATGAGCTTTGCAATTTGCAACAAGTTATTTCCAGTTTATAGCCAGTTAAAGTTTGCAGCTCCTTAGTGGTAGTGGTGAACTTGCAGCAAACTTTGGCAACAATGGACAATTTGTCACTGTTGGCAACACTTCTTATTAAAACCTGTGGCAACAACCAAGACGTTGGTGCAAATCTCATAAGGATTTGTGGCATGTTTTCCACAGGGTTTTGCCAGAATTTTAGATTTTTGTAAGAGTAAAACATATTTATGACATTCAAGTTTTTTGGTTAATTAAAAGGTTTTCACCTTAAATTGGATTGGTTTAAATATTTTGCATCCACAGTTGTAATTAAAGTAATTTAAATGAACATTAAATTAGTCACATTTCACTCTAGTGAATAGTTTCATAGTGTAACCGAGTTTAGGATGGGCAACGAAGAGGGAACTGGCGGAACAGTCAAAGTAATATTTAATAAAACAAAAAGACACAAAACGCACATACGGCAGCTTTGTGTGGATCTCTCTCGAACTGCCGCATCCCGCTGCACTCATCCCTCTCCTCGGCTGATTAGCCTGATTGGGGGCTGGACGTGCATAGTCACTTCACGTCCTGGCCCTGCCCTCCTCCTCGTCACACACAGCTGTGATGGATTTTTAGCAGGTTTGCCATAACTCTTTACCAGTATTGGAACATATTTGTAAAAGTTTGCCCTTACAAAAATCGAGAGTTCTGGCTAATTTACTTGCTGCACATTCAAATGAGCTTTTTGGCATACTCTTCATTGTCACCGAAGATTTGTTGCAGGTTCACCACTACCTCAAAATTCTGGTAAACATTTGTGGTGAATTGCAAGCTCACTTGCATGTGAAAATAATGAGTAAGACATTTGAGGCAGTTTTGCAGCAAGCTTGTGGCAAATTTGTCAGAACTCTAGATTTAGAAAAAAAATAAAAATTTCCAATAGAGTAGATATTTGTCAAAATAAATATTTTACCAAAGGTTTACCAAAGAACATTTTGTCACTAAAAGTTAATATTTCCCAAAGGTTTGCCAAAGAACTGTTTGTAAGTAGTAGTTGATATTTAGCAAAGGTTTGCCAAAGAACTGTTTGCCAGTGGTGGTGGATATTTGCCAAATGTTCACCAAAGAATTGTTTGTCACTAAAGGATAATATTTCCCAATGGTTTGCCAAAGACTTTTTTGCCACTAATTGTTGATATTTGCCAAAGAATTGTTTGCCTGTAGTGGTTGATATATATCAAAGGTTTGCAAAAGAACTGTTTGTCAGTCGTTGCTGATATCTGCCATAGCTTCGCTAAATTACTGTTTGCCATTAGTGGTTAAAATATGCCAAAGGTTCAACAAAGAACTGTTTGTCAGTATTGGTAGATATTTCCAAAGGTATGCCAAAGAACAATTTGCCATTAGAGATTGATATTTGTCAAAGGTTTGCCAAAGAACTATTTACCATTAGTGGTTGATATTTGCCAAAATTCACCAAATAACTGATTGTCTGTAATGGTTGATATTTGTCACAATTACACCACTACCAATAAAGACCTGCAGACGTCTGGCAAACATGTTTTACAAGGGTATATATGCAGGTCACAATGTTTGGAACAGTGTAAATGTAGTACAAACTGGATGTAATAAATAATATATGTAAATCTGTGCTTATCAAGTCCATTACACTTTTTTGAAATGGTTTGAAATTAAAAAGAAAGGCTGACCTGATCAACAGTAAACCAATAGTGTGCAGTTCTGCTTATGAGTTCAAGTTCAATACTCAGTGAACAAGATTAATTCATGCTAAGAAGAAATCAAAAGTTCAACTGGAGAGCCACTTAGTGCAGAACATGACCAACCTAAGCCCGTTTCAAATGCAATCAGAGGGAGAAAGCGCCAATGCAGCTCAAGTTAATAGCCTTCTATGGCATGTTGTGTAATTTTTGTAATTGCTCAGGGCTTTAATAATTCACAGTATGGGCCCGGCACTGCCCTCGTTACAGCCAAGGTGAAGTTCCTCTAGGGGGAGCAGAGATAGACTGTACAGCATTATTACTACATTATTTATACGTTTGGCTAAGATCCTAATCATAATGAACACAGTTTATTTTTCATCTCTAAATGAAGGCCCCTTTATCCAGATGAAAATAATGTCCTTGCAGCAAAAAGGCTTAATTGGCCTTCAAATGACTAGAGACTTCTGATTATCAGGTTAAAGTTACAATGATGGCCCTAGGAAATGGTATAATAAAGCAATAAACCACGAGTTGATGTTACAGTTCTTTTAGCACAGCTAAGGAAATATCGCTAAGAGCTGCCACACCTAATAGCCGCCTAGTGGCCTTGTTTTTGGTGGGCAGCTCGAGCAATTGATTTATTCATAATTCAAACCAGCTGTTTTCCATATTTAGTGAAAAGGGAAACTATTTTGGTGCATTTCCACACACAGGGAACTTTTAAACCTTTAAAGAGAACGTTTAAGATGCCATGAAATTGAGTTTTGTGGCTTTAACTCCATGTCTGTTTGCTTTGAAGCAATCAATATGCAAGTGTACGTACTGCTAAATACTGACCAAGCAGATATACTTATTTTGAATTTATCTGCCACTGACAAGCATTAGCAAGAAGTAAATTATAGATCACATCTTTGACATTAATTAATGGCTATTGGATTTTCAAATATACTGTAGGATGAGCTCTTCAATATGTCCTGCCCCAACTTCATGTTTCAATAGGAATGTCAATGCATGAATGAAAACAGTGCTCATCATATTATGAGGTATTTGAAGCTGTGACAGTTAAAAAAAAGAAAAAGTAGAAACAACTATACAGGGAAAACATGCTCACACAGCTTCCTTTTTTATCTTATCCAACTTCAAAAGAATTTCAAGAGTATTTCACAAGAGTGTGAGGTGTAAGACCCACCATGTCTTATTATCAAACCCACTCCTCACACACTGCTGTTGTTTAATTCCCTATCTGAGCAGAGTACACACCCATGGCATGTGTGCACCTACTGCAGGGAACAGGAAATGAGTTCTGGCATTTTTTTTGTTTTTGTGCAGAGTGCTCAGTGAGATGTTTCCTTAGTAGAAGTCTTATGTTGTCAATTTAGATAGATGCACAGATAGATGTGTCTTCTTCTCAGGGTCTTTGTTAAATTCTTAATTAATCAGAGCAACAATGTAGGCAAAAGGCAGACTCACAGAACATATGATGGAGGTGGAGGTGGGGGAATAATGAAGGGGTGTTTAAACTATGTGTGTCAGGAATTCATCTCTTGAATTTGGCTCAGTGTTTCGCAGGGTGTGAAACAGGTTGTCCTGTACCCATTTGTCATGTTTGAATAAGCTGCAATTCTAAGCAAATGCACAATTGTCTTTCCCAACAGGGGAAGTATGATAAAATACAAGTCTTCTTCTAATTAATGAAGGTAGGTATGTAGATGAGTAGGTTAAGTTGGTATGTAGGTAGATGTGTGGAGAGTGTAGTAAAGTGCTTGATTGGGTGAGGTAGGCCATTTGGTATTTCAGGTAGATGGGTCGGTAGAAAGGTGTGGGTTGGTGGTTAGGCTAGGTAGAAAGGTGGGTAGGTAGGTGATTGGGTAGGTTAAGTAGGCAAATACGTAGATGGGTGGGAAGGGTTGTTAAAGGGGTGTGTATGTGATTGGGTGAGTTATGTCGGTAATTTGGTGGTTCGGGTAGAAGGATGGGTAGGTTAAGTTAGACAGGTGGCTGGGTAGAGCTAGGTAGGGTGATTGGGTAGGGTTGAGAGAAAAGTCAGAGGTCAGGTGGGATAGCTACTGTAGGTATAGGGGTTGGTGGTTTGGCTAGGTAGGAAGGTGAGTGGGTAGGTTAGGTAGATTGGTGATTTTTGGGTTAGGTGGGAGTCTAGGTTTAGGATAGGAAGGTTGTGGGTTGTGGTATGTAGATGGGTAGTTGAGTAAGTTTTGTTAAGTAGGTTGGTGGGTGATTGTTAGGCTAGGTACGTGAATAAGTTAGTTAGATGAGTGGATGTGTAGGCTTAGGTTAGGTAGGTGGGTGGGTGAGTATGTACTTAGTGGGGTGATTGGGTTGGGTTAGTTGAAATGTCAGATTTTAAGGTAAGTGGGTGGTTGGGGGGTTTGGCTAGGTAGTAGGTGGGGGTTTTTTCAAGCCAAAATGAAAATTCCGTCTTGAAAATGTCTTCAATTTGAAATAACTCAGAAGCTATTCAAAATAGCAGTAGCATCAAAAGTGTAGCTGTTATTCATTGACACAGATGAGCTGTAGTATGTTTATTTGCTCTTCCTGGATGTTCGGCTGTGACAGGTGCCTGTGCTATCTGAGCCTCCCAGTACAAACACACACACACACATAACCCCACCCTAGAGGAGCTTGGAAGAGTGTGTGAGTGTGTTTGTGTGCATGTGTGTGGGCTGTCTTTTGAAGTTAAGCCTTCACAGATAAACAGCTTCACCAGGTTTTCAGCATGTTGAGCTAACTCAATGTGGGATACACAGACGTCTGTTGACAGCAGATGAAGAAAAAAATCAAGAGCCCAATACTTAGAATTCCAATCGAGCCAAGATCAATACCGTCGTGTTATTCCACAATAAAACCGGCTCATCCACAAGAAGCTGCTCTCATGTTTTGTCATGTTTTGATTTGCTTCATCTAGCCAAGAACTTATACGTGGGTTCTGAGGAGCCGAGTTCTGCATTTCTTCTTGTTTGTTTGGAAAATAAACGTTAGGGTATAAGTCCAACAGTTTCTATTGTTGCTCTGTTAAGATTACACATACTATAAAAGCAGTGGCTAATCCAACATGGTTCCTTTAGATGGCATACAGAATGTGTGTTCTGTAATGTTCGAAGCTTAGCTACTGTTTTCGAGCCCGTCCTGAAAATGTTCCGAACGGTTGAGTGGATGCAGATGTTTGGGGTGGAGGGTTTGCAGATTTGCAGAAGAGGTTTCTTTTCTCTTTTTATCACATTTGACAATTGTTTCATTACGTCATGTACACTGCAAAAATATATTTAGCTTCAGAAGTATTTTTATCTTGTTTAAAATTCATAGTGCAAGATACACATCATTCTCCAGAACCCACTACCATGTTCAGTGTGTATTGACATTGTCTACTTCAGCTATAAATAACAACACTATTATGTTACTTGAGAATATGGTTATGCCTGAGGAAATGAAGCACAAAAAAGTTAATTACTTATTGATTCCCTTGCTTTTCAGACCAACATTCCCTCTTGTGTTTAAAAATGTTTGACATATGCATGCCTAATAGCATGTTAAAGCTTTGGCTTGAACATTCCAATGGCCTGCAATGGGTTTGTAAGAATCTTTCTTTATATTTTATTTTTTTTGCATCACCCTCTTCAGCTAGAGGAAAGGCAGACAGTATGAATAGAATTGGGGAAATTTGATTAGAGAGGAAATCCTGGAGAAAGAAGCTTGCAAATTGGAGATAAAGATAAAGGACCTCCAACCACCTGCCTCCATTCTGGTATGTAACACCCACTTATTACTGTCCAATCAGTTAATAGAAAATCAAGTACTCTCCGGGTCACAAATGGGTCACAAACAGAGGTTCATGTTGAATTGAAAGCCCTATGTGCTTTTAGAATGCTATTCTTGCTCTATGCACAGAAGTGATAGCCATAAATAGTTTATATTTATTTATTTGTTGTGTGATTTCAGGTGTCTGATCTATCCCAAGATGCCTGTTTTTTAAATGACTCAATGTAATGCCAGAGGGCATGCAGACATTTTTGTTTCCTTAAATTCTAAAGAAATGTAGTAATGAAAGAGCAACAACGAATCTGGGCCTCTTGTTCTGGGTGAGTCTGTTTTTCTAGTTTTCTCTCCAGCTCTGATGTAATTACTGTACGCTACATTTGGCCGACCCATTCTCCACAATCCCAAAGGATCTCAACAGTAAACAAAATATCAATCACATGCAATAAAAAATATGGCTGTCAGGAAAAGAGAGCTCAGCCTTAACGAAAGACAAACAAAAACTGGGCCCATCTTGCAAAAGAAATGAACCAAACAATTTTATGGGCTAAGACATGATCTGAAGTGGTCAGCACATTGTAATTCAGACTCATTAGTGGGGGTGTGCAGTTGAATGTAATTTTCATTTTCTATCCCTTAAGGGGTAAGGAATCATATATTTAGTGAATTTTTGCAATTTTAGTTGAGCATAAATATGCTAATATGGGAAAAATTCAACCATGGAACTTATGTTGAGGCAGACATTAGATTTTCACTTTGATGAGAATGAATATACACAGATGAGACAAATTATTACGATCACCTGCCTAATATGCTGTTGGTCCTCTGTTTGCCACCAAAAGAGCACCGACCCGCCAAGGCATGGACTCTACAAGACCCCTGAAAGTGTCCTGTGTCCTGTAAATTGCAAAGTGGATCCATCGTCGATCCAACTTGTTGGTCCAGCACATTCAACAGATGCTCAATCGGATTGAGTTCTGGGGAATTTGGAGGCCTGGGCAACACCTTGAACTCTTGCTCATGTTCCTCAAACCATTCCCGAACAATATGTGCATTGTTACAGGACGCATTATCTTGCTGAATGAGACCACTGCCATCGGTCATGAGTCTGAACGAGATAAGACATCTCGTTTATGAATGACCTGAATGTACTGGTATACTTGAAGCCATCGCCATGAAGTGGTGTACCTGGTCTGCAATGATGTTTAGGTAGGTGGCATGTGTCAAACTGGTGCCATGGCCGTTCACGTGATGCAAAAAAAAAAACATGACTCATCGGACAAGGTGAACACTTCCACTCCTACCACATAAATATATATATATTTAAGGGCTGTCAATTGATAACTTTTTTGTCAAATCTATTAAAATTTTGCTGTTAAACATATTACAATTATTATAATTAATCACATATAAATATTTATTGAAAAAAGGCCCCCAAATAAATAATTTTGTATATAATATTTAAATTTATCATACAATTTTATATATATATATATATATATATATATATATATATATATATATATATATATATATATATACATATATATATATATACTGTATATATATATATATATATATATATATATATATATATATATACTGTATTTTATATTAAATATTATGATTCATATCATTTAAATATATTGCATCAAATGCATATATTGTGGCAGCAGACAAATAAAGCGTTTAGCCAATACAAAAAGTGGCTTTGTTTTCTTTCTATATTATTAAAAATAACCATATTATTGGTCTACTTAAGTCTGCTCTATTTTTTAATTGTTGGTCTATTTACTCTTGGAGCGTTACAATTTTATTTATTTTTTTCATTTAAGCAACATGTAATTTTCCTGTTTGATTATGTTGACTTGATATTAGTTTAGCCAGTCATTAGCACTGCAGATCATGAATTGTGGCTAAATGCTCCTTAGAAATATATATATATACACACATTATACTGAGGAACTTAACATTTTTGACATAACATTTTGATAATTCCCTATGTCATCCCTTCCCAGATACAGTATAACACCACATAGTGATTGGAGCGAGCAGTTTAATGCTTTTGTTTGCCTGTGCATTCAGTATGGTAATGAAAGTTTAATAGTTCCACCATTGTGAGCGCATATAAAGTGGTGAGGACATCAACATATGTCTTCTCTCCAACCTCCTCCCTGACAACCATCACAAAGAAGCCCAACACAAGCGAGCATCACTGACAACAGCATATCTCGCTTCCCCGCGCATACTTTGTGGTTCTGCTTAAACCCTTAGCATTGCTTACTCTAGACCAGGCACTTTGTCCTGTTGGAAAGCAGTTCTTTCCCAGGGCAGAGAGAACATGCCACTTTAATGGCTTTCTCTTGTTTCTTACAGCTAAGTGGAGAAGCAATAGAAAAGAAACAACAGTCAAAAAGGATGTTGCAAGTTTGGAAATCTGCAAGTGTAAGCATGCTTGTAGCTATGCTGTTTTATGCCCTCATACTTTTTTTAGAAATCCTTTTCAGCCCTGTGTCAGAAATATTTTTGTATTTAATTTTAAAAAAGTTAATGGAGAAATGTTATGGATTTAAGATATTTGGGCTGGAGAACTTTCAGAAACAGTTAATGTAAGATCAATCGTATTGTGCCACATGTGAGTTCACAAGAAGAGGGCATTATTAGTAAACATTGTTATGCTTATGCATCTTATTTCCTGCCAAACATTAATGCTACCAAGGAGTGTATTAATCTTACTGAGTGTTTCAAGACAGCATTATAGATGTTTGATGGATGAGAAGCATTATAAGAAAGGTCATTATTTATTCTCAAGTCACAGGGTTTTATAGGCAGTTATTTCAAAATTTGACTCAAGCACAAAATATAAAACAACATGACCACAACAGTAGAAAAAATGGTTGCATTATAGTTTCTAGTACTTAATAGTTCACCATGATAGATTTGATTCCAAAAAAATATATATTCTTGAATAGGGTTGGGAATTGTAAGGAATTTAACGAATCTGGTTATGATTCCACTTTACAGTTGTTCAACAGTTTGGATCCTTAACGATTCTTTTAGCAATTTTGAGGAAGAAAGACTGAACAATATTTGGTAAACAATTCATACGGCTTCACTACCAAAAATCTAAAATCTTATTTCTATAATTATTTGAATGACTGTTACCGAAGTTGGTGCAACTGGTTAGAGCCCTGACACAGCTGTAAGCGTACATACTCCGAACTGTGGTAAGACATTATATGAATTAAAAACATTATTTATATTACTCCTGATGGGTCGAGCCTTGGTGCTCATGTGGGAAATATAGGTTTGAATCAATCTGCAACATTTCCAATTCTCCTTTCTATCCAATAATTTCCTGTTACTCTTTACTATACCTTTCAAACACTGTGTCCTAAAGTAAAAAAGTTAAAAATAATTTTTCCGGTGTAAAGGCTGCTCAAGGCAACACAATAACAGTCAATCAGAACATATTTGATGATTAATCTAAAGTTATGTTTGAGCAGTAAGTGAGGCTACCCAGTGCAAAGCTACAGAAAAAGAAACAAAATGGCCAATAAAATGTCCTGTCGCTCATCATTTGTTGCGGTCGTGACTCGTGACTTGTTGGGCCAAATACTATGATTTATTTAGAAGGGCTAGTCTCTCAATTTCGATATTTCTGGTTACTACATTTTGATCCATCAGTAGCTATCTTGCACCATCTGTGGTCACAAACAAAAATACCATAATAAATACCAAGGAAAATGTAACCTCTCTCTATGGTTGCTCAGTAAATGTTGACCTACAAGCTATTGTGGTTATGACAAGTAAATGAAGAGTCTGTTTTGAGGATCTAAAGGATTCCTCGTAAATGGTCAGACCTGATTCTGGCTAGATTCTTTTGACAGATATGCAGAGTGTTTGACGTACTTGCGGAGGGGCCGCTCCCTGTCTGTGGGATTGGGACCATGCCATTCTCATTCAGGCACTTAGCAGCAGAACTTATCTTGTTAGCTGAGCCGGCTTGCCCGTGACCCAGAGTGGCCACACAACACAACAGCGAAGCAGACATAAGCTCACAATCTGTTTCAGTGCAGGATATCCTTGCAGAGAAAGAAACTGTTCTCTCACCTTTACGTGTTTATAGAGTTTTAAGACAGGATTGAATTAATCAGCATCTTATAAGTTGAAAACAGTCTAGAGCCCATTCCAATGGTTAGTTTTTAGTGATGTACACTGACTAATATTTCTCGTTCACTAATGTTTCTCCCTTTTGAAGCCAATGAGCTCAGCGCAAGATTGCTTTGGTGGCTTTTCAGGCCTATGTAGACTGACAGTAACACGAGCCAATAGCATGCGTGTGTGGGCTGTGAAGCAGCATATCTGTTTGACTAATATGCCCCTTCACTGAACCAGAATTGGTCATTTGAGTCTGAACGAGATAAGACATCTCATTTATGAATGACCTGACTGTACTGGTATACTTGAATCACTCATTCATCTTGTTTGTGAATGAGGTTCTGCTGACTGACTGAACAAGAGGATGCAAGTCATTTGTTCAGTTCGGCATGTGAGTTAATCGCATTCAACAGAGAGAGAAAGGGGTGAAATTAATTAAGACAAGTACACATAATCCCTAATTTAAGTGTAAGATATCTCGGCTTATCTTGAACTTAATAAAGGTGAAGCCCAGCATTTGACAAAATATAAGAAAAACAAGAACTGCTTTCTTATAATTTGTGGCAAAAACGGTTATTTTAAGTGTCTTAGTACATTTGTAGTACATGACTGGCTGAATGAGAGGAGCAGGCAAGTCATTTGTTCAGTTCAGCAATCGCTTACAAAAATCGAGAGTTCATGGAAAATTTGCCACAAACTTGCAGTAAATTCGCCACTGATCATTTTTTACATGCAAATGAACTTTGCGGCAAATTGTCCATTGTTGCCAAAGGTTTGCCGGAGGTTCACCACTACAGGCGAAGAGCTGCCAACTTCTGGCAAACATTTGTGGCAAATCAAATGCTAATTCGCATGTGAAAATAATGAGCTAGTTTCTAATTTTTGTAAGGGATCTCGTTTAACAAGAAAAGGGGCCAGATTAATTATGAATAAAATTGAGTGATGACCACACATTACAATGACATAGGGATGTAATTGAAACTCAAAATAATTTTTAGGCAATATTGTTGTCTTTTTGTATAGCTTGACAAAAACTTGTACTCAGCAGTTTACGATAGGATAGACAGACTTTGTTGTCATTTTTGACAAATTTCATTCAACAATCATTTTAATAAAGGAAATCATGTGAGCTGAAAATGTCATAGAAGCACCACAAAATGACATGGTTGCTTCAGCAATTGTGGTTTCATTACTGGTTTAGGATATGACCAATAGGGTAGGGAGGTAGCTTTTGATGATTTAAAACTTGACAGAGCATTAACATTTAACCTCATCATTTTGGGGGAAAAATTACTCTCTTGTAGTGCTACACATTGGACATTTTATTGGATAAAAATGTTGTTAATGCAAGTCATCAGTATTTTTATAATTTTATTCTGGAAGAGAAAGGCTTAAATGTGTATATCTGCTAAAAGACTTGTCAAATGTTTAAGACTACACTAGACACAAGCCACAAAAACACCTTTGGAGAATCACCTAAAAACACAATTGCTGACAAAGAGTATTGGAAATGGTTTGTGTGCTGACATCAGGTAGTGTTATGCAGAGGGCAGACGAGGGAGTAAGGATCCAAATGCAGCTTTATTTGAAGTTGGCAAAGTAAAGGGAAGAACAAATGCAGGAACAAATGAAACCTCCACGAGGGGAAAATAAAGAAATGAACACAAGAAAACAACACGGGGGGTCTTGCAAGGAGGACTTAGGCAGGAACACGGACCAAGGCAGGATTCGGGAACTGAGCTTCAAGCATAGAACAACGACCAACAAAGGACAAGGTGAACATGAGGGCTTAAATACAAAACAAGGGGAAACATAGACCAATGGACAAACAGAACTCATAACAAGGTAGAAAGGTAATTAACTAAAACCAATGACAAGACTAGAACTGATAACAAGATAAATCAAACAATAAACCAATGAAAACCAGACACATGGACAAGGAGGGAAAACAGGACTTGACAAGACTTCAAAATAAGAGTTCATAAAACAAAAGGCAATGCAGAACATAACAGGTGCCAAAACTCAAAGAGTGCATAAACAAAGAACAATGTGGAACATAAAAAGTGCCAAAAACTTAAATAAAAAGGTACACAAACCAAAGACGGTGTGGATCGTTACAGGTAGGCTGATCTGAAGTCTTTGTAACTTGTTTATTTTTTGGAAAAGTCGTGTGTTTTTAGCAAATTAGCGGAAGTTAGAAGTAGTTAGCAAAATGTCTGAAACTGCTTAGAGCACTTTTACTGTAAGTATCAAATTTGATGCAGACATATCTCCTAAAATTCGTTAGGAGAATGAATTAGCTTAGTTCTTTTGGCAAAAGTTTGTGTTTATTAAATGTTTTTTCCTGGATGTTTTATTAAAGCAGTTTTCATTTTAAGAGTATTAGGGGCTGTTCACAAGAACATATTTTTTTGTCCATCCTACATGATTTTTGTTTTCTATGTAAACAAGCTTTAAGTGGAACTCTTTAACCTTTGTGCATGCTGGAGTCCCTCTGGCAAAAAAGAGTTCTGTATTTAAAGCTGGAATGTCCAACGCTATATGAGACTCAAGCAAAGACTCCATTTGTTCTCTATTTCATTTCACTGCTGACTATGAGAAACAATTGGGATATTAAGAGATATTTTTTGCTATGTGATACACTGCAGAGACAGACATCCAGAAAGCAGTGAATCAGCTGTGTTGTTGGCCAAGAAATAAACTGTGTGGCTTTATTATTGTAAGTCTAAAATTAAATTCCTTTAAAGGAATTATACTACTTTTATTAATGATGTGATATCACATTTCATTCAGTCTTTCTCAGGAGCCCCGGCAATATGCAGATGAGCCTGATGAAGCTCATTCCTCATCATGTTCTCATAAGAGGACTTATCTCCACTTTTCCCCTCTCTATTCCTCTAATTTGATTAGTCAATGAAATTGCTGTCAGGCCGCGTTACGGTAGCATCTTGTCACTGATATTGATTACGGCACTTTGCACATTTGCTACAGCGTAGCAGTTCATAATTTAGCTCCAAGGATTTCACAGAGTAGCGAAACAGATTCAAAATGTTCTCTTATGTAACGCAAAACTAGCTTTGTTCACCTGTGGTTTGCATGTTTAAAAGTGCTGGACGATGCAACACGATTGAGAAATAGTTGATGTTTAATACAGTAGACCCATCATGTGGCAGCCCAACACAGTACCAAAATCATTTACCATACAAAAGTAAGCAAAAATGTCCATTAAATGAAACATAAAATGAATTTATTACTGCAAAGGCCCAACAATATGCAAAATTATTAAGGGGCAAATTCATTTAATGCACTACTATTGCACATGGAATTCCAGCACAAATAACTTTATATACACATTATATATTTTTATAATTTGAAACCAAACACACTTCTTCTTATCAATTATCTTTCTGTAAAATAAATTCCACTTGGTTTGATATTTTGTAATGTATTTTTCAGAAGCTTCCAAATACATTTTGGGGTCACCGTATCTAAATTGGACCACATTTCGGCCAATAAAATGTTACTTAGTTCATCATGGTCTCACCTCTAAGATTCCTGAAGTCCAACTAATGACCCTGTTATATTGCTCATCAGAGCTGTGTTGCAGAAAGAGCACATCTGACCTGCCCAGCATCTTCTATGACATCACACTGCACAACCCCTTAAAAACGATCCAGCATGACCCATAAATCCACTCGCCATACACATATGACACGATACTCGCACCCCGGTGACTCCCACACAGATAGAAACAGCTGCTTCATGGAGAAGAGTGAGAGAAAGATTTTGAACCAAAGGCCAATTGGGGTCAAACAATGACTCTTGTTGTTAATAATTAGACTCTTTAAATACACAGTAGGGACATCCAAACAAGAGGTTTCTGGCCTCTCAGAGGACAGTGCTGCGGAAGCAAGCACGTTGCTTGTTTAGGAGAAGGAGTGTTGGGGTAAACACTGCACAGGGTCATTCAGAGGCCCAGGAAGACTATTGGGAATTTAAGGAAGAAGAAATCAAAATAAAAAGATAGAAAGCCTACGATGAAGATCTGTGAAGCAGAGACTACAAGAGGGTTCTTAAGAGAAAGCATTAAAGCAATCATATCATGATGAATAAGTTTTTCCTTGATCTTGTGAGATAAAAGAACTTGGACACCTGCTGTGACTTTCAGAACTCAAAATGTCTTCGCCCTACAAAAAGATCAATTATTAAAACTAAGTTACAAAAACAACTTGTTCTGAACAACTTTCAATGTCACACAGATGAATACATTAACACATGATCGTCCATGTTTACACATCATTGTCATTTACTGGGTGTTTAGAAACTTGGCCCACCCAGTTTAACCAGAAACACTAACAATGTAAGAGTAAAAAGAGTCATCAAACCTTGTGCTGTTCCTGGCTGCGTATAGCACCTTCTACACTTTATGTCCTTCTAATGGATACCAGCATTATTAATGAGCAGCTGAAATGTATTTCTATATCCCTGATCTGATTAACAGATTAATTGAAGAACTGAATGTTTGTTCAAATTACTTTGTGCAACAATCCTACAGAGGTGGGAAAACTGCAACTACATGATGGATCCAGCAAGAAAAGCAAGCGAAGTGCAGAAAATAGCCACGACTTACGTCCAACGCGGAGGTTAATCTGGTCTCGGCGCTGACCATCAGGGTTCTGGAAGCAGCTGTACAGGCCGTTGTTACTCATGTCCACCTCCATCAGGATGAGCTGGGGTCCTTCCTCTCGCCGGCGAGCCTTCACGTCCGTACCATTCACCTTCCACGTTACAGAGGCATCGCTGTCCAGCGAGCCGCACTGCATAGTGACATCACTTCCTATCCTCTCATACTGAATCCTGGCACCTGAAGAAATAGAACAGAGCAAGGTCAACACCATCAGAGTGCAGAGTATCTCTCGCATATATCAAAAGCTTTTAAGGGCTCCTGGAAGTGGTAGGGTCTAGTACCTGTCTGGCTGAGAAAATCATACACAGATCTAATTTAATGTACAAATTAGAAGTATTTCTGTGTGTGAAAGTGTGAATCTTCTTAGACTTTCCCCAGCCCAACAGTTCCCTTCTAGACACAACTCTGGGAAGTTCATACTTGTTTGCTCTGTAACTATTTCAAGTGATTTGGTCTAAAAAGATGGTCATGCAGGACAATTCAAATTAGTTTACTCTCTTTTTCACTTACTGACAGGAAACGACATTTTTGCGATCACAGGAAGCTTATTTAGAATGCAACAAAATGAAGGCGGAAAAAGAATGCTTTAGGCGACGTCCACACTAATACATTTTCGTTTGATAACACATCTATTTTTCTAGATTTGACTTTCCGTCCACGTTGAGATGCCGTTTTTGTCCAGCAAAAGCTGAGCTTTTCGTCTGCTCTGAAATACTCTTGAAACACCATCTTTTCGTTGTAGTGTGGACAGGAATAGCGTAAATATCTGAAAACTATGATGAATTTGTTGTCATGTGACTCATCTGGATCAGAGTCATCTGATCCTTTCAACACAAAACAATCAAGATGGTGGCCCATGTTGTAGCGCCGTTGTTGTGTCTGCTATCCACTTTGATAGCATTGTTAAAGATAAATATTATTTTGCACAACCTTCACATTGCATTCCTTCAAAAGGTTTATGATGGGAATTGCTGTCCGGTGGCGAAACATAAGGGCAACTGTGTTTCAGACCCTACATGGAAAGCTTATTTTCCACATGACAAGAAACATTTGGAAAACGCTTGAAAATGGCAGTGTAGACGGAGAGCATTTCGAAAATGAAAATGCCTTTCTTAAATGTATCCAGATGTGGACATAGCCTTATATGTATTTGAGCGGTCTTCAGGTTGAGTCAAAATATCATAATTTTGAGCTACGTGCACGTAAATGATCAAACATGCTTTTGTCGGGATGTCCGATGTTTGGTTTGTTAATGATATTCTGTATTCTAATTGGTTAGAGCCACACAGAATGATAATGATAATGGAAATGTAGTGTTCTGGCAAAAGTCTGTGGCTTGTGCCCCATCTCACACGTGCCTATATGTTCAACAATACTTCCAACTTCGGCCACTGGGGGCAGTGCTTTAAATTTTGTTAAGCACAGGCAGATTTCAGTTGAAGAAACCCAAACTGAAACCCAAATTTTAGACGGTTGCATTGGATAAAATTAGATTGCATGTATAAAATCGTACAAAAAAATTTTTTCACCCTAATGCATGTCGTTTTATTCCTTGATATGAAACGAAAATCCATTTCTTCATGTCACAACTCCAAATAATGACGTATAGATGCCTGCTGTCATTCGATTGATGGAACACAGAAAAATATTAAGACAAGTAAGCAAACACAAAAAAACAAACATAGAAGATACTTCAATGTTGATTTTTGACATTCATTATGGCTATCTTGGCCCATACAAAGCACAGGGGTAAGAAAAGCAATCTCTCTTTCTTCCACTGACCTGACTAACTACCCCTGTAGCCTAATCCATACGCTCTTTCCCTCTGGGCAAACCAAATCCATGAATTTTTAACATTCATTCCAATTTCAAAACCTGTGATACTGCAGTGTTGAATAAAATGTATAATGAAAGGATGGTGTGATCAAGAGAGACGGGCAGCGATAGTGGCGGCTATCTACTATTGCACAGACGTGCCCATGAGCATCAGCTCAGCTCAGATAGCAGGATACGCAATCATAAATTTGCACAGCAAATTTCCTGCCTACAATAAGCATGTTGCTATCTTTACAGATAGAAACAAGATATAAAGTAAGCAATGACAAAATCATAAAAACGAAAGACTAAGGAATCTAACCCACATGTTGCGACAGGGAAACTTTCTCAAAAGTTAATGTCCAATTGGTGTCAAGTAATCACAGATTTAAAATTTTACTTGTAATTTTGGTAAAATAGCATTTAATCTGGAAAGATTGTCATATCTCTGTCATATATACGGAGCCCCTTAGAGGATAGGGTGGGATTTCTTTCCCCCTGAAATAGTTCTGCATGCCCTTGCACTAAGTTTTGCATTCTCTTTAAATATGGTTTTACTATAGTAATATTGCAGAATGTAGTAAGCACAATTTTGGTGGATTTCATGGTTTTAATATAGATTAACCATGGTTAATCTTGTGGTTACTATGGTTTTACTACAGATATTTGTAGTAAAACCATAATAACCACAAAAATGTGATATTTATATACACAGTTTTTAGTTTTCCTGTATTCTTACTATGGTTTCACTGCTAGTAGAAAGGTTAAAATAAGGTTAATGTAATACCACGGTATATTTATTGTTAGAAAAGGCAAAACTTATTGCCAGGGAACACAAAACTTATTGCGAGGGCATGACAAACTATTTCAGAGAAAGAAAAAAAAATTAAATATATATATATATATATATATATATATATATATATATATATATATATATATATATATACTGTATTATGTATTAATAGTAGTATACTTTTACAGTAGATATACAGTGAACTCCTCATTTGGAGTAAAAAAAAATATGCTAAACAAATAATTCTTCAAATCAGTTAAAATAAAAAAATAACTTTTCATTTCAGAATATACACTGACACTGATGAAGGCTTTGGGATGAAACGTCTGTTTTTATTCCCACGCTGCTGTTTTTAGACAGTAAAGGACCAAATTTTTTTTAGAAGACATTTCCAGAGTGCAGATCTTCCTATTGTTTCTCCTGCATGGACTTAATCATTTGGTCATAGCATCTGGATGAGAGAGCGTAATGATTCTCTTTTTGCATTTCTGAATATAAACATCTGCCTAGTGGAAGAAAAATAAGTGACAAATCCCATAGACATGAATTGAAAATGGACACGTAAGCAACCATCTTGTAACCATTTAGTAATACCCTAGACAAGGCATAAATATAAATAAGTATCATAAAATGCAATACTTAGTAATACAAATAATTTATATATATATATATATATATATATATATATATATATATATATATATATATATATATATATATATATATATATATATTAATATATATATATATATATATATATATATATATATATATATATATATTAATATATATATATATATATATATATATATTAATATATATATATATATATATATATATATATATATATATATATTAATTTATTAATTGTTGTGGATAATCCAAAGGCATTTTGACCAAATACAAGATTAAGAGTATTTTCCCCCAGTTTTTAACTCGTAAATGACCTGAATATAACAAGAGGGTTAAGCTTTAAAGTAAGTAGATATTGACTGCAAGTGTATTGAAAAGCCAGATCAGGATCCCCCCCCTTCTGTTTTCCACATAAGAAAGAGAGCTATATGGGTTTGGAATGACATTAGGATAATTAATTGATGACGCTATTCCCATAAATCCTACTGTAATTTACTAAAAAATCTCGTCCCACGTACAGCTCTAAAATCTCATTTGTGCTTCCACACATTCAAACTTGGCTCATCGCTTATGGGTAAAAAACATGTAAAAACCAATGGAGTATTCCATCATACCTTCAAGAATAACCTTCCACCCCCTTGTGCTAATCCTGTCTTTTTTAGACTACCGTGAATTAACTTGAATGTCTACTGATTTCATCATACTTATCATGTATAGATTCCTTCAAAGTTAAATTAAGGGCAGTTATAAGCGCTCTTTTAATATTTAACATAAGACTTTATTCTTATTTAAATCCAATACAAGCTCCACTATTCAGTATTTTTTCTTTAAACCAGTTTAATTGTGACCATTGCCTAAAAGTAATTATCATTGTCAAAGAGATGTTAGAAATAAAAAAAATTATAATTGCAAGGAGGCTAAACTTCTCAAAAGCCCATTTTACAGCCATGTTTTATGAGAAACCCTAAGAGGACAATTCTTTGTGTTGTGTAAGCCTTTGAAATATCTACTCTCCAAATATCTTTAGAACGAGTGTCATTGCTGTTACCCTCCGCTTTCTTCCCTTTGAGTATTCTCATTAAGGGGTTGTCTCTCACTTGTCGGCCCACTTTTGCCAGACTAGACCGGTATGTTATGGAGCCTCAAATAAATCCATTTCTCGTTTCCTGTCTTCTTATCTGTGGGCACTGCGGGCAGGCAGTGTTAGGACACATAAACATCCGCCCATTGGCATGACACAACAAAGCCCAAGAACAATTGCTAGCATCTGCTTCCTTTCGATAGTTCAGACTGCCTAATTTTAGGTATCTAATTAACAGGTGCTTTTTTCAGCACCCTATCAGATTTGAGGTGTGCTTGTTTTCCAAGTGCTGCCATGTGGTGGCACAAAATGGGCATTTCTATATCATCACCAGTGAGCGGTATATTAGCTCTTTTTGCTCCAAGCCGTAAGCATAAACCGTGAATTCAAATGGCAGCAGAAAGGGAAAAACATGACCATTTTACACCATTAAGAGCTCACCAGAAAAATCAGTCTCTGTTGAATGATCCAATAATGATGTTTTCTTATACAGCTTGTAAAAAAATATTTCATTACAATGCATGGCTGCTTTCCAATGCTTTTCAAATGAGACACATGCTTTGTCTTCGCATAATAGTGCTGTCATGGTATCTACCAGCAGGGGCTAACTGCCCATGCTAACGAGCCATACCCTGACCCCCTGAGGTTATTGCATATTACCTCTAAACAAACAATAGAATGAGCCAAACAACTTCCAACACATGCAAATTTGCTCTGAATGTGAACTGCATAAAGCTTCAAGGGCAAAGTGTTTGAAGGTCCAATACGGAATAAGATGGAACAGGCAAACATGGTTTGATGTTTAAAGGAGCAGTCAAACTGACACTTGATAATGTAGATGTAAACTGGCTGCAGAGGTTAGCAGAGGCGTCATGTAGAGATGAGAGAAGTGGGACTTTACACCCACATGGAAGCGCTAAAGGTTTTATGAGCAGGGCATATGCAGCATTGCTTGTGGAGGGAATTCTAGAGCTGCCAATAAAGGACTGGACGGACAGCTTGATATCCTGGCTAAATGAATAACAGCTGTCTTTCTGAATCATGAAGCAAATTCACAAAGCAGTTAATTAGATAGAAAAACAGAAACCTTTAGTCCTTTGTTTTCAAACTATCAGAGCAAAGATCTGGAAGTATCGCCCGCTAATGTTTCTCTATATAGACAATAAAACTTACATTGGATTCCCATCAGCATCTCAGAATATTGTTTTGTGAAAGAGTATGGTGCAACCAAATGTTTCGCGCAGGGCTATAGCCCCCAAAATTGAAATGAACACATACATTTTGTGCCAAAGTGGCTAGTGCCTTTACTTTTTTTGTCACATCCTTGGTTAAATGGCATTATTGTGCGTTTAGAGCAGCAATAGTGAACAAGGGTTCATTGCACAGTAATCATGACTCCAGGCTGAGGGTGGGCTGGATAAAACCATGGCATATGGAAGTTTTTCTGATATGTTTTGTAACACAAAAGGATTTTCACACAAACAAAGGTCATGAAATTGCACTTACACTGAAAAGGTCAATAGGATTAGAAAGTATCAGACTGATACAACATGGATCAGACAGCTTCATCCTGATCCTATGGGCTCCCGGGCTTAACCGCTTAATAATAGAAATGTGCGCTTGGCTACTTGGTTTATTTTCTTGCACTTGTCAAGGGGAATGCTAGCTAACTTCTATCCATGAGCACTATTCCACATTTCCGCTGTCCTCCCAGACCTACCGTGATGCACCACATGGTCCTTTGGAAAGATCTAGTCAAAGGTCTAGTTCTTCTACAAACTTCTCTTTTGCTTTCTCTTAACCAAATGAGGCTGTATACTAACCATAATTATACAGAAGATAGTTTTGGCACTAAAATCTGATTTAAAGATCAGATACAGGACTATTGAAATTGGAACATACAAGATGGCGCCATTGTGTGTGGCTTGCCGTCTGTCACTGTCATTGCTGTGTGTGTTTTTGCTGTTTGTTTTGCTTTTTGCCCGGGATGTCGACTCTCTGCTGGTGTATGATCGCCAAACACTGCTGGATCTGCGATTTTCTGCTGAAAATTTAGTAAAATTGGATGATGGTGGACGTGAAACCTTGCCCCCGCTTCTGGCGAGGCTCCCGGCTCACCTTTGGCACGTCCCGGCTCCACCTTCTCGGCGTGAGCGCCGACGAAAGCGCACTCGCCGCCGGGGAAAACGTAGTGGCCGGCTGCTGAGGTTGAAGGCCCGTCTTGCATGGTGTTCTACGCCTTTTTGGACTGAGTTAGGAGTCGTGCCTAGCCTCGTTATTCCCCGACGCTCGCTGGACTCTGTCGGTGCCTGGCTGATACCTGTCGTCGGCCCGGAAGAGGTGTTCCAGCCCCGCGGCCCCTGCTCTCCTCATCCCCGCTGCCGCGGAGTCAATCACAGCAACTTGCGGTCTCTGCGTCGGGTTTCACGAACATCCAGCGCGGCGGATACGCCGGTTCCTGCCAGGTTTGGACTGGTAAATGCTAGATCTCTAGCAAATAAGACTTTTGCATTAAAGGATTTTTTCACGACCCGAGGATTGGATTTCCTCTGTGTAACTGAGACATGGCTGAGTGATGGTGAGTCCAGCGCTTTCACAGAATTTTTACACCATGATTGCTGCTACCTTAACTCCCCGCGAAAATCTGGCCGAGGAGGAGGAATAGCGACTGTATATAAGAGTCATTATAAATGTAAGCAGATATTGCTGTCTTCCGCTTTCAGCAGTTTTGAGCTGAGTTTATTTGAGATTGGTCGCTCTCACACAGTGTTGTGTGTTGTGGTCTATCGGCCCCCCAAGTACAATAAGGACTTTTTAAATGATTTTTCTGATTTTCTGGCTGAAATCATGCCTAAATATGATCGTGTTCTTATTGTTGGGGATTTTAATGTTCATGTGTGTTGTCCTGATAAGCCAGTGACAAAGGGTTTTCTAAACCTCATTGATTCTTTTAATCTTGTGCAATCTGTGTCTGGACCCACACAAGAACATGGACACACACTTGATCTTGTTTTGTCATATGGTTTGCCTGTTCTTAATCTAGAGATATGTGACGCAGTGTTTTCTGACCATATGCCTGTATTATTTGAGACTGCTCTTGCCTGGCATACATTTAAACCTCGCGCTGCTGCACGGCACTGTCGCATGATTAACCCTTCCACTGCTGCTCAGTTCTCGGCTGCTTTCAGTCAGAACATCATCACTCCTGAGTCTGTATTGCACACAGAAGAGCTTAGCTCATGGTTTCACTCCACCTGCCAAACTGTTTTAGACACTGTGGCTCCATTAAAATCCAGGCAGCCTAAAACTATATCTGAGCCCTGGCTAAATGACATGACTCATGCTGCCAGACGTGAGTGCCGTAGAGCTGAGCGCAAGTGGAAGAAGGACAAACTGCAGGTGTCTCTTCAAATGTTAAGAGATTGCTGGCGTCATTTCCAGGAAACTGTGAAAGATGCTAAGAGAAAACATTTCTCAAATATTATTCTGGCAAATTGTCACAAGCCTCGTGTTTTGTTTAACACCATTGACTTACTTTTAAATGCCCCGCAGAATGCTTGTATGGAGGCATCCCCTGCTATGTGTGAAAATTTCCTTTGCTTTTTTATTGATAAGGTCACTTCTATTAGGTCTCAAATTGCACCTTCACTTTCAGACCCTTCAATCCCTGTCCCCTGCTCGGCTGTTTTTGATCATTTTGAGCCGGTGACTTTTTCTTTTTTAGAGGAGGTTGTTGGTCACTTAAAGCCCTCAGGTTCTCCAAATGATGCTATCCCCCCTCGACTATTTAAGGAGGTTTTCCCTACTGTAGGACCATCTGTTGTTGCAATTATAAATGGTAGTCTGACCTCGGGTGTGGTCCCTGAAATTTTAAAACATGCAGTAGTTCAACCTCTGATTAAAAAACCTGCTCTAGATCCATCAGTTCTTGCTAATTTCAGGCCTATTTCCAAATTGCCCTTCCTTTCGAAAATCCTGGAGAAGATTGTGCACAGTCAATTATTGGCCTTTTTGGAAGAACATAACATATTAGAGGTTTTTCAGTCCGGCTTTAAAACCTTGCACAGCACCGAAACCGCTCTTTTAAGAGTTTTTAATGATATCTTTTTAGCGACTGACTCTGGTGACTGTGTTATCCTTGTGCTTTTAGATCTAACTGCTGCATTTGACACAGTGGATCATGAAATATTGATTGCACATTTAAGGCAGTGGGTGGGCATCAGTGGCATAGCACTGGAGTGGTTTAGGTCATACTTAGCGGATCGAACTTTTTGTGTTAGTGTAGGTGAATATGTATCCTCCTCTGCTCCTCTTTTGTGTGGGGTCCCACAGGGCTCAGTCCTCGGCCCTCTACTTTTCTCTTTGTATTTGCTTCCACTTGGTTCCATACTTAGAAAGTACGGCATTTCATTCCACTGTTATGCAGATGACAGTCAGATTTATGTACCACTTAAAAATAAAAATTATAACTCTGTTGGACAACTACTCAATTGCCTCGACGACATAAAGGCCTGGATGGCTCTGAACTTTTTAAATTTTAATGATAAAAAAACAGAAGTGGTGGTTTTTGGAGGCACCACTGGGACCCCACCTGTAGATCTGGGCTCCTTGGCTCCCTATATTAAACCTAGCATTACAAACCTAGGAGTTAAAGTGGACCCTGAGCTTAAATTTGACATTCAAATCAAAGCTGTTGTCAAATCAAGTTTCTTTCATTTGAGGCAGCTGGCTAAAATAAAGCCAATTCTGTCAAGACAACATTTTGAAACTGTAATCCACGCCTTTGTAACTACACGGCTGGACTACTGTAATTCACTATATGTGGGGGTTAGTGGGTCCTCCATCACCCGTCTCCAGATGATACAAAATGCAGCAGCACGTCTTTTAACGGGCACACGTAAACATGAGCACATTTTCCCTATTTTAGCTTCACTACACTGGCTGCCTATTCAATTTAGGATCCATTTTAAAATTCTGTTATTTGCTTTTAAATCATTAAATGGTCTTGCCCCGCCATACCTCTCTGAGCTTCTACACTCTTATAAACCTGCCCGCGCTCTCAGGTCAGATGATCAGCTGCTCCTGACTGTGCCTAAAACTAAGCGTAAGCTCAGAGGGGACCGTGCATTTGCTGTGTCTGCCCCTAAACTATGGAATGATCTGCCCTTGCATGTTAAGCAGGCCTCTTCTTTATCTGTTTTTAAAACCCTTCTTAAAACTCATCTTTTCTCTTTGGCTTTTGACACCTAGTAAGATGTCGTTTTTTTTTTTGTTTTTTTTTTTTTTTATTGTATATTTTTATTGTATGGTTATTAATTGTACATATGTTTATGTTTTCTGTACAGCACTTTGGTCAACTTTGGTTGTTGTAAAGTGCTTAACAAATAAAGTTGGTATGGTATGGTTTGATCCATGTTGAAATTTGTGGTAAAATAGCCAATATAGGCCCACAATCTACGCTTATCAATTTAATTTTATATGAATGCTCCAAGTCATTGAATGATCTTTAGTAATTGCATTGCTTGGCTGCCAAAAACAAATTACAGTTAGGTTAATAAAATACACTCACTTAGCACTTTACTAGGAACACTATGGTCCTAATAAAGTTCAGATGTCGAGGAATTTTTTTGAATAATTTGTGATTTTCAGAGCTGGAACTATTGCTCAAGCCATGTTCAAAGGCATTGTAAAATAGCAGATACTGTATATATGACTATCCTTACAAAAATATCTAAATTAGCCGCAAACTTGCATCAAATTTGCTGCTCGTTATTTTCACATGCAAATGAGCTTTTGATTCACCGCAAAAAGTTTGCAGCACTTCGCTGGTAGTGGTAAATCTCTGGCAAACCTTTGGCAACAATGGACATTTTGCCGCAAATTTCATTTGCATGTGAAAATTAACAGAGGCAAATGTTACAAACTAGCATGTAAAATGGTACATTTTAGAAACCAGCCATGTTTTTTTATATAAACGAGAGTTTACAGAATATTTATTTATTTATATAACATTTATATAATAACTATATAGTCAGACTGACACATGAGCAGGATGTGGGTAATGTACTTGTGCAGGTGTGTATTTAAAAAAAAATATTTACACAATTCCCTAACATCTATCATGATCTATAACTCTGCATAAAATTGAATGGCATCTGCCCCAAGGTTAGAGCCAGCTCCGTTCCTGCTTGAGGTCGGACTCCACTGCTACATGTCGCTGAGTGATGACGACGAACTACAGCCAGTGCTAGCCAGACATCACTTCAGTCTTTTGACTTCAGAGCTTGAATATATGCAAACTACAACTGTAAGGCATCGGATAATTCATTTGTCACTGCATGAACCTAGGATTTAGGATGGACCCCACCGAACCTCACCGAAATGACCTGCTGGTTGAACTGTGACGCAACTCATTGATCTCTGCCTGCATTTCCTTTGTCTATTGGATGGACTACACTCTTGAAATAGAATACATAGACTATTATTTCATTGCCTTCATCAGCCAATTAACAAAGGACAATGCATCTGTGTGAAATTCTGCAGTTAATCCAGAATGGAATTTAAACATTAATACCATTTTATAAAAATTAATCATTAATAAAAAAAAAAAAAAAGTTCATTAAAAAGTATTTTTTTAAACACTAAACCTTAATGCTTACTTAATTTTAAACCATGACATGCACTGCACACAAATAACGGCATTATAGACATGGTAAATGGTCTGCACTTATATAGCGCATTTGTCTAACCTCAGAGGTTACCAAAGCGCTTTACACTGTGTCCCAATCACCCATTCACACACACACTCATACACCAATGGCGGCAGAGCTGCCATGCAAGGCGCTAGCCTGCCATCAGGAGCAACCTGGGGTTCAGTGTCTTGCCCAAGGACACTTCGGCACGTGGAGTCGTATGGGCCGGGATTCGAACCACCAACCCTGCGATTAGTGGCCGACCCGCTCTACCACCTGAGCCACAGCCGCCCCATGCTGTTTATTCAGAGGGGAACTGGCCCCAACAGTGAGCCTGGTTTCTCCCAAGGTTATTTTTCTCCATTAACCAATATCTTATAGAGATTTATGTTCCTTTCCTTCAGCTTTCTTACAGGGGTCTAAATTTAATGATTATTTAATCATTTAATTTGTATACACAATTTACAATCATATTTAATCAAGTTACACAATAATCACTTTATAGATATTACAGTTCATTTTTTGTTAATGCATGATTTACTGTTCTGAATAGTTAATGCTGCTTTGAAACGTTGTGTGTTATGAAACACGCTACACAAATAAAAATGACTTGACTTCAAATTACTTGATGTCATAAACGTCTTATATTACTAGTTGATATCTTGCATCATTCTATGATTATTATTATTATTTTTTAAATACAGTCTTTTTATTTTCCGGCTTGTCAGAGGAGATGAAACAGGATATACAACAGCCCGTTGTGATGGAGAGCAACGTGAGGCAATGCTCCAAAGCAAATCGACACCAAAGAAGATTAAAACACCCCAGCCCGCTTGCAACCAACCATTATACGAAAAGGTAACCCTGATTGAACTGAATCCTAATCTCGGAAATGCACTTCACGTCATCAGCACCCCTTCTCTCTTCATTTGCTAATACACAGTAACATACATCTTTAGCATTCTATTTGTAGGTCTGACTGCTGTTGACAGGCTTTGGTTGATATATGGGGCTGCTTGAGGTATGGTGGTGTCATTGGATTGGTGCAAGGTCAGGAATTTCGGTACCATGGCTGTGTCATGGTCCCATGAGTCCCCTGTACACACGTCTTTGTACAAAAAATACCCACTGAAAACCTGACAAAGCTAAAAACTGTGGTGTATGCTCTGAGGGGATAGGGGACCCTGGTGTTCAGCTTCCTTTGGCAGTCTCAGGCCATGTGGCCTAAAGCTTTAGGGGCCACATCAGTCTGAAACACTGGGGTACTGGCTCTACTGGATGTTCTATAATCCAACCATGTTCAGGACTCACTTTAGCATTATAACTCATCCCATCCCAGGTGAAGAGATATGTGATATAGCATCGTAGCCAGAAACATCATCGTTTCCCCATTTGAGCATTAAATAATCACAGATTTTTTTTTCCATGATGGTCCTGGCAGCGTCAGTCTATTGCAGCGATTGGACCATATGTTGCCATTGTGGTGGTGATGCTTTGCTGTAATTATCGTGATTGTGAGATATGCATGGAGTTGGTGTAGTCTTACACCTTGTCCTTACCAGCCGGGTGTTTCCAATGTAAAAAAAGGAGGTCTATAATATCTGGAGTGAGCTATCCTCAGCATTCCCATTTATCTCAATAGCAGTTGCACAGCTAGTGTAGAGAATCCTGATCTGCACCTATATTTGCTCATGGGCACATGAGCATAGACCTTGATATATTTGATATATTTGATGTGTAATGCTGAAATCATTCAAAGTTAGATGTAAGATATTCATACTTGATATCTCCTACTTTGGAACATAAGCCTTTATTCTATTGCCCGATGCTCAGAAGATGACGGATAAGGAAAAAATATAGCAATGCTGCTGTTAGCTGTGTATTTATCAAGAAAACATGTCTCCTAACAAACCAATTGTAGCAAATAAGCGATGCTAGCAATGCTAATGTTAGCATTTGTTCTGCAGGAGTACGATTGTCAAAAGAGATGATACCATGTTGTACAGCCTGTAAACATTTGCTAAACATTATTTATAGGTTTTAGAACTTTGACTCATGGATGCATTTTATTTGCTCAAAAGTGAATTTTTTATTTTATGATATGCTATGTACATAACCTGGGTGCCGCCATTTTTATGTGATTTCATGTACCAATTTTGGAAGTTCAACTTCAAATGGTGTTCTATTACACTTTTGCAAGTTTAAAGATAGAAATGTAGAGTTCAATGGAACATAGCATAATATTAAAATATGCTGATCAAGATTTTAGACCAATGAGATTTCACTGTTGGGTGAGCTACCCAGAAAGACGTGACTGAAATAGAGACCAAGCTACCTAAAAAACGTTTTATTTTATAATTTTTTCACTTGTTGCAGTCAGTTGGACGATAAACAAATTTAACCCTTAAATGCATGGGTTGTTTAGCTAAACATTATTATACACTCAAGTATTATACACTTAGAGAACCGGCATGAATATCTTTCACAAATGGATCTACAAAATGCCCAGATAGTGCTAGAACATTTTTAAGACAATTATAAAAAAATAAAAATATAATATATTCTGACATGTTTAATTTTTCATATATCAAAGAGATGATGTAACAATATAACAGGATTCAATACTTCCACACTGAAATTTCATGAAACACAACTGACTGTCAAACAGATATTGAGTTACACATAACATATTCTACACATAAGCTTCATACAGTAGCTAAATAGACTTACAACTTACATAATTTCAGTAGTACACCCAAATGAAAATAGTGAAATCATATTGTTCATGTGTTACACTTGCTATAGTTTACTTCCATTGCTTCTTTTGCAATGTCAAATGTAAATAAATTCAATCACTGACACATAAGCACCAAATTGAAAATAAAACGTAATGACATAATAGTCATTTGTATTAATATAGTACTCATTTTTTTTTTTAAACAAAGACATATATTGTTCTATTTCGGAAGGAAATTGGTACTTTAATTCACCAAAGTGTCATTCAACTGATCATAAAATACAGTCAGGACATTACTGATGTAAAAAAAACAGCAACATCACTATTTGAAAAAAGTCATTTTTGATCAAATCTAGACAGCAGTCATCAACCCAACACCTTATCCTTGAGTAATCATGATAAATTGAAAATCACTTGCCATTATATCAAACTCAGCTGAAAGCTATTCAATGAAGCTTAAAACTGTCTTTGTGTTTGTTTTTGAGTTCCCACAGTATGCAATAGACTGGCATGTCTTAAGATCAATATTAGATAATAAAAAAAAAAAAAAAAATGAAACAGCAGAAACTAGTCTGTCAAACATTGTTTTGAGGAATTAATGCGATACATTACTTGAAATTGCCAAAAAAAACTGAAGATTTCATACAAAGGTGTACAATACAGTCTTCAAAGACAAAGGACATCTGGCTCTAACAAGGACAGAAAGAGATATGGAAGGCCAGATGTACAACTAAACAAGAGGATAAGTACATCAGAGTCTCTAGTTTGAGAAATAGACACCTCACATGTCCTCAGCTGACAGCTTCATTGAATTCTACCTGCTCAACACCAGTTTCATGTACAACAGTAAAGAGAAGACTCAGAGGTGCAGGCCTTATGGGAAGAATTGCAAAGAAAAAGACACTTTTGAAACAGAAAAACAAAAAGAAAGGGTTAGAGTGGGCAAATAATCACAGACATTGGACAACAGATAATTGGAAAAGAGTGTTATGGATCTAAACCCCATTGAGCTTTTGTAGGATCAGCTAGACTGTAAGGTGCGTGAGAAGTGCCTGACAAGACAGTCACATCTATGGCTACAGGAAGAGTATCTGGACAAACTGACAGATAGAATGCCAAGGATCTGCAAAGCTGTCATTGCTGCACGTGGAGGATTTTTTTTTTTATGAGAACTCTTTGAAGTATTTTAAGAAGTTCTGCATTTTTTTTTCAAATTGTAATAGTCATTTTTAGTAATAGTAATAGTAAATGCCATTAATGTCCTGACTATACATTGTGATCAGTTGAATGACACTTTGGTGAATTAAAATACCAATTTCTTTCCATAAGAGCTACAACATTAAAACCACCTGCCTAATATTGTGTAGGTCCCCCTCATTCCTCCAAACAGCGCCAACCTGCATGCTATTCTTCTCACTACAATTGTACAGAGCAGTTATCTGAGTTACAGTAGACTTTGTCAGTTCGGATCAGTCTGACCATTCTCTGTTGACCTCTCTCATCAACAAGGCATTTCCATCAGCAGAACTGCCACTCACTGGATGTTTTTGTTTGTGGCACCATTCTGAGTACATTCTAGAGACTGTTGTGTGTGAAAATCCTGGGACATAAGCAGTTACAGAAATACTCAAACCAGCATGTCATGCTTTTAGGCAATTAGCCAATTAGCCTCTTATAGGCTAATTGGCTAATTTGAGTCAACTGGAGGTGTACCTGTGGATGTATTTTAAGGCCTACATTCAAATTCTCTGTTCAAACAATAGTACGCATGTATAAACACCATGGGACCACAAAGCCATCATACTGCTCAGGAAGGAGACACATTCTGTCTCCTAGATATGAATGTAGATTGGTGAGAAAAGTGCAAATCAATCTCAGAACAACAGCAAAGGACCTTGTGAAGATGCTAGAGGAAACATGTAGACATGTATCAATATCCACAGTAAAAAAAGTCCTATATCCACATAACCTGAAAGGCTGCTCAGCAAGGAAGAAGCCACTGCTCCAAAACTGCCATAAAAAAGCCAGACTACAGTTTGCAAGTGCACATGGGGACAACAATCTTAATTTTTGGAGAAATGTCCTCTGGTCTGATGAAACAAAAATTTTACTGTTTAGTCATAATTACCATCATGTTTGGAGGAAAAAGGGTATGCAGCAGAGATGATGCAAAAAAGCCTGCAGCCAAAGAACACCATCCCAACCATGAAGCATGGGGGTGCCAGCATCATGTTGTGGGGGTTCCACCTGACTCAGTTACACCAGTTCTGTCTGGCCAAAATTGAAGGAATTTATTGTGAGAAGCTTGTGGAAGGCTACCCAAAACTTTTGACCAAGTCAAACACTTTAAAGGCAATGCTACCAAATACTAACAAAGTGTATGTAAAGAAATTAAAGAAATAAAAAAATAATTCTCTCTACTATTATTCTGACATTTCACATTCTTACTATAAAGTAGTGATCCTGACTTACCTAAGACAGGTAATGTTTTCTGTAAGTGGAATTAGGGAGGCCAGCAGGGGTGCTCACCCTGTGGTCTGTGTGGGTCCTAATGCTCCAGTATAGTGACAGGGACACTATACTGTAAAAAAGCACTGTATTTCAGATGAGATGTTAAACCGAAATTCCAGGGCATTTCTCGTAAAGAATAGGGGTATAACTCCGGTGTCCTGGCCAAATGGTCTCCTAATAATCTACATCTATGAATTGGCTACATAACTCTACTCTCCTCTCCACCAATAGCTAGTGTGTGGTGGGCATTATGGTGCACTTTGGCTGCCGTCGCATCATCCAAGTGGACGCTGCATACTGGTGGTGGTTGAGGAGATTCCCCCTATACTATGCAAAATGCTTTGAGTGCCTAGAAAATCACTATATACATGTAAAGTATTATTAATTGTTATTATTTTCTACAGTTAGGAATTGTGAAAAATTGAGTTTAAATGTATTTGGCTAAGGTGTATGTGAACATTTATGCATTTGGCAGACGCTTTTATCCAAAGCAACTTACAGTGCACTTATTACAGGGACAATCCCCCTGGAACAACCTGGAGTTAAGTGCCTTGCTCAAGGGCACAATGGTGGTGGCCGTGGGGTTCGAACCAGCGACCTTCTGATTAGCAGCCCTGTGCTCTTGCCACTACGCCACCACCTGTATGTATGTATGTATGTATGTATGTATGTATGTATGTATGTATGTATGTATGTATGTATGTATGTATGTATGTATGTATGTATGTATGTATGTATGTATGTATGTATGTATGTATGTATGTATGTATGTATGTATGTATGTATGTATGTATGTATGTATGTATGTATGTATGTATGTATAAAAATGTACTATTTATTTGTATGTGTTTGAGTAAAAAGAACATTTTAGTTTTATTATTTTAAGAACTGCCATAATGTCTCCCAAATTACAAATAACAATAATGCCATTTAGAGCATTTATTTGCAGAAAATAACAACTATTCAAAATATAAAAAATATGCTGTGTTATCAGACCCCAAATAATGCAAAACAAGTTCATATATATATATATATATATATATATTTTAAACCACACAATACTACTGTTTTAATTTAGGAAGTGTTCATAAATTAATATTTGGTGGAATAACCCTGATTTTCTTGGCATGCTCTCTACCAGTCTTTCACATTGCTGTTGGGTGTCTTTATGCCACTCCTGCCGCAAAAAATCGAGCAGCTTGGCTTTGTTTCATGGCTTGTGGCCATCCATCTTTCTCTTGATCACATTCCAGAGGTTTTCAATGGGGATCAGGTCTGGAGAATGGGCTGGCCATGACAGGGTCTTGATCTGGTGGCCCTTCATCCACACCTTGATTGACCTGGCTTTTTGGCATGGAGCATTGTCCTGCTGGAAAAAACAATCCTCAGAGTTTGGGAACATTGTCAGAGCAGAAATAAGCAAGTTTTCTTCCAGGATAACCCTGGATGTGGCTTGATTCATGTGTCCTTCACAAAGACAAATCTGCCCGATTCAAGCCTTGCTGAAGCACTTCCAAATCATCACTGATCCAAAAGTATTACAAAAACTGCACAAATAGAAACACACCCCTGCCTCACTCCAGTCTCTTTTGTGCAAGCTGACAGTCATGCAGCTCAACAAGAACAGTGTAAATACATAGAGTAAAAAAATAAATATTGTTCCCAAACCAGGTTTCATTCATATTTGAAGGAACACCTAAGGCCAATATATTCTGGAGTGCAATGTGCATTGATACCAAGCCAATTCAAAAAGCATTCACAATAGGGTGGAAAATCTACAGGTAAATCCACTAAGGCTATTCATGTAGCACCATTACCTTACATTGACACCTTACAAAGTATTGCACCATATAAATAATTGTATTTATGGGCTAACAAGCAATTGATATAGCACCTAATATATGCTATGGCGGAACCAAAATAATTCTCAAATATGGCTTAAGGTGCCTTTTGCAGTCTAGGGACTCAGCAGTTACTGTCTAATAGCTTTTTCATTCTTAGTTTTAAGTTTATGGCATGTACCTGCTGAATTGGCCCCAGGCCCTTGGAAGAAAATGCTGTTCTACCCAGATTACTTGCACATTTATTCCGCCACTCTACCTCGGCTCTGCTTTGAATGAGGGAATTGCGTGGCCTTGCCGGTGGAATGTAAACATCTCATGGCAGGCCTGTGTCTGTGGTCCCCCTATCCTCCTCATCGGGTGGAAACCTGCCTGCCGTATGCCTCCCTCCCTCCCTCCCTCTACCTCCACCGGCATACATGTCCCCCAGCACTGATCACAGATGAGCCGTGCATAATGAAGAGCAAACATACCTGGATATCATTACAAAGCACTCCCATAGTTTACAGCAAGTACACTGAGGCCTAAAACCAACAATCTGCCCTACCCCATTTCCATTCCCCTCGCAGGGTGGCAGTAGGGTGGGGCTGGGAACAAACATGCTCTGGTAGGATTCCGAAAAATGTCTTGTGCTTGTTTTTTTATGTCTGGTTTGACAGGCACTCTATAAGTACCAACAACATTGACCGAAATGTGTCTCCATTTGTTCAAACGTTGTTATCTTCCCTCAATTAATCTCAATGCTAAGGTTTTTTTTTATGATTTTAATCTGTCGATGTGTTTATGTCGAAAAGAGAAATTCTTGCGAGTGGAATTCGATGACTTGGTGTAAAGCATGTACTTTCATTTAAGAAACTTTGCTATACAATGCTATGGTAAGGGAACACAAAGCATTTTTTATACAATGCCAGTGTTTAGAATCAAAGTGATCTTAGGTTATCATTTATCATGTCAGGCCTGGGCATGTTTTAGAAATGAAGAATGAAATCTAATTTATTTGATTAGAAAAATCATTTGACCAAGGTCTCTGGTGAAATGCATCCACAAATATTTCTGTCCCTTATATAACAGGAGCTCGGTTTGTGCTTTTGATCATGATAAAGACCTCATCTTATCTTCACCACAGCATCTCTATCAAGAGAAGCCACGGAAACAGGACTTGCAGAGTAATGGCAGACAGGAGGGCGGAGAGATGGTGACTGCAGCTGTTTGCTCTGGGATGCTCTCGTTTGTGAAGTGTACACGCTCTGGCAGGCCAACAGGCAGTCCTCTGACAAGCCTACTTTGTATTCCACACTATTTCTCCCCATGAGAAAACTCTTCATAACACAGCCTTATGCTCTCGAGCTCCCTTGTGTTTCCAACTTCTTATCTATCCAACCTCCTTTCCTATCTACTTTCCCACTGTTGTGTCTGCCCTTTTATTATTTCATTCACTAACCCTCTCAAAACCAACACCCTGGAATAGAAACCTCCTTTACAAGAGCTGCCGTGACTCTATCCAAATTCTCCTGTTTCCTCAGGGTAATCCCAGCATGATTGCCCTGCTCAGTGGCTCTTTGCTGGGCTCTCACAGGTGGCACGCTACTCACAAGACACTGCCACTTGCAAGAAAACAACGTGCAGGTCTTGTTTGGATAACACTCAGCTCAACTCTGATTTCAGTCTGGAAAAGGGAGGACCTGTCGTGAGTGTCACTAATTGTTCTCTTCAAATGGACCTGTTATTTCAAAGACATGGATGGTTCCTCCACCCAGCATGGCGACTCAATAGTTGGGGAATGTTTAGAGCAATACAGGGTCTTTAGAGAGTCCTAACATGTGATGGATTGCACTGACCTGCCATTGGATAATAGATGTTACATTGCAGGATCTTGCAGCCACCTACTCAGCAAAGTCTGGGCGTATTGTGCAAACCAACCTGTCATCAGTAACACATGCCTGCTCCCCATGCTTTGAGCTCCTCACATGTTTTGGCTCTCTGATCTCACTGGGTTCTGCATGAGAGGGCACCCCAATCTACCCCATATCATTTTTGTGTGTCAGGAGCAGGGAAATGTAAGGACTAAGTACAACACATGAAAAATACAAAATAAGCTTCAGGGGTGTAGAACCCCTATATTTATCATTCTATTTAAGTTTTGTTTTGCTTGGCCACATTTCCAAAATGTTGTCAACACATAACAGAAAAGCAGAAGCCTCTATCGATGGGTTACATTCTGCAGTGGACTAAACTAGCATGCTCCTAAGCCCCCTGATTAGCTAGGTCATCATTTGATCAGCAAAGCTTTATTACCTAAAGTTACAACAAATTTGAACACTTACTTTGTACCCTTTTACTCTGATAGAGTTTTCTGTTGATACACCAGAAGCACCAGGTGACTGCTGAGAGGACATGATATATTGATGTTGTTGTGGGTGAAGTAGTGGGCTTAACACAGGTTGATGGTGAGGCTTGGACAAAATGTCCACAATGATCTGCAAACAACGTCCTTGTGTAGTCTAGTTCTACAGGTATGCTGTCTTTACTACCACTGTCTATGAGGGGTGTGTGCACTGGAATCACAAGTAAACTTGTAGTGACAGAGCTTGCACATCTCTTGCACTTTTAAAGTTTTATAGAACATCTAAGTCAGTCAAAATTCTCATGGTCTTTGCATGACTCCTCTTCTAATTTTCCTAGCTAGCACAAACATCAAAAGTCTCTTTTAATGCTTGCAGATCTTATCTTTCTACTCCTTTTCATGACAGTAAAACATAAGCTGCCAAGTCTGCTAGCCTAATTGTGAAATAGAGAGACAAACTGTCTGGCTTCTGTTTTGAGGGCTACCAGACAGCTGCTAACCCACACAGGAAATTAAAACTAAGTGCAGGCATTCGTTTTTTGATACAACCTTTCAGTTCAATGTTTGCTTCTTCATGTACAGGCCATGCACACATATAGAAGCTTGGGATCTAAGAGGGTCATCTATCAGTAGATTTACCGCCATTGCCACACATGCAATCAGAGATGTTAGATAATGTACAGGAATTGCACTAATATTATGATTTTATATACATTTGTGGCATTTATGGTGATATTAAAGCATAATTATATATGCACAATTTATCTCAAAGCGTACTTTACTTCCATAATAAATTGTAGTTGAAGGAGCCAGGGATTACAATGACAGTGCGTTTAAACTCATTGCGGTCATTTATTATGCATGCCATATTCTCTGATGTGCATAATTAAAGCAATGTTAATTAATTTTGATGATATTGAAAATACAGCATAATAGATGTTAATAAACCTGAGACATAGAATGTGACTTTGAAAAGCTAATTTTAAACAGTTAATTGTGTATAATTACATGTAGCGAAATTTGTATCATTTATCAGCCTGGAGGGTAGTTGTTGACCTCTAAAGTGGTATTTGTTTTCTCTCTCTCTAATAAAATGTCTGGTAACTCCCGTAAGCCTCATGTAGCATGTACGTGACCCCTCAGCTACAAGTGCACCATTACTATGGACAGAAAGGGGTTTTGACCAGGTGACTAGGTTCGTAAGGAGAACAAACTGGGAAACTTGCTAAGAAAACAAAACAGATATACAAACCTTTTAATGAACAATGTTCAACTTATACATATTCATTTACAATACTGAGATAAAATAAATCACCCCGTATAACAACATAACATGTCTTCTTTCCAGAATTACGTAATACAATAAAATATAAAACAATCAATATGTTTTTCTTGTTTATTATTTTGTGTTTTATTTATATATTATGTGAATATTCCAAATTAGTTTTAGTTATCAAGGCTTTTTTCTAATTATTTTGTTTATTTATAATTAAATAGAATTATAATTTTATTATAATATATATATATATATATATATATATATATATATATATATATATATATATATATATATATATATATATATTATTAGAATATTATTATAATAATATAATATATTAAATATAATAATTATAATCCTCATATTCAAATATACCCAATAAACAAAAGATACAAAACAAAATACTGTTAAAACAACATAGTAAAAATACACATTTAGTAGAACTTCTCAGTAGGCTCACATGAAATACACATAGAAATTCTAAGATGAAATTCTAAGATGACTCAGTTGAAATACTCAGTTCAGTTCCAGTGGATGATAAAGACTTTTAGAGTGTTTAATTTTTCTCTACTCTCGTAGATAGAAAGTTCCTAAATCCTGAAAAAAAAAGAAAAAGTACTTGTCGCAATCACAGACCATCCGCTCTCAATCCGCCATCTGTAATAACACTCATTCCATTTGTATTTTTTTCAGATTACACTCATGGGTGGATCGCCATATCAGTTTCACAGAGTTTCAGTTCACATGTTCCAGTGTCATGTAGTTTCTCCTCTATTTGTGACCCGAATATAAGACCTGTCATGAACAACTAAAATATACATTTAAACAACATTTATTTCTCCAAAGTATATTCAACGTAATAGTTGTCACTCAATTTGCATCACGGCCAAGTGAAAAATCTGCACCGTCACATCCATTAATAATGAAGTAAACCTCATATATTCACATCCTAATAAAATGACAAAATAAAATAAATTTCTTTCAAGAAGTAAAGATAATTATATCGTAAACTCACCAAGATGGATGATTTCACATTCTAGCTAATACCTCAAATAGACATGTGATTCTGTAATCGTTTGCATCCACTTCCATCTGGACCATTATCATTCTACAAATGAATTACTATTTTTTTCAGCTTCTCTCTCTCGTGCTTCATCTCGTGTTCACCGAAACATTTCACTCTTTGCGTCACATCCGTATCTACATCACAATCTTTTATTTCAGTGTTTTATTTATTTTCCTAATTCTTTCTTAGTTGTACATCAATTTGAATACATATTCGAATAACTTTTGATCAGTTTTGACCGAAATACAATTATTTATTTTCCACAACTATTTATTTCTCATTTAGGCATTTAGGGTTCATTTAGGATGTTATTTCCAAGGCTTAGTTTTTTTGTAAACCTGGGTTACACCCAACAATAAGGATAGCATGCGGGACGTGTGAGAGAGTCTCTGTCACTTTCCCCATTCGGTCAGTGCTGCGTTCTTGCTACATCTTGTACATGTGTTTTTATGCCATGCAAACTTAAACATTAGGATTTCTGTGATGTATTTAACATAGTTTTGCTAATATAAATGTCACAAAGGTATTGTTATCTAGCTTGCTAACATAGATGGGGATTTGTTAGAACTGCGGTCATGATGCATCAGTTAGAGTGGGTTGAAAATTATTATCAAATGTTTCACACTGTATGCAATTATTGTACAGCAAAAAAGTGTTTATGAATCTATAGCTATCATGAAGTTTCATAGTGATATACAGTAGTTTCAAGTTATTATTAAATATTGCTAATTAAAAGCATTACCATTTTACAAAACTATTGTGTTTGTTAATATTAGTTAAATACAATAGTTAACAAACTAACAATGAACAAAATTTTGCAGCACTTATTAATCTTGGTTAATGTAATTTTCTTCAATTAATTACATTAAAATGTGTATGCGCTAACATTAGTTTATGCATTATGAGCTAACATGAACAAACAATATACAAAAGTATTTTTATATATAAATAGTGGCCCAAATTGTGTCAAATTTTCAAAATATTTTTAAGACGATTAGAAAATAATAAAAAGATATTTTTATGTTTTATTTATCATAAATCAAAGACACAATGCAACAAATCAGGACAAATCTAAAACAGAATTCAATATTTTCACACTGGATGCAGCTGGCTGTCAAACACTGAGTGACATTATTGAGTGACATATAACATACAATCTACAACTAAGATACACATCAACTAAGCCTAAGTAACACATACATTACACATGTGTATTTTCTCAGGCACTAATTGAGTAAATAGATGAAAAACTTACATTATTTCAGTTCACATTTGGGTGTAACTGTGTTACACTTGCTATAGTTTACTTTAATGTTGTTTCTACGTCAGCTAGCAATGTCACATGTAAATCAAATCAATCACTGAAACATCAGCGCCACTTTGAATAAGAAATAACAAGTATAAAATGTATGTGTACACACATGAAATACTGATAAATCACCATTGTTGTTAATGAACTGTTGCACAGAAAAACAATGTGATATAGTGTTTACTTGAATGAATATAGTACTCATTTATCTTGTAATAAACAAAGAAATAGATACCCTGTGATAGTAAACTGAAATAGATATGAAATAATCATATAAATAATAATTTATGGAAGTGCAAAAAAAAAAAGAAAGATAAAAAGACACTCTTTCATACCCATACACTTTTGATACTTATTACTTTTTTTTTGTTACACTATTAGTAAAAGATAGACTGAGGAATACTAAAGATGTTTGGGCACAGCTCCAACAAATGGATGAGGTACAGAGGTTGGAATGTGGTCCCATGTCTCTAAAGACCTGAGGTATTCGCTTCAGGGTTAATGCTGTTAAAAATAATGTAGAAAGTGAAAACATATTTTTTTCAGTGTGTGTGTGTGTGTGTGTGTATATATATATATATATATATATATATATATATATATATATATATATATATATATATATAAAACAGTTAGTTCCGGTCCTCGAATCTGATTGGACGAGAGACGTTCCATGAGCACTGATGGTCTGACACCATCAGCACTCGGACGCTTTACTGTGTGTATCACTCCGCTTGTGTTCGTGCCATTTTAGTGTAAGAGCAGTGCAGATCTGTTAAGAGCTATGGTTTGTCTTTCTGTTTTTTTACATTTACTTATGTTAGCCAGCAGATGGTGGCAAAAGATAATTTTTATGTGTAACATGAGCCAGTAAGGTGACGTGAATTGAAGCCGCTTCAGCCGTTTACATACAACAGCTCTTTGCCATAGCTAAGAAATAGCTTTAAATGGCTTTAAACGAAGAACTTCAGCATTACGCTGTCACTATATGGCCCTAAATCATCACAGCATCAGTGCTGATGTAGGGCCATATCACACTCTTACTCGTTAGGTATTGCTTAACTATATATATATATATATATATATATATATATATATATATATATATATATATTATAAAATATTTATTATTATTATTTTATTTATTGTTATTACAGTCTGGAACTGCTGACATCTGATTGTCTCACATGACTTTGGAGGGCAGAGTTTTGGAAAAAAGTGTGTGTTTGAAATGAGAAAAATTATGGAAGTTAGCAAAACTTCTGAAATCACTTTTATTTTGTCTTTGCTATAAGCAACGCATAATTTAAATTCAAAACAAAACAACATGGCGCTGATCACAGCGGAGTTTGTCTTTGGGAGAAACCACAACAAAACTACATCTGGTAAGAAACCTAATTATGTTTTTACTTTGAAACCTTTTTGAGTCAAAAGATTAGACAGATTTTATTTATTTTTTAAGACCAGCTATCCTGTTTACCAAGTTTTTCTGTGGTATAATTGGACTGAAAAGGCAATTAGTTATATATAGGCTACGTGTAAGTCGGCGAGCACTGATAACAAAGGTTAATGTTAACAACGCTGGATTTCCTGACCCAATTGCTCTATCACACTCCTCTCTGAGAGCATGTGCAGATGGAGGCTTGAAGATGAATGCCCAGACGTTGCCGTCTGACATCTGTGGGCTCTCTGTTGCTTTGCGCACGCCAATACCCTCTCTTCATGCTAGGCCTCACACTAACACAATGCTAGCTTCACTTTGATGAATTAGCAAGGCTAGGTGGGAATGAAAAACATAAAATCTATCACTGAGGTAAGGGACAACTATTCGGTGTCTTTAGAAGAAATGCATCTGTAACTGCTAGAGATGAGAAAAAGTGAGTTAGAAAGACTGTGAGGGTGTGTTATACAATTATCAACACCAACTCAAAAGAGCTACTCAGAGCTGCTATGCTTGTGGCTGTAGTGAATGGGGCATAGAACATTAAATGTAGTCTAAAACAGATGGTATGCACACAATTGTTGTCAAAGTTTGGGTCACTTGGCTCAATTTGAATGCCTTAGTGACTGTTATAGGGGCATCTAATGCTGAACAAGCAGATGCACTCAAATGAATGGTGAAAGAATGTTCTGGATGGATGTTCAGGCCTGCCTTGTTGAAAAGACCAATTTAAGGCCTGCGGCCTGAAGTTGTTTACTGATCTTAGTTGGTTTCCCAGCCAAGCAAAGCTGGTTATTGGCTGGCCTAGCTGGTTTTGTCAAAGCTGGAGTCTAGCTGGTTTTGCTGATCGGCCAGCTAGTCTCCTAAAACACCTCCTAAACCATCAAATTATACCAGCCTGATCTGTAAAAACAAGTGTGGTGATCAGCTAATACCAGCAGAACACCTTAGGCAGAGATGGCTTGTTGGTCTATGCTGGTTTAGCTGGTGTCCCACCCTGGCCAAGCTAGTGTTTAGCTGGGTTACCAGTCGGCTATTTGGTCTCCCAAAACCTCTCCTAAACCATCAAATTATACCAGCTTGTCCTGTGGACACCAGCCAGTCATCTAAGACCAGCAGAACATCTTAGACAAAGATGGTTTGTTGGTCTTAGCTGGTTTAGCTGGTCTCTCAGCCTGGCCAAGCTCATTTTCAGCTGATCTAGCCAGTCTCCCAGCCTGGCCCAGCTGATGTTTAGCTGATCTCCAAAAATTCCTCCTGAACTGTCAAATTAGACCTGCTTGATGTGTGGACACAAGCCTGGTGTTCGGTTAAGACCAACAGAACACCTTAGACTGGTTTAAGCTGGATTTTATGGTCCATCAAAGGTCCATCGGGAAGTATACATGTAACGTATCATGCTCACATTTTCACCCCATGCACAATTTGTAAGCTGCAACCCACATTATTCTCCAATAATTTCAACAATCAGCAGCTATTTTCCACAACAGTCCACAAATATAATTTTTTACCTCAATAATGCATTATAAGACAATGAAAGTCCTGCAAGTTACGCCTTTCTCGCATAACTAAATTGATGATATACTTGGGATCAGAGCGCGAAGCTCAAAGTCGTTGAGGGAATGTTTTTGTCACCATCAACATGTTTTACAGGATTAATGAAGGACAAAAATAGAAAGTATCACCAGACAGCTCACAAATGCTTCATGTAATGTATTCATCTTAATGAGCTCATACAGAGTTAACAACACAGAGACAGAAGGATTGAGAAAGTGTGAAAAACAAAAGTAACAGTAAGAGTCACTTTCAGGATCTTATGTGCATGTCATAACCAGATGTGATGCTATAAAGCGACAAGATGCTGTTATCACGTCAATCTAAATCTGAATTTTTGTCCTAACCAACCATGTCAAATGACCAATTGTGGGCAAATGACTCAAAAAAGTAATCCTATAAAAATAAGTAATTACTTCTCTGTAATTGAAATCAGATTACTGACACTCAATGGAAAATACAGTATAGTCACATTACTAATTATTTATTTTTAGTTACACTACTTTTTCAATGTAAAAATGTATTTGATATCAGTAACTAATTACTTTGTTATCAGATTACACCCAACACTGCAAACAATGCTTCTTCCTAATCAACATTTTGATGGTTTCTACTTCTGCCAAGTTCAGCATGGTAGTTCCACCCAATGAGCAATCTCATTGGTCCATAATCCCACTCCACATATCGGTTGAATTTTTTACTTCAAATACTTTGAGATTGGCTGTGTCTGTCATTGCGGCACTCTATTTGTACAACAGAGATCGACCGATATTTACTTTTTACCCATAATGATTATGTTTGAGTTAATTTTCCAGGTTTTGATTATTGTTTTAATCCTTATTTTAGATACACTAATAACTAAATCATTCATCACTAACCTCAACACTCTGATTTACGAGACTAATATTTTGCATAGTCAACAATTAATTTATCTAATCCATTTTATTGGCACTTTAGAGATATTTCTGTATCTTTAGTGGACACACAAATTGTCAGAAAAAACTTGCCACATTGCACCTGGTTGGATTGCAGTGTGAAGGCCCACAGCAAAGTTCTTCTTCATTCTTCACTCAGAGCCAAAACGATGTTCTAAAAAGTTGCGCAATGGTATACTATTTGCAGAAATTTTGAAACTAGCCACGTCACTGGGGGAGGGGTTTAGAGGAGCATTCAAGTTGTCAGGACACAGGAATAAATGTAAAACCTTCATTTAACATTAAAATGTATTGTCAATGAACTCCTGCCTCATTCTATGAGTAGAATTCACATGAAAGTGATATTTTAACCACTAAACGATGATTTAAAGAAATATATATGCAGTAGATACTGTGTAATTTGTCATGTTTACATTTCAGCCATAATGTGCACCAGTTACACTCTGTTACTTTAATTTATAATGACACTAATTCTACTGCAAAGATAGGTGTATAAAAGAGGGTTAATGGATAGCATCCATACAAAAGAATGAAATATAAGAGACATATCTCACTTTAGCCAGATGTGTCAGTGGCTTTCGGCTGCAGACGGCACATGAGTAAACCAGCATATCAAACAACAGTTTGTAGTAATTGGGCACTTAAGAGTATTTGGGTAGATTTAATTCCTTTTGTAGACTAATTAAACAAAAAATGAAACAAAACAAAAAAATAACCTGATATGTTCTTGGAAAATGTCTCTATGCGAATGATCGTACAGATGTAGGTAAGTTTGCCCCAGCTTGCTAATAACTCTGAACGCCAGCGTGTTCATGTTGAGTGATCTTAACTAATAAAGCAATTATAACCGGAAATAGCTGTCGACCTCAAAATAGGTGGAGCTCCAGGTAACACCTACTGATGACGTGGACCAATGGCAGTAAGAAGGTGTTTAGCTGCCAGTAAAAAGTTTAACTGAAAGTTCACACTGGTAAGCTGTTACAAAGCACTGAAAAAAAACTCAAAATCACCTTCATTTTGGGCAGATTGTTTTTTTCCGAAATAACATCACACCCATTTGTTGATTTTGTAGGAAGTATGCTGAGTCCTTTAGGCTGTTGTCACATTGGTTTAATTGCTTGTTCTGAAACCAAGTTCATAATTATTGATTGTCAATATTGGTAAACATCTGCAAGTTAGTCTAGACAATAGTGAATTTTACTGGAGTCCATATGAACTGTACCACAGACCACTATTTCAATTGAATTCTAGAGTTCTGAAAACATTAAAAAAATAGAAGCAGTTTTTTTCCTGATGCACTGCTAGAGGCATTGCTAAATAATTTGTGAAATCATTATTGTCAGGGACTATTGACTAAATATAGGCTCTTTTAAAATGGACATATAATGGAAAACATAAACTATGTCTCATTTCACATGAGAATATAGGTTAGAAAATTATAACAGATACATTTACATTAGAGGTCTTTAATGTACTGTAGCAAAAATAGTTTGTTGAATTCTAAAGGTCAGAGAAAGGGTGAAAAATAGTGACAGAAAACTAAATGACGACTTTTTTTGGTCCAAGAAACAATGTTTACCGTGCTTACTGAAAGAAATCAACAAGTCATTTCATTTAGTTGATATACAGTATTTAGCTAGATTGCTTATCACTGTGTTACCTTAGCTTTTTACTTTCTGAAAGTTATATACCGCTCAAAAGTTTAGGGTCACTTACTCATTCTTTATTATTATTATTTTTCACATGTAAGGATAATAGTAAAATCATTAAAACTATGGAAGAACAGAAATGGGACTATAGGAATTGTGTTGTGACAAAATAATAATAATAATTAATTAATTAATTAATTAATTAAAACTATGTTATATTTTAGCATCTTCAAATTAACCACCCTTTGCATAGACTTTGCAGACATGAACTCTTAACATTTTCTCAACCAGCTTCTTGAGGTATCACCATGGGATGCTTTTTAAACAGTATTAAAGGAGTTCCCATCAATACTGGGCACTTGTTAGCTGCTTTTATTATTAATCAGTCCAAGTAATCCATTTCAGAAATGTATTTATTTTAAATAACATTTTAATGAAATAAATTAATATGGTTTTTTTTATATATATATATATATATATATATATATATATATATATATATATATATATATATATTTGCCTACAAAACTAATTGAAAACATTTAAGCATATGCTTTCAGATCAAAAGGTTTTTAAGATCATGATAAACATTTTAGTCAAGTGACCCCAAACTTTTGAACAGCAGTGTATCTAGACTGAAAAATCATATCAGCCCTGGGAATGTAATCCAAGTATGAACTTGTAATGAGTTAACCACATTTCACACAAGTGCCTTTTAAAGAAGGGATTCATTTATTTTATATAAGAAAAAACTGTGATGTCCATGTGTTTTTGCCATAAATTACAATTAAAGAGCAAGGAATGCATGAAAAATGGTAAAGAGTTATATCTAGTCAAGTTTAAACTTCCTTCACAGATGTTTGCCAGCAAGATTCCACTGTTGTAATTTTACAATTATTTGTACTAACACATTAATAAGTCAGATAACCTAAACCAGCTCTTCACAGTGGAAGTGGGGGCGGGGGGGATGCATAGATTTGGGTATGATTTGGAAATGTCCATACAATAGCCAGAAACCTACTGAATAATCCCCACCAAAATGTCCAAAATTTCAAGACTTACTACCCACACTGTCTAGCATTGGATCGTATGCAAATTTAAGGTTTGACTCTGTCTTGTGTCCACAGATCATTGTATTCCAAACCATTGTTAGTAGACATGTTTCTCTGATCTCATATCTGTTTTTACAGACTGTTAATTAAAGCAAAAACATTAACTTATATTACACAATACTCTCTCTCTCTCTCTCTCTCTCTCTCTCTCTCTCTCTATATATATATATATATATATATATATATATATATATATATATATATATATATATATATATATATATATATATATATATATATATATATATATATAGAGAGAGAGAGAGAGAGAGAGAGTTCAACAAGAGCATTTCAGTTAAATACTTACTGAATCACTACTCTTTTAAAAAGATGGTACAATTTCACCACATTTGCAATACATCTACAAAATGTAAATAGCAATCGTATAAAGCGAATGGTTGAAATGAAAGGTAACACTTTACATAAATTAATAAAGGGCATTATTAATGACTATTAAGTCATTTACAAATGCATTGTAAAACATAAGTATGCAGTTATAACATGAATAAAAAATGGTGACTTTTATGCAATACTTACCAAATAGTGAGCATTTTAACTTACATGTTCATTAGTATGCATACTTAATGTATAATGTAATTCAACTTAACTAATCATATTAACTAAAAACATAAAATTCTCTAATTCATGCTTTATGTCTCTGTCATGTTGGTTAGTGAAGTTGAAGAGAGGAGATGCAGGAGTAACTTTTCAGTCTTTTAATGGTAGATGCTGTAGTGGAACAAATGGCATGCAAGGAATCAATCTAGGAAACGTGTTGGAGTGGAACAAATATCTTACAAGGAATCACACAAGGAAATTCGCTGGAGTGGAACACTACAAAGTAACAACTCAAAATAATACATAACCAACTAGTAACAATTCAAGAATTTACAAAGAATGAACAAAACAGAAGGGTATTTATACAAGCGGGTGCAGATGAGGGAATGGACAACAGGTGGGATTGGGAACAGATGGCAGTGAATTATGGGAAGTGTAGTCTAGGGGAAACTAAGGAAGGATGACACAAAACCAAATCAAAATAAGAGTCCATAGAACAGAACGGAGAATAACTGTGACAGTCACAATGCAGAAAATAAAAATGATAGTGAGATGAAAAGACTGTATTTATGAAATGTATTGCTACATTCTGCTTTGTGTTTATATGTATTAATTTCTTGATGTTTCTAATGTTGGCAACTCCTTAATAAATTCTTTATATGAATACACTTTACACTAAGGTTAACTTCTATAGGTTAATATGTTAATAAACATTTATTAAATGTGAGGTAAAATGGCAAGTTTTGCATGATAGTCACAATTTTTGTTGTTACAAAGTTGTTACAATTGTATCTACGGTGGCAGAGAAGTGCACAACACAACCAAATTAGCAAAGCAAAAAACAAACAAACAAAGATCTAAAAAACTGCTGATGTCGATTACAATTTTTAATCATGATTAATTGCAAAAAAAAAAAATATTGTTAATCCAAATTAACGAAAGAGGAGAAAAAAATGAAAGCATTTTAAAACTTAATTTATTTCCATCTTAGGAAAGAGAACAACATCACTTGTAACAATATAATGCTTTATTATCATATTTAAAAAAAGCCTTCCATGGTATAACGATAGAAATGATCTAAAATAGAACAATTTCAAGAAACATTAAGGGCCGGTTTCCCGTTAAGGGCTTAAAATAAACCAGGACTAGGCTAATTCTACTTAAATTAATCCACACTAAACAACGACTTTCTGAGATGTTGCTTAAGTTTGGATTAACTAGTTCTAGACTACAGAGTCTCAGATTAAGGTAATCAAGGACAAGTGAGATCATCTTTTGGAAACCCGATTAGATTAATGGCATGCACATGTGGCTAAGGAGAGGTTGCTATAAAAACCTGGTATGGAATACTTGTAATTCATTAGTCTTAAGGAGTGTGTGGAACAGGAGTCACTACACTTAACCAAAAAATGGATAAAGGCCGAAGAAAACGCTCAAAAAACTTCAGTGAATTTGAGAAGACCCTTTTTAAACAAATTGTATCAAACTATCCTGTAATTGAAAACAAACAGCATGATTCAGGTACAGAAAACAAGAAGAAGAAGGCATGGATTTCCATATTGAATGAATTCAACTCAAATGAAAAAGTAACCAAACGGACACTCCAACAAGTTCAGGTAAGATTTATTGTTGCCCCATTCTTACAAATCAGTCAATTATAAATGTTTTCATTAATGAAATGTAAAAAGAAAACAATATTATATAGAACTCCTACTTCAGAGTATATATTATCTTGTAAAGGTCCTGTGGAAAAACATAAAAATAAACCTGAAAAAAACAACTGCCGCTACGCATCAAGAGCGTTTCATGACAGGTGGGGGACTCCCAGTTCCACCAGACACAGAGGAGTTGGGGGACTTGTTGGCTGGGATTATTGAAAGTCAGCAACCCCTGTAAGGTATTCCAGATGATGACCATTTGGACAGTTCAGGTGAGGAATCTTTCAAAGACTCATTTTATAGGACACGACTCATTTACAGTAACATGTGCTATCCCATCCAACATAATTAAATGCAAGTCATGTCTTGTAACAAAAATTAGGTAATGACCTTTATTGTTGAAGTCAAATGTAATGCTACATTTTTTTTTCCATACAAAGATGACCTGATCTTGACACAGGACTTGGGGGCGCAGGGAACAGTCAAGATGCTCAAATGAATCCAACAGCAGCCAGCACCAACATGCAGCAGCATCCAGTCTCCTGCAGTAGCATTAGTCAGCATCCAGCAGTCTCTAATCCAGGCAGCAGGTCAAGAGGGAAAAGGATGACCATTCATGAGAAACTTGCCATAGAGTTCCATGAACGTAAATTACAATATTTAAAAGAAGAACATGAAGTCAAAATGAAAATTCTTCATCTTGAGTTGTCTATGAAAGAGAGAGACATGAAGCAGCAGCAGTGTCAATTGTCTTTGGAACAAAATCTCAGTTAAATAAATAATTTCCTGAATTTTTTTTACCTGTCTATGCCAATCATTTATGTATCACTCAAGGCTCATTTATGAGAAGTGCTGCAAAGCAAAAGCATCTCTGTAAGCAAGTCCATTTCTGTCATTGGCTAGCTCAGCGATAGGGACATGTTGGTCATCATCATCTTCAATATCAGGGTCTGGGCAGCCACACTGTTTAAGAAAATTATGAAGCACTGCTGTTGCAATAATAACAATGCAGCACCTTCTAGGTTCAAACCGCAGTGTATTTCGGAGACACTGGAAACGATTCTTCCATACACCAAACATGCGCTCTATTAGCCCTCTGGTGAGCATGTGAGCTTGGTTATAGCGCTGTTGCTCTGGTGTGACTGGATGGAGATAAGGGGTGAACAAGAAGTTTGTCTGTGCATACCCACTGTCACCAAGTACAATTCCAGAGTGTTGTCTTGTTTCAAACTGACCGTACAAAGAGGAGTTGTGGAAAATCCTTGAGTCATGAGTTGAACCTTTCCAACGTGCAACAATATTGGAGAACTGCATAGTGGGAGTGCACACTCCTTGTACATTTATTGAAAACCAGTTTTTACGATTTCTGAATTCCTCAGCATCTGCTGTAGAGGGACACTTGATGGGAATGTGGCAGCCATCGATACAACCAATGACTCCAGGGAAGTTCCCATATTCATAGAAATCTACCTTGTAGGTGGCCTGTTCAGCAGCATTTGGGAATTTGATGAAATCCTTTTTCAGTTCACATATAGCACTGCAGACTTTGTGTACTATTTTGCACACTGTTGATTCACCTACACCACACAAATCCCCAGTTTCACGATGGAAGGTTCCACATGCCAAAAACCTTAAGGTAATTAATATTTGTAAGGAAGGAGAAATAGGGGTGCCCCTGACTAAGTCACCTGAAAGCTTGGGCTGCAGCAAACCAATTATTTCTGTTGCATTTTCCTTTGACATACGGAAACGGTCAAGAAAATGTAAATCATCAAAATAATTTAGTGGGTTGCTCCTGTCTTTCAGCAACCTTCTTTCTGGTCTTGGTGGTGGTCTCTGATTGTCATTGAAATAGTCGAGGTAATCCATTTTCTGCTACTGTGAACGTGAGCCTTGAGGCAAGAAGTTTTTAATCTGAGGTTAAACCTGCTTCTGACCAGGTTTAATTTAAGACTTCATTTAGATCTGAATTAGGTCTAATCCTACTTCTAGAAATCCGATTGTTTAAGTCTAGACTAGTGCAAGTCTGAGACTATTGTAATCCATGTGTGAGAAAGCTACTTCAATAAATCCAGGTTTAAAATGACATTTAGTCTACGACTAGGCTTAATCCCCGTACGGGAAACCGGCCCTAAATGTTTACCAAAGTCTAAGTGGGAGTTTGACCAATTGTAAGTACTAGTCCCCACATAGGTTGCATATTCATTGCAATGAGAATTAAATCTCTTAAACTCTTAATCTCCCCGATATTAATCAACCGGGAGACTGTGGCTATCCGCTTTGTTACAGCAATTGTTCATGATTCAAGCCATTTTTGCCAAAGCAGGACACCATATAAGAGCTGCCGGCACGCAAGAATAGCTGCAGGTACTGTGATGTAATTTTTGCATCATTGCCTGGTACTGATTTGAGCAAATGTCGATGAAGTCATATGCATCGAGTTCTGGCAGAAACCCAACCAGTTATTGTCCAGAGTAGTAAAGTGTTGTTATAACTTTTTTTTATACATGTAATTTTCTTCTCTGATAATTTTGTCATGTTTTGGCATAATTTCATTGTGTTGTGGCTTATTTCCATTCTGCTGTTGATTTTCCGTTGTGTTGTGGCTTAAATATGTTGTGTTGTAGCTTGTTTCCATTGTTTTGTGGCTTAATTTTGTTGTCTTGTTGATTATTTTCGCTGTGCTGTGGCTTTTCCATTGTGTTGTGGCTAAATTTATTGTGTTGTGGCTAAATTTGTTGTGTTGTGCTTTTTCCTTAATTTTGTTGTGTTGTAATTTGTTTCTGTTGTATTTTCAGCTTTTTTTGCTCTGCTAATTTGCTAAAGTTGTGCACCCCTCGGCCGGTGTACATACCTCAATGATTTATAATGCATTTGTAATTGACTTATTAGTCTTTTAATGAACCATTTTTTAAACCTTTAACAGAGGGAACAAGAATGTTGCACAAAAAACATTACCGGATGTGTGTAGATGTGTTTAGAAAAATGCCTATAATAATTCTTAAGTCATCGTTTTTTTAATTGAAGTGTATTATTTGAACGTTTCAATACAGTGTTGAAAAGTTAGTGGAAAATCTGCGCATAATGGAATAAATGATCAGCTTCAACAGGCAATTCTACTGTGTACACGAAAACACGAAAAGTGCATCTGTAAAGTTTGATTGATTTTGAAATGCCGCTACCAATGTTAGAACCAAACCCACATCCTTGCTTTGAAGTATTGCAATGTTATCTATAACATTTGGAAGACTTGCTTTTTTATGTTATACCATGACAGTAAGTGTTGTCACACTGATGGGTTCCACAGTCAATGTTGGTATCATAATGCTCTCAAGAATGAAGGAAGAAAGCACAAAGGCAAAATGCACAGAGCTAGAGGAAGAGAGAGAGAGAGAGAGAGAGAGAGAGAGAGAGAGCGAGAGAGAGAGTAAATGCAACAGTAAGAATGCAATGGTCAAGCTGTCCCAGAGAGCTTACTGGATCGATACGTCCCAGAGGATAAGCAGCCAACATGCACTGTTTCAGATAAAAAGTCCCCATCACCTGAAATCAAACACTGAAACACTGAACATGAGATTCACTCAGGACTTAAGGAGACAGTCAACTCCACACCAAAGTCGTCCTGGGCTTTAATTACGTCAAATTAAGTGGGATTAGTATATTAGGGCTCTTAACCTTTTGTGTACTCAGTATTTAAGTCGTTTTTACTACAAATTCTCTCTCTCACACACACACACACACACACACACACAAAAAAACTATTAAAAGATGGTAATACAACTGTATTGCAATAGTAATGGTAAGTTTTGTACGTGATAAAAATTGTATTATATTTTGTGTTTTGTTCTATCAGAGATCCTATTATCTGTCTCTAACTGAGGGTTTCCAAGAGGACAATTGTATTGCTCAGATGCCAATTGTTAGTGCTATGCTCTAACAGTTAGATGATCAATCTCAAGGCACCTGGTAAAATAAAGGTTAAATAATAATACAAATACAAGACCAGCATAGACTAGCAAGAATTTCCAGATCTGTGCTTGTTAGTGACAATTTGGTGCAGGTCTAGATGGTAGACCAACAAAGCCAAGCATTATTGGTCTTTTTCAGCATGGATTATCAATATCTAGAGTGTAGGCATGCTTATAATTTAGGGGATGCCTTATTGTCTAAATATTTAGTGGCTGAACTGGCTTCCTTCACATGCTCTTTCAAAGCTCTGCATTTCTATAAAATAATTATCTTTGACACACTACAGTTGAACATGCTAAATGTTTTCTTGAATTTCAAAAGTCTTTTTATATATTTTTTCTGTTCAATTCAATACTTTTAACAATTGTACAATCACAAGATGTTTTTCAGAAAGCCTGGAGCTTGAACCTTTAAGGGCAAGTCAAATAGCAACAGGTACATGGCAAACCTGTTATGGGGAACAAGAAAATCCTTGGTAACAGCAAAAATACCTACAAAGGACAAAGCCACAAGCCAGAATTGCTGAAGGAAAGGGGCCTCTGTTAAGGCAAGAAGACAGGCAAGTCATTAGCTTTCAATTCATTAAGGTCTTGGAAAAGCAACAATCCCAAAATGACTAAGACGGCAAAGCACAGCTGGAGTTGTGTGTTAAAGTTAAGCGATTCTTGTTTCATAAAGCATGGTGACAGGTTGAAGACAGGTCAAGTCATCTGAATGTGAGCTGGAATGGAGATAGGTCACATAGTCAGCAGAATCCAGAAATAAATTATGTCCTAAGGGGGGTGATTGAGAGGATGTTCTTGTGATTGAATGACCCACCGAATCAGCCCTTAGGGAAATTAATTAATTAGTTAATTAGTATAAAATAATGTTGATATGCTTTGAGGTAGTGGAAAGGTACACAGTAAAGAAGACTCCATAGACTAAGCTATGGAAGCAGATCTACTGGTTTAGACATATAGGACAGTCATCAATAGGGAAGGCTAGAAGCAGTCCATCAGATAGAGGCAAGCATGCTAAAACATGGTGTGTCTAACATCATGCTGACAACACCTCAGACTGTCCAGTGTACCAAAGATGCTATAATTGCATTGGCACTCATTCCCTCTTGCTAATACATTGGCTAAAAGATTAGGTATTAGGCCCACAACTATAAACTGAATAGGTCTGAATCCCAAACAGAGGAAGTTTGTTCTAGGAGGGCAATGAGGCAACTTTACCTTCTGAAGTTTTGGCTACTTCAGCAATGACAAAATTGCCTTCACTTAGGTGAAGTTCTCACAATGGATGTTGAAAGATCTCAAAGATACGGTAAAGCCTGACCGTATAAAGAGTTCTTTAGAAATTTCTGAAATTCTGAAATTCCATACTATATGAATTCGACAACAGTGGGTTAAAATAGTCTTTTCTCGTGGGATTTACGTGACCATGGCATGGTTTTGTGCTGTATTACACGTTTGGCTGCAGTTTCCCATTGAAATGTTCAGCGTGGGCGCAAAAAGATGATATAATCAATTGAAGATTTAGGGTGAATTTTAGATGGATTCTTTATTGAGTGAAGATCACTTCCCTAAACTAAAACTTTAGCCTAAACCTAACCAATAATGATCTAAAATTATAAAAGAGAGATGAACAAAACAGACATCCTTACACTAAACTAACACCTAAACCTAACCAATAGTATTCTTGTAACAAATGCGACATAAAAAGCACATTTTCTAAAGCAACTATGTCATTTTGTGCCACTTCTATGACACTTTAGTCTCACAACACTTCCAGCTGAGCTACCGCACAAGGAGTGTTAATCACACAGTTGTTGTAGCACATCTAGAGATAATTTCACAAGGAAATGCGGTGAAACGTAGAACTCGGCACATAAAACTCAGTTTGCAAAAATTTTGCTATAGTATCTTTCATTGTATGAGACTAGTACTGCATCTGAATATCCCTCCTTCTATTTTATATAGAATGCCAAAACAGTATGCCAATAGAGTAGTATGTCTGAATCCACAATATTCACAGTAAACGAGAAAAACCTGAATGACCTACTATTTCCGGCAAGATTCTGAAGTGCTGATAAACTGAATTTAATGATCCAACGTCATTTTCAAAACACTGAATCCTAAACCAGACGCCCTTTTCGCAACGGCAAGTGCTTTATTTACCAAGATAATTGTTTCTTGTGCTTAAATGGTGCTTGTTTAACAAAACCAAAGCAGATAGTTTTCACGGTTATTGTCATATATTCAGGTCCCAAGATGATGCCGACGTCCCCGGATGAAGTATGATAGAAATCTATTCTACCTACTCGCATGCATACCTTTTTTTTATGTATTTAAAAAAATGTATCCCCTTTTCTTCCCACTTTGTACTGTCCAATTCTCACTACTTAGTAGGTCCTCTTGGTGGCGCGGTTACTCACCTCAATCCAGGTGGTGGAGGACAAGTCTCAGTTGCCTCCGCTTCTGAGGCAGTCAATCCTCGCATCTTATCATGTGGCTCATTGTGCATCCATATGTGGAGGCTCATGCTATTCTCCGCGATCCATGAACAACTCACCACATGCCCCATTGAGAGCGAGAACCACTAATCACGACCACGAGGAGGTTATCCCATGTAACTCTATACTCCCTAGCAACCGGGCCAATTTGAATGCTTAGGAGACCTGACTCCACACTCAGCACACCCAAGATTGGAACTCACGACTCCAGGGGTGTTAGTCATTGTCAATACTCTGTGATCTACCCAGACCCACTCGCATGCATACCTAAAATCACATACTGTTTTGCTGGCAAAATTCATCAAATACAGTACATGCTGTGAAACTACGTGGTTACGGACGCAACATTGGTTGGTTAAGTTATGTTGCTGAAATTGATCTGTGCTTACCAAAATTTAATCCACTGCTGCCAGTGGCCAAAGCTGGAAGTGTTGTGGAATGTATGCACATGGAGCTCTAGTTTCCAGGTAAAATGTCCCCCAAGTATGCAGTAAATACCAAGCTCAGTAAATGTTCTATCACGAACCTAAACCCTAGTAGGTTGCCAAGGAAAATGTATTTTGTTATAATGGGGAAAAAAATACTATAGATTTTACATTGACAATTAGGCATTTGACACTTTTATCCAAAGCGACTTTCTGTACAGTGTATTCTATATGTACGTTTGTGTGTTGCCTGGAACATGAACCCATGCTCTAATAGTTAAATGATCAATCTCAAGAGACCTGGTAAAATAAAGGTAAAATGATAATAAAAATACAAGGCCAGCATAGATCAGCATGAATTTCCAGATCTGTGCTTTTTAATGCCGGTCTAGATGGTAGACCAACAATGCCAATCATTACTGGTCCTCTCCAGCATAGATTATCAATATCTAAGAATTTAGGCATGCTCATAATTTAGGGGATGCCTTATTGTTGAAATATTTAGAGGCTAAACTGGCTTCCTTCACCTGCTCAAGGTCTTGCCTGAGTGTCAGAAATCTCTTTAGCCCAACAGGCATGTTTAAGGCAGAATAATCCATCCAGGGCACTGTGGTTTGGAAATCCAATTCCACCTTGCCTTAAACCAGTTTCCTAGCTGGAATCACTTTTGCCAGTTTGGCTGAAAAGGTTACAGACTGAGCACAAAGGTGTTTTTCTTACTCTGAGGACAGAGAATATCATAGCAAATCAATTGTGGCAAAGGAGAGAAGAGCTCCACTCTTTGTGCAAGATAACCCAGAGCTTTGAGGTGTTTCTGTTAGTGTATGTGAGGAGTTAAAGTTCTATTTGGTGTCCCCTCATCGACATGATGCACATTTTTTTTCAAAGCAGAATTGTAGCTTTAAAGATTCTCAGCCTCGCTGTAAATGTGGAACAGTGGTGTATATATTTAATTAATTCCTGCAATACCACTTCATATCCGGCAGTTAATTAATCTGCATATTTTTAAGTGGTGCTCTGAGCACAGCAAAAGGAAAAACACTTGTATTTGAGCAGGAAGAGGAAAGTTAATGCAATTACAAAAACAAAAAGCATATGGAATAAATATCTGAACAGCCAGAGGTTGAAAATACCTGGTAGATTATGCCAAGCACTAGGGATTCAATTTTAAAAATCCTCTTTAAGGCTCAATCTTTTTGCATCCTACTTATTTTGTTTTGTTTAGTTTCTTTTGGCATATGTGTGCACGGTGAGGCAGTAATACCCTTTAACAATATGGGATCAAAAGATGTAGACAGATTTGCACCTCATAGGCGAAGTGTGTAATGTATAATGCGTTTAAAAATGTTCACCTATCCTTGCTTTCTTATCGTTGTCTCTGCAGAGCTTGACATATTTAGTTGAACCAGAAGTTAACATGTTGGACTTCTCAGTGGCGTAAGTATGGGGCAGGACTACCTGTTTGACCAAACCATAGAAGACATGGCGAAAGGGGTAATAGGAATGTTTGTGAAACAACAGCTATAGTATTTACAATAGCTGCAAATCTGCATGATGGCTCTTGTAATATAGGTCCCAGATTTTCACCCCATTTATTGGACTTTTATTTCATACCCATTTGGGAAATCGAAGCAAAGAGGCAATGCTCCCATATAGTTTTGAGTGATTGTGTCAATATGATGAATGGAAAGCATTTGATCAAACAATAAATGCATGTGCATATTCACACACCTTTTATTGTGTTGCAAAACAGATTCCAGATTTTATTTCCCTCATTTGCATTTTTATGTAGACAATTTATTTCCCATTAAAGGGGCATAGACATGCACACAGTTAACCCGCAAAAGGGAAATAACAGGGGAAACATATCTATCCTCACCAGAAGTGTACTGCTCTTGTCCTCCTCAAGAATTTCATTGACACACAGTTTCTATTTACAAACAAAAAGCATCTGTGTGTGATCAAACAGCTGTATGTGGATGCACCCATGTACTACTATAGATAGTGTTTTATGTGAAGGGGAAAATTTCACAGATACTCCCTTACAATTCTCCTGTGAAGATTATTTTTAGCTCAGATCAATCTTTTCAGTCTATATATATATATAAAATTGTACATATTTGTGACATATTTGGACATTTGGTCAACACTTATACAAAGCATATTCTTATGAAATTCAAAGGTATGTCAGAGACAATTCTTCGGATGATTCTTGATGATTATTGATGCTCTTATAAACATTATAAAAGTCATTTTATTTAATTGTACATATTTGTTCATTATTTAAATGTATTTTATTTTATTTTATATTTAATTTTATTTTGGTGAACTGTAATGCAAGTTATATTTCTAAGGAATTCCAAAGGAATGTGGGTGACTCAACAGTTTGGAGGAAGATTATATGTTCTTGGACCAAAATATAACTTTGGGCCTTAATGCTAAGCACTTTATGGCGCAAACCAAACAGAGCGCATCAGATTGGGAAAACCATCTCTGCAGTAGCAGCATCATACTTTTGTGATGTATCAAGGATTGGAAAACCCATAAGGACAGAGGGAAAACTGGATGGAGCTAAGTAGAGAAAAAATGATGTAGGAAAAAGTGTCGCTATCATAAGAGAACTTGGGTTTGGAAGACAACTCATTTGCCAACAGTACAATGTCACAAAACATTAGGCAAACCTTATTGGAGTGGCTTTAAAAAGGAAAATTTATGTCCTGGAGTGGCCAGTCAATGTCCAGACCGCAATTTTCCACACTCAAATTTTAAAGCTCCCCTTTTACACATACTGTTGACTAATTGCCAGAAATGTGTCTCTTTTTTTTTCCCAGAACATTCCCCTCCTATAAAAAATAATCAAATTATTCATAAACAATACTGCATATGTTAAGAATTTGTAATGAATAGAATAGTAATAATAAAAAAAATTGTAATTTTGTAAGAATAAAATTCTGGTTCTGTTCACGTAGTCTTCTTTACTCCCACTAAACGGCAGTAAGAACTAGAAAAAAAATATTTTTTTCTCTATCATCTGAAACGTAGGTGGGGCTTTAACGCATTTTAGCCCTCAATGATGCCCTCGTCCATAGACATGCAGTCTAATTTTCAGTTCATGCACCACCCCATTATTTTATCAAATATTTCGGCCTCTGAGTGGACTAGAAGCTCAATCTAGATCTCATTAGAAAGCTAATATCCTCCTCTTTGTGATATTGTATATTGATCATCAATTTTTTTCAGGATTATTCACACAAGCAAGCTCACAGACAAGTTAAAAAATTGCGAATTTGTTTTTGGAAACTTCCTAAGGAAATAGAAGATATTACGTTTTTAGCTATTTGGGGCTCACAGCAGCAGTGATCGCCGTTTAAATGAGACATTTGTATTTTATATCTTACAGATATAATATTTCACTTTGTGTTTATTTCTAAAATCTTTCAAACTGTGGTATTAGTGCAACAAAATAAACCGTACATTCCTGAGAATGAGAGCTTTTATTTGACATGTGATTTGTCTTTTTAAGTGCTATATGAAATACTTTTATAATGCAGAAGTGGAAATCTATGAAAAGTTCTGATTCCATGCTTTCAAACGATACGCCATACCACTGACTTATGTATTCGGAGACGTGAACATTATAAGCGTACACTTTTTTGTGACATAGCGCCCCCCTTTTGGACCTGCCAAAGGGTCCACAGAGTTGAAATGGTTAAACATTGATGTTCACAAACAGTCTACATCCAAACATGTTGGCAGCTGAGCAATTCTGGCAAGATAAATGGATAAAAATTTGAATGCCAAGATGTGCAAAACTGGATAGAGACATACCCAAATAAGATGCCAAGAATTTACAGGGAGTAGGGGAATAATCAACAATAATAAGGAGTGTTAATAATTTTCATCCACCGCTATAATACACAGGTTAGGAGATAATCACTTTGCTCTTGAAAAGATTAAGTAGCTCATTGTATTGTCTAATCTAGCACACTGTGGTTAGGCAAATGTGCAAGGCATTCCTTATTCTCCAAGCAAAATCATTAAAAGCTATCTCAATCACTTCAAACATGACCACGGCTAGCCCAGCATTAGGTGTACTTTATGTAGTTCATTAAAATTTCAGCGTGTTTTTTTATCCATTAGGGCTTTGCTAATTTTGCCAGTTTCACAGTTAGACAGTCTTAGCAATCTTAGTGAAAGTCAGTGTTCTGCAGGGAAAGTCTATACCCAAATGGAGCTTGGATGTCTTGGGTGAAATTTGGGGTTTAACTAACTAATTTCACAGTTCTTGCAAGGCAGCACTGTACTTATATTTCTAAAACATGTGTTGTAAATCCCTATACACAAGTTCAGCCAGTTACAAAGAAACCCATTAAGTGAAAACACTCTTAGTGAAAATAGCCTTACAATTATAAAGTCTAGGTTACGGATGTAACCCCCGTTCCCTGATGGAGGGAACGAGACGTTGTGTCGAAGAAGCGACACTAGGGGTCTCTCTTGAGCGCAAATATACCTCTGATCTATGAAAAAAGGTCAATGAGAAGTTGGGAGACAGAATTTGCATGTTCCGCCCCTGGACATACGGGTATAAAGGAAATATGTCTGTTCATTCAGGATTTTTCTGAGGAGCCGGAAATGGTCCGGCTACAATAGTGGCTCGGCTCAGCGGCATGGCCGGGTGGACACAACGTCTCGTTCCCTCCATCAGGGAACGGGGGTTACATCCGTAACCTAGACGTTCCCCATCTGTCCCTCACTTCGACGTTGTGTCAAAGAAGCGACACTAGGGATCCAATTTAAATCACACCATGCGCTGAGCTGTGTACGTATACTGCTAACAAAGGAGCGGGCAGGTACTTGACGTGCCAAAACGACCAGCTGTATCAGACTGCACGTACCCTTCCCCAATGCCCCACAAAGTCATCAGAATCCTTTTGGTTACCCTAGACAGGGGAAAAAGGCGACACTTGCCAACCTGGGGATGGGCTGAGCCTAGCCGGGCCTCTTTTCACTCTATGTTTCTCGCATAGAGTCAACGGCTGGGGCCCTTACATGCACCAGGGAAGGGGTCTTACCCAGTTTACTATTCTTTCAGGGGGAAAAGGCCCTGTGGAGACCACACCTGCCCAGAGAGGGGGAGGTAAGAGTGGTGAATACACCACATGGGCTTTTAGGTCACATGTGGGAAGTGGCATGGTGGTAGATCCTGCCTCTTCGGAGGGAGGAGTTGCTACAGACACGGCGACCGGGAGCCAGCGGGAACTGCCCAAGAAAGATGCGGGTCCACTTGTAAGAGGACCGTACCACGGAAAATACACACGGGGGGAAGTCCACGTAGGAGCCCTGACCTGTGGAGCACCTATTCCAGTACAGGGTAGATTTGAGTACCCGCAGTGGATTGGGTCGGCGAATTCCTCCGCTGAATTTTGCCAAATTGCGGACCCAGAGGGCTAGGGAGGAGTCATCCAGGGAGCCGAGTGAGTGGGATCTCCTGGGAGAAAAAGCGCACGGTATTACCTCAACCGAGGGAAAAGGCGCTAGGTGCAAGCGATCCACCCGGTCAGTCCGTCAGCGTTTTACCCATCAGTGTGTTACCGAGTTCTACTGCCTCGGACTTGAGAAAACACATGATGAAACTGACTCTACCCTGAGATTGTAGAATCTCACAAAGGTATTAGGTGTTGCCCAACCCACTGCTCTGCATATGTCTGCCAGGGAGGTGCCTCTGGCCAGTGCCCATGAGGATGCAACACTCCTTGTTGAGTGTGCTCGGACCCATAAAGGGGGGGGGGGGGGGGCATGGCCTGGGTGTGATAGGCCCATCCAACACCCAGTGGGAGAGCCTCTGTTTGGAGACAGCGTTCCCTTTCTGCTGTCCACCGAAGCAGACAAAGAGCTGCTCAGAACATCTAAAGTTGTGCATGCGGTCCAAGTAGATATGAAAAGCACATACCGGACACAGCTATGAAGGGGCTGGGTCCGCCTCCTCCCAGGGCAGTGCTTGCAGGTTCACTACCTGGTCTCTGAAGAGCGTGGTAGGAACCTTGGGCACGTAGCTCGGCCGTGGTCTTAGGATCACATGTGTGTCTGCCGGACCGAACTTCAGGCAAGTGTCGCTGACAGAGAACGCTTGCAGGTCCCTGACCCTCTTGATGGAGGTGAGCGCGATCAGCAGGGCCATCTTTAGAGAGAGGGTCCTGAGTCCAACTGATTCTAGCGGCTTGAAGGGGGGTCTCTGAAGGCCTGAGAGGAAAACTGAGATATCCCAGGAGGGGAACAGGCTTGGCCGGGAGAGATTCAACCTCTGGGCACCTCTTAGGAACCTGATAATCAAGTCAGGCTTACCCAAAGACTTGCCGTCTACTGCGTCGTGGTGGGCTGCAATAGCAGCTACATACACCTTCAAGGTGGATGGGGACAGGCTCCCTTCCAACCTCTCCTGCAGAAATGAGAGCACTGACCTGACTGCGCACCTTTGTGGGTCTTCGCACCGAGAAGAACACCAACTCACGAACAAGCGCCACTTTAGGGCGTAAAGTTGCCTGGTAGAAGGGGGACCTTCGTAAAGATGCGAGGGAACAGGGACATGCCGAAGGGGAGGACCTTGTACTGATATGCCTGGCTGTCGAACACGGACCGTAGAAAGGGTCGATGTCGAGGCAATATTGTGACGTGGAAGTACGTGTTCTTCAGGTCTACCGCTGCGAACCAATCTAGATGCTGGACGCAAGTTAAAATGTGTTTTTGCATGAGCATTTTGAACAGGAGTTTGTGCAAAGCCCGGTTGAAAACTCACAAGTCCAAGATCGGTCGGAAGCCGCCGCCTTTCTTGGGTATGATGAAGTAAGGGCTGTAGAAACCCTTCTTCATCTCGGTTGGAGGGACAGGCTCTATCGAGTCTTTGTTGGTTGAGGCAGAGCTGCGCATTGCTTAGCCGCAGGGGGCACCCTCGGCGAGCAGACGGGGCATGGCACGTGGCGGCAGGTTTGCGGCGGGGCAGGATATGTGAGATGGCCTCCGTCTGCTTTTTCACCACGGAGATCTGCTGGGCGAAGTCCTTGACGGTGTCGCCGAAGAGGCCGAACTGGGAGACAGGGGCCTCGAGGAAGTGTGTCTTGTCCATCTCGCACATCTCAGCCACAGATGATGTTCCTGAACCACAAGTGTGGCCAAGTGACTGTGGGACGTCAGGATCAGGACTACCCTCGTGCAGATCTTTGAGTGCCTTGGCCTGGTGGATTTGCCTGGGCGTGCTGGCCCGAAGGCGGCTGCCCAGACAAGTCGTAAGCGTCAGATGCCGAACCGCTCTCCGATGCAGTGGCGAGCTCATCCAGCTCGAGGGGCTCTAGAGGATAGACAGGCTTGCTGTGAGGATGGATGTCAACGAGCGTGCCAGGGGGCGGGCGGTTCGCGGGGACGTACCCGGTGAAGCCGCATCCATTGCCATCCCCAAATTGACTCCATCGCCAGCCGCATCATCCTCAATCCCGTGGGAAGAATGAAAAATGCAGGGGGTGGCTGGAGTGGCATTCCTTCGGTTGAAGGAAAGCCGCGACCGCAACGTTGCCATGGTCATGTTCTCGCAGTGAGAAAATGAACCATCAACAAATGCTGCCTCGGTGTGATCGCAGCCCAAACACACGAGACAGCACCTGTGGCCGTCTGAAGCGGAGAGCACTCTACCGCATCCAAGAACTAAACAGGGGCGGAAAGGCATCTTTAAAAAGACGCATCCTGAAAAGGACGTTCAACGCCGATGTGTATTGCTCTTATAGAGGAAAAAAACTCTTTTAGAGAAAATCACTCTTTTAATTACAACTCTTTAGTTGCGCTGTCGAAGCGCCCAGGGGCAAACTGCGCTGCCGTGCAGAGAAGGAGAAGTGCGCTTTAAATCAAACAGCAGATCGCTCAGAGGAAGAGGAACGTATTTCCCCGCCTTTACACAACGACGACACAACGTCGAAGTGAGCGACAGATGGGGAACTAAGGGGTTTTATCAACTTCTTGCAAGTTTCTTGCAACTAGGCTCTTTAATTAATTCAGACTGAACCAGTTTTACATATATAGTAGATTCCATTTAAACTTTGTTTTATAGGTAATTTGATATTTAGATGTGCTGTCAATTTTTGATTATGCTTTTTAAGGAATGCATTATTACATTTGCAAATCTTCCATTGACTTATATTGATCGAGTGTTCAGCATTCAACATCTAATTAACAGTGACAATGTCAGTGTAATATTGCATACTGAATAGTGTTTGGTCTAATTTCTAGTATTTATTTGCATATTGGGCTGATTTGTCTTTAGCTGAGAGAGAATTACTTTCATATGTAATCTAAGTCTAAATTCACAGCCCATCAATGCACAATTTTGCATAAAAACTAATAATAAATAAATATGGCATTAGATGCTCCCTAAAAGTCATTCAGTGGGCAGTATTACTAAAGAGCAGAATAATAATGAAACACTTACTGTTTTCCCAAGACCATTTGAGAAAAAGTGCAAGAGGAAACATCTCTTGGAAACACTCCCGTTCTCCTTTGTAAGGCGAAGTAATACTAAGACTCTTGTGTCAAGCGCCCATTGTAGTGTTCACTGTAGCAAACAGGAATCCCACGCATGAACAGACACAAATACAGTGGTCTGATCCTGAGTTCAACTCTGCAATAAGATAAATTTAGACACAGTGGAACGCTGCAACAGCACTGCATCTTAACTTCATTTCAGTGCTTGGACATGCTAACGTTAATAACTATGCTGCCCTAAAGGAGTCAACATTCGCTATTATGAAGCTTGCAAGACCCTCTGCCATGTTATTTGGCTCTTACCAAGGGGGATGTACATTAAAGGTGTGCTCCAAAACCTAGTTATAGAAAACATTTGAATGCATCAGTATGCTCCAGACACAGAAAATGTTCCAAATAGTCAACAAGATGATTATGGTGTCTTCCAAGATACATAATTTTGGCCAAATTCTAAGCCAGCATCGCACGAATCCTTTGCAGATAATGTAGTCCCAAATGCATTGCAACAACCCTCACTAGACTTACTATGATTACAATAGAATTCTGTGTTAACATGTTGCCAAGCTAATGACGCAATACCCTAATTAACACAAAAAATGTCTAGCACTCTCAAATATTTTGTGAAATAATCAACTTTAAGTTGAATTAAGACTTTTTAGTCTTTTTTCATGTTTCATCAAACAAATCAAAAGCTCATTTTGCATGTGAAAATAACGAGTGGCCAATTTGATATTTTCCACCATCCTTTATTTTTTTTATCTGAAAATAATTGTATAAAAGTTTATATTATTATTTTTAATAATAAAAGTTTATGGCAAATTTGCCACTCATTATTTTCACATGCAAATGTTTGCCAGAAGTTTGCAGCTCTTCACCGTTGGTGGTAAACTCACAGAAAACCTTTGGCAACAATTTGCCGCAAGTTTGATGCAAATCTCATTTGCATGTGAAAATGAACAGTAGCAAATTTGCGGAAATTTTGCCGTGAACTCTTGAGTTTTGTAAGAGAATCTCAAAATAATTTCAAAAGATGGTGGAAAATATCTTATTTGAAATTAAAATTGATTATTTGACCAAATATTTGAGTGTGCTAGACATTTATTTTTGTATTGCTAATTAGGGTATTGCACCATTAGCTTAGCAACATGCTAACACAAAACTATATTGTAGCCTAATCATAGTAAGTCGCATCTCTCATGCACGTCCTGTGCAGGATAACTATGCATTAAGAGGGATGATGCCTTTGCAAATACTTAACAATTCACTAATGAAGTTCTATTTCAGTTAAGATGCTTTCAAAGAAGGTTGCACCCTATGTAGGCTGTAATCAGTGAGGGAGCACAAGGTTTTGGAACATCACTAATGGATTGTACCTCAAACAAACTTATGGAAAATAGATGGAGAACAAGACATTTGATTTGAAGGACAAGATATTTGCAGAAGAGGCCCCCAGGGTGGAGAGATGCTATCAGACAGGAAGTAAAGCTATACAACGTCCTGTTTGCCACAGCAAAATTCTAAGGTTTTGGTTAATATGACACAGTCATATTATGGATCATGATTCACAGACTATATTTTGTTCTTTTTCTGGAGTCCTTTTGTTTAAAGGGGTCATGACATAATATTTTATATTAGTACTTTATATTTTGACATATAAGAGGTCATTGTACTATAAAAACACACTGTAAGCTTCAGAACTGAAAACTTCCTCCTTAATAGAAAAAAAGAGCATTTATTTAAACCAAGTTGCAAAAATGGCTTGTGAATCTTTTTCACAAGAACATAATACATCTGCATATGCAACACCTATTTTTCTGTCATTGCACCCTTGGCCCCACAATGCTCAGTCAGTCGGTCACAAAGGTGAAGAGCAGAGAGATGGGCCTGTCATGGGAAATTCGTCCAAAGTGGACTTTCACAGGACATCTTCATGTACCTGGATTTCTATGTTTGTTTGTTTTTTCTACATAAACGTGCTCGCCTTTGAGTGTTATCATACATCTCACACCACTTTTAAAAGAAGCAATGTCCCCCCCCCCCCCCATTCAGCTGCACAGTCTTGCTTTTGTAAACATGCACTACATGTACGTCTTTGATCGTTTTGATGCATTTCCGGCAGTATGTGCCGCATTTTAAGAGCGGTTCAAGCGTAACCTTTAAAAATGCGTCTCATTCTGCTGCTGCCACTGACTTGGAGAAACACATGCAGTCCTGTGTGTAGACAAACATGGAAGATGTGAGACGTGAAGACCACCATCTCTGATTTGGCCTGTTGAAGCAGCCCAATGCTACCACCATGGACTGTTTACGTTTGTTTATTCAGAACATCTTAGCGAGGATTGTATTTTTTCAGCGCATATTATGAGTGTGATTGCTTGTGAACCAGTCACAGACACTGTTATTGAAGGATGGGGCAGTTAAAACACTATTAGACTGGAAATCCATACCTAAACAATTTAAATCATGAATATTTCACATGTCATAACTGTTTGATAGTTTATGGTGCTGCTTGAGTGCACAGTTTAATATATTCAGATGAAATGTGTTGGATGTGGGTTATATGTTATATATTACATTTTAGTTTAATTAATGTTGTGGTCTTGTGGAGTTTATTCATTTTCTTTGGATTGAAATGTGGCTCTATTGGAAGGGCTGCATGATGTTAGCCAATCACAACAGTGGTACTTCACATGAAAGTCTTAAAGGACTAGACAGCATAAAACTGATCTTTTTAGACAGAGGGCCACATACAGGGTGGAAATGTATTATATATTATTAAATTATGACTACTTTTTGGCAAAATTAAAACAATACTAACATTATATGTGGACCTCAAGGAAGATAATACAATGGTAAAAAAATGAGGATGTCACGAGTGACATCTAGGTACCTAGGGTGACAATTTTTACCCTAAATCAAAAGAAAGAAAATTATATTTTGCATTTGCATATAAAGAAAATAATACAATTTAAAGCCATTAAGATCTTTTGTATTGTGACAATATGTTCACAATGAATTTCTCCCTAATCTCCACTTATTTATTTATTTTAGGGCTGTCGATTTAACATGTTAATACAGTGCGATTAATTATATAAAAAATAGTGTGTTCAAAAAATTGCGGGTTCATTTAAGGTAGGGGTTTTCTGCGGGGGCATTCAAAGGATGCAAGGGGGTGCTGAGAGCAAATTAGTAGAGAGGGGGGTGTTAGGTTACAAATGGGGGGGTGTTCATCAGTTATAATAATCAAATCTTTGTCTCCTCTTTGCATTAAAACGTTTATCTAGACTTGGAGTGTATCAGTTGATTATATGGGTTTCTTGTGATTTTAAAGTCTTGCTCAGCACCGCTCGCTCAACCCAGAATTTGCTTTGTGATATGCTGGTTTGGGAATCTGCGAAAGCTAAGAACAAGGAAGGAGAAGAAATCGTGGAGAGGAGGGAGTGGAGAGACTGTGAGAGTTAGCTAAGATTCCCTTTGGAACCTTAAGTGTCACATTGCCAGAAAGCACAAGGATGTTTTACGCGAACATGGCAGTGCAGCAAAAGGTTAGCTAATAGGCTACACTACCATTTGGTAATAAATGAATAGATATGTAGATAGTAAGGTATCTTGTTATTTTGCCATCACGGCAGTGCAGGTGCGAGCTATATGCAGGCCCGGTTCTGCTGGTGTACGAATGTCAGAGCACCCTCAATTGAATATGTAAGCTTGATAATACTGTAAATTGGAAAAGCATATTACCTTGAATCCCAGCGAATACATACAAAATATCCCTGCATCAAAACTAATAAACATGTATGATCTTGCGGATCAGTGTGTCTTAATTTGCAGGCGCAGCATTCAGCTTTCATGCCTCCATTGTTCAATTGAGCATTTGATTTGCCAAATCCTCATCTTAACAATTAGTGAAATGTAAAAAACCACCACAGACACTAGATTAATATTTGCGGATAACATCTTCTGTCGTCGATTGCTGCATTAATGCGCAGAGAAAGAAGCTATAAATGATTATAGCCTACATTGGGAAAAATACAAAAAACTTTTCTTAAACGAATGCAGTGTAATTTGTGTGATTTGTTTTGGGATCATTAAACATGATTTCATCTAATATATATACAGAATATAGGACAAAATCTCACTTTATGCAGGGAGAATATTTTTTATTTGTTAAATCCATGGTTAAATCCTGCTGCACACATAAAGAGCACAACACATGATCGTATGATGCATAAAAAGTCCAGATTAAATTTCTAATACTTTAAAATATCAAGGAAAAATAAAGGGGGCACATGCTATATACTAATAGAATAATTATTAAATAAATAACCACAGTCCTTTAGATTGCGTACGATTCGTACATATAAAATTGTATGGAATATTAATAAAGCAAAAACACTGAAAAAGAGAAAAACATTAACTGCTATTTTCTGGATAACTCAATACATCCTTTAAAACTGAATACAAAATTGGGATGAGAAATTGCTCATTTAGAAATTTCAGGATGGAGCGGGATTTGAGCAAACTTTTTTTATCTGCTGAGTGTGAGCGGTACTTGAGCGGAGCACCCGCTTGGGCCGTGAGCGGTTGAGCGGAGCGTACACGCACGGAGCAGGTTATTGAGCAGAGTGTTACACTGTTCTGCTTCACTCACAAGCTCTGGTTAGGATGACACTAAACAATTACGGTGTAAAAGCAATTCCATAACATTTTCGGTAAAATACCAGAAATTTACCGTAAAACAATATGGTGACCATGTTTTAGGCTTTAAGGGATGTTATTTTGATGCCCGCATGGTTCACTACCATTTATATTATTAAATTTACCATTAATTATACAGTAAAATTATACTTTTAAAATTTTACCATAAAATTATGCATATTGTTAAATATATGATATTAATTTGCCATATATGTTAAGTTATCTACACGTTAACCAATTAAACAAAGTTTAATACAGTAGCAATTTTTTATTCTTTTACTGTTAAAATTACAGACATTTTTTGAGTGACAACATTTTTGACACAAAAAAATTATTCTAAATATAAAATAATAAGACTAGAAAAAACCCAAGCTATATATAACTCGAAACATAAGTCGAAATATAGCCTATAGTGATAAACAGCAAAAATGATCTAAATGAAAATAAAATCGCAATGATTTTGATATATTTTAGATATATCAATTAGACATGTTCTTAACAGGTTTCATGAAATTCTCCCTTATTACTTCATTTCCAGTTTAATTAAAGGAGGATAACAGTGTTACTATAGAATGGGAAGTATTCAGACTACATCTGTAGGTTCCACAAAATAGCTGTTTCCTTGGCGCTGTGTGCAGCAGTGCTAATTTGATGTTTTCGGTGTTGGGATTTCCGAGGAGAACGTCTTAAGTATAGATTGATGTCGGGAAAGGGAACTTTACTGACAGAGGCGAGTTTGAATGATTTATATGCAGTTGTGAGTGGTTTGTTTTTGCACATTTGAGATGTAAACAGTTCTTTCCACACTCAAAAAGCAAAGGGTAAGGCTAGTTTTCCTGAATACACCTTTATCGACCGACACCGAATGCATGCAGTGTTAGTATAAATCTTCAAAATGGTGCTAAAAAACCTTAAAAGTAAGAATGAAAGAGATCAATGTGTTTTGATGGGTGCTGACAATGTTTAGATTTCATACACCTGGCTTCTTTCAAAAGCTTTTTTTTAGCAGCGGCCGCACTAAATGAGGATGAGCTAGAAGATATCCACTTTGCTCGCTTTCATTCTCTTTTGACCCCCCGTTGATTCACGGTACAAGGATGTGAGTCGATTCACACTTTCTCGCTTTAACCACGTCTCTCTTGAGGTAAACGTCGAAAGCACAATTTCACCATGACATCCACACAAACGAAGCGAAAGTATTCTCTGGGGAGGCAAGACACACATTTTTCACACCTCTAACACAGCCAAGTTGGAGCTGTTGATAAAATTCACACTTGCAACCCAAAGAGACTATTGATTTTCACTTGTTTTCTTTATGTAGGGAGCATGTCCAGTTGAAAACTTTGATTTAAATTTAAATTTCAAATTAATCATCTATTAAAGGAAAAGTGTGTATTTTACCTCTTCAAATAATTTCTCTGATCCTAAATCTGTTTGAAAATTTGGTGATGCTAATGGCACAGAAATTACACACTTCACTTTTATAAAAAAAAGGGCCTACAAATAAATTACTGGTTCTTAATCACAGATTTCCACCTAAAGATAAAGATTAGTTTTAATCCTGGTTTTACAAATCCAGATCTAAACACTGTCCATTTGCCTTAGATCTGTGTGCCTGCATATTAATCCATCAAGTCTGAACAAGAGATCAACAGTCACCAAAATTATTCATTCCACATTGCTGTACTCAATCAAGATGCCATCATCAAACAGAACTTGTGTACTATAGGGCCCTTTAGGCCACTAGAGACAAACAAGTGATAGATTGAGTTCAGCAGCTTCTCCACACAAAGCCAGATAGGAAGTGACCAACACAATGGATGTTTAGAAATATATTCACTCTCATTCTCACTTAGGTTCTCATGAATAATTAAATTGTTAGAAATGGGCTTGTCTGGACTCAATCTCTCTGACTGATGACATAAAACAAGGCTTTGTCTGTCTTTTCTAGACGAAAGGAAAGGGTACTACACTTAGTTCTAGGTTTAAAATATCCCTGCTAGAGTTGGAGTAGATAACTTCAAGGCAAAGAGCTTCGATTTCTACCATTTGTATGTTTTTTTGTTTTTTTCCATTTCTCTCTTGCCTTTAATGAGAGCAAAATTGTTAAGAATATATTTTAAGCAGCCATATGGCTTTCTCGTTCAAACCAGCTTGTTAAGTTGAACAGTTTTTTGGTTCTTTTACCAATTACATGAAGAGGAAAAATTATTTTCAAGATGTCAGAAATAAAACTTGTTTCATGTGCGTTCCAATCCAGGATAGAAGATGTAAAAATCTTCACTTTTAATTTCCATTCCCACAAACACATGACATTAAAACAAATCTTAGCACAAAACAACACCAAAAGTGTTCACTGAGTTCAATTGGTATTGGGACACATTGGTATTTATCCATTTCATCAGTTTATATGTTTATAAAATGTACAAAAGGGATATGGAAAGGGTCCTTAGAACTCAGAAAGTCACAATTATCAAATTTCTACTTAAAAAACAAAATAGAATTTCACTTTAGCTACATTCACACTAATACGTTTTTGTTTGAAAACTCCATTTTCAGGGCGGCACGGTGGTGCAGCGGTTAGCACTGTCGCCTCACAGCAAGAAGGTCGTGGGTTCAAACCCCGGTTGCCCCGGCCTTTCTGTGTGGAGTTTGCATGTTCTCCCCGTGTCTGCGTGGGTTCTCTCCGGGTGCTCCGGCTTCCTCCCACCATCCAAAGACATGCAGGCTAGGTTAATTGGTGTCTCCAAAAATTGCCCTAGGTGTGGATGTGAGTGTGTGAGTGTGTGTCTGTCTATGTGTGGCCCTGCGATGAACTGGCGACCTGTCCAGGGTGTACCCCGCCTTTCGCCCAATGTTAGCTGGGATAGGCTCCAGCCCCCCGCGACCCTGTACACAGGATAAGCGGTTGACGATGGATGGATGGAACTCCATTTTCAGTTTCCAAAAATCATTGTTTTCCAAAATATGTAGAAATAAAAAGTGTTTGGAAATTATCTGCTTCTGGTGAAGGAAAGTGGCATTCTAATGAGGATAAAAGGTGTAAACATTTCAAAATGAACACATTTTCATATAAAAAAAGTATTCGCTGGACATCCAAAAAGTCTGACTTACAACTTGGAAAGTCGGAATTCCCCAACTGGTTTCACCGAAATGCATCTATTTGACATCATGTGAACATGTTCGAAGTTTGAAATATTTACATTTAAGCAAATAAAATTGTCTACGAGTCAAAGTTCTCATATCATCTGTCAATAAAACATTTTGCAAATTTTGCAGAGACAGGTTTGTTCAACAGCGTAAATGATCGGATAATTGTACACTTGCAGAACAACACCTGTTGATCGTCTGAAATTCGGTTGCTAGGAGACGTGACATTCAAACACCTGCAAAGCTAATTGTGGTGATATTTTTATTTTCTTACATGTCATCTTCCAAGCATCATTCAGTGGAGCTAGTTTACTGTCGGATATTGGAGATGTCAAGTAGGAATATCACACTCAATTTGGGGCGTAAACAACTTTCTTATCAACCGATCAGTTCCCTCTGATTTCTGGAGAAGATTATGGTTAGGGTTGAGGTAAGGGGTAAGGTTAGGACTATGTTTGTTTTACACTATTGTTGTTCCAAAACCAACAAATAATGTTGAACAAGAAACCTGAATTGCAAAATCAGGGTTACTGTTGTTTTGACACACTTATTCTTGTGATTGCCAAAATAATATGAACATGCTCCTTCAAAACCTTCATCAAGAACCGATATTGGATATGGCGATATGATATCTAAGTTATGTCTATATGACCAATATATCGGTTGACCTATTTTCTACAATTTCTTAAAAGCATTGCTAATCACCATCATTCTAGTTAACCCACTTGGCTTATTTACTAGCTTAACCTCTTCCTTGGTTAACCTGCTTCAACAGAAAGGCCATGCTGGTCGACAAGCATTTTAGCTGATGAATAGCATATGCTGGTCCACCAGATAAACCAGGGCCAAACTAGCCTGGATTAGCATGGAAATTAATGCTTGTCTAAGCTGGTCTTTTCAGCAGAGTTATGTCTTGCAACAAAACCCATTTTACCCAAAACCAAACTCGAATCATTTCAGATCCCTAATGTAGTTACTGACAATTGCATGAGAAGAGAACCAATCAATCACTACTTGAAGCTGAATTACAATGCTTTGATATTTTGACACTGGAACATATGTCGGCTTCAGAATCAAGCTTTGCATGAAGAACAAACGCCCGGAAAATCTTCCCAGAGCTCTCAAGGATTACAGTAAAATTAGCTGCTGAAAAAAGTTTCATGAAGTTTAATGTATTATTTTAGTTAACTATCGAGCATGACTGAATTCAAATATAGCCTTCCCACGTTTTCAAATAGAGTTATAATTTGTTGACAAGAAACAATGTACATTACATTAAGTAATGCAAATTAATTTGTATTGGTTAATATTAAAATATATTTGAACCAAATCAAAACTTAAATCTACATTGTGTGAATAAGAAGTATCTCTATAACTCTTATTGTATCCAAATGGAACTGTTTTTAATTGTGTGTCTGTGTCTTTGTTATTGTGTCCATTTGTATTTCAGTCTGTGTGTTTATTGGCATTCATTTAAGCTGTTTTATTCTGTGTGTGTGTGTGTGTGTGTGTGTGTGTGTGTGTGTGTGCGCAGCTTAAATGGTATTGCATGTGGTTTGTGCTTGTGATGACTGCTGCGTAGATTAAACACGATCAGCTGACCAGCCAAAATATGGCGTGGGAGCAGATAAGCAGCACTGCTGATGGACATTGCAATGATATCATCCTACTATGACATCAGCGAATCAGTGCGAGTGCACTGCTAAAGAAACACACAGCAATGACTAGGAATTATAGCGATGTAATCAGCTTTAGAGAAAGCATCGTTTCAACAAAATGTGGACTGATGCAACGGTGTGGTGGATGACAACAGCATGAGTGGTCCAAAAATATGCGTTTTCACCCACATACAATGTTCTGAACACCGACTGAAGTTACATCTGCAGTTTTTGTATAGCATCAGCAATACTTCTCTTGGAGAAGGACACTTTATCCAAAGTGACTTGCATTTATTACAGGTTCAGTCCAACTGGAGTAAACTAAGGGTGAGCCTTGATCAAGGACACAATGGTTATAGTTCATGGATCAGTTTTATCCAACCTTTCGGTTAGCAGCACAGATCATTAGCCACTACTTTGCATCCCATTCTTAGGTATATGCCAACGAAAATTTAGTTAATAGTAACTCATCAACATTTGCAAGAAATCAACTTCATGGTGAATACTAAGGTGTGTAACCAAGCACATGTTGGGATACACCCAAACAAAATATGTTTGCTGATACCTCTTATTTAGAACAACATCTGCTGATACCGATAGTTTGATAGTTTTGATTTCCTCATGAAATTCTAGTAGTGTAAATCTGCATAGTTCCACACAAGACATTTACTTTCACACACAGGTTTGTAGTCTAACTGACTGACGTGATTTTCCACCCCTTTTGATTGACAAGTAGTAACTGGCTCTGATCATTGGCTGGTTTTAAACAATCAGCCGATGTCCGATAACGCAGATAATTGCTTATTGGTCAATATTGATAGAAAATGTGTAGTTAGCAACAAGGAATAAAATCTCTTTCGTGTAAAATTAAGAGTTTTGTTCTATCCAGCCGAGACAATGGCAAGTGGGAGGACATTTTGTTGCCTGAAGATTTTCCCGGTGATTATCGATACATATCAAGATTTTTTTCAGATATAAATAGGGCTGCTCATTTTACAATAGTCTTTGTCTTATCTCGCATAGTTTTCCATTAAATTCAATCCAAATCATTATCTAAGGAAAAATATGATTTACTCTAGTCATTACTGGATGATCTAATTGTGTATAAGTATCTTTCATAGAGCCTACAAAATGTATTTTAAGTTACAAGTATGTATTTTTGTGGTTTGCAAACTTAAATCATAGACCTATTCAATGCTACATACAGGGCAAAACGTTGCCATTTCTAATCATTCAGTTTGCACAGTTACACCAGTTTCATACACTAACCTGCAAACTAATCAATGTCACTTTGTTAATTCTTGAATAAGTACATATACCTTTGTAACTTTGGACTGCCATCAGCTCATAATGTGTGTAAGACCTGTACCTTGTTCATGCCATGACCGGCTTCTGGAAATGTTATGTCGCTCCCTTGTGGTCTCCCAAGCTATTACACCAGACTATATTGAATGGAATGCAACAGGCAGTGAATTGAAAGCACACAAATTAGGCTTCTAATTTAAATATGGACTGATGTTGATATATCAATGCCTCAAAAATGTATTGATAAAATAACATGTCGATCAATAATCGATACATCGATTTTTTTTATGGGATCCCTAGTTACTATACCTATTTTTGCTAAATACTTTTTACACGTTTTCCTGGTGAAATGAACACTGTATATGCTACGAAAAAAGTGCATTTTAGTCCCTTTCATGCAAATCACATGTAAAACTTCAGATTATTCATTTATTAACTCTTACTTTTCATTCTGTTCCTCACACAGTGGTATCTTATGACATCTAAACACTTTTACCATGGTACGAGTCCTAAAGAGCACATGAGTTGACAATTTGAGATGGAAAAACCCATCATAGGTTTGGAAGAACATTTAACTCACTTTTAGCGCCACACATTGGAACTTTTACCTCAGAACTGCCTCGATACGTGTAATGAACCATGTAATATAATTTTTCAAATATGTCGCCACAGTCACATAATTTTAACGAGATCAGGCTGTGCACAGGGATCTTTCGACCAATGAGAATTTCAGAGAGACAGGTCTATTTGTGCTTTCGGAAATATAATTTGCTGCATTCCCACTCGATTTCAAATTGTCCTAATTCTCTCCACACCCCCCAAAGTGCATCTTACATATTCATAAGCATAAACACTTCATTAAAACGTTTTGTGTGACAGCTTTAAAAAATAAATATGTTCTGATTGACTGTTAAAGTGTGGCATTTTCACTTATCCTGCAGCATTTCACTTTCAGTGTGGACAGACAAATTACCTGTCGCTGTAAACTTGTGTTACTCCTGGTTAGGAAAAAAACCTAATATCGTGTTGCATCCAGCTTGGATAATAACCAAAGAAACGACAACAGCTTATAAAGTAGCAGCTTCCGACGAAACAAGGTTGCTTCGCTAGCACATCCACCCCGCTGTCTCACAAAATGACATTGAATTGGAATGCAGAAACGACATAGCTGCTTATTCACCCAAGCATGAGTGAACGCATCACAGACAGCAAGATAATGTGTCGGCTCCAAACTTAGACACACACACACATTCTGAGGATCACTTTGTTCTAGAGCTCTAGTTCTTGACCCAGTGACAGACTAGTCTCTGTGTCTCCGGGTGGCCAGGCCATGCGTTAAACAGCCTTCACACACTTACATACACATACCCCTCCCCACAGTCAGGTGATACTGACCCTTCGCTAACACTGTGACTCTTCTGTTCCACCCAGACATACAGACAGAGAGTGAGAGAGAGAGAGAGAGAGTGGAAGCAAATAAAATGACAAGTAAACAGAAGGAAGGCAGAAAACATGACCAAACAAAACAATCCCTAATTTACGAAAGACCCCCATGATCTCATTAAGAAATTGTCTTGTCCGTCTGTAAAGCACAGAAGCTACTGAGACCCACAACAGATGGATGAAGTATCTGAAATGTGGACTTACCTTGCTGGCTGCGCCTTTGGGCATACACCACCACCACGGCTGCAAGTACCACACAGCAGAAGGATGTCACAATGTTTGCCATCTGTGGAGACACACACAGAGGTAGAATGTAAGGCTTCTGGCCTGCCTGAGAGAAACTAGACTACACTGATGCCAAGACAGTATGAGTACAGTTTCCTCCCTCTCTCTCTCTCTCTCTCTCTCTCACTCAGTTTTTCTCTCCTTCCAATGTCTCTGCCTCCCGATTCCCCGCCCTACTCCTCTCTCTCTCTCTCTCTCTCCCTCTCTCTTCCTATTTTATGGTGTCTCATCAGTAGAATCAGTGTCCTCTGGGACTGATATCCCCTCTCCCCCAATGGCCCTGGGATGGAGAGACCAAGATGAGAAAAGGGAAGGGGGAAAGACAATGCCAGACTGTTTGGATTATTGTAAAGTCCTTCAAGTTCTTTTTTCTTACCCCATTTCATTCACAAACACTCTTATAACCCGAGGAAATGTTCTTTGCTCAATGGTAACTCTTCAGCTCTGGAGACTTAAGGTGGTGCAAGCAATTTTTTTCAGAATATGATGCATCAAATGCCCCTATTACCAGACAGATATTTCTGAAATAGGTCTGTTGAGATATCTCTGTGACAGCCTCTAGACTCTGTAAACAGCATAAAGGAGTTGGGAAGCACTTTTTAGTCAATCAGAAAGGTAGCCAATAAGAAACACACTCTCTCTCTCTCTCGCTGTCAATAATTTTCTCTAGTTGGGTTTGCTTATGTAATGGGAGCCAGCTGGTACGTGATAGCTGTGCTGTATGTGTAAACCTCACTCCCCTGGCCTCAAGAGGCACACTAGCGACTGACGCAAGAGGATGTAGCCTTAAGCCTCTTCGTTAGCATGCCTGCCTCCCATACCGTCTGACGCCATTTCAAATTCCGCCCAGAGCGGGTCAAGCAGAACAGGTTACAATGGTGCCGTGAGTGTCACCATTCCTACTCGACCTGCCTCAAGCAGGATTCGAACCGGTGATCCCCAGCATTGGAGACGGACACTAGCAAGGAAGCTATAAAAGCCTTGGCCTCTAGCCTCGGTTGCTAGTGTGTCTCTTAAGGCAGGTCAGTGAGGTTTACACACTGCACAGCTATCACATACCTGCTGGCTAATTTTCCACTCACCCCCCTAAACCTCACTTTCATTTGGGTCCCGGCAACAGTGTAACCGGTCCTGCTCAACCTGCTCCAAGAGGGATTCAAACCTGTTTCAGTCGGCATGGGAGGCAGGCCAGATAACGAGTAGGCTAAAGGCTACAGCCTCTAGTGTCAGTCACTAGTGCACCTCTTGAGGCCAGGGAAGTGAGGTTTACACATACCGCGTAGCTATCACATACCAGCTAGCTCCTGTTACACTTACATCTTGTTAGTTGACATGCATGTAGAGGTGAGGGTTTTGGTGAGAGTGCATGAGGTTTTGCATGACATTACAAAAAATCTTTTATAGCACCTTTAATATAGTATGTAGTTTTATTTAAAAGTACAGTATCGTTTTTGGCATCACTTGCGGCACCAAACGGAATTGCGAAAATAAGTCCGTCCCTCGAAACTGACATTGGTTGCTCCAATGATGCTACAGTATGCCTAGGTCAAGGACTTCTGAAACATCGGATGGCAGGGTTTTATATTTATGAGTAAAGTGTTACCTGATTTGTTAAGGGTTAAGTTATAGTTTATCTGACCTATCAGTTACATCTTTTCTAATTAATATTACTGAAATGTCCAATGAGGTACAGCTTTCTTCAGGAATACAAATGAGTCTTACCCTGCTATCCCACATTTCGGAAATGTTGTTGTCTTTAAGTCAGGGTATAGAGCTATAAAATGAATGTTGATAACATAGCTTACATAATTTTGCCATGGAAAAATCTGATAAGATATGCTATTAATTTTTAAATCTCTGATTTAGATATCATATGTGATGTTTCTTTTCTATGGCTCTACGAACATTTCAGCTTCTGAAAACTTCACATATTTAAAATAAGGACAAAAAAAAAAAACACACATTCTAGAGTAATAATACCAATGAATCTTTCCAAGCACACAGAATTTAAAACATGAAAAAGCAACACAAAAAGCAAGACAGCAAATATTTATAACTGTTGAATGAAAAACCTTTCCTGGATGGATACACACATCAAGCCAAGAATTGAATACAAGAAGAAACATTTTTGTATGCCGGTTTAATTGTCTCTTGTGATCCCAACGGTAGTTATTCGTTTAAGCCAAACAGGGTATTATAACAAACTCCATTATCAGGATGGTTAACTTGCTAAGGGAAATATATACACGCTTTATTTATGTATTTAACATTGTTATCACAAAACCGCCTGGCTAATATTGCAGAACGTAGCTCGTTTATAGCGAACGTTCCTTGTTATTGCTGGCAAGAACAGACTCACTTTTGTCTAGAGTTGAAGATGTAAGTGGGAGTGATGTACATATAATATTTGTTCAATACTTTTATTAATGCAGGCGTTTAATGTGTTTGATGTTTGCTTTTTGTCAGCTACTTATTATGTTCTGATTTATGGGTCTGCATACTAAGAGTGTCTTTTATCAACACACTGTATTTACCCAGTATTCATCACTCACTAAACACAGGGTTCACATTCACACACATGTCAACATGTGAGAGCAAACTATTTTCTTTGTTTGATCGATGTTGTACATGAAAATCTATATTGTACGATTTGTTGAATAACTTCTTGAGTCATTCCATGAAAGGAGTATCTTTTATGTCCATACTTTTGATAAAGTGCACTAAACACAAAAATCTGCTACAAAGTGTTAAGCAAGCTTATTTACTTTATTAATATTATCTAAATTATAAACTATTAAAACATGATTTCATTAATTTCTTGGGAGTATTTTTTATAAATATTTTAAGATTATTTAAATTTTTACATGTCTGTATAGCCAAGCATAGAAAATATATTTAACATATTTATAAAGTATTATTATCAATAATAATAATAATAATAATAATAATAATAATAATAATAATAAAATATTAAACCAAAAATGTCCATGCATTGCTTTACTGATTCACACTAGGTCACTCCAAAATATATATAGTAATTAATTAAGAATACTACAACTACTACTACTAATAATAATAATATTAATAATAATAATATTTTTTTAAACAAACAATTAAATCCCTATATATATATATATATATATATATATACATACAGTGCATTTTGTTATTTTGCAGTCTATTGCTAAAAAGCTATAAATAATAATAATAAAAACCCTTGTTTATATAAGGTCTCACAGCTGAAAATGCATATCAGAACAAAAACCAAGCCATGAGGTAAAATAAACTACCAGCAGAGATCAGAGACATGATTGTATCGAGGCACAGATCTGGGGACGGCTACAAACAGTTTGGGCTGCATTGAAGGTTCCCAAGAGCACAGTGACCTTCATAATACTTGAATGGAAGAAGTTTGGAACAACCTGAACTCTTCCTAGAGCTGCCCGCCTGACTAAACTTAGCAATCAGGGAAGAATTCGAGGAAGATGGTCACTCTGGTTGAGCTCCAGAGATCATGTGTGGAGATGGGATAAACTTGCAAAATGACAACCATCAATGCAACCAACACTCCACCGAGCTGGGCTTTATGGCAGAGTGGCCAGACAGAAGTCTATCTTTAGTGCAAGACACATGAAAGCCTCCTTGGAAGGACTCTCAGACTGTGAGAATCAAGAATCTCTGGTTTGACGAAATGAAGATTGAGCTTTTTGGCCTCAATTCCAAGCATCATGTCTGGAGCTAAATTAGGCACCACTCATCACCTGCGCAATACCATCCAGCAATGGTGAATCATGGAGGTGGTAGCATCATGCTGTGTTCAGCATCATGTGTTTTTCAGAGGCAGGGGCCGGGGGATTGGTCAGGGTTTAAGGAAAGCAAAATACAGAGATATCCTTAATGAAAACCTGTCCCAGAGCGCTCAGGACCTCAGACTGGGCCAAAGATTCACCTTCCAACAGGACAATAACCCTAAGCACACAGCCAAGACAATGCAAGGGTGGCTTTGGGACAACTCTGTGAATGTCCTTGAGTGGCCCAGCCAGAGACCGGAATTAAACTCAATCAAAAATCTCTGGAGAGACCTGAAAATGGCTGTCCACCGATGGTCCCTATCCAGCATGACAAAGCTTGAGAGGATCTGCAGAGCATAATGGCAGAAAATCCCCAAATCCAAGTGTGCAAAGCTTGTCACATCATACCCAAAAAGACTTAAGGCTGTAATCGCTGCCAGTTGTGCTTCAACTATGTACTGAGTTAAGGGTGTGAATACTTATGTCAATGTGAATTTTTTTTAAAAATTATTTTTATATATTTATTTATTTTTTCAACAGTTAGTTCTGTTCCTCGAATCTGATTGGATGAGAGACGTTCCATGAGCACTGATGGTCTGACACCATCAGCACTCGGACACGTTCATGCCATTCTAAACTAAAGTGTAAGAGCTGGTCAGATGTGTTAAGAGCTACTGTATTTTTTCATTACATATGTTAGCCAGCAGGTGGTGGCAAAATATAATTTATGAGCCAGTTAGGTGATGTGAAGTGAATCCGCATTAGCTATTGTCTACATAATACAGCTCTTCATGATCACTAGGAAATAGCTTTAAATGGCTTTAAACGAACAACTTCAGCATTATGGCTCATCACAGCTGAGAGACACAACAGACAGATTAATTACATTGCGGTTTCTATAGTGATCAACACTTGCGCACCGACTACCGCAAAATAGGGAGAATTACCCCCACTTGGACTGTATTTTTCCAAAAAGACAGCTGATCTTCAGAAAGCTGACAGCATCTCTGCTTGGGGGTGGCAACAGGTGATCACACACGCTTTGTCTCTCTCTCTCTCTCTCTCTCTCTCTCTCTCTCTCTCTCTCTCTCTCTCTCTCTCACATTCATTCTTGTTTATGCAATAACTTGTTAGAAACTGTACAAGTTGTGATACTATTTCTGAAGTGACATTTTTGAATTACTAACAAAGGCTTGGACGCATCATTTGGTTTGAACAGCAGATTCTGATCCGTCACGTGAGAAAGTATTTCCATGCACAAATGAGTTTTTATGGCCGTACTCAATTGTACAAATTTTTAGTTGTCAATCTCAATTGTGCGATATGGCCCTACATCAACACTGCTGTGATTATCTACGGCACTCGACCTGTGGCCGAATCACAGCAGTGCTGATGTAGGGCCATATCACACAATTGAGAGTGTGATATTGCATATATACAATAGTATATTTTGAACATGACATTATGAAGAGGAAGTGAAATCAACTGAGTTTTCAGAAACTTCAGTTCAAAGGAGTCAAGCTCAACTCTAATTTGATATTCATAATTTGTTGATTTTCATGCTTGTCACAATTAATCAAGCATAATATATCCATTACATCAAATTAAATAGACAGAAACAGTGTTTATTTAATTGTTTGTACTATTTATAGAAAGGCCATTTTGTTGATTAGTTGATTCTTAAATGCTTCTGACAGGAGGCCATAACCTGCCTAAAATTGTACAAACACCAAAACGCAGTTGCACCAGTTTCATAGAACAACTCCTTTGTATTTGATTTCCTCTGTGTGTTTCTCATCTAAAATCCATCAGAAATATTGTAAGAGCTGCAGGGTGCAATTAATGGATGTTTCATGTTTAATTCAGCAAGTATGTACAAATTAAAGTTATGGTCAAAAAGTATTTCAGTATTTTGGAATGTTCAATAACCATCTGCTTATAAAACCATAACTTTCCTTTCCACTCTGTTGAGATTCTTGAGCAAAGTAGAGAAATACTTTAGTCTATTGACTGACACTTCATATTTATTCCAGCACTCGAGAAATAAAAGTGGACTGACAGGAATGAAATTAAAATGGTATCTTTCTGTGTTCTTCAGAATTTCTCCCATTTCTGGTGGCCATAAGTAGCATTTAGCCCATCAAACTGGAGAACAATACGTTTGATATCTGACAGCTCAGGATCCGTTTCTTAATGACACCCCGTGGCACTGCAGATTTTTTTAATAATGCGGCTCAATCGAGAACCATTTTGATTGCCTTTATCTCCTGTCTTATTTATTTATTCATTTCTTATTTATGACCTTTTTCGCAGAATAGATTCATTTCTCTCGCTGGTTAATTAAACTATATAATTCATCCTTGGTGGTGAAAGATTTATTTGTTTTTTGCAGCCATCTCAGGTTTCTTGTGATGTCTTATAACAATTGCATTTAAATTGGAAAGCTTGAGCTGAATACTCAGTATGAAGTATCACAAATCAGTAGCAGCTAGAAAAATCCCACTACACCTTTGACTGACAGATGGACTGAAATTGCAAAAATACTTTTTATTATCTGTTTTATTTTTCCTCTTCCCTTCAGAAAAATCCCTTAACTTGCCAAAGTGTTCTCCATTATGAACTTTTGTGGCCTAAAGGATATGGAGATTGGTCTACATGTTGAATACTAATAGCACAGCCAGTGGCGCTAACCTTTGAAAATCTACAGTTGCATATTAATGCTTTCTTATAGAGAGTGCTGGGAGTGAACGCAATCTCCCTAGAAGTGAATGGAAGTAAGTATCTGAAAAAGCTCACTATTTCAAAGTATATGAAGTCCTGTGGTTTTTAGACTACAGCAGAGCCTTATAGAGTTTCACACTGGTGCTTCTTATGATTTCTGAGTTTAAAATCAGTTAATGATTATATAAGTTCTTTTTTTGGTATTTTTTATTTTGTATTAAATGCATCAAAAGCTCTGAATGTTGTCATGCACATTTAATACTTTTATCCTTTCGAACTAGAAAACATTAAGTGGATGTTCAAAATCATATGTGGTATCACTGTATTGCATATAGTTATCATTATTTTGTGACCAATAGGGTTGGATACTAGGACTGGGCGCAATAGCTAAAAACATATTTTTCATAGTCTTCATATTTTGCAGTTTTTTTAAGTATATTCAAAATTTCAAATATGTATTTTTTTTTCTAAAATGGGGTGATTATTTCTTTCAACTGGAAGAACCATCATTTCCAACAAACGGCCATTGTTGCAAAGTATATTAAAAATCATGAATGACAGAATTTAAACTAATTAAAAAAAAAAAATTGCTAAAAAATAAAAGGTATGTTTTCTGCACTGTATTTTACTAAATCGAATGATATTTAGTCATTTTCATTTAAATTAATAATTTAACAATAAATACTAACATATAATAATAAATACATTTATTAAACAATATATAAAAATAAGCAATAATATTTATGTACATATTTATACAGTGTTCCCACTTTTTTTTTTATCCCAATGGAATTCAATGGCTTTTCCATGATCTTTCCAGGTATTCATGTTGCTAGATTTAGATTTTTGTATTACATTTTTTATCAATTTGATCTAGACCAGTTCGCTAATATATCATCCAGGGGTGTGTTTCCCAAAAGTATCGTTAGCCAACTATGGTCGCAAGATCCATCATTACCAACAAAGTTAAATGATTAGGTGTTTCCCGAAACCATAGTTCCAACCACACAGCTTTGCGATGTTGTTTGCAAATGTTCGTTGGAACTACGGTTTCGGGAAACACCTAATTGCTGAACTATGTTGGTAATGATGGAACTTTGCTCTGTCTTCTATATCTTTTATTGCATATATATATATATATATATATATATATATGCAATATATATATATATATATATATCATTCTGTCAACACTTCAACTTCATTTACATGCATTTAAGAAAAAATTTATTCTGGGGTTTCACAGAAAGTGGCGTTCTGAAACATCACATAAATGCGAGATTTAAGGGATTAAAGGCTGTTAAAAAAAAAGTGCTTAATCACACATAGTTTCTGTCGGAGAACACAGCTTTTATGTGTTTACATTAACACATAAGTGGCAGTAATATGTTTTTGAAGTGTGTGCATGTGTGTATAATACCGAAGTCTAATATAGAGGGAAATCCATCTATTTTAGCGCAATGCATCTGTCGCATTACAAAGTGCATGCAGCTTTCGTGTCTTCAGCAGCTTTTTCCACGATTAACTGATTTCTGGTATACATGTACAGTAAATGAGTTATTATAACAGAACATTTGCAGAAGGTATTACTCCACCTCCTGAGTAATGTCATTTTCGACCACCTTGATCCGAACGATGGATGTGCGAAACAGTTACTACGGTTTCGGGAAACAGTCGTGACTAGCTAGTTAACTTCTACAATGATGCATCGTACTACGGTGGTTATGCACTGAGTTACGTCATTGTACTGGAAATGCACCCCAGACTGAATTATCCAATGAATCAGTGATCACTATGGGTTGCGAGCAAGTTTTACTCTGCACAAGAGCATTATCCAGCTGAAGATAAGATATTTTTAGAGCAGAGAAAAACAAATGACTTTTAAGATTTTACAACTTCCATGACTTTTTAAGGCCTGGAAATCACCATTTTAATATACCCTAATTTTTCCAGATTTCTCATGACCATAGGAACCCTGATTCAATGGTTTAAACTGAATCATGAGAATCAAACTTATCAATTCTAACCCTCTTTTTTGTTACTGAAGTTTAAATCACAGATCCTATTACAACATCTCTGTTTTAACTATCGCATACTTGCGAGGCAAGGCCTAATTGCTAATCTAATCTAATGGCATGCTCTTCAGGAAATGTAATGCCCAAATAAAAATGCATTGAAATCATTATGATATCCACAGTGCTGCCTAATTTTACATTGCCAGCAAAATCCTGACAAATATGTTGTGAATATTCAATAGCACATTGTCCTAATTTTGAATGAACATAGACACATAAAATCTCCATTAATTATCTACAGAGGTTCCAGTCTTCTCCCCAACACACTAACAAACACTGAGGTCATATCCTGTAAATAATGTCTGACTTCCAAGACCCCTCCTGGCACTAATTCCCTTCATCAGTCCTGTCATATCAGAGATATCTCAGATTAGCACCCATGCTACAGCACACATGGCAAACAGCCATGCACACATGCAGCCAATAGCCCTGACATTTAAACCTGTCACATACCCCCTAATCGCATGCAAAATACAATGTCAATCCTGTCAAAGCCTCCGGGCCTGTGAACTTCAAGCATCTATGCTGGTATTATTCTAAAAACAGATCCGTGATCAATACCGTATCAGCGCTTTAAAACATCTCTCGTTTAATGGGATGGAACCTGTGTTTGTTGAATATGTGCAAGGGGTATAGATCCACAGCTCTCAACACACTTAGTTTTCCTTTATCTCAACTGGTAGGACATTATGCTAACAACGCCAATGCCATGGGTTTGATTCCTAGGAAAAACTAATACTTGTATACCTTGAATGTATTGTAAATATATGCTGAAATGTAAACTTTGAGCCATTAAAAGTTGCAAATAAAATAAGTTCATACTGTATGTTTCAAAACAGCAAGTTAGCACTGCTGTATTTTAAGACACACAGCATAAAGACTTTATTATGCAAATGGAACCTCTAACATTTTAATGACAAAATAGTGCTGTTAGATGTGTGCTATGAATATTCATCTGTCCATGCCATTAAAGAAGTGCTTTATGGCTCTATATACAGGCCATCAACAGAATTGGTTTATATGCTGTGATGCAGATTGTTAGCAAAGATTTTACGCCATTCTCCCTGGTCATTTTTCATCTACACGATGATATGTATTAGCCGTTGTGCAGATGCATGTAGAAAGCCACACTGCAAATGGTATACTGCTGGTATTTACCCAAAATACAGCTTTGCACTAAATATGTAGAGTCTAGTCTAAATGAGTTATTGAAGAGAGACTCGGCTAGCTATAAACCAAGCTCTATGTGGGACCTATAAAAACCCCACTCTATTTACTTTTTTACACAAGGACCTTAAAATGCAGCACCCATGAATAGACCCTTCCTGCTTTGGGCACCGGTCTTAACCCTGGCCACCCTGAGCACTAACCACACTGTGCAGATTACAGAGAAGCTACATAAGCAGATAGCCCACAGTGGAATGCTAACAGGGTGCTTAGCCTCTTTAAGAGGCTTGTGTGTGTTGTGTTTGTGTGGATCTGGATAAAGATAGTGTTGTTTACATCTCTGGTAACTAAGAATGTATAAAAGAGCTTATAAAATAGAACTGTTAGGGGTGTCTTGTAGAGCTTCAGAGATTTTGTGAGGGGCGAATCAGGCGTTCTGTTGATAGGGATCTACAGATAGTAATGATTTTCTGTATCTTTGGACTTTGTCCAAGATGTAAAGCGTCCATTACAAAAAACATGTCAGTTACACTCACTGAGAACTTTATTAGGAACACTATGGCCCTAATAAGTGCCCCTGACATGGTCTTCTTCTGTTGTAGTCCATTGCCTCAAGGTTTGATGTTTTGTGCATTCTGAGATGCTATTCTGCTCTCACTACAATTGTACAGAGTGGTTATCTAAGTTACCTTAGACTTTCTGTCAGCTTGAAGCAGTCTGGCCATTTTCTATTGACTTCTCTCATCAACAAGGCGTTTCCATCTTCAGAACTGCTGTTCTAATTATTTTTGTTTTGTTTTAATCAACATTCTGAGTAACCTCTAGAGTCTGTTGTGTGTGAAAGATCAGCATCTGATCCAACAATCACGACACGGTCTAAATTAGGATTTTTTTTCCCCATTCTGATGGTTGATGTGAACATTAACTTCAGCTCCTGACACGTATCTGCATGATTTTATGGATTGCACTGCTGCCACATTATTGGCTGATATGAAAATAAGGTTAGGGTTTCTGCAAGACTCCAAATGATTGTCATATGTAAATTTCACAAGACTTTTTGAAGAACAAGGTTACTACTTACTACTTGACACTAAGAAATATGCATCATACTTTCTGAATCTGAAGTACAGGAAGCCCCACCTTTCAATGAAAAAAAAATCCAATCACCTAACTGGCATCTTCTGGACTAAGTTTGGAATACTACTTAATGTTTCTGCCATAGTAGTGAGAATAGTATGGTACTGTAGTGTGCCATTCTGAACTGCCCATCAATCTTTACAACAATTCTTACTCTCGAACATACATGTGCATTGGTTAGATCAATCTGAAAATACAGTTTTAAGCCTGAATTATTTATTTATTTATTTTTTCTTTTTTTTTTTTTCTCCCCTTTTCTCTCAAATTTTCGAATGCGCTCTAAGTCCTTGTGGTGGCATAGTGACTCACCTCGATCCGGGTGACTGAGTCTCAGTTGCCTCCACATCTGAGACCATCAATCCATGCATCTTATCACGTGGCTTGTTGCGCACATTACCGTGGAGATGTAGTGTGTGTGGAGGCTTCACGCTCATCTCTGCGGCATCCATGCTCAACTCACCACATGCCCCACCGAGAGCAAGAATCACACATTGTAGCGACCACAAGGGCCAATTTAGTTGCTTAAGAGACCTGGCTGAAGTCACTTAACACGCCCTGGATTCAAACTCTTGACTCCAAGGGTGGTAGTCAGCGTCAATACTCACTGAGCTACGCAGGCCCCCCGTTTTTAGCCTGATTTAAGTTAAAGAAGAAAAATTCATGATACAACTTTTTTATTGGTGGTTTGACAGGCACTATTTCCACTTTCACATAGATATGAGCTTTACTTGCACGACTTGGAATTTCTGCCTGGGCTTTGGCCACTGAGTGGACTATCATCAAATTATGAAGTCTTATCTCATCTTTAGAAATGTTGAAGTTATGCAGGCATCCCTCTTGCTAATGTCTATGAGTCCAAAATCTCTTTAGAAAACTGTGCTAAACAGTAATGGTAAGGGGCCCCTTGACAGTGACATAGTGATCTGTGACTCGCAATGTAATTATCCTTTTTTTCCTCAGTATACTAGCCTAAGGATGACATCTGTCACATAGAGCTGGGGCTGATGGTCTGGGCCTCTCATTGCTTCCTTCTTTCTCACCTTAGAATCAGAGATAAAGGCAACACTGTAAAGCTTCAAAGACTTCAGAAGAATCAATGGAAGGAGTTCTTATACAGTGAACTTGAAGAAAGCAATCAGTTAGCATTCCCAGTCATCTCAATGGCAATTGCTCGGCTGGTGTGTTCAGAAGTATGCAACCTGGATGCCGTCATTGTTGCTTCATGGATACTTAGTTCTAGGAAAAAATGTTGAGCCACCTGAGCTGTAAACAGCATGTGAGTGATCATTCTGGAAACACACCGTAAAGTGGCATTATGATAATGCTAATTGGTTGATGGCCAACATGATCACATTTGAAATCGACATGTAGCTTCCGAAATCTTATGCATCCTGAAACTAGTCTAGTTTACACTGATAGGAACCATTAAATAAAATGGTTATTGCAGAAATATCTACTTTAATATAATGAAATATTTGCTTTAAAATGGCAATCATTGGAATGGCAGTCATCACTGCTAAAGCTAAACAGCCAAACCCTGACCACCTAGACCACAATTCATTATCACTCAACCATATGTCCAATGAAAGCGCAGAACACATTTCAAAGCTCCACCCATCTATGGCACCTCCATGGTGTTGTTATTGGGTCATAGCTAGTACATTAAAAATGCTTAACCATTATCACCCATGCCCACTCCCTGAAGGAATAGGTTAATTTGCAAATGTAGCACTATCTATAAATAAAAGTAACAGTGCTAATGGGGGAACATATGTTTAACAGAATCAGCCATTCGGTTAGTTTGGCTTCAGAGGTTCCAGGTTGTAACTGGTGGGCAGAATGCCCTGTGTTGGTATGGGGGTCTGCCACTGCCACCTCTGTGCAAAAGCAACATCTGTTCCTAAGACAATCCAGTGGAACTGCAGCCAACTGTTTACTCTGCTCTTCTGATGTGGCACGCCAACATGAGGACCTCATGAACTTGAGTGAGAAGATGACAAAGACAGAGAGAGTATTTGACAGCTGGTTAGCCCTGAAACCAAAAGCATTTTTCTTCCAAAGGAATTATTTGCCTCTGAGAGTCCTTCAAACCAAAATACCACAGTTGTGCTGTCCCTCTCAGATCTACTCTTTCTGTGGGCCCGTAAGATATCAACTGAGAAACCTTGTAGCTTGTTCAGTTCTCAGTCAGTCTGTTACTCTTTCTCACAGAGGATCATAGCGGCCTAAGCCTCTAAGATATCTACACTTCCAATGAGTAAACCTTATGGTCTGGGTACAATTTGCAGAAAATGATCACAATGAAAATTTTAAACAGTCGTACACCTTATGCTTGGATGCTAGCCTAGCAGTTAAAGAGCTTGGCTGGTACCTGAAAGGTTGAAGGCTCAACCCCCATGGATCATGGTTGATTAATTAACTAACACCATTGTGTCATTGATCAAGACACTTACATTTAGGTTATTCCGGAGGGACTGAACCTGTTTAAAGCTCAATTGCTGCTGATAGTTACATGGTTCTCCTCTTTATTTGTGGTAAACATGTCCATTTAGGTTTGTAAAGTCTGTCATCTTAGTGGAATGTAATTCGTACAGATGTCTCATTGTGGCAGGTCTTTTTAAACGGACTAGTACTTGAGGCCGGACATGGTCTTCAAATTGGGGAACATTTGGACTCAGTCTTAAGACAGAAATTAACAAATGTAGAATCTAACTTGTTACCGAGACTACTCAGCCACCTGTAAGACAGGTTTCTTGAAGTCTTTAAAGACCTTATCTGTCACAACAATTTTGACGAGTATAGACAATTCAAAGATAGACAATTTTCAGCCCTTAGAAATTCATTCAAGTCAATATTTATCCTATAAATAGGTACATGAAAACCATGAAAATTCAAAAGATTGTTGACCTTGTAGGTCAATTTTTTGTTCACTACACACTACCTTGTATGCACCCCAGAGGCTGTTGTCCTACAGCTAGCGGAAACCTTTGGACTTTTTCCCAGGGGGCCTTGAGTGCTGTAAGAAAAGGCCCTGGTGAGGTGCTGCTCTCATCGCCGCTCTGACAGAGTCATTAGGATTCTATTCCCAGCTTCCTTCTCCTCTCAGTGCTCATTAGCCATACAATCAATTAAAGCGGGTCCATGCTCAAAACCTCTTTCCCTGTCAGATACCTAAATTACACATGTGGGAGAATATTCCACCGAGGTGGTCAGTCCTTCTCTTTTGCTCTAAAAACATTCCTCTGCATCATGAGATGTAAGAAAGTTGAAAGAAGCAATAATAAGCATCATTACATGAGCAGGAGGGCTGAAACAGCAGGTTTGAAAGGGTGATATTGCTTTTATACAACAGTTCTATAAACAAGAAGTTAACACAGAGTAGCTTACATTTTAGACATAATAAATTATGTTTTGTCTGTTTTTGCTCCACTAATGTTGGAAATAAAGCTAGAACAAGATCAATCGTTGTGTCGTCAAGCAACACATTGACTAACAGCCCTTCTGAAATGCAAGCATAGTGATACAAATAGTAAGGCACCCCAGTGCTGTTATACTAAATATAAGCTCTCTTGGAATGTTACTTGTCCAACATGATCACATGGGATATCAACATTTTGCTATAAAATGTTCTGGTTAAGGTTGTCGCGATTATTAATGTTTTATATATAATATTTTGTTATTACATTTAGTGAGCACTCCAAATGAACTCATACTGTCTCATTAACGCTCACTGTGGATTGCACTCCTTAAGAGCTCATAAAGATTAACTGCTTCTGAAGCACCCTGATGCATGCGCCGTCTGCGGAGGTTACCGCCAAACTCCCACGCCTAATATAAACAAGGATTTTGATAGTAACTAAAAGCGCTCTGGTTTCACTTTAATTTAAGAGTCGTTTAATGGCAAATGTTCTTGGTCATTGTGGGTTCATAAATGCAGTAACACAGAGGAGGAGATGCCCGCTTCTCTTTCAGTGGACATAACAGAATGAAGAAACACATTTTCAAACACACACAGAATCTCAAAGGTTTCCCTTCATGCGGAATAAGGGCTCGTGGGTTTAACCAAAGAGACTTAAAATAATGTTTGAAAGTGAAGATCTTAAGACAGAAATATTATAATATTGCATAAAATAATATAATATAATATAATATATTATAGCTTTTCAGGTTGGCTGTGTTCCAAAAACAACAGTGTAAATATAAAATGGAGCAAGACAAAAGATGACCAAAAAGAGAGACATATTTGAAGTATTTGTGAATATTTGGATATTTCAAATATTATTTTCCATGCCAAGTTTTTAAAGCCTTAAAGAAAATCTTTTAATGAATTATTTTTGACAATTAGTCATAAGCATCATTTTTAATTGTAACAGCCCTAGTTCCAGTACCCTGATACATCAATTCAAATGTGATTACCTTTTCCTGTACTGCCACTAATACCCTCATAGGTCCCCAGGAAACCAGGTGGTACTCGTGTGGGTGGGATCTCCAAACCGATAACAAAGATAGAGGGAGATATACTTAACCTAACTCTTTCCCTAACCCTAGCCATGTGTGGAAGTGATGCTCCCGTTTGGAGTTGGCGCAACCCCCTTTTGGAGTAAACACCCCCATCTAACCCTAACCCTAACCCTGGCCCCATTTGGAGAACTCAAGCCTGCAGCTATATCTACTTGGAACGTTCAACCTGCTGTCACCAAATTCAAAGTGAGATCAATCTGGATCGTCCAGTCAGATTAGAGGACCGAACTAACTGTTGCATAATTAGAAATAACAATAAAATTATTTTAATGATGAGATGAAAGGTCTTTCGAAGTTTCTTAGCAGGGCTGGACTGGGAAGAGAAATCGGCCCGGGGGGGGTATTTCTGCATATCGCATCATATTAGCTTATCGCGGCCCATTCAGCCTGTTATGCGGTCAACCCACTGGCCTGCTCGGTTCTCCCGATGGCCAATCCGCCCCTGAATGGCCCCAAAGTGCGTCGGCCCACCGGGAAAAGGCTCGGTATGCCAGATTACCAGTCCAGCCCTGTTTCTTAGTGTCAATTTATGAGAGCTTTTAGACGAAACTTTTGATGCAAATAAAATATTTTGACTAAATACAGAAATAAAATTTCCAAATGTGATGTTGGTTGGGGTGTGTGCATTACCTGCACAATGAAGAATAAATTGTGGAAATGGTTATTGTGGTGCAGAGAATTAATCTGTCCCACGGCATGTCTCAGTAAATCTTTTGACTTTGACCATTTGACTATATAGAGGAATTTTTAAATAAAAGGTTTTACAGGAAAAAAGTTTCTTACATATTTGTTGCTGAATATCAGCTGAAATTTAAATATAAAATAAAATACTTGTTAAACAAAAGTTTTCAATAAACACTGACAATTGTTGTTCTTTTTAGAGCAGTCTAAATAACCAAAAGTCAGTTGTAGTAGACAAATCCCCATCTAATGGTAAACTTGTGTATTAGCATCATTTACATTGGCAATTAAACACAAACATGGCAATTCAGTATTTAAACATATTAAAACACTTAATATCATTACCTGCACCAAGAAGAATAAATTGTGGAAATGGTATTGTGGTGCAGAGAATTAATCAGTCCTACACAAAACACAAATAACACACAAAGACATCACAATAAAGTCTTTTAAGAAGAGAGGTAAATTAATCTGATATAAAATCGTGCATTCAACTACAGTTGACAGTTTCTTAACATGATCATTACAAAAATACTTCATAATAAAGAAATGACTCATGTGTTTTACACAATTTATACCAATAAATCTCAGACCACTTAAAGCGTGCAACATACCCACAGCATGTATCATTGTCATCTCAGCTGTGGAAAACCCCAAATTCCACTCCTTACATGCCATCATTCGACAGGTAGATGGCACTGTCCCCATTTATGCAGTAATTTAACTTATTTATACACCATTACACAAAGTACAGATACAAATAAATATTTTGATTAATGTACTGCAAAGAAGCTGGTTAAATGTTGCCTTAGTTGCAGGGTCTATCCCAAATGACGCACTTGATGTGGACTTGCGCCTGTCTGTAAAGTCAACAAGACCGTAGGGTGTCCCATTTGACATTTTATGGTTCAGGAGGGTGCTCAATTTGCATCCTTGATGTGCCAGTGCCCTTTTGCAATGCCCCCACTGGTGTAAACTTCAGTCTTCTACCCAACAGTCTATGTGACATTGCATCACCCCATTGTGGACATTTGGAACAGACCAAAGCCTGCTGAAATAGAATACAAATTGTTTTCCCAGCAATTCCCAGCCTTCTTTAATAGGTGCTATTTTGAGTTTTGTTTTAGAGTTAATTTACACAGCCCCGAGATCACAAACAACATCCTCCTAATTCAACACACTCATTCATTACACCACTAGCCTGGAAATCGGTGTATGGGTGGTTTTCACACTAACAGAGTCCATTGATTTGTGCTGGCAGAGATAGATAACTTTCTAGTATCACCGAGAGCAACTGCTATTGGTCTCTTTACCTTTTTGGGTAACTCCTGACTCAACATCATAAAGATATACATCAGCAACCTCTTTACTGTGGTGGATGGTTTAGCCAAGTGAACTGAGGACTCAGTCTTCCATTAATGAAAATGTTACTGTAGCTAACAATGGGTCTGAAACTGATTTTTTTTAAAGGAGTCATGCTCCTGAAAGACATAAGGGTACAGTGCATGCATATTCTGAAAGTAAAGGGTACTTCAGCACAGAGAAATCTTAAATTCAGTCACCTGGCACATATTACAAGTTCATTCGATAGACATTGACAGTTCTTCCGCCGAGAACAGAGCCCAAAATCCTGCCTCGCAGACCTCTTGTCCCTTTGACTCAGTCAAGCAGCATAATAACCTCCCTCTTTTGAGCACGAAGCCTTCCCAAGTGACAGGTGTTTGACTTAATATGCCCACTCCAGCTGAGCCTCAGCCCACTGGAGTGCAATTGACAATTACATTTCACACATATTGGAGAAGGCCTGTCTCAAAAACGTAGAATTAGGTTATTGATTTGCTGGCTTTTATTGTCATTGTTCTCAAAGTCAAGGCAGTGGCATAGTCGGCCATCTATTAACATCTAGTTGAAGGATTGCAGGTTTATGGGCAAGACAAGACACTGACCATTCTGTGGATCCAAATTTACAAATACAAGAGTGTAAGAGCTTTGTAGACTCAATGTGTACCACGACATGACAACCTGCATTTATAAATAAGCAATATCATTAATATTTATGTTTGTGCCACAAAAGTTCTGTTGACATTGGGGATTTCAGGCAGCCTTTGTGGTCATGTACTGCCACACATATTATGACTGAACTCAGACAAGGCGCCTGGCAAGTTTGCCCTCACCCCTGAGGGATGCAACTCAGCAAAATCTATAATTGCTAATAGCATGCTAATAGGGAGTGATAATGGGGTTTATTTCTGGGGCCACTTTTGTGCGTCTATTGACTGCGTTCGACAGGGATTGCCACGCTAGATAATCCGTACACCACCTCATCTCAACTGCCTTCAGTTGGTTGGCTAATAAATAATGAGCTTCAGTGAGTTATTGATCCTTTCCTTGCTTTCTCATGTTACACAGAAAGTTCTTTTTCACCATAGGAAAAATAGAGAGATGGAAAGCTCCTAAGATTTCAAATAGAAAGAATATTAGCATTTTGATGGCCTGAGGTGGGGATTAATTGATCTTGAAGAGAAATCACAGAGAGAGTTAGATTTGGCAATGCTAATATGACTCTCTTAAAAAGACATGTGATGCAAGATTAGGAGCAGAAAATTATAAAACGTTTCATGATATTAGAGTACCATATACATTAATGGTACATGAATCATTCAAAAGTGTGGTACCTGTATGATGAAGTACCACGTTTTTACCATTTGACTTTTTTTTTGCCCCAATGCTGCACCCACAGTAAAAAAAGGGGTGGTGGTTGATCACGATTGGTGGGTCAGGTCCACCCTGTTCCACCATGGCCCCATTATTGAGCCGGCCCAATTTGCCAACCAATTTATTGCAAGATAATTACTGTAAAGCTTATTTAATATAAATTAAGCAAAAAAAAAAAAAAGAAAAGTTCCTTTTTCATGACACTGTATTTTAAAGATAATTTTGTACAAATCCAAATAACTTTACACATCTTTATTATAAAGGGTTTAAACAATGTTTTCCATGCTTGTTCAATGAACCATAAACAATTAATAAACATGCACCTGTGGAACGGTCGTTAAGACACTAACAGCTTACAGACGGTAGGGAATTATGGTCACAGTTATAAAAACTTAGAACACTAAGGAGACCTTTCTACTGACTCTGTAAAACACCAAAAGAAAGATGCCCAGGGTCTCTGCTCATCTGCATGAACATGCCTTAGGCATGCTGCATGGAGGCATGAGGACTGCAGATGTGGCCAGGGCAATAAATTGTAATGTCCGTACTGTGAGAAGCCTAAGACAGTGCTACAGGGAGACAGGAAGGGCAGCTGATTGTCCTCGCAGTGGCAGACCACATATAACAACACCTGCACAGGATCGGTATCTGAATATCATGCCTGCGGCACAGGTACAACACATTCTCACACCCAACTCGTCACATATTGACGGTTTTGACAGGACCCTTTGGTGTCACATTTTAACGCCCTGGGTATACCTTTGGCGTCATTTTTCGACGCGTTGGGTAGTCCGATAGATTTCTATAGAGGATTTTAAAAATAAAAATAAAAAAAAAACTTTGATTAATTGAACAAAATTTTAAAAATAAAAATATAAAAAACTTTGATTAATTGAACACAATCATAGCATATTATATATATTTATTAACATCAACAAACCTCCGATAAAAATACGTTATCCAGCATGCTCTCTAAGAAAACGCTTAAACTGCTTACTTGCACACGCTGTGGAGCGTTGTTAAACTCAACTTTGAATGCTGTTTTGGTTAAGACTACCCAACGCGTCGAAAAATGACGCCAAAGGTATACCCAGGGCGTTAAAATGTGACGCCAAGGGGTCCTGTCAAAACCGTCAATATGTGACGAGTTGGGTGTGAGAATGTGTTGACAGGTAAAGGATGGCAACAAAAACTGCCAGAGTTACACCAGGAATGCACAATCCCTCCATCAGTGCTCAGCCTGTCTGCAATACACTTAGAGACCAGACATCACTGGCAACAACATTGCCTATGGGCACAATCCCACCTTCGCTGGACCAGACAGGACTGGCAAAAAGTGCTCTTCACTGATTTTGTCTCACCAGTGGTGATGGTTGGACTACCGTTTATCATTGAAGGAACGAGCATTACACTGAGGAATGTACTCTGGAGCGGGATCGATTTGGAGTTAGAGGGTCTGTCATGGTCTGGGGCGGTGTGTAGCAGCATCATCGGACTGAGCTTGTTGTCACTGCAGGAGATCTCAATGCTGTGCATTACAGGGAAGACATCCTCCTCCCTCATGTGGTACCCTTCCTCCAGGCTCATCCTAACATGACCCTCCAGCTTGACAATGCCACCAACCATACAGCTCGTTCTGTGCATGATTTCCTGCAAGACAGGAATGTCAGTGTTCTGCCATGGCCAGCAAAGAACCCGGATCTCAATCTCATTGAGCTCGTCTGGGACATGTTGGATCAAAGGGTGAGGGCTAGGGCCCTCATATATATATATATATATATATATATATATATATATATATATATATATATTTGTGACACATTTACCGGCCATGCGGAAACAATAGAATGCAAAACTGTCATTGATTACAAGGTAAATATTCTAATAACAGAACAGATCTGTTATAGTTGATTATCCCCATTGTCTAACATTTCAGCTGTTACTGACAGAAAGCCAAGAATATCTGAATGAGCCATTCCCTCTCTCTCTTTTCCTGTTTGGTCAGTAATAAACACCCTACACTGGCAGACCTGCTGCTGTCATGTTGAGCAGAATCAGCTCACAGTGCATTAGCAGCTCTATCGGAGAGCGTATCGATCCCTTCGAACATGGTTTACAGCTACAGAGACAGAAAGAGGAGAGGGAGGGATACATTTTGCACTTCATATCCTGGCCTAAAGCCAGTGACTCTTGGCTTTATTGCATAACTCTAAACATTTCTTTATGAAGAGTATTGCAATTTCTGTAAGTGCTAGGGAACAAATTGTGTGTTTTCAATTTGATTGATTGTTTTTTCTTTCTTTCCTTCTTTTTTAACGATGTCCACACTGTAAATCACAAAAAAATGTCAATGAATAACATTTGTAAACTTAAAAACAAAGTCAAAAATAGTATTTATTAATATTAATGATAACACGCTATATTAATGTTTACAAATACATTATAAATCATCAGTTTGCTGTTATAACAACATGCATACATGTATGAGCATATGAAGAACGTATTGCTAACATTAGAAGACTTTACAGTACAGTACTATAATAGATGTTTGCGGCATTGTGACAAATCATGTATTTTATATTTGAAATTAAAATAAGTATATAGTGTATTTATTAAACTTTCATAAAATATAAGTTTAAATTAGTGCTGCCAGTCGATTAAAATTTGTAATCACTATAAATCACATAATTTTTCATAGTTAATTGAGATTAACTGCCGATTTCGCAGATGTAATTCTGTTTATTGGCAAAATGCTTTTTTATTTCCTTTTTAGGAAATACAGACAAGAAACAAGAAAACAAATGTTTTTTTTGTTTTTTTTATACAAATAAATAAATAAAATAAAAAACGTTCCACAGTATAAAGATAGAAATGCACTAAATTAGCACCAATTCACATAACATTAAACGTTTCCCAAATTCTACATTTGAGTTTAACTAATTGAAAGAACTAATCCCCACATATGTTTCATATTCATTGCAATGGGCATTAAATCTCTTACACCAGAATATTAATCAGCTGGCTATCCTCTTTGCTACAGCAATCGTGAAGCTGCTTTTATGATTCGCGTGTGCATGTCAATGCCAGTGTCAACTGCGGCTTTGATCTCCATATGAAAAGCACTGCACATGTCTCATTCTGCATTTTTGTTAAAGTTAACAGTTGACCTGCTTCTGTGGTAATTAAATTGTGCCTTACTGATGCTGCAAAGTACATGCTTTCTATCACAAGTCCCATCTGGGCCTGTTTTTTTACATACAAATAGCATTAAGGGGTCATTTCCCATCGCTGTTATGTGTGTTTTATGGTGTGTCCATCAGTGCAATGACACACTGCAATGGTTCTGCCCATGTCCCACAAGTGTTCAATAGTAATAATGCTCAAATAGTACAATGTGTTGATGTGCCACAGAACCAGCATTAAATCAACATTCAAATAAAATTTGAAGTAAAAATGGTCTCTGTATATTTAACTGGGAGAGAATATTTTGCCATCAAAAATGACATTATATGTAATAATCAGGCTTGTAGGGGAAGCCAAAATTAAAATTCTTTACAGTTAAAATCTGATTTATTTTAAGTGTGCAAAATGTTTGAAGCTATACAATCTGGAGCTTTTTTTGTGTGTGTGTGTGATGTGTGAAAATACCCAATCCATGAATGTCTTTCAAAGTACGTGCTGTGATGTACATTAAGTGCTGTGACAGTATTGTAATAATGTTCAGAGAAAAGAAATGTGCTAAACCAGGCAGCGCTCTCATCCAACCAGACATTACTCCTCTAATCATTATTGACACAGACTTAACTAGTTTAATTTCACTGGGCACATCCAGGTCACATCTGCTCACTGCTGGAGATAGCAAACATGATGGAAACTGCAATTATTAGTGTAGATTCCCAAGGCAATAATCACTATTACAATTGCTTATACTTAGGTTATGGAGTTTTCAAAAAACTGTTACCCTACGTAGGTACCCTAAGTCTTCGGAAGATGTCAAAATCTAGTTTATAATAATAACATGAATAATAATAATAACAATAACAATAATCAACCCGGTATCACGCCGAGGCGTGAAATAGACACGCCGGTCCACTCGCGGATGCGTGTCTATTTCACGCTTTGCCTCCTCCAGGCGTGTACATGACACGCGCGCGTCTACGTAGAATACCGGCAGGGGGCGATCGTTTCCTCGACGCCAACAACTGTCCGCGCACCAAAGAGGAAGCGATACATCGCGTTCTCCACTTCCGGGTTTATTTTTGTATATAAATACACTTTTTAAATAAATATATATATATATATATATATATATATATATTTATATATATATATTTATATATATATATATATATTTATTTGTTTATTTACATCAGCACAAGATACTCGACAGCCCACACACACACACACACACACACACACACACACACACACACACACACACACGTATAACAACGTTAGGCTACAGCAACGTTAGGATTTCTTCATGAAAGCAGCACTATGTAATGAACCTTTATTTGTCACATATGGTCACAAGTGAAAGTAACCGGCGAAATTGGCCGGCATCCCGCCCGCACGAACGTGCAACGCGACGACAACGGTATCGCTTCCTCTCTGGTGCGCGGAGAGTTGTTGGCGTCGAGGAAACGATCGCCCCCTGACGGTATTCTACGTAGACGCGCGCGTGTCATGTACACGCCTGGAGGAGGCAAAGCGTGACACCGACACGCATCCGCGAGTGGACCGGCGTGTCTATTTCACGCCTCGGCGTGATATCGGGTTGCAATAATATGGGGGCCTGGGTACCTCAGCGTGTATTGATGCTGTCTACCACCCTTGGAGTCGTGAGATCGAATCCAGGGAGTACTGAGTGACTCCTGCCAGGTCTCCTAAGCAACCAAATTGGCCAAATCGTGATCACTTTAATGTGGTTCTCACTCTCGATGGGGCACGTGGTGAGTTATCTATATCTATATATACCTATATCATGTTTTAATTATTATTATTATTAATACAAGCAGGATGAACGAAAAAAAAAAAACAAAATTCTGGAATACAAGACATCTTAAACAGTTTTTTGTTATTTGATGGAGGTTTTATTTGCATCTTCACACCACGACTCCCTTAAACTTGAAACTGATCACTACAGGAGTTATAACTGAGATTTGAAAGAAGAAAACATGCTTTCTTTTTTATCAGGGTGGATTTACTTTATGTAGGCTCGGGTTGCAAAGTGTGCTCACTGAACTCATCGAACGGATCGAATCTAAAGTGTGAGCAATGGGAATTTGTAGAGAGAGAATTGCGAACAGAGGTCTCTCACCCTTGCCCTTCAATGGCTCTCGGCCTGTTGAGACTCTTGTAACAGTTGCACATTGAGTTCATACAGGGAAGAAATGTGAGCTATTTGAGTCCCAGCTATTTGTGGGGAAATAATAGTTCATAGATTCAACAAAGAAAATTGTTGTGTTTTTCCCCCTCATTTCTTCATCGTTTTATTGAGAAAATGCTGAAGGCATACTTTGAAGGAATAGTTAAATCTGAAATGAAAATGTACTCATCCTTTAAGTCATTCCAAACCTGTATTATCATCTTTCTTTGGCGAAAGACAAATGAAGATGTTGGGCAGAATGTCAGAGAGGCTTGTTTACATAGACCAAAAGTGACTGGTGATAAATACTGCTCAAAAAAGGACAGGAAAGCATAAAAAACATTTATCAAAAATATATCTATGTGACTTGTACACTATATTTCAATGTTCTAAAGCTATGTGATAGCTTTGTGTAAGAAACAGACCTACATTTAAAAGCATAAAATCTTAGGATGACAATAGCAAACACCATTAGATAACCATCATTGTAACAATAGTGCCATTTTTGAAAATATGTGACTGCAAATGACATTTGCGAGCTACTGCAAAAAGAGTAAGACTAATATATTTACTCTCTTGAAAAAGCCAGTTGATGAAATTCAATGTTGTGAAGTAGATATGCAATTACTTAAGGTACAAAGATTGTCAAATCACTGTATACAGTATGGTCACCCTAAAGCTGACTCATTGTATGGGGGGGGCATTTGTTATGAATAATAAATTGATTCATTGTAACCACTGTGGCAAAGGATCTGTTTATCATAAAAGTATGTCTGGGCTTGAATTTCTGTACTAATAGAATACAAATCAGAGGCATATCGTATTTAATGCCACACAAACAGAAACCCATGATAGAAGGACAAGATTCTTTAAGAGGGATTTGTAGATAATTCAGTCCTTAATTACTCTCTTTCGCAGAGATCCTGAGAGACTTTAGCAAAGTACTACATCCCTAAGAATAATTTCTAAGCAGGTGGACTCTATCAACAGAATTGGGTTTTATCCACACATCTATCACGCAAAGTTGATTGAACTCAGATGTAAGCCATAATGATAAGGAATTTAAATGACATTTTAATAAATTAAAGATTAATCAGTCCCCATTCTATATACTCAACTGAATACAAAATATTTGCATACAAATCATTAAAGCTAAATAAATATATAAATTATCAATTCATCCATCCATCCATCCATCCATCCATCTAACTATCTGTCGGGGTGACAGCAATAAAACAGCTCAATTATACATCATATAACAAATAAAACAAGAAAACAACTTCAGATGACTGAATTGAAAGCATATGGACAGCAACATACAAAATATTATATTAATTTAGGCCTGTTGATTTAACACGTTAATTCAGTGCAATTAATTTGAATAAAAAAATAAATAAAAAAAAAAACGCAATTAATCATGTCCCCGGACGTAATAAGGAAGTTTCCTGAGCAATTCAAGCTTGAAGTACCATTTGCTTTCTCCAGGGGGCAGTATGCGAAACTTCAGCTATATAGGCAATGTGCAGCTCACATAGAGAACAAAACAACCCTTCAGCTGACTTGCGAAACACGAGGACACAACCTTGCATTCAAAACACAGCTTGATGGAGCGTAAATCCAAATGTATTGATCTCAAGACAAGTTTCAAACTTTGCTTAACTTGACACAGCAACCTAAAAATTGTATGTTTATGACGTGACGTAACCAAATTAAAATGTTTCAAAAGCATCTGCCTGACTCAAGTGTACAATGAGGCATTCTTAGACAAGCCCTTATAATAAATCTTTGACTGATTGACAAATTCAATTGCATTATGGATTGCTGTGAACTGTATGCCAATGACTGACTGGCTCATGTTCAATAGTATGAAAATGAACAAAACATTGGATTCAATGCTTAACTCATAAATATCTATCCGTCCGTCCGTCCATATATATATATATATATATATATATATATATATATATATATATATATATATATACTTTTTGAGTTACTTCAAAGTACATTACTTGGGCTAAACACATTTTTTAAATATTATTTTACATGTAGAAAACTTTTAAAACATGAATAAGGCTTGCATATTTTTATTCCTGTGAGAGCTGAAAGGTGTGGACCCCAAAACTATTCATTTTAATGAAGAAATGTGTTGTGCTGAGTGTACTAATACTAACACTGGTCATGCCACACTGCTACTATATTTGATAAATGACAAGGCAAATTCTCGCTTGTGGATTTTAAAGGTGGAACCGTTAACTTTCCTTCATTCATTTACTATAAATGCAGGCGAAGCCAGTCGTGATCCAGATTTCATGGAAGCTTTTCAAGGATTAGACAGCAAGCCCCTGCCTTTTGCATCCCTGCCTTTCAGAGAAACGAAGCCCTGGATCTTTTTCACATCATGTCCCTTACCATTAATCATTCTGACAAGTTTCAGAGAAAGGTCTGCACTTGCAAAGTTTCTTTTGTTAAACAGATTATATTGGAGCAGACGCAATAATGGCCTTTACTATGTACACTAAATTAAGACCCTTTGAGCTGAAAATACCCATCAGTCAACAAACTAAATGATTTTCTGCTACTGGCATGAGGCATTATTTCATTTAAGAGAAATTAGTTCAATGTGCCACAACTATGTGAGAATGATACTTGCCTCAAAAATAACTTGATTGTTAATAAAATGGATTTTTGTGTAAATTCAACATGAAATGCTGTTCACACCCATTTTATTCCAGATGAAACAGGATATTAAAGCTGTTCTGGAACCACCAGACTAGCCATTTTACAGTTTTTTTGTTTTGTTATCTCTAAACATCCCTAAAACTTGACAAAAAGATACATTTGCATTCATAAAATGTAAAGACTGATTTTAAAGACAAAAAAATAAAATAAAAAATGCATCTTAAATAAATGTATTGTGTTTTAATTATATTTAAACGATATCGGGGAAGTACGTTTTTGCAATTTGATGAAAGATTACAAAGACAAACATCAAAAATGTTCACTGATGAGTCGTGCCTGAATGGTAACAAAAAAGCAGGAATGTGCCAGCCTGATCTCACATAAATTCTGAAAGTGTGTGCTGATTTTTCTTTAGCTGAAATCGTAATACGTTGACTGAATTTGAAAGCACTGCCCCCAGAGGCTAAAGCGGTAAGTGTTTCAGAGCATATAAACAAGTGTGACATTCATTTATATCCAGGAGAGTTCGTCAGAAGCTAGTTTTACAGATAATTTTTTCAGCTAAACGGGGTGTAAAACAGTGAAGAGAAATGCTTATTTTATTTAATGTACCCCCAACCAAAACCAAAATCTAACCCTAAAAATTTGTTGATACAAAATGCAATGTTAGGGCTAAAAATGCAGCTTCCTTATCGCGCTTGTGATTGTTTCTATAAACCTGATTACTTCCTTGTTTGAATGGGAATTGAATGGTGTTCTGCCATGTAAATGACGTGACGTGCCAACAGTCATGCCACGAGGGAATGTAATTGTTGTTGAGCCGTTCCAAATATGTCCAATGGGAGATAGGTCATGTCAGTGAGTCGGCATACTGTTGCCGATCCTAGGGTACCGAAAGTAATATTCAATAGAGTGAATTTTCATGCTGACCCCTAAAACACAAAGCAAAAAAAATATATAAAAAAATCCAGCAATGATAAAAAAAACAAAAAAAAACTATGTTGAATGTATAAATCATAATCACAAGCACACAAGTTCACATCAAAGAAATATCACAGAATGTGACCAAGTCGCAATCATCACAGATGTGCTTTGTTAAAATGCATATTGCCCTTTGTTGCATTATTAAATAACACTTTGAGTTATGACCTTTGCTTGCACAGGGGGCTTGGCTTACACTCAGGCATATTACAGGACAGCCCATGGGTGATGTGAGACCCGTGATACATAGAGAGCATCATCAATAAAAACAGTGAGGGAGGCAGCTGCTGCCAAGACAGCACTCAGAGAGACTGAGGCTAAATCCGGTTTCATATTATCATTACACATCCCAGGCATGGATGAAAGGGAACCCTCCTTTAAATGGGAGTTAGATGGATCCTTCGGCATAAAGGACCACTTGGGACCAGAGACAAGCAAAGCAATTACAGGTTTAGAGCATCGATATTTTGCAAGTCATTGTAAGTTAATGCTAGGATGGGGGAGAGCTGACCTTAGATGGACGGAAGTATGTGATGGGAGAGAGGTGAATGGCAAGAAACCGTGTTTACAGACGTATTGGGTCCGGCCCAATGTGCATTCTAAACAAAAAAAGTGTAATTTTCCATTAAAATCTTTAACATCATGGTAACACTTTACATGAAGGTTCATTAATGTATAATAATCAATTTACAAATGCATTAAAATAATTTATTTGCAGCCATAACAACATGCATGAGAAGAAAGAACTTTCCTCCAACACTTGCCAAATAGTGAGCATTTCAACTTGTTTACATGCTTAGTAAATATACTTATTCAATCATACAGAAATTAATCAAAGACATGCAATGCCCTAATTCATGTTTTGTCACAATATTGCAAACATATATTAGTATATTGAGATGAAAAAGAAGGATTATGAAATTTTGCTACAGTCCTTAGTGTTTATATTCGTTACTGTAATGTCTTCTTGACTCACTTGTGTTGTCACTTTCCTAGACACGTTGATATCAAAAGAATGAAGAAACTCCAAGTGGTGTCCTAGTCCTAATTACCTAAAGTCCTCTGAAAAATAATTAAATAAAATTGCAGGTCCTCATGCTCATTAACAGCATACTGTCATGTATTCCCTGTTTTTGTCGAGACTTTTATGTTGAAATCCTTTAATTCCCCGTTCCTGTTTCCTGTTAGTTTTGTAGTCCTTTTGTAGTTTCTTTTTATGATTATTTTTTCCCTGATTGTTTCCCCAGGCGTTCCTCATTCCCTTGTGTGTTTAAGCCCTTGTTTCCTCTGGTTTCTTTGTCAGTCTTCGCATGTTTTGTTATGCTCTGTACTTAGTTCCCTGTGTTTGGTTCATGTGTTTTGTTTCTTTATATTCTTTGTACTTTGTTTATCTTTTGTTTCATTAGAGCTGCATTTAGATCCACATTCCTCACCTGCCTCGTTACACATATATCATATAATAAAGCCTAATGATCAAACGTTTATATAGTTAGGTTTGTAATGTTCACAACACCTTAATAAATGCTTCACAGGTCTCCGCTTTATATTCAGGTACATTTTCGTGGGTTACTAATGTTGAATAATTATTACTAAGCATTTATATTTCTGTTGAAGCGTGTGTCCTCTTTAAATTGTGCAATGCAGCACATCACATAAATATACACATACTACATTTAATTTCGATCGTAGGCCTCTGAACTGAATCGAATCACATCACGGCAGACTTTGAGGTATCAGCAATCATTGGCTAAGAAAAAAGGTATAAGATTGTTGCGAGATTAAATTTGTGATTTACACCCCTACTGTTTGTCAGGTATTTCATGAAAGTTAACCTTTTATGCATTTTGTTATAACCTCATATCAATGATTTATAATGCATTTGTAAATGAATTATTAGTCATTAATAAACCCCTTTATAATCACTTAAAGGGAATATTATTGTAACGTGTTACCAACATCCTTAAAACACAACATATTCAAAATAATATAACATATTTAAGTAAAATAACAATAATATTTTTGTAGTAATAAGGTTTTTTTTTTTTTAAATCCAAAATAATTTTGTGATGTTTATGCTTAAAACATGAAAAAAATGTTTGCTTTGGATTAAGTTGGAAAATTTACATATTTGAATTAAGGCATATATATATATATATATATATACAGACAAGAAATATATATATATATATATATATATATATATATATATATATATATATATATATATATCTCTTGTGTTCAGCATAAACTTTTTTATCAATTCAATATTGAAAATTTTAATTATGCTTAGATATTTTTATAAAAATAATAATAATAATAAATATAGCTGCAAGCTGCAATTATGGGGAAAAGTCCTAAAGCCATTCCTAAAGCACAATACAAAGAGCTCTGGCACAACAGAGTCACAACATTTATACCATTTGAAGCGGGCACTGATCCAGGGTTCACCCAATACTTTAACCTGAATCCCAGAGCTCTAACTACTGTGGCACACAATTGACATATCTGACTGATGTCAAAGAGACATTCTAGGTTGAGAGGTATACAACTATATTTGAGAAAATTGAAGCAGGGATTACGCAAAAAGTACAGTTTGCATTGTAGTAAGCACAATATGAAGACTCCAAGATCAACAAAAGTACACATTTTAAAACTGCTATTACCTGGACTCAACAACCTGTTGACATGTATTCCAATGTGTTAACTACTGGGCCATTCAGTTGTCACAGTGAATGCCAAAACGTGCCAAAGAGACATTCCAAGCTGACAGCAGCAGGTTTTGAATACTAATAAAACAACATATATTTTAAAAACACTTAGAAATGTTTCTCTGCCATTTTCAGAAGACTTAAGGAAGCGATGATGTATTAAACATTTTGTTTAAATTAACTAAGCATTTTGACCACTATGTGGCGCTGTCTCCAAACTGCTTAGGTACCCTCAGGGCATGGTGTTGAAGACCCCTGCCAATTTTCATTCAAATCAGCAAAAATTTTAAAATATATATTGCTTTTTCATAAAATTCTAAATGGCAGAGAGGTTCTATGGCCGATGTTGGAAAAATTGGTATCACAGAAACCCTGATGAACCAAGCAAATGGCGATCTTGTTAATTTCATCTCAGTCGGCAGATTATTTTGAGTCATTGTTTGGATAAATTAGATCAAGTTTGAAGGATGTGAAAAGTTTAAATTGTAAACGTCATAATCCAAGATGGAGACCACTGCAATGGAGTGGAATTTAAATGTAAGTGGCCCATTCGAATAAAAAAAAAAATAGTTTCTAGGACAAATGGTTCAAAAGATACACACAATTGAAAAGTTAAATTTGACACGGTGGTTGCACTATATAGTTTGTCCTAGAGACCCAAAATTTGGTAAGTGGGCTAATCTTGCCCACCCCTATCAGTGTGCCAAATGTCATCATATTCCTATGTACAGTTCACAGGGCTTCCATAGACTCCCAGCCAGAATAATGATAAAGATACTAATGATACAATAGGGGCTAGCCACTTTGGGGCTTGACCCCTAATTATTATTATGATTTTGAGCACAGATTTACAAAACAACAAATGAGTAATATTTGCATGTATGAATGATCTAATGCACTTCTTAGTTATAATGTCCTCTTGGTGATGTGTTAATGAAAAGTTGGTTTGTTTTGACCGAATGTAAATAAAAGGGACTTTTGGACCAGTGTATTATTCCTTGCAATGTAAAAGCAGCCGAATAGACATGCCTTTATCTAGCATGTTGTTAATATCAAACAATACTAAAAAGAAAAAGAGAAAACCACTCACTGCAATTAAATAATTTCTTTGTTCTTTAGTACTGAATGTTGCTGTACGTAATGACTCAAATTAAGAAATACTTGATGTGTGAATGCCATTGTTTTAATTTAAGTAGTTAATTTTACTATTCTTTTTTTTTTTTTTTTTATAATAATAGTTCATTAGCATATTAGTTTTGCATTGCTATCAAAATTAGTATCGAGAATCATGAAATTTCACTGGTATGTCTATCAAATACTGAAATTTTGGTGTCCTGACAACAATCCCAAATACCATCTGAGAGCTGCTGTGGCGAGGCCACTCTCTATTTTAGACGATAGTGAAACAGCAGGCGTTAAATAAATGTATGCAACAAAGTAGCATGGGAAGCAGTGGATTAAAGACATGGGGGACTTGTATTAATTTAGGAAGTGAACAGTCCACAAACCTCAGCTACCAGTCTGGAACAATAACTGCAGGGGATTAACTATGAAAAAAAGGCATTTGAAAAGAAGCTATTTGACCAAACTAATTAAGTTAAAAGTTATGGGGAAAAATATATAAATTACTTGATTGAGAGGCATTCAACCAGTGCAAGCATGGCATACATGGAGCAATGTGATGTGCCAGAGATTTAAAGAAGAAAAAATATGCTTTTAAAAATGTCAAGATTGTGTTTGAGCATCCTAAAGAGAGTATGCACTGATAAAAACGAAGCCCTCTGAGATAAGTAATAGAAAAGAGACAAGCTAGCTTGTGAAAGACAAACTGCATTGGCTCTCCTACACGTATAATGTCTTCTTTCCATTCCAAACAACCAGATAACAAAGGGGAGTCCAACACTAGCATCATTCACAGTGACATAACAAGCATTAAAAACACAATAATTAAGATATATGATTGTTATTACACTGAAGCATTTTGCTGTTGTAAAATTATATGTAAAATAATCATGTATAACAATGCAAATAGTACTGGTTTTCTGACTCAAAACCTTATATTTACTGAGATAACTACTTGTGGCATTTTCCCTGTGTGACAACTAGCTCTGGTGTCCTCTACTAGTTTCCCCTCATTATATTGTCACATATAGTTTAACTGATTTTCTATGCGTTTATACAAGACACTATTTGCTTACAAATGGAACTTTTTATGGATTAGTTGTTCCATTATTTACAGCCCCCATGCAGAGATTAAAACTGTTATTATGACTTTCATGAAACAATCACTTGTACAGTAGCATTAGCTGATTTGCTATATTTAGCTTCCCATGCCTCTGAAAGCTTGTTACATGTAATTAAAGTCACCATAGAATTCCAATTACTGGCAAGTCCATTTCTTTATCCATTAAGACAAAACATTATCACTTAAGTTGAATGTTTTGATTCAGTTATCTTCTCCGTTTTCAATAAATGCTATGGGAAACTGTGTTGAAACCACAACACACATACTGAGAACAGATGTCTCTTTATGTATTATTTCTGACAACCGGAGGGCATGTTCTGCAGTTGAATCTTGGGTCATTTGAGATATCACTATACAAGAGGAATTAAACGCTGTCAGTGCCATCATGTACGTTGTGTCACAAGGGAGGCCCACTGTCTTTGACTTTGAAAACCACTGGTGTAGAGGAATGCATATTTTATTAACCCCCAAACATCAAACTTAAACTCATCCATTAGTGGAGTACACATTTATTCTTAGAGGGAAAATGAAACCTCCAAATTATGTTGGTCACTGATTATGTGAAGCAAAAGAGTCTGATGGGAGATGCCACATGTCAGTAACTCAGCAGAATGGGGTAGATGTCAAGGTACTGGTACATTCGATAATAACATGTCATCTTCCAATGTGATCTCATTTGCATAAGTTGAAAATTTACAATTTAGCTAACGCATAAATCACAGAAGTGTGATTTATCAGGCCAACGCATGGAGCAAACACTGGGCCAAATATTGTGTTAGCATTAGCTATATTACCCAGTGAAAATTTGATTTGATTAGATCAATGGCCTTTGACTTCAACAACCCAAAATTCTTAAATGAATGAGCCTATCACATAGGGGTGGGCAGCAAAGCCATGATCTGTATCTGTATTTGTATCTGTTATATTTACAAAATGATCTGTATCTGTCTCTGTATTTGGATAGAAATGATAGTACACCGGATGTGGGTGTGGCTGAAACTGGAAGTTTCAAAACTCATTTTTAAACTGAACTCTCTTACATTTATAGTTTCTGTATATAAAATATGCCTTGTATAGACCTATTTAATTATTATTATTATTGTTATTACTATTATTAATTATAATATATGTTATAATAATTATTATTTATTATTAATATATTTTAAAAAAAATTCTCACCAGAAGAAGCTGGTAGGCTACATTAACTGTGGAATGTGTTTTTAGCTTTGGTTTCTCCTGATATTTTTGACATTTGCTGAAACAGAATTTTGGTTAATGTCTGCAATGTGCAAGTATATGTTTAAGTTTATGTGCAGTGTGCAAGTATAACAATGTTATTCGGGAGTTATGAGGTGTCAAGCAATTGTGAAATGCAATTAAATACAAACATTAAAAGAAATGAGAAAAAAGTATTATGCCTGCAAACAGGTGAATGCACCGTAAATGTACAGTATATCAGAACGTTTTATGATAAGCTACACTCGAGGCTTATTTTGTGTGCACATATTTTAACATAATGCAGAAGACATAATTAGTTATATTTCATGTGAGGAATTAGCTAAATGCAGTTGAATAAATTACAAGAGTGAGCCTCTATACATTTCTAAAAGAGAAAAGGGGGGACAATGTGCATGTTTTGTTTTCTCTGCAATTCTCTGTGTGCAGGAATATTCTGAATAGATTTACACATTTAAACCTCTTTGGAGAATTTAAACTGTTTGGGAATAAAGGCTAAACCATGCAATTACCATAATTGGTGTTGTGGATATAAATGTGGTCAGCTTAAGAGACAGTCCGAAGAGCTCCACTATTATATCATCACGTCAGGAATTCAACATTGTGCTCAAGTTGGTTGATGAATCCTTTCGTGTGAATTTTGTGCAACAGTTGGTGTTAATGTGTGAACACACATTTTAAGAAGTGGAAAATGTGTTTGATAAAGTATCTTTGTTAATGTCACTCTTTTGATAAGATTAGATTTCTGAGACCCACACAATTAACAGAGACTGAAACGAGACCACGGCCATCCAATGAACTTGAAATCAGACTGTGGCAGGGTGGAGGGCGGGGCCGGGTTGTGATTATACACACCCGGTCCCTTATCAGGCTAATCAAGCCTCCGAGAGGGATAAAGGCCGATGGCAGACGGTGATGCGACGAGAGAGAGATCGTTTACGGACATGTCCATCATGTGTGTGTGTTCGTCTTTTGTTTAAGTTTATAATTAAAATATTATTTATATTGACAAGCTGGTTCTCGCCTCCTCCTTTCCATTGAACTACGTTACACTGACCTTGCACATTTTCATTCTTAATGTTTACACTGTAGTAATATTGGCTTCCCAGACTCATCATTGCTTTGTAATTTTGGGTATGTTTATTTAAAATATCGCTTTATACCTGTGCTCGTTAGATGATCAGTCTTCTGAATATTTTTTGTATTATTCGGATACATTTTTTATCCATTTTGAAGTTATTATTCAAGCTTTTCCGAATAAGGTATTGCATTTAATTATCTGATTTTAGCATCAGAATATGCCTGCAACCCATTTTTGTGTCAAGACCCTCCAGTTAAGAATCAATAGTTTTTGCTACACAACTTTATAGCCTCACAAAGATCTGTCCTGGAAACCAAACATTATATGTTCAAACCCCAAAAGGGTTGATCAATGTACAATCAGCATTCTGTCCTTGATTAAAAATGTTTATTTGGCTAAAAGCATCAGCTAAATGGATAATTAGCTAATGTATTTATCTTAGCCGACAGTGATGATGCTACCCTTTGAACAAAAACATTTACTGGGATAAAAACATCGTCACTTGGCGTCTCTCATCTCCTGTACTTTGCTCTATGAGACCATGCATCTGGACTGCCATTGTATCAATACACAGGCCTGACCATACAACAACCATCTGGAGCTCTCGCTTAAGTCTAATTGACACACTAATTAGGAAGTAATGTCATAGAGAACATTCTGGAAGGAGAAGCCGCAGAACCAATGGTAGTGTTGTGTTTGGCAGGAAATAGGCAGCCGTCCATGCATCCTTCATGCCAGAGGAATCTATGAGCAACCCATCTGGACTTAACTATTCCACTGTGCAATGATAGCCTTCACGGTGACATGTAAGGCAGTTCATTTCAATGTGTGGCATATATTTTAACCACCATAATTTGCAAGCTTGTTGAAATGTGTTGGACTATTTTGTGGTGTGGAGATAATGCAGAATATCCCACGACAACTGCATGAGATGAATTGCAAATTGGCAAGGCGCACCTGGTATGCATGACATGGCAATTGATGCATTAACCTTGAATTATGCAATGGGATGCACAGGATATTTGCAGATGTAAACAGCCACATGCATGCAGCTGGCATAAATTATTAAAAGAAACAACATATGCAGAGATTCTGAGAAGAAGAACTAGAAAGAATTGCACACTAGTATTGCATACAGCATAACGACCTTGCATGCAGATGCACTTACAACAAACCTAAAAGTAAGACTGATGATATACATGCTAAAACAAGACCTTGCGATCGTCAAAAAGAGAGAGTCTAAGATAAACATTTCTAATCAAATTTAGTATCTTGTGCATTGTCTGGATACACATCTTCTCCCAGATGCATTAGCTAGATTGATGGCACTCTCTTTTGTGGACTTGTTTTCCTTTGAACTTAATAGCACAAAACTACTCCATTTGTGTACAAATCCCCTTTCATGCAGCTGTCTTGCTTTACAGTATCTTTGAAGATTGACTTATGGCAATGCATGAAACAACAGAACAACAGAAGATATATAGCATTTCCTATTTCACATTCCAAAGAAAATTTTTACCTACATCTTTACCATTGTCTTCAAAGGACAAAAACTCAGTAGAGTGTGTTATTAAGTACCTCATACAACAATGAAAGCTATGACTTTGAAATCATTCTGATCCTGAATCAAGGCCATCAGTGTTCACAGGCAGCCAGATTCCAGATGTTTTGTTCGTGATAATGTGATTTTAATTACTGTCCCTGAAGTGCGATGGCTTAAACTGGCCGTCAGTCTCTCACAATTTTCCCCCAATTTTACAGTTGAATGGGCAAGTTGTACATCTCACACTAAGTAGCCTGTCACACATAAAGCCCATCAAGGACACCAAAACAAAATGCTGCTTTTCCCTCCACTGAACCCTTGCCAATCTTAATGCAAGACAGAACAATATCATCGGCTCCTTCCTCCCATTTCAGATGAGAACAAGAGTCGATCACGGCGCAGTGAACCTGTCATTATCTTTGTATCTTTTCTTGCTTTTTGATATGGAACATCTTTCTAAGCTAGACAGAGTCTTGATTTTATAACTCTGATCCTTGAACCCGGTACAGTCTGATGTGGACAGAACTGAGATAAAAAAATCTTCAGCACTTTAAACAAAAAACCTGTATCTCTGAAAGCTGTGACCACTCGGATTTGTCATTCGTCCAGCTATTTGTCTCACAGGAATGGATTATGGTCTCAAAAGGCACTTGTGTCCACGTATTTGGAAGTGGTCAGATCATGTTGTGTGCACAGAGAAGACCAGGGGTCTCGTGATCCTATTGGTCTGCTCTTACTGCACGTGCAGAGGCCTGGAGGCCCTCAAACCATTCTCACTCCCAAGGCATCAAATACTGCAAGAGCCCAGCATGTCAACAGGTGGACACCAAAAGCTGCCTTTGCTGTCAGTTTCCGTCGCCTTCAGCAAGTGCATTGCTTTCAATGTAAAACTTTCCGCGTCAAAGACTGACGCGAAGGGCATCAGGTTTTCTCATCGTTAAATTATTGCCATGTCTTCTGATAGCTTTGTGTGAAGAACAGACCCAAATGTAAGCTTTTATTCCACAATCACCATCCCACGGTGTCCGCCGTAACACATCCCATTCTTGACTTGTTCTAACACATTCAAAAATTGCAGAATCGAGAAGGTGTCAGCGATGTCAAACACCATTGGCTCTCGCATGTCTTGTGACTGATTACTCAGTCACTCAATTTCAAGACACGCAAGAGACACAGCATTTGACGTCGCTGATGCCTTCTCGATGCAGCAATTTTTAACTGTGCTACAATGTTTCGGAGTGGAATGTGTTACGACGGAAGCTGGAGGACTGCGTTTGTAAAATATCATGTGACATATCATTTCAGACTGACAAAATTGTCTCCCAACATGATTGAAAAAATCTGATGCCCTTCGCATTAGTCATTGTTGGTGAAATTTTCTCATTGAAAGCAATGAGCTTGCTGGAGGCATCGGAAACTGATGCCAAAGGCTGCATTTGGTGTCCACCTGTTTTTGACACCCCGAGAGTGAGAACGGGTTGAAGCCCGAGTGGTCAGCTCGCAGTGTGTACACAGTGGGATCCAGGGGCATGGGAGTGAATCAACTTCCACTACATAGTGCCAAAGGGTCCAGAGAGCCCTAGTGGTCAACTTACTCTGTATGTGCAGAGAACCCTGATGTTCAAGTTTCTTGGCAGTCTCAGGCTGTATGCCATAAGAGCCCCTCTGGCCCGGTCCATAATCCCGCCCTGTTGCCACAAGTGAATTCTGCCTGTAATCTCTATCTTAATTCTAATTCAACTGTGACCTTTAAGCACAGTTACTATAATAATCTCAAGTCTACACAATTAGAATTAGCCTTATGATTCTTGCTACTTAGTCAACAGCTAAAAATAGTGTTGCACATATTTACAGGACAAATATTCCTAAAATGAATTATGTCTGATCTCTCACACAGGTTGAGTTAATGTCTTCATAAGCAAGGCTCTTTGATTCTCCTTTCCAAATATGGTTCTACTTCTGGAGGAATATGGCTGATGATATGACTTTCTACATTTGACTGCCTTTGTGCTAACCTTATCCCTTGGATTACCTCCACCATGTTTGGCCCTAACCGAGACCTTTTCCAGAAATGAATTTAGTTGAAGGGCCCAATGACCTTTTACAATAGAGCAAGCTGAAAGACATTACAACCAGGCGGCTGGTGGAAAGGATACAACACTTGTGAATTCTGCACGCTCCTGATTACGCAGATACACTGCATATTATGATAGCACAGAGAAGTGACATTTCTGTTTGGATGTGATGCCAATTAGCAAAACTTGGCAAATTAAACCGTACAATGTCAAGACAAGGGTTATTTAAAAATTTTATAAGAAATTGAAAATGTTCTCTGTGCTTTACAAAGAACTACTTGTTTAATCTCTTGTTGGGTATTGTGATTTGAAACTAGCTTTCGCAGATTCTCAAGGACGTTTCACCTTGAGTGTTTCTGGCACAGTTAATTAGAGGGCGACAGGATTATTCCATAGGCTGTTTAATTGATTTGACACTATGGTATTTTCTTTTTAACAGCAGGGAATTAATCATTTGAAAAAAGGTCGGATAAAGCACATGTAATGTTCCTAATCTAGCAACCTCTATGTTGGTTGAGAATCAAAGCATATTTAACATATTAGACACCACTGAGAACACTGGAAGCTAATTTAACCCTCTCCCTATTATCAACTCTCCACAATTAATTCATGCCAATCTCAATGCAAATGAAATGTAAAGGAACTGCTGATGCACAAGGTGGATTGCTAGACTACACAGCATTTTCACAAGCCAGCTTGGTCTCGATTTGAAGGAGCTGTCGTCCTCTATCTGGTTGACAGACGTGTGTGTCGGACTTGTTTACTGTTCGACGCGTGGAGCTGTCTTAGTGGCTGATGCCAGTGAGCTGAGGCAGGCGTCCAGTGTCTGCAGACCACCCGGTAGGACAGCTTAATCAAGCAAGCACAAAATCGAAAGCAAGTGGGGGGTCATTTACATTAAGATGACTTAACTTTTTTTTATCTTGCTGCATAGGTTGTTGTGCTCTGTCTTGGTTTGGGCAAGATCAGTAGGATGTCTTATTACATTTTCAATGTGTACAAAAAACAAAACAAAAAAAAAAAAAAAAAAAAACACATTAGTTCTTTACAGAGTTCTTGTTAAAGGGATAGTTCACCCCAAAATTAAAATGTTCTCATAATATATTCACCCTCATGCCAAACCATATGTGTATACTTTTCTTTCTTCTGCAGAACAACAAAGATTTTTTGAAATATATATTGGATAAAATTCAATGCATTTGAATGGTGACCAGTTCTTTCGAGCTCCAAAAATCATCTCATGGCAGAATAAAAGTAACTATGTTTTCAGTGGTTAAATATACGATTTTTGGAGCTTGAAATGTAGGGTCACCATTCACTTGCATTGAAAGGACCTACAGAGCTTAGATAGTCTTTTTAAAATGTTCTGCAGGAGAAATAAATTCATACACATCTGGGATGGATTTAAAGTAAGAGAGTAAATGATGAGAGATTTTTCATTTTTGGGGGGACTGTCCCTTTAAGCATTAAAGGGGACCAGGGATGAATCCTTACCTAATGTATTGCATCACAATTGCAAGGAACTTGACAACCAGTGATTGATATGCATTTACACTAAATGGAAATAAGAATGATAAAAAAAATAGTGATATAAATGTAGGTAGAAGTTATCATTTTAGATTTAAAGCACAAGATGCAGCTCAATTGAACTGACCATATTTAGACATAAATGCTTGATTTCTGCCATGGTGTTATAAACATACACACTTTTAACCAACAATAATTGTACTTGCCACCTCAGTATGAATGGGCATGACACATTTGCAGTTAGTAAGCAATTAGTAATTCAATCTCAAAGTCAGATTAAAAAAATGGTGGAATGAAGTATGTGTATTTTTCCAAAAGCTAAAACATGCGTATTTTCTGTATCATGGCTATTCGCAAATTTCCCATGGCTCAGTTTAGTTTTGTAAACAACACAAAGCTAAGATATGTTACCTTCATATCAAAGATGCAATGAAACACCACCCTTTCTTAAACCTTTTTCCACACCAATTTGTCAACATGACAGACGTTATCATGCCTGCAGCCTGAGATGGTTGTACAGCGTATTTGAATCAATTATTGAAAGTTTAATTTTAGTTTTATTTGACAGTCAGGTTGTTCTTCCTCAGGAGGAGGAAGAGAGGTGGCCACTCAAGCATTTATGGAAACAGATCCAGTGATGCGAAGTTTGGGGCGGGTCAGTGTTTGTTGGATTTGGAAGTATGTCTGGTAGATTGCACGACTATCTCAGGATGGCACATGTCAATTATCTGAATCAAAATACTAATGTTACTGTCTGCACACAGTCACATATATGCATACACTTGAATTTCTAGATCAGATCACAAGCAGCCATCCTAGAACACAAACAGCCATCCTAAACATCAACCTACATCATCCCATCCACGCGTGTTCAGATTTGCAGCACAGTTCACAGGCAACCTCTCATGTTTAATGGTGCATAGCAACAGGGCCAAGAGAAGATTAGGGGAGTCACGACACTAATGTCCACACATATCGGCAGAGGATCACAGACTTCCCAACAAAGGACATCACAGAGATTCTCTCTCTCATAAGCTCATCTTTGACCTCTCATACCATCAAAGAGATCCATTCACAACTATTTGTAGGGTGTTATTATTTCTATAGATGGAAGACATCTTGAACTTATATAGAAGATACAAATCAAATGATGACAGCAACCTATAAATTGTCATCTCATATGTACTGACTTCCATATCTATCTATCTATCTATCTATCTATCTATCTATCTATCTATCTATCTATCTATCTGTCTGTCTGTCTGTCTGTCTGTTTACATTTACAGTGTTTATGATGGTTTATGCTGTATTAAAGGTAAATGTGTTAATCGCATTTAAGAAAAATTTATGTGTTAAACTTAATATTAATTTTGAAAACTCTAATACACACACACACACATGCACACACATGTTAAAGTTCACATCAACCATCACAATGGGGAAAAATTGTGATCTCAATCATTTGACCCGTGGCATGATTGTTGGTGCCAGATGGGCTGGTTTGAGTATTTCTGTAACTGTTGATCTTCTGGGATTTTCAAGCACAACAGTCTTTAGAATTTACTCAGAATGGTGCCAAAAGCAAAAAAATATCCTGTGAGTGGCAGTTCTGTGGACAGAAATGCCTTATTGATGAGAGAGGTGAACAGAGAATGGCCAGACTGGTTTGAGCTGACAGAAAGGGTACGGTAACTCGTTCATACCACCCACCCTTAGTTCCTGAAATACATGCTATACATTTTCCCAAAACACTAATGAATTGAAACACTGAATAAATAAGAATGGCTACATTACATTATAAAGCCATCTATTTTCATCAACTATTCTCACCCACTGGCTTTTCAGATTACCAGATTTTTGGTTACAATTGCAAGATTATTTCCTGTAACTCTTTACACTAAATCAAAGGAAATGCCACATTGTATGATCTTCATTAAGCACCTTCCATGACAGGTAATATTATGGATGTCGTCACAAGCATTTGTCTATTTTTTCCATGCTCAGTGTGATTACCTAATAACATGCAGAACATCTTAGTGAGTGATGAAAAAAAGCTGTTACACATTCACAATGCCCTTATTGTTTTGTGTTTAAATTAAAGTGCTCAAATGGAAAGATCTGTCATGCTTTTGAAACTTGCTGTTTGTGTGTGTGCATGTTTGTGTGTGTGTGTGAGAGAGAGAGAGAGAGAGAGAGAGAGAGAGAGAGAGAGAGAGAGAGAGAGAGAGAGAGAGTGAGAGTGTAGATCATTTTATAGAGAATTTTACAGAAGGTCTTAAGAGAAAGACAAAATAAGAGGAGAATGAAATAGAAACACAGAAAGAGAAAGAGAGACAAAGATGAAGAGAGAGAGAGAGAGAGAGAGAGAGAGAGAGAGAGAGAGAGAGAGAGAGAGAGAAAACAAATAGTGGCGTGAGACTCCAGCCCCCAGGGAGCAGCACTTAAGTAATTAATGTTTGAAATTGCTCAAGTTCAGCACAGAGACTCCCAAGAGGTCCAGCATCAGTCACACACACACAAACCACATGGAGGGAGCAAAGAGAAAGAGAGAGAAAGAGAAGGTGAGAAAAGATGAGGCTAGTTCACTCTCTCATAATATATCTCTAAACAGGTGGATTAGACGTTAGTTTACAATATTGTACAGCCACGAGTGCCTTATTGCTTTTATAAAATGGGACATATTTTTTTTTTTAATAAATATTAAAGATGTACATCTTCATTAAAATTATTTTATCAAGCACATTATAAGCAAAAAAGCTGATAGTTGGCATCTATGGGTGCTGCAAAGGGAAACATAGTACATAGGTGAACAAGTGTTTCACATCATGTAAGGCTGGTACTATATGTTTGTATTTTAGCACGGCCGGGACAATCTATTGACCAGTCAGTATCCAGGACCAATCAATATTTAGAGCATTATTGTTTATAACTGATCATTCCCATTTTTGATACATATAACACTTGATACAACATTCAAAGTCAATGTACATTCATATTCATGTAACTCTGATTCAAATTGAAAATTTTGAATTCATATTTTCATATATATTATTATTTGAATGAACTACTGATTTTAAGCATTAAACATGTTTATTAATATATTATTAATGATTATTATATAGTTATTACACATTATACTAATCATGATATGATTAAATATGCAAGGAGAGATTAGAATATATAAAAAAAGAAAGAAAGAAAGAAAGAGAGGGATGAGAGAGAGAGAAAGAAAGAAAGATTCTATTGTCTATTCAGAATCCTTGAATACTATAGTACATAAACTTTAATGAAAAATATGAAAAAACACAATTATATATATATATATATATATATATATACTATAAAATGTTTTGAAACATGTTTATGTACATTCAAATTCAATGCACATTCACATAGCTGTCATGAAACTTTAATTCATATTGGAACTTTATGATTCATATTGTCATATATATGCATATTTGTATGAACTTCAGATCTTTTTACCTTTCTGTGTATATTAATGTATTATTAATTAGTTATTATACAGTTACACTTTTATTACACTTTATATTAATAATGCTAATAAGATTAAAAATGCAAATTAAGCTATACAGAATATCATTCAAAAAGACGAAAGAAAGACAGAAAAATTCTTTCTTTGTGGAAAACACATGGTCCTCTCATTTCTAAGAATCTAATCTTGTCAGTTAGTCACCTCTAAATGGCTCCTGTTACAGTTTTAATCAAAACACTCTAAAACCTTGTCTGTATCATCAAGAGGTTTAGTCAAAGCACTGACTGCAGGTTTTAAACACTCTCAGAAACTGAAGGGATTGTTCAAACTGTCAGCCATAATGTCACATGTCAAACTCTTTTTAAACATTGCTGTAATGGATTTCTTTCACATTTTTAGCTCAAGTACTTCACAGTGAGGCCAGGCTATACGCCGCTACCTGCCAAATGTACTTGAAAACTGATACCTGTATATCTGTCACCTTCACTTTCTCTAAAGGATGAATTGAGGTGGAATGTCCATGGGCACATGGAAGTTTAGACTGTCAGCTAATTTTTCAGTGCAACTGAGGAGCAGAAGCACCTGAGCATAGATAAACTTGGTTCCTTGGGATGACAGATTCATCCACTGTCATAAGGGAGCGAAAGCTTGTTATGCCAAACCCAAAAAGATATCGAATAACAAAGGATTAGAACTATTTATGTTCATGCATTCTCATGCTAAATCAGAATGCAAATGTGGACTTGAAATTTGAATCTCATTTTGACTTGGAATTTCATTATATTTTTGTAGACATATTGACAGTTGTGCTGCAGACAAGCATACGTGCTATATTGTGATTTTTCAGGCTCTTGTGGCTGAAAATCACAGCATCTGAGAAGGATATTTCAGTTTAATACAGCTGTTCTCATGTATGGAGGTGTCAGAACTCACACATGGCAAGAATCAAAGGAAATGGAGACAGTGTGAGAGAAAGAATGAGACTGAAAGAGAGGGAGAGAAATCGGAGAAAGCAAATCACTTGAGGGGTCCAGTAAACATCAGTGAGTCAAGCTTAGACTGAGAGAAGAAAATGACTTCCTTGTGCGCCTTTCCCTCTGGTAGGTATTCAAAAAAAAAAAAAAAAAAAAAATGAAGATCACGTTGCCAGTGCTTGTGGTGTTTGCGATGTACTGAGCTTCATGGAAGGGACAGAGCAGAGGCTAGCCGTCCTCTTTGGAGATCACAAAGAGGAGATGATCCCTTGGCTTTCATTTACAATGAAAATGATGTCTTTCTCTCTCTCTCTCTCACACACACACACACACACACACACACACACACACACACACACACAAAGAGAGATATATTTATATGCATAGAAATCCTTAATTATATAATATGTATACCACAGGTACAACTTTGATGGAAACACTTTTTATAATCTAGACTTGCAGGACAGTTTAAAACTGAATAAAACTGTATGAATGTCATTGTTATATATCAAAATATCTAAGAAAGTTGCATCTGTATAGAACAGAATAGAATAGAATACAAATTGTGGATATTCAACCATATTTAAATATGTATGAAAGTCATTGCAATAGATAAAAAACAATGTATGCAAGGGTAATCTGAAATGAAGAAAGTGGCATCATAATAGAATAGAATATAATAGAAAGGTATTTGGACACTTTAAAATTCATGTTTGTCATTCCATTAAATAACAAAATAACAAACCAAGTGGCAATCAGAAAAAAATAAAAAAAAACAGAACAAGTATATACAAGTATTTGGATGCTTAAGCCACATTTAAAGATGTATGAAAGTCACTGCAATAGATCAGAAAATGTCTAGGCAAATGTAATCTAAATAGAATAGAATAGAATAGAATATAATTGATTCAAAAAGTATTTGGAAACTTAGGCCTGATTTAAAAATATATGATAATAAAATATAATAGAATTGAATAGAAAAGAATAGAATAGAAAAGAATAAAAATAGAATAATATTTGGACACTTAAGCCAGATCAAAGTCATTGCAATAGATAAAACAATGTTTATGTTTTTAGAATCTGAAATGAATACAGTGGCGTCAGAATAGAATAGGTATTTGGAAACTTTAAAAATGTATTCTTGCCATTATTTTAAACCAAGTGGATTAAGTTAGAACATAATATAATATATATAATGAATATTATTGATATTCATACAACATTTAAAGATGTATGAAAATCATTGCAATAGTTATGTGTGTTGAAACTGAAATGAATAAAGTAGCATAAGAATAGAATATAATTTAATTAAATCAAACAGTTTTTGGACACTTAAGCCACATTTAAAGATGTATGAAAGTCAATACAAATGATAATAAAATGTCTAGGCAAGTGTAATCTAAACAGAATAGAATTGAGCTGAACTGAATTGAATCAAACCGTTTTTGGACACTTAAGACACATTTAAAGAAGTAGGAAAGTCATTGCAAAAGATAAGAAAATGTATAGGCAAGTGTAATCTAAATAGAATTGAATAGAATATAATTTCATTAAATCAAACAGTTTTTGGACACTTAAGCCACATTTAAAGAAGTATGAAAGTCAATACAAATGATAATATAATGTCTAGGCAAGTGTAATCTAAATAGAATAGAATTGAGTTGAACTGAATTGAATCAAACAGTTTTTGGACACTTAAGATAAATTTAAAGAAGTAGGAAAGTCATTGCAAAAGATAATTTCTAGGCAAGTGTAATCTAAATAGAATAGAATAGAAAAGGTATTTAAAAACTTTAAAAAATGTATGCTTGTCATTCTTAAATTACCAAGTGGCTTAATAATAGAATAGAATAGAATAGAATAGAATAGAATAGAATAGTAGTATTTGGATATTTCAGCCACATTTAAAAATGTATGAACATAATTGCAATACATAATAAAATATCTAAACATGTGGAATTTGAAAACGAAAGAACAGAATATAATGGAATTAAGATAGAATATAATAGAATGTAATTACTAAAAAATATTTGGATGTTTAAGACAGATTTAAATATGTATGCAAGTCATTACTATAGATGAAATAAAAGTATATGCAAGTAGAATCTGTATAGAACATAACAAAATAGAATAGAATAGAATAGAATAGGTATTTGGAAACTTAGAAAATGTATGCTTGTCATTCAATTAAATAACACAATAACAAACCAAGTGACATCACATCACATCAGAATAGAACTGAATAGAATAAAATAGTGTCCTGGCTTGTGAAGTTTATCACATTATTTATATTAACTATGGACATGTTCTATTCATGTTACAACCACAATGTGTGCAGTATAAAATACTTTTTGTCTGAACAGTTTATCTATTGTTATGTATAATTTAAAACATAAACTTATTTTTGTTAAATGTTTTGCTTTTAAAAAAAGCTGTTATTTTGTTGTCTTTCAGATAAAATGGTACTTGGCTTAATATTTTGTTATCTAATGCAATGACATTCAGTATTTTTTTTAGTGGCTTAAATGTACTGTCTGGAGCCATTGCAAATACAGTACCAACAATATCATGCAGATCACACTTATAATGTGAAAATATACTTAAGGTATGTTCAGTAATCTAGTCATTGCTTGAAATTGTATTTCTTTTCACCCACAAGGGGAAACACATTTACTGTTGTCTAGACCTGTGGACAGAGGGGACATTTCTGATCAATAAATGAGAATCATTTGAAATCCCCCACAGCCAGAGGACATAGTACAGCAGAGACGCCACTGGAAATTAACATGCTGGCCAATGCATAGAGGTCAAGACAGAGCAAGACCTCGAACACAAGTGAGTGGATTTTTATTTACAAACTGAAATTTGGTCTGAGAGGTTTTGTTTTGTATTGTATTAGAAACCGTGCTCAGTTAATTTCTTGCTGGTGCAAAATCACTTTGAAGATTTTATTTGTATTTGCTGAAAATAATTTGTATTTATTTTTAATTTTTTATAATTATGTAAAATATTTTATGTGCATCACAACTAAATGAAACTAAACTGAAAGCCAATTTTTAATTGTAACAATTGTGTTTATATTTTTTAAAAAGCAGATATGCTATGTATAATTCATAAAGTTAGTTCTTCTTTGTTATTATTATTATTATAATTATTATTATTATTATTATTATTAAAAACATTTATTCTTTTTTTGTGCACAGAAAAATTTGCTGTTTACTCTGAACAGCACATAGACCATGTAGGCTAATCACAGCCATTTAAACCTTTAACATTGGAACTGCATATTGATGACTTTTCTGACTATCATACACATGGTATAGGCAGCTAAACATCATGCAGAGAGATGGTGCTTCCAGGCAGGCTCAAAAGCCTTGTAATTATAAACATTATGAAAGATCTGGTGAAGCACTGGGGATTCTACACTTGCCAAGATGTCCCTTGGGAACTGGCAACATCCGTTATCAAGGGAGCGGAATCATCATGCCAGAGTACTGGAGTAGACTAATGTAAATGGTAGTGAGTGCATCATGAGCAGACCTACTGACGTCTGTCGCATTGATCGCAGATCACTGGTGACAAAATAAAAGAACCCTTTGTGTGGGTGAGAGGGGTAAAAAGCAAATGAACTCCAATGCAATCACTTTTAGCTGCAGTCCATCTTTACTAGCATATTAACATAGAAAACAAATTAGAATCAATTGCATTTAAAATAATGAGACTGAACCCCTAAAAGGGCAGCATTTGCTTGTTGTATATATAATTAACGGAACAGTTCACCCCAAAATCCCCCTCAAAATCCCCCTTATGTATTTAAAACTCGTATAATGTTTTTTTTTTTTTTTCCAAGCAACAGAAAAGAGGAATTTAAAAAAAAAAAAGATTTAGACTGCTCTTTGCCTTAAAATGTCAAGTTGGCTGAAAGGCTTCAAAAAGAATGACATAGAAATACCATAAAAGTAGTCCATCCAGGGTCCACAACTTTGTGAAAAGGACTGGGGGTAAAAGCACACGTCTTCACCTCGGGGATCGGACAGGCACTATGCGCAAGCGGTACACCCGTCCAGCTGTCCCGGAACTTACCTGCTCATACATGAAAACTCACGGGACGAGACCGGCTCAACCCTGAGGTTGTAAAACCTTGCAAAACTGTTGGGTGTTGCCCAGCCCACTGCTCTGCAGATGTCTGCTAAAGAGGCGCCATTGGTCAGGGCCCAGGAGGCTGCCACACTCCTAGCTCGTAGCCCAAAGGGGGGCAGTGCGTCCATGGCATGATATGCCATATTAATGGCGTTAATTACTCAGGCCAACCTGGGAGATGGGGGTGTCAAGGAACCGTGTCTTGTCAGCCACCCTCATCTCGACCAAGTTGAGTTTAAGGTGGACATCGCCTGCCCGAGAGTCCATGCCATGACCTTTGTCTCACGGAGGGCATGATCAGTCGCCGAGCGCAGCTCCTGCATCGATCTCGGGTCAGAACTACCATTGTGCAGTTCTCTCAACACCTCAGCTTGGTGCACTTGGAGGAGAGCCATGGCGTGCAGGGTGGAGGTGGTCTGTCCAGTGGCACTGTAGGCCCTAGTCGCCAGTGACGACGTAAACCTTCAGGCCTTGGATGGTAGTCTCAGACAGCTCCACCAGATGGCGGTGCCTTGCGGGTACAAGTGCACCGCAACTCCCTTATCCACATGGAGAAACGCAGAGTACCCCCTGGCGGCCCCACCATCGAGGGTAGTGAGAGTGGAGGAGCTCAGAGACTGGGTAATCTCCTGCAATCCTGTTAAATAGAAAACTAATCTGCTTCGCGAGCCACAAATGAGATTGCAAACTCGCCATGGGACGAGCCAGCGGTCCCATCGCAGAACTCGCTGGGGCAAACGAGCATGCTGGAGAATGGATGGTCTGTGGGGGGGCTGCCCGTCAATGTGGCTCCCATTCAAATCCCAAAATCGCTCCCAGTGAAGGACCGTGGCGGGGAGCCACTGGGGTGGCTTTCACTCTGAGGAAAGCCACGACCGCAACGTTGCAATAATGATGCTCTCGCAGTGAGAACATGACCCGTCCACCCAAGCACGTGAGGCAGCGATTGTGGCCGTGGGAAGTGGAGAGGTAATGATCACAACTAGGAAATATAAACAAACGGAAAGTCACCATAAAAAGATGCTCTCCTTGAGTGCCACACTTTTAGAAGGGAAATATACTCTTTTAGTGGAAGAATATACTCTTTTAGGCTGCTGAAGTACCCAGGGGCATTCTTTGCTCTCAACTGGTTCAAGAGGGGGAGAAGCCGATGTAATGAGCTGTAAATCCAATAGCTTTTGTAGAGATGAATGAGGAATTCAGCTCACTAAAACACAAACGCTTTGCTCTGAATAAAAAATCTGAATGAGTGGTTGCAAGCCAGCATCTTTTATAAACGTATGTCCAGGGGAGTGGCATGCAAATTCCACTCGTCAATTCCCATTTTGGCCTTTTCTCAAAGATCAGAGGTGTTTGGCGCACCCAAGGGCGACCCCTAGTGTCACTACAGTACATCGACACAACATCGAGTGAGTGACAGATAGGGAACAGCCGAGCACCATGCAATGGTCAAAGATGTATGGAAAAACGTGTTAGGTGTGAATGGCCTAGTACTGTTTTATTCTGCTTTCAAAAGATGAAAAATTAATTAAATTGAATTGAAAACATTTCTTTTGATAAACTACCACCTTGTTAGTTTAGAAAGAGAGAACTCTCGAAAGGGAATCATAATATTTGGGAGTCCTTGTCATGAAAAAATTTGGAATCATGGACTACTTTTCAAGTCTTATAAAGAAATAATGATGCCCAGAAACATTTTAACCTTGTGCGACCCCGCGGACACATGCGTGAATGTAGTATTTTGGCTTCGCTATACGAAACGCATAATTTCATTTAATTTAAAGTTAATTTAAATCTTAGTTCAGGAGAATCGGTGCTGGCAGTAAAGGGTTAAACTTTCTACATAAAACATGAATACCCCTGGAAACATAAACAATTTTGATTAAAAAAAAAATACAAATTTATAGCTTAGTATTATTATTATTATTATAATGTACTATGTGGACATACATTTTTAGGAAATCAATTTGTTCTTAAAAAATATGCATGTTTTTTAGGTGCTACTAGTTGTAAATCAAAAGGGAAATGGAAAATGCACACATCAGTCCCGCTAGAGTCTCTGGAGTTTAAAGTAATAAGATAGAGAAAAATCTCTCTTGTCCACCTTGAAACAAGTCACGGAGGCTCACAACACAAAAGCACCATCCCGCTAGTTCTAATTGCAATCAATTAAAAAACTTTCGAAGCATGAAATACAAACCCTGACACAGGACGTTCTGAGGCAGGCTGAGGTGACGAGCCGAGGCGCTTTGATTAAAATCAATATCAAACTCCAGGAGGAGTTCGCTTGCAAACAGACCTGACCTTGCGCCTGTAATATTAACCGACAAAAGAATAAACACAGGATCGCTCAGGCTATCGGGGAGATAGATGGAAAAAGAAAGAAGGGGAGACAGAGCGGAAGGGAACGAGAATGACAAACCCTAACCAATACCCTGATAGATGCTTTATTATTTAAATTCTCTTCATGGTGATATTCATCTCTAGTTCTATATCTCAGGTCAACATCCTGTCAGCTCGGTAATCAGAGTTTAAAAAATTGTTACCATTTTCCTGACAATTCTCAATGTGACCGTGGCTGCCGTTTATACAGGTCACGGAATAATAAACAGCCTGTCAGCCCGAATAGACTGGCATGTCTGACTAGCATCTGCTTATTTAGTTTATCTACCATGAACTAGCTTTTCTAAAGGACAGAGGTGTTATCATTTATTTTGATAAATGATCAAAATGTGCTCACCTAACAAAGGTTATTCTGAAAAAAATCAACCATATGAGTGCACTGTATGAATGCTTTTCACCAGATTTAACCACTCTTATTAAAAATAGGTTAGTAGCACATGTCCCAGAGTAATACGAGATGATTCCAAATAGGCCTTCAAAGTGGTAATATGGTAAACAGGAAACTTGTACCTAAAATAGGTTCTGTTTTTGAAGATGCCACATTCACCAACTAGGAGGTCTGTTTAAATTTGATAATATGCATATATATGCATATTCAAAATTAGAATGTATAATAATGAATGCTTACAAGCTCTGTAAACCCTCTCCGACATCAGACTTTCAACGTGGCAAGCAAAATTAAAAAAGAAAAAGTGTTTGAAAACAAAATTGCCAATTTGCTGTATTTGATTAATACTATTGGTCTTATACAGGTCATCATTGCACTTTATTAATTGAAATAATTGAAATTAATCACATATATAAATGTTTGCTGAGAAAGCCCCTCAAACAACAATAATTCAGTAATTATTCAACAATTATACAGGGTTATATTTAAATAATTTATATAATTAATAAAACAATTATTCAGATAATTAAAATGCATTACATTACTGCGGCAGACGAGTAAAGAATTGATAAGACAATAAAAAATACTTATCTTTAGTATCCAATATTTTGTTTATTTCCATATTTTTGAACTTAAGCAGAGACTATTTTTGCAGAGACAGGCCACTTCTATTAAAATGAATAGGAGAAATTGGAACACCCAACGGTCAACGGATGTAGGAAGGAAGTCCCGCCTATGGGTGAAAGAGCCAATCAACTTAAGAAGGTGCATGCGCATTAGCTATACAAACCGAGTTTTTATTTTTTGTAATCTGAGGTAAAGAAGCACAATTTATGATTCCAGTGTTGCCAGATTTTACTATTGTTTTGATTCATAATCTTAACAAACCTTAAGCCAACCACTGGCCTACAGTTCACAGCGATCCATTTTGCAACCAAATTTCTTCAATCAGTCCAAGCTTGAATTGCTATATATAGGGATATATTGAAATATCCCTTTCCTATATAATTTATCGCACTGAATTAATGTGTTAAATCGACAGCGGGGGGGATTTCATAATCTCTTACCAAAATGTATTTATTTATTTATATATTACAGCTAAAAACCCTTTGGGCTAAACTCTAATATACACTTTCCCAATTAGTGACACATGTAAGTACTGCTTATCACAGAGGTTCTGATGTGGCATTAGCTATTCTTGCCACAGTGAAGAGCCCGAAAGCAGACTGTGTCCTAAAGATAAGTGACCACTTTAAAACATGATATCAATGACAATGCATTACTGTAGCAGGCGTGTCTACAACACCAGCCTTACAACTTTTAGCATACTGTAGAGCAGATGGTAGGAGAGACAACTCAAACGGTCAGCGCAGCATGACCACATAAGCATGATGATTGTGTTTGGATAAATCCAGCCATATTTGCATTATCTCCAGGAGGTATATTTAGCTCTTTATTTATATGTGATGGATGATTACGTAGACAGTTCTATCTTTGTAACATTGTAAATATTCACTTCTACATATGCTCATGCATTTTTAATGAACATTTCTAAACTAGATTCAGCTGACTGGAAATAAAGCAATAATCCACTTGTGGTTATGCATTACAATGACTTTACCATGTTAAAGGGAGTTACACACTGGACAAAGCTACCAAAGGACAACATTGTTCAATGAATAAATAAATGTACCTATGAATAATACTAATCACAAAACCCTTACCCTTTTTCCACCAGGTAATATAGCTCATTAGCCTAACTCTAGGCTGTTTAAATTAGCCTATCATTAGATAAAATCCAATCAGATTTTAGAGCTGGGAATTTTTTTAATGCAACTAATCCAATATATTATACCACATCCATGATATTTAATTTATTTATTTATTGAAATGTCCACATTGGCTTACCAAGGTCAATGTCTGGCTTTTCTTTACATTTTAGGGAAGTGGCATACTTATTGGTTATCGGAGGCATGGATCACACAAGGTACAGTCTAAGGGCTGAGGGGCGTATGTGACACGGTGCACCTCCTTGCAGCGCCACTCAGAGCAATTAGTTATGCCAGTGGGGAGAGTGCTTTAACTAAGTTTTGTTAAAGCCACAGAGAAAGGGGCAGGGTGATGGATTACACCATGTATCACTCCTCAGGACAGGGAGGCTATCTGGCCCGGGATGTTGTAGATTACATGCTAACACACCCTAAACCAAAAGAGCCAGATGCAGTTACAGAAATAGATCACGCAGACTAACATGGGAACAGTTTAAAAGTTCTGTCAGATTTTCTCAGCTAGCAACTCAACAAATGTTTTTGAATGCAAAATGTGAATATTTGAACACTATGTCACAATCATGATTTGTTGACGTAATCATTCTTAAACCAACCTAAGGTGGTGTGCTGGTTTCTTATAGTTAGCTCGTTAGCCAGCTGGACTTCCAGCCCGACCAGCTGACAGGAATTCTAAAAATGATTACCCATCTATTAGCTTAAAAACAAGCCCACAAACAACATAATTGGATGCATTTATAATTATATAATCCACATGAAGCACAATATGCACACAGCACATAATGTGCTATCTGGCTTAAAACACGTTAGCTTTCCTGTATCAGACTTCACTGGAAATGTTAGCTTTCCTGGATCAGACTTCATTGGAAATGCTGTTGTATGTTGTCCAGCATCATGGAATGCTAAACCAAAAGTATTAGGATTCAGATCGCTGCAACCAGAGGTGGAAGTCATCCAAATATGGGCAGAGAGGAATGTTCACTCTAATTTCACATGGCCACCTGGAGATGGCGCCAAGTACATGACACAGACTCAATGATGGCACAAATGACACAGAATGGAACTGAATGTGATCTTGTTACTCTGCTTGTATGCTTTGGAGAGAGAGCATACTTTTAGTCATTGTTGAATTTGTATGTGTAATTAGTTCTTATGTAAAATTATTTTGTTTTATTTGTTCAGAGAGGATATTGGATACTTGGAGACATTTTTGGACACTAGGGTAAATACATTTTGATTGCTTTGCCCTATCAAAACAAATTTTTACTCAGTTACAGCTGATTTGGTTGGGAAAAAAAGCAGGAGCCACCTCATTTACACCCCAGGTATACTATGTCGAACCAGAAAAATTAATAATGTGTGTGTGTGTGTGTGTGTGTCATTTTTATTAGTTTCTTAGGCTGAGAGTCTCAGAATCATAATCTATATCATTAAACATTTGAAAAGTTTTCAGCCTAAGGTGGTTTGTTGGTCTTAGCTCGTCACCCAGTCTAGTCAAGCTGGTGTTTAGCTGGTCAAAAAGCTGATCTTCCGGTGTTACCAACTGACAATTGCCCAAAACCCTTCTAAAACCATCAGAACAGACCAGACTAATCAGCTTGGCCGGGCTGCTCGATCAGCTAACCACATTAGGCTGATATAAGCAGTTTTTTTTTTTTAGCAGGCTAATCTGAAAATGCACGACTGTGAATCTAACACAATCAGCTTAAAATGTGTGCAAATAACACAGGCTTGCTCATCCCAGAAAAATACATTTTTAATGTCTGCAGTATGCGGCCTGCTCTGGTTACAAAGCAAGCACACAGAACGGCACTCGTAGCAGCCAGACGTCACCGTCATTTCTGCTCTCATTGCAGGAAATGCAATACTCTGTTTAAGTGCTTTCATCACTTGCCAAGGCAACAGACATAGCAACACAGCCAAACAAATGTGAACATGACATCATATGATGCTGGCTTGCAGATAACCATGTAACGGCAATCTTCCTCTCACCACCAGCTGCAAATATCAGCACTGTCCGGAGCGACTCTCGCACAGTTCGGTTTATGTTAATGGCATCATATTTTGAGAACATGTTTTGGAAATATGTTGGCATACTTACATTTCAGAAGACAAAACAAGCTCTGAGATTTTGTCCTACCTAGCAACTAGGGTGGGTGGTATGACCAAAGTCATATATAACGGTATGAGTCATTTTAAATTACTGTAATTATATATATATATATATATATATATATATATATATATATGAGGTGGGCTTGTTTATTAATGGACACAATCCAAAATATAAAATTATTCATATATAAAAAAAAAAAAAAAGAAAAGTCTAATGAGTGCAAATCAACAGAGCCAAAATAGACTCCAAACAGTTAAAATAACGAGAAAATGCAGAGTCCTGACTCAATCTGATTGGGTTTGTCACATTTGACATTGATTTAACGCATTAATCATTGTGATTAATTATATATAGATCATATGTTAAAACATCATTGCAGTTTATCATGCCCCTGTACCGTAATAAGGCATTTTCCTACCATCTGAGCAATTCAAGGGGCAGTTCACCCAAAAATGAAAATTCTCTTATCATTTACTCACCCTCATGCCATCCCAGATATGTATGACTTTATTTCTTCTACTGAACCCAAACACATATTTTTAGAAGAATATTTCAGCTCTGTAGGTCCATTAAATCCAAGTAAATTGTGAGCAGACCTTTTAAGTTCCAAAAATCACATAAAGGCAGCATAAAAGTTATCCATACGACTCCAGAGGTTTAGTCCATGTCTTCTGAAGACATGCAATCACTTTGGGTGAGAAACAGATCAATATTTTATTTGTTTATTTATTTATATATATATATATATATATATATATATATATATATATATATATATATATATATATATATATATATACACTTTCACTATCAGAAATCTGGTCACCATTCACTTGCATTGTATGGACCTTCAGAGCTGAAATATTCTTCTAAAAATCTTTATTTGTGTTCGGCAGAAGAAAGAAAGTCATACACACCTAAGATGGCATGAGGGTGTGTAAATGATGATAACATCTTTACTTTTGGGTGAACTGTCACTTTACAGTACAACATTTGGGTTAGGGTTTTTTCAAGTCTCAGTCAGAAGGGGGCATAAAGCGCAACTCCTGCTGGACAGGCAATGCAAAGCTGAACAGGCAACAAATCACAAACCGACAGCTCAAGATATGGATGCGTTCCAGCATTCAAACAAGGTTGGATGGATCACAGCTATGAATACAGTGGTCTCGGCACATGTCTTTCTAACTTTTAAACTATGTTTAACTTGACACACATCCTAAAAACGCTGTTTATGATGCGACAGACTCAAAATGAGACACTCCAAAAGTGTCTAAGATCTCGCGCATATGTACAAATACTTGTCCTTGAAAAGCCATTATAATAAGTCTACTTTAGACAGATTTATGAATTCAATTGCAAAATGGCTTGCGGTGGGCTGTAGGCCAATACATAGGCTTATGCTCAATAGCATGGAACTAAACAATATATTTCGACCTCACTTTATATAAGGTGTCTTTAACTAGTATGTATTTGATACAAGGTACTTATTATGTGCATACGTGTTGTTGCATTGTACTTACGTTTAAAATTACTGCATTTATTTACATTTGTATTTACTTTACACTGTTAACCTTACCTCTAACCATAAGCCTAAACCTAACCCAACCCTTACCCTCAAATCTGACTCTAAACCATAACCTCAACTGTACTCCTAAACAGAGCCCCCTACTGAACTTTGAGTCAGTCTGGGATTACATAAATAGACAGAAGCAAGTTTAAATAAATGGAAGATCTGTGGCAATTTTAGACCTTAATTGCAAATTCTTCCTCATCTTGTTGTTTTGGACACATCCCACTATTTCTGCATTACTCCGTGCTCCTTTGTCGCGCACATGTACGTATCGAAAAGAAGCCTTCATATGGTATATGCCCCAGTCTGTTAACGAGCTGCCCTAGTAGTGCATAATATGCTAATTAAGTGTGATTATTAAAAATGTAATATTCTTAATTGATGTGCCAGGTTGCTTACAATTAAGATGATTACTTATGAAGACATAACTGATTATTTCAATTATTATTAACATAAAATTCAACAGTTAGTGAACATTGGTATATTTATAATTTTGTTGTTGCCACTTCATGTTGTGCCTAAGAGCACCCCTTCCTTGTATTAGAATCACTAGAGCACACTAAATGATTACCATCACCACCATCAAAAAATCTGAAGGGATTTCCGTTGAAATTATTTGTACTATTTGGCTATGTTCGTGTATCTTGTATGTGTATATATGTTGAAAATTTGGTACAAAGATAATCTAGATGTTTCATAGAGCTCACTTATTTATTTATTTCATCAGCTGCAGTCATTCAGTATGCGCTGAGCATCGGGCAGGAAATGCATTTGTCCCTGCTCGTGTTTGGAAAGCGAGAGGGACAGACACAGCTCAGAGTGCATTTCTCCCCGGGGATATTATATTTTTTGTTTGACATTGAAGCAAACACATTATAATGGATGTTTGGCCGCACATATCCCTATGTGGCTGATGGAACTGTAACGCAGGTGAAAGTGCTTTGTGCAGAAAGACCGACGGAGAAGCGCTGATACGCACGGCTTTCTGGAATACTCAGCTCTGCAGAGATGTGACCAGACACTCACCTTGCTAGCATCACCAGCTGCAATTTTCCGCTCGAACACTTCTTCAAACATTTCAAAATTAATTTTCTTTTTTTGTGTGTCTTTTTGGATAAAGATGCCAATGCACAAACAAAAAAAAAAATTCAAATACAGAAAAGGAAGAGCTCACACCTGAAGCAGACAGATGGAGAGTCTGGAAAACACTTATGCTGCCTTTTGACAGCTCAGTGACTGTGACTGGCGTTCTTTTGTAATAAATGCCAAATTGGTGAAGGTAGACTCTTACTGTTTCCTTGACATTTACAGGATATAAACTGTGTGTAAAAGCAGAAAGCAATCTACTGAACCAATAAATAAATAAATGTAACCAGTCCAAATTTCCCACCAGATTTCAATTTTCACTTCCAAACATAAATAGATTTTTACATTTCCTGGGAGATAACTTACTAGTCAAAAGAGCCCAAGTCGTGGTCTCAACCTATGCCATGTTTCACAAAACAAAGCTGAACAATGTCTTGATTCCAGGATTGGTTTTAGTTTGCCAAATCTCACCAAATCCAATCAGGCTTCATTAGGGTTAATTGGAATCAAGACGCTTTTTACCATCTCTATCAATTCAGAGTTTGATCCTGAGGTTATGATTATTTCACATGTGTGTTCACGTGAATGAAGCAAACAGCCAATCACATGCGAGACAGCGTGAGTCACATCTCGTGAGAGAGTCAGCGAGATTTACTTCTCCGCTGAAGATGTTTAAGAAAATTATGATAAATTATACAAATATAAACACAGTTATAACACAGCACAAGAGGATGTTAAAAAAATATGATCAATCAAAACACATTTACACAACACGAATAATCACTATGAAATCATGAATAATTATTATATATTCACACAGCACAAAGGATCACTGGTAAATGATAAAGAATTTAAAGGCATTTACAAAGCAATAATAAACTGCTGCTGCTGCTAGATCACCAAACAAATCTATGAAAATTAAAGGTGATGAAAATATTAAAATAGATAATATATCGATGTGTAAGTAACTTTTTATATAGGTCCACAACATTCAGGCTTGTCATTTTAAAAGTTGAATATCTTGATTTGAAATGTAAAAATTAAATTAAAATCTTTAGTAGTCACATATGTTTTATGGCCAGTGAGGGAAAATGAGGAAAAATTATTTTAATGTCTTTAAACTAATGTAAGACTGCCAAAAATGTATTTCTTACAATAAATAATGATCATAAATAGATTTTGTAAATTAACTAAAACATTTTCTTTGATGTGCACTTTAAATTGGAGTGAGAGATTCTGGGGAGAGTGACTGTCACTTTGCTCACCACTGATTGGTCCAGAATCTGGATGAGATCTCTGATTGGGAACATAACCTGCCCTGGAGCAGCTTCGCCAAATAGCGTATGTTACTATGGCGAGGAACCTGATGAAAGCCTATCCTCTTTACTGGTATCACAAATTCATAGTTCACATAAACTAAGTTTAAACTTTTGTAGCTAGCCGCTTAATCTTGCTTTGTGACATAGGCCACTGGTCTCATAGAATCTGCATATCTTTGCAATGTGATTTTGATATAACTTGCTTTATTTATTGCAGCACTTTCTGGTAAAATGAATACTAGAGTCGCTGCAACAAGTCGCTCCCCCCTTCATTCAAATCACAAGTAAAACTGCAGATTAACAGTTCATAAACCCTTACTTTCAGTCTGTTTCACACTAAATGCTATCAAATGATATCTAAACACTTATACTATAGTGTATGACTTTTGCGGTTATACATTTCAATGTTTGCATTACATAACTAATTACATTTACAAGCTTGCTTGATCACAAACAACATGCGGTCCCTTGGCTCTTGCGATGCAAATGACCACAGTACGAGTCATGTAGAGCACGCAAGTGAACAGGAGTGTCTAAAGTGCAATAGAAGCACTACAAATTGTCTCTGAGCAATGCTCTGGTGTTTTTAAAGATTTTCTGTTTCAGTAGCATGCCCAAGTTACATGCCCTAAAGGCTTATAACTCAAAAAACAAAAACAAAAGGAGGGTCAATTGTTTGGCATTATTTGAAAGAAGAAATTCATTTAAAAAACAAAACAATATATATATATATATATATATATATATGATAAATTATGAAAATCTCAGCCTAAGAAACTGATGAAACAGTTCACAAAAACATGAGCCAAACTTGTTTTTCTGATTTTACATTATATATCTATGGGTGCAAATAAAAGTGGCTCTGATAACCTGCTTTTATTTTGTTCCCAATCATGTCAGCAGTAACTACGTCAAATTTTCTGCTGATATGACAAAGCAATCAAAATGTATAGCATTACAATTTCTTTTTGTCCTGGTGTCAAAAAAACATCTCCAAGTGTCCAAAAGACTCTACAAACAAATAAACACAATAATTGTACATAAGAACTCATTATACATTATACAACAATGTCTAAAGGTATGCTCTCCCTACAAAGCATGCAGGCACGAGCAACGAGAACACAGTTCCATTCTGTGTCATTTGAGTCATCATTGAGTCTGTGTCATGCATTTGGCACCATACCCTAGTGGCCATATGAAATTAGAATGAACATTCCTCTCTGACCATATTTGGATGACTTCTTCCTCTGGTTTCAGCAATCTGAATCCTTATACGTTTGGTTTAGCATTCGATGACTCTGGACAATGTACAACATAATTTCCAATGAAGTAATCTGATCCAGGAAAGCTAACGTGTTTTTAGCCAGATAGCACATTATGTGTTGTGTACACATTGTGCTTTGTGTGGATTATCTATTGATTAATGCATACAATTACATTATGTGTGTGCTCCATTTAACGGGAATCCCGTCCTTTAAGAAATGGTATGTGATATTTTGTGTTCTGTTTATTTTCTGGAAGTTATACCTGAAAACAAAGCTAATAAGCAACACCTGTTTAAATGTAAAATGGATGTCTAAGACATGTGCTTAAGACATTTTTTATTTTTGCTCTTTGAGAGCATTCCAACGACATATGACAAATGGATATTTGACGAATTTGATGTTTTTACAGATTACAATAATATGTACAAAATAATATAAATAAATAATACACTGTACAAAAAGAACACTCTTATACAGACACTTGTAAGTGACTGTCTGGATAGCAGTCGCCCTGCCGTGAGGCCACAGAAGGTCATCTGGAGAGAAAACAAGCCGACCAGCCTCCCTCAAGCCATCCCTGCTCGGAAAGTTTAAAAGTTCCCTGATTTAATAGGACCATTTACAGGGCAATGCAATGTCAGTTAGGTCACGCCGGTAGAGGCGAACCAGTGGGAATCAATTAATGAATGTACTGGTAGATGCCAAGTCTATGATCAGCAGAGATTAATCAGCAGCAGAGAGTAAAAATTGCTGTCGCGCTAAACATCTGCGAACTGAGAAATGCTGACAGGGTTTCGACCTTTTCTGAGCTATCTGCTATTTCATTAAGTTTTTGACTCAATTTAAAGTTTTAAGATCTTTCAACAAACTACCATATTGTGCTTCGTTTGATCCTTAGTCTGGTTTTGATGGTACGTGCAATACTGTATTATTTTGTGATATGTCTCACAGCTGACTGCCATCTCATGTTTGATAATAGTTGCTTGGATGATTCATCTCTGATATTTTGACAGGTGTTTCAAATTACAATACAAAAGTTGCAAAGTTTTCATGTGCCATGTACAGTTGGTCAAGTCACATTTGATTTGGAACGTGTCTATTTAAAGTGCATTGTGCAGTAAAAGGAATAGTTCACACCTACCTGAATATAAAAAATTCAGTTATCTTTTAATCTCCTTTGCCATTTTCTTTTAAACTTAGGAGACATGGTCTCAATGAGCTGTCATTGTATTGAAACAGTTTCATAAATATATAAAAAAAAAACATGGGTTTGGAGTTTGGAATTTTCATTTTTTTTTTTGTGGTGAACAATTCCTTTTATAGTGGTTTGAACTCATTTTCCTGATATTTGGCAACATATTTTCCTGTTCTTTGTTGGAATGGGAATGTAATGGGCTTGTTTGCTGATATTTACTGACACCTTTTCAGACCAAACTATTTAGCCACTCAACTCCGTTGTATTTAATCTCTTCTTCATTAACTTCCCTGTCGTTCTTTATGGAAGCTAAATAAGCTCTGTTCTCTTTTTCTCATTCTTCTGCAAAGCTTCATCTCAACATTTAATTGCTCTCTGTGAAATAGAGGTGAAAAGTGAGAGTCAAAGAACTAATTGCATGGAGAAAAATGCCCAAATCAGCCCCAAATTTGCACTGGTAGCCACATTATTTTGCCAATGTAACTAATTTCAGTCTTATTTAAAAATGGTAATGAGACAGCTAAAACTGATCTTCATTTACGACTCCATCAAGGTGCTGGCACATTAATTACGTTGGCGGTGTGACAGAGCTTCTGATTGGTTCTATTTTAAAATGGCTATTTGGACTCAATGCCATTAGAGACTTATGAGAAATATGTGCATTGTCATTATATACCACCACAAATGGTACTTTTGGTCATTTTCTTTACACTGCAAAAAATGATTTTCAAGACAAGAATTTTTCACTTAAGTTCACTTAATTTAATTACATTTCTCTCAAAACAAGACTTAAAATCTTATGCCAGTTTGCTTGTCAAGTAAATAAATCACATTTTAAGAATGTTTAGATATTTTTACTGGAAAACAAGACAAAAATTCTTGTCTTGAAAATCATTTTTTGCAGTGTAGTTGCTGCACCAGTTTGATAAAGGTGTTACGCTCTATTGTTTTTGGATTGGTCAGTGTTTACAAGGACAGCAAAATATGAGGCTGTCAGCAATGTCCTTCATCCAGATAAAGTGTTCCCCACCAACTACAGTATACAGGCAGCACACAAAATGAAGACACACACAGCGTAGTACCTGCCCGGTAAGGGGATTTTAAGGGCATTGGAGAGGTAGGCACAGGAGGTGCCCATATAAGATCATTACAAAGTGCATTAAAATGCTATTTAATCAGCTTACCCTGCATTCTCTAAAATGGTGTTCATCGTTCAAGTCCAAATCCAAATCTACAGTTACACCTCATGGACTGACTTCAGAGTCTGGAAGTCAGTGCAAAAAAAAAGGAGACAATACAATTCAAAATAAAGCAATACAACATTGACTTTATGATGGGAATATATAAAAAAGTGTGGAACTTTTCTTCATTAAGAATATTTGGGATTCCACAATACAGGTGTCATTTGTGTCTTATGTCCGATGTCCGTATCACCACTTTTGGCAATTTTTACTTTTTACCATAGACGCAATGTGCCAAATGACCTCTTCCTACTGTCTGTGCATCGTGCATCGAAATCTGTTTAACAAGTATCCCCATTGTTCTTGAGAAGTGTCCATCCAAACTGCATATGTCCTGCCTTATGTTTTGGAGAGTGTCAACTATAGCATCTGCTCATCTATAACATCACCACCAAGGTAATGTATATTTTGAATTAACATTTGTACATCTATGAAAGGAGTCCAAAAGCATAGACTTGTGTAAACAATTCTTTTTTTTAGCTTGAAGCGTAATGAAGAGACTGCCTACATTGCGCTGACTCTGTGATTTCCCTGACAACCAAAGCCATTCGTGCACTGATCATCCATTCATTCATGTCAGGTGGATTTAAAAAGTAGACTATACCAGCCACATATCACCGAACTATAACACATAAAATCGAACTGTCCACTCAACAACCAGACTAGAAACCCTAGTCATAAAACTGATTTCGATCTAAAATATTAAGTGAAAGCTCTAATTATATCCTAAAATACATCCTCTAGCAATCGATAATCTACCAACTGAGTTCTGGGAACACAAACAGTTAGACTGTAACTGAACATGCTTAATTGGAACCCATGATAAGAAAACCATGTACAGATGTGTAATTATAGAATTCTATTTATGGTGCTGAAGGTGACTAATTATGTTATTTATTTATTCATTTATTAAGATAAATGAAGATTAAAAAGACTTGAAGCTGCACCCAAGTTATATGTCAACCCTGTATTCATCATGTTTCCCATTTTAAGTAAAGAGTTATTCAATAAATAAATACAAATGTGTTGTAATGAATAAAACATTATTTGACGAGGTGACCATTTCAAACACAAGATAAAGATACTGATCTCACAGTGAAATCTGAAACAGTAGGTTGACTTTTCTTTAGCCTAAATCGGTATGTGCTTACCGAAATTGGAAACACTGCCCCCAGTGGTCAAATCAGTAAGTATTGTTGGACGTATGGACATGTGTGAACTCCATTTTCCAGGTTTATTGTCCATGGAGGTGCTCCAAAAGCGAGTTGTGATTTGAGTTATTTTCTGCTGAACAGGCTGTAATACAGTGAGGAGGAATACATATTTTATAAACTGTATCCCCCAACCAAAAACCTCAAACCTAAACCTAACCATCAGTGGAGTAAATATATAGTGGGGGGATGCACCCTCTGAACAAATTCCTGGTTTCAACACAGGATCTAAAAAATAATCTAGGTCTTTCGGTCATGCAATAAGGGAGGGTTAAAATGCTGGAGCCGATGCAAAAATGTCTTTTAGTAGATGCCGACGGTCAGTGAGTTGGCATAATATTGCCGATCCCAGGGTACTGGAACTCTTGGAAACAACATAATGACTTCATGTGTGATCAAGTTGCAAAGTCTCCTCTTCTTTTTAAATTCTTTTATCTTACATTTTCTTATGATTTTCAGTAGGGGATGATGTTAAACACCAACCCTGTTTCCGTGATTTTAAAAGTAAATAAATTATAATTTGTTAAATTATAATTACGATAAAGTACCTAGAAAACAAAAAAATATTTTCCTAAAAAAAAACACCTTGTAATATTGCACAAGGCTTGTATTGTCAAGTTAAACTGTAAAACATTCAATCCTGTTATCATCAACCCTTTTAACTTTCTAAATGTGACGTCTAAATGTATTGATTTAGCTTAAGATGGTGAAATTACATTTATTAACACATATTATTTATCCCACAGATAAAGTTCAAAATCTTACATAAAATAAGTATACAAAAAACCCTTATAAAACTATAAAAATCACCTGTTTGATAGGATGACTAATTTGCTGTAAAATCTGATAGAGAAGAGCTAGCAAGACAAGCATCACTTGATCCCACATCAAGTGGGCTATATCTTGCATTTTCCAAATTATGGTGTGATGATCTTCCTGCATGTCCTCGTTTGACATCCTCTTATCAATGTACTCTGAGCAGCATATCTCCATGGCTTCCTTCTCATTAACACACATCTCCCCTCTAACCATTATCCTCAGCCACCATAAAATGTCAGTAAACAGCTAATTTATCATAGTTTGTCAGAGCACTGCCTACTGCTCTGCAGAGAACTTCTAACCCTGCTTCGAGAGTTCACATGTGATGTGGAAAATGATAAACAGGTTTAGCTTGCTGTCGGTGAAAGAAGGTTTGTGCATTAGGTGCGAGTGAAGTTCAAAGTTTCCCCCTTGAACTTAGCTGTAAAGAGAAAAGAGGGAGCGGGGGTTTGAAGAAGAATTGCCGGATGCTTGATGGATTGTCAAGGTGAGTTAAAATAAGCAGCACTTTATATAAGCTTAACATTGTTGGGCCTACGGTAATAGTATTCATGCAATTCAATGTTTCATTTTAAAGATATTTTGGTTAATTTTGTAAATTTTGGTTTATTTGACACTTGATTTCCAATGTAAAATCTGTGTACTGAAGCAAAACAACTTGAGAACTACTGCATTACACCGTGTACCACCTGCAATGTACTGATCATACCAGAATTGGCTATCAAACAAATGTCAGAGGGCTGTCAAAGGCTGACAAAATCCCTCAATCCCATGTTCAAAACCTTATTGATGTCTCGCCAGGTTCCCTAAGGTGAAGCACTATTGCGTAAGTGCTCAGTATACTGTTTCCACCTCCTCTAACTCCCTCATTCTCCATGCTGAGCACCCTGTTGTGTCATAGTTTGCTGAATTAGTGTTAACTGGGGGGGGGGGGGGGATTGTAGGTTGTGAAGCTTTGATACTTTAAAGTAATGCATCTGACAGCCATGTTGCTTGTTCATGGCAGAAATCTGTGACAAAGTGTCAAAAGTGAGCATTAACATACAGCAGCTTAGCTCCGTTTCAGAACATTGTAAGCTGCTTTGCTGTCTACATAAGTGCAACCTCAAAGTAACTATGATTTGGTAACACAATACATAGATAGCAACTCTTTGTGTCAAATAATTAGCTATTGCAAAGCACACATGACACTCAACTAACAACTGATTTCAGTATGATGTTAGCATGTTGCTAAGCTAATGCCATGATGCTCTACAAAGCCAAAACTCACACTGTAAACAAAAATATTGAGTAAAATATATAATACAATTTCTAGCTATGCTTTTTGGCATTAAATTAATTATATTTATAAGTGATATTTATCTTGCCATCTTGAATGCATTTTTTTTTATTTAAAAAGAAATTGCAAGGTTATCTTCACCCTGAAGTATACATGCGATGATTCCCCTGATAGCATACGTTCATCACCCAGACGTCTGTTTTGATGTCTATTTGATGAGTGTGTTTACATCAGGCAGACTTATTATTTACGTTTGTGGCACGGTGGCATTAGGCTAATCAAGCCACCGAGGGGGATAAAGGCCGATCGCAGACGCCGGTGCGAGAGAGAGAAATCCTTACGGACATGTCCGTCGTCTTATGTGTTTGTCTTTTGAGTCTGACATTAAACCTTTATTTGTATGTCAAGCCGGTTTCTCGCCTCTTCCTTGCCCGTGAGGGCGAACTTCTTTACAACGTTGTTTGCTCATCTGCAATGCATCTATAAGTTGTATGTCAATAAGTATGTTCCGAATGTCAATAGGACATTCATCAGATGACTTTGAGACATTTATGATTTAGAATGTTTGTCAGTCTGATCTAAGATGTTTAGCAGATGTTCATTTGTTTGTAATGCTTTTCCAGGTGAAAAGATCTAAAACAGACATCTCAGACATGTGCGTGTGCTATCTGGGGCCACAGAATTTGTCCAAAAGTATGTATCTTATGGCCGAAATAGACACTTCTACCTATGAGAGCTTGATTTCATGCAAAGCTGCTTTCCAGAAATTGTCAGACTGCAATTCATAACATAATGCAAGTATGCGTTGGATTCTCAACGTCGCCACAAGGGCCGCTATAGCGAACATAGGCGTGCACTGTCTGTATCTACAGTGAGTTATTTCTTTCAAATCAACAACTGTCATGGTAGTTGATTTGTTAAAAAAGTTAAAAGAGAATATTGCTGTGCAAGTAAGTTAAAGTCAATGTATTTATAGCAACTTACCTGAATAATAACACATCCAGTTTAATGTCAAACACTTTTGAATGTAACTCTTTTGCCCCCTTGAGAATGGAGGTCTGTTACTGCCACAGTAATGCAAGAATGCATGTTATATATGTTCAAACAGACTGTGCAATGACAATGCGTTGGCCAAGCGCTCGCATCTGCGTAGGCAGCTCACTAGGTATTTAAACCAACAAATCCCTTCACAAATTTGCGACCATTAGAATCAGCTCAGGGACTGAAAGAAGATAAAACAGTTGTTAGTCTTAATTAGTCTAATCAGTTTTTCAATCATAACTTGCATGTGTTGAATATGTGCTTGATTACCTGAGAGCGCAAGTCATTGAGTGGAAATCAAGCTTGTGCCAATTAAGTTGCCAAAGATTTTTGAAATATGGCTTACTTCTCTCTTAACATCAGTTTGAAGGCTTGTTTATATATCTATATCGATGTGCCAATTGCCTGGCTAGGTTCATTGTGTGCAAGCTTTAGAGTTCTGTTCACTTGGTATCGTCAAGTCATGTCAGAATGTCAGTATTTATGTGATTAGCGCGCAAGAACAGTACAAAATTGTTCTAATAATAGAAGTCAATCATTTTGATGACAGACATTTGACATTTCAGAATAACTAGAGCAACATTTGAGATCCTACTGACATTGATGATGATTTTGAAGATATTCTCTGAGTGAATTATGAATTCACATGGCTTACTGAAGCAAAGTCACATGGCTTTTTTTGATGCTAATCTACACTCACTGACCACTTTATTAGGTACACCTGTACACCAACTTATTAATTTGCTTATCTAATTAGCCAATCATGTGGCAGCAGTGCAACAAATTAAGTCATGCAGATTCGGGTCAAGAGCATCATTTAATGTTCTTATTAACCATCAGAATGGGGAAAACATTTAATATCAGTGATTTCAAGCATGGCATTATTTTTGGATGTAGATGGGCTGGTTTGAGTATTTCTGTAACTGCTGAACAGTCTCTAGAGTGTGCTCAAAATGGCCCAAAACAAAAAACATCCAGTGAGCGACAGTTCTGTGGACAGAAACGCATTGTTGATGATAGAGGTCAACGGAGAATGGCCAGACTGGTTCGAGCTGACAGAAAGTTTACAGTAACTCAGATAACCCCTCTGTACAATTGTAGTGAGCAGAACACGTGGAACACGTGGAAACTTGAGGCGGATTGGCTACAACAGCAGAAGACCACAAGGTTCCACTTCTGTCAGCCAAGAACAGAAAGCTGAGGCTGCAGTGGGCACAGGCTCACCAAACTGGACAGTTAAAGACTGGAAAAACTTAGTCTGGTCAGATGAATCTCGATTTCTGCAGAGGCACAATGTTGATAGGCTCACTGCAGCCTCAGCTTTCTGTTCTTGGCTGACAGAAGTGGAACCTGATTTGGTCTTCTGCCTCTGTAGCTTATTTTCCTCAAGGTTTGACGTGTTGTGCATGCTGAGAAGCTATTCTGCTCACTAATATAGTACAGAGTGGTTATCTGAGTTACTGTAGCCTTCCGGAGAGCTTGAACCAGTCTGGAAAATTCTTCATCAGGCACCAACAATCATGCCAAGGTCGAAATCACTGAAATCAAATGATTTTATGCATTGCACTGATGCCCAATGATTGGCTGATAAGACAGGTCGTGATTGTATATTCAAATATAAATTCTATAAGTATAAATGTGTTTCCATCATAGTTATACATACGTGTCATTCTGAATAAAGCTAATTTCCACCTCAAGCGAGAGTACAAGTTTATGCGTATTTTGGAAAACAATTTGCACCTTGGTGTTTCCATTCAGCATTCAGCATTATGCGATATCCCAAAATTCAGATGAAAATGCATGGAAGGATTTCCAGCTACTTGCACACCTAAACAGCATCATTTGGTCTTCTTTTTGTTGCATAAGCTCTAAAAAGCTTCCTGTGTTTGTCAGTAATTAAGTACATTTTAGTCTGACTTAAATCACTTGAACGTCAGATCATGATTGCAACTTTTGAACTTGCAATAGTTTCCCAGGGGGACTTGAAGGCATCAACTGTCATGCTTGCATTTTTTATCTGATGACAAAGACTAATGCATTTTGTTAAAATCTACTTCTGACTGTTTACTTAAGTTTTACGTCTTGAATGCACGCTTTTATCCTCTGCCAGGTCAATTATACAGCGCTATATTTTCCAGAACATTACACCTAAGCTGTCAAAGCTCACATGCAATTACATGCAGTTTATTGCAGTCTGGTTTTATTTGCAGTGACCATTAGCACATTTGTTTCCCACTTTCTTTTCCTATGCGCTATATTGCCAGTTAATCAGAATGTCTCGTTACATAAAAAAGACCAAGTGCAAATTTTTGCAGGATATTAATATATTTGCCCCAGATTCTGTCCGCCACCTGTGTTGAACATTTGTCAAAATCTGCTCATTTTACAAATGTGTAATCATCATGAATACAAAGGGAAACTATTTACGAGATAAGCGCTACTGTTTGTGTCAAATTAGTAAAAGTCTAAGGAAAACAGTCTAGCTATGGATTGAGTGAGTATTAATTATGAGTGTAGAGACAGAGGTAAAGAGGAGGCCATTCTCTAAGCAGATTAACTACTTCCAATCATCTGCCCTTCTTCATTATTGTAAAGAGTAAATAATCATTTGTTTTGTTCCGTGCAATGTTCAAAGGGGCCACTTAAAATCACTAATACAGTGATTCATACAATAACTATTTTATAAGCTGATGGTAGACAAAAGTCAACTATGCACTCAAAACACTGCCAGACAAAATGAGAGCACAATAATGTTTGGTTTGTCTAACTCAAACACCTGTTCTGAGATGAGTCATAGAGTTATTCAAACAAACTGTCATTTATTCGGCACCTTCTGTTATTTACTTAATTTGGCATTTCATTTTTCTACATCAGATATTCAGAACGCATCCGGAGCACATTGGATCAAAGACTTGAATCCATTTTCAGGATATTTCATATTTAATCTAAGAGTCTAAAATGTGTCTTTCTGCTTTTCATTTTAACTGATGATTGGTATGAGCTCTGCTCTGTGAGAGACACTATAAAGGTGGATTTTTGTATTAAAATCCACTTTTAGCGTTCTATTCTATAATGAATAGTGTTGTAAAGTAGTTAACGAATAATAACAATGTTACTAATTTAATTAACTTCAATTGTTCAGTTGTGTGACAGGAGCTCAACTATAAAAGTGTAGCTTTTTAGAGCTTCATTTTAATAGAATAGAAAGCTTTATATTGGTCACACATTATGCATACATTTTTGCATATATAGAGTGAAATTTATTTGATTTCCCATATCATGTGGTCAGAGTGCAGGGTCAGCCATGATACGGCACCCCTGGTGCAGATAGGGTCAAGGGCCCAATAGTGGCATCTTGGCGGTGAAGGAGCTTAAACCTCCAACCTTCTGGACAGTAACCCAGAGCCTTAACTGCTGAGGAACCAACCCGGTATCACGCCGAGGCGTGAAATAGACACGCCGGTCCACTCGCGGATGCGTGTCGGTGTCACGCTTTGCCTCCTCCAGGCGTGTACATGACACGCGCGCGTCTACGTAGAATACCGGCAGGGGGCGATCGTTTCCTCAACGCCAACAACTCTCCGCGCACCAAAGAGGAAGCGATACCGTTGTCGTCGCGTTGCACGTTCGTGCGGGCGGGATGCCGGCCAATTTCGCCGGTTACTTTCACTTGTGACCATATGTGACAAATAAAGGTTCATTATAGTGCTGCTTTCATGAAGAAATCCTAACGTTGCTGTAGCCTAACGTTGTTATATGTGTGTGTGTGTGTGTGTGTGTGTGTGTGTGGGCTGTCGAGTATCTTGTGCTGATGTAAATAAATAAATAAATAAATATATATATATATATATATTTATTTAAAAAGTGTATTTATATACAAAAATATATATCCTGCTAACCGGAACTGGAGAACGCGATATATCGCTTCCTCTTTGGTGCGCGGACAGTTGTTGGCGTCGAGGAAACGATCGCCCCCTGCCGGTATTCTACGTAGACGCGCGCGTGTCATGTACACGCCTGGAGGAGGCAAAGCGTGAAATAGACACGCATCCGCGAGTGGACCGGCGTGTCTATTTCACGCCTCGGCGTGATATCGGGTTGGAGGAACGGAACCGCCATGAAAATGAATGAGATTAAGTCTCTTACATGACGTGCAATAGATTAAAATGATTGATATTATTGAGAATTGATATTATTATTAAGAATTGTTTGATAGTGTACAATGTACTGTATAGTGTAATAACATACATGTATTGATTGATTTGTTCAACTGTTGATCACATAATTTCTCAAATAAATCTGTGCATTTGGAATGGTGAGATTTCAAGTAATTTCTGTGGACAAAATGCATTTTCTGTTGAAACCTCTCTTTTGAAGTGAAGCCACCAGTCAGTTAAGACCCCTAATGAGTAATCAGCGGGGGTCCTTATTCTGAAAGTATCGTCGGGCTGATGATGTCAGCATGCTCAGCATGACATTTCATTGTCATAGCAGTCCAATTATTTCTAAAAGCTGCAAAGACAGATTCAAACAAATTAGTTTTCCTTTAAATTTTGCCATTTGTTGATGAGATGCTCATTTGGTGCAAGTGGGCAGTTAGGCCACCTAGACACCCAGCTCACTAACAGGCATCCTTATGTGACATACAAATAACCAGAGGCATATAGCATCCAAATGTTTTGCTTGTGATTGCACTGATTTTACTTTGAAAAGTAAAATACACATTTTTCATAGCAATTTGAATAGATTTGCAGTCGAGTCCAATATAGTTGTGCTTCCCCGTCCTTCAATAAAAGCCTCTTTGCAAAGCCTTCATTACACTGAGGCACACCAATCTTTGCTGAAATGTGCTGCTCAGACTGTTAATATGAAATTGAAATGATCAGGGACCTTGAAAAATATAAACTTCAGCTGCTGGTTTCTTACATTGCGCTCCTTCAGAAGGACATGTGGTGCGGTAGGTGCTACATACAGCTACAGCTACATAAAAAAATTAAAACATAAAAATCTGAATTTCTTTTTAGATGTCACATAATGACATCACTACATCCCTCTGTTGTGTATACACATTCAGTCACATTAAGGCCTCTGTTTTCATGAGTGCTCAAAGCATAGCGCTATGCTACGACTATGCGCGACATCCATTTTTGTGAGAGCGCTAATTCTAAGCGCAATATTCGTGGCAGGGCAAAGAGCATGTGAGCATGGGTGGGAGTGTTTGCACTATCTGTGGGTTTGTTGTATGCAAATGAAGTGGTGAAAAGGGCAATTTGCTATTTTCCTGAGAAATAGGTACTTGCGCTAAGACATTTCAAAGGGACGTCTGTTATCAGTGCAAACCCTAAACTCAGTTCCTGCATTTAAGGTTTGGATATTCCACCAGCAAGTGGTACTAAAGTACATGTCCAAACTCTGAAAATAAAGAACATTACATTATGTCCATGACGATCACTGTTGTAGCCGTTTTATGAAACAAATATTTATGAGATTTGTGTTTAACTATCTATAGATCAAGGTTTATTTTTAATATTTTTACAATGATTATTATTATTATTTTAAGGTCTTTATTCACAATTGTATTTATGATCTAATTTATTTTGGTGATATAAGTGATTTTTTAAGTCTGTGGAAGAAGTTGGAGTGTAAAATATTTGGATTTAGAATTTTTTATATTATTTTTTAACACTTATTTTGATTATATTTTCGCCTCGTTTGACGTTTAATTTGAATTTAGAAATATTTTTGGTATCAATTTTTTCGTGTTTAAAGAAATCGACCGCAAGAAGTGAAGTTCGTTCCGGTACAATCACTGTTAATAGTAGCCATTAATTGTATGTCAGTATAAGAAATAAAAAATGCTTATATTCGCTATACTTCAATGGAGCGTAAATCCAAATCCTGACGAGAACCACATTTTCCATGCATGCCACTGTCATAGAAATAAGCATGACATTCAAGGATTCAGCTAATGTACAAACGAATATAAGGCCATGTTTATATTCTTCTAATTCATTACGAACATTCAATTTACAATACCAACGTCTTCTGTATGTGCTGTCTTTGTTTATATCACTGGAGCTTGAGGGAATGGCCTATTTAATAAGACACAGACAGTGCTGGAGAAGAACCTCAGAATTAAATTGCACTTGACCAAGCCCATTATCGTGTTGCATTCGTAATTTCACCAAACCCATTTGCGCCTATACTTAGCGGATGCTTGCTTGAAAATACCAAAACATCATGGCCATGCCCACAAACTTTGTGTGTATGACATAGCGCTGCGCTTAGCGCTAGCACTCTTAAATTAGGGCCCTTAGTAATAGCAGAGATGTTCTATCCAGAGATATCAACTTTTGTAGAGAGTGTAATGGTCAGCTTGGATCATGTGAGTCTTCTCTGGCCAATCATATAACTGCTGATGTCAATGTTACATTATGTTTCCGTGGTGATGAATGAAGTCTGTTATGTCAAATGATCAAGGAAATTTTGATTGCTCATGATATGACCCCTTCAACAGGTCGTTCAAGGAATCCATGCAATTTCTAAAGCAGCTGCAACCATTAAGCCATATTAATGAGATGAAAGTATTTCTCTTGAAAGAAACAGCTTCTAGATGGAGACAATAACAGCTTTAGGCAGCAGGGAGCACGGCTAATTCAGTATGCTTAGTGAAAACAATCGTATCACACCCAGCCTGCTTGGATTACAGGCCAGATTGGATCCACCTGCAGGGCTTCACAGCGTTGTTAATAAAAGTCACCATTTTCAATTAAAATAGATTTTAAACACTCTAAATCTAATCATGCTCACATGTGACAGTGCAAGTTATCATGGCATGTTAAGTTAAGAATAAAAAGCGATTATTTTTCAATGGATTTCACAATATCTTGCAGCCTGGGTTTGCAGATTGTATAATTGCAGAGAGAAAGGGAAAGACTTATGCAATATTAAACAGTCTTTTCTTGCCATTAAAACAGCTTAATAGTACTGTTCATTGTTGAGACAAATGGTGCTACTTGATCTGCATTTTTAAACACATAATTTAAAACATTTTGTTGTTGAGAAAATGATGTTCATTAGTATATAGGAACAGACCAAATGACCAAATCTTGTGTAATGGTATGAGTAATTTTATATTACAGTAACAGTACTGTATCTGTACAAATATAGTTATTTTTGGAAACTATTATTATTATTATTTTACATTTTTCCTATATATATATATATATATATATATATATATATATATATGGGACCTAAACCTATCTCCAGATTCTCTACTGGTTGGCACATTTATATCACCTTATGGTATATATTGTCATATCACACAGGCCTTGGAACATGCTATAGTGTAGGATGTTTAAGACCAAGGCATTACAAATGTGCCATGTCCAGGGGCCCTCAACCTTGAATATGTGCCAGGGTTCAATGTTGCTCATGCAGGGGTGTACACAGAGAGATATCCCCTGGAATTTTCCCCAGTCCACTTAGTCAGATGTCAAATGGGGAATGCTAATGCAATTAATGTTTCCCAGTCAACAAAACGCACCCCCACCCCCCTGTTAAATTCTCCATACCCCTTTCCTTAATAAATTAGCGTGTACACAATCAAAAGCAGTGTCAAGAAAAATGCAGACAAACCATAAAAAAGCAAAGCAAAGGGGATGGAGGGAAATTGGGCAAATAACTCTGCTTCAGAGCGCTAAAACGATTTGTGATGCACACACTGAAGTAGAAGAGTTCCGTCTGTCATGGTTCTCCAAGAGTAGGAGGCAGGCCACTCAGACGGCATGATTTATTTATTCATTTCCATTTCTTGTTTAATGGAAATATAAAAGCCTGCATTGATTAGAGTTTAAGGATCAGCAGTTAATAGATTAAAAGCTCTGTGTCATGGCCAGAGAAAATCTCCACCATTTTTTCCGCATTGTGACAATTTTAATGACAGTTTTTCACATTTTCGTAAACCATATTGACTTTTACTTGCGTTGATTGTTAGTTTGTTTGTATGGGTTTTTTTTTGGGGGGGGGCAGTCAATGAAGATCGCTTTTTTACAGTACAAAATACTGTATTACAATGGTTTTTAGCATCATTTTAAGGCATTTAGATTTAAATAATACATCTTTTTCACATTAAAGGGATAGTTCACCCAAAATAACAAAATAAATAAAAACTTTTATCATTTACTCACCCTCAAGCCATCCCAGATGTGTATTGCATAACTTCCTTTCTTCAGCTGAACACAAATTAAGAATTTTAAAAGAGTATCTCAGCTCTGCAGGTCCACACAATGCAAGTGAATGGTGGCCAGAGCATTATATGTCCAAAAAGCATATAAAGGCAGCATAAAATTAAGACTCCAGTGGTTAGATTCATATCTTCAGAAGCAATATAATAGTTGTGTTTGAGTCTTTTTTCTTTTTTTCACAGTAAATTCTTCTTCCTGCCCAATATGTGGTGAGATGCACAAAGAATATGAATCTCCAATGACAAAAGAAGAAGAATATGGAAGTGAAATAATCATTTCCATTATTTTCAGTGGTGATTCTCTTTAGATTGTCATTAATATACAACAGTACTTTTTCTGTATTAATCTAAAAAATGTACTGTAACTAAATGTGTTGTTATTATTATTAGTATTATTATTATTAATTGAAGGCATCAAAAAAATACACATTTAAATGTTTTATTTTTTTTAGGCGTTATGGTACTCTCAGAATTATGGGAAATGTAAAAATTGTATTGAAATTAATAGTACAATGTATTTTTCTTCTTCATTGTAAAAATACTTTCTAGTACACTAGCTTAATTTGCAGAAATAACTATACATTGTCTTTGTAATCCTCATTATTCTCAGTGATGATTCTCTATTGATTCTCAGTACTGTACTGTACTTTTTTCTACTGTAAATATTCTGTAATTGATTTTTGTTTTTAGCATATTGTACATTAAATGCATTAAATACTATTTAAATAGTTCACATTAAAGTCCTGAGAATGTTTTATGTGTATTTTTTATTTATTTATAAATATGGGAATTAGAATTGAGGGAAATGTGCATAAATAATAATAATAATAACAAAAATATGCCTAATTGAAAATAAAAATGATGTCACAGTGAATCCAGCCTGTAAGTATCTTCAAATTGCCACCTACTTAGGGTCTATCCACTCTAGTGACTAGAAGGCATGACTTTAGATGTCTCTTTAAAGATTGGTTAAATGTTCACCTCCACATTATAAAGTGTTAGTGATCAGGGTAGAGTTGCACCAGCTGTGCGTAAGTTCTCACGTAAGTTGTGACATAAAGATCACACTAAGGGCTTAGTAACTACTAGTTCGGTGCTTCATTTGGTAGCACCACCTGTACTTAAGGCAAAAATAGTAGGAAGAAAGCTTTTCGTAAAGTAATGCGTAGTCGCATAATATCACGTTTACCTGTATTGATCCAGTAAGCAGATGTTAAAAAGCTGTATATGTGTTAAAAAGCTGTAATTTTCAGTTTTATCTCGCTACGGTTGATGTTCAAACCTTGTTTGCTCATGTAACTGTCAGCTGTAATAAATTAAATCCCCATTAAACTATGATACGTAATAAAAGTAGATTTGATAAATAGTATATTTGCCCTGTGTAAATAACAATAAATAGGAACTGTATCTAAAATAAATAAGGGGTGATAAATAAATACTAATACAACAGCCTAGAAAAACAGACATTTATTCATTTTAATATCTTATTATTTCGTATATGTTGTCACTTGACATCGGGCGACGCACCCTTAAAACTGCACCGATAGATTGGTTTCATGCTGAAGAGCCTCTTACAAGTAATTTTTTTCTCTCTTGTAAATGTAAACGAGTGTAAATGCTAACATCATCATATATGTCAAAAGGATTGATGACTATCACGCAAAACATGAGCTCATTGATGTCATTAAATGAGTCTTCTTTTTTATTACATCCATTACTCCTGCTCGAGGCTTCTGTAAATATTTAGTTCATATGTAGGGTTATGTTCTACCTAAGTTTAATGGTGCAATGCTCAAATATTTAGTAGTGCATCAATTGTGACTTAGTGCCCATTTACGCCACAACTAGGCTAAGTTGTAACGTACGTATAGCTGGTGCAACCGGCCCCTGGTAACTGGACTCTATGTAATAATACTCATTGACAATCTCCTCATTGTCAACAAACAGGAAGTGTGCCATTGAAGGGAGGACCAAGGTTAAGTCACATGCTCCAGCTAAACGAGTTAGTTATGATTTATGTAGTGACGTTGCCTGGCTTGGGTAATAGAAGACACTTTGTGGTCGGGTTTAAAAGGCAGAATAATAGATTCCATGCAGCTCAGGGGTTGATTAGCTTCAAGTGGAGGCAAATCTGGAGATGTCCAGTTTGAGAGGAGGGAAACTAGAGTGGGGGTGGTGCCAGTGTGTTTAGATATTCATAAAAGTAGGCTGCCTTTGATAAATCAGCAGTTCAATTGGAGCCCCCAAAGGAGTGTATGAGCAAATTCATGGATGGATTGTAAAGCACATCTAAAGACATGAAAATGAGTTTCAATATGGTGGTATCCTTGCAATATGTAGATAAATATGTCTATATTATGTACAATTTCCATTTCCAGGCAAGAGCAATAGATCTGAAAGCAAGCAGCAAGATGCAAAGACACATTTACAATGAAAATAATCTGTTTGCACATAACTACAGTGCACGCAATTGTTTTTCCTCAAACATTTTGTTTAGGGTTTATTTGAAACGTGTTGCACCCATGCAGTTAACTTAGCCTGAACTGCTTAATGAACTTGACTCTATTCAAACTTTGTTTTTTGGACAATATCAGACTTAAGGCCAAATCACACCAAGGCCAAGATAATTATTTTCCCTGGCTTTATGAAAAGCAAATTCACTCCTGAACAATTGGTGGTGCTTAACAAAATTCAATAATATTTCACTATGCTAGCTGACGTGATGCACCTTTCTCCTAGTGCGACATCCTTCTATCACAGAAAAGGCAGAGAAGAAGAAAGCCAAAACACTACTTAAGAGTTTGCCAGAAGTCATAGGTTCAAAAGACATTCAAGATTTATTGTGAACTGTTCTACAAAGAAAAGCAAATGGAGATGTCCTCATCAAGACCAATTGCAGCATCAAGGACAAGATTGTTATGTTCTGCACAACTTATACAAATGTAAGTTCCAGAAACTTAACCAAGAGTTAAAGTTGTACTATAAACGTTTTTGGTATTTTCATGATGTTTTGCAAAGTAACTTTTGGTGCATTGGCACAACCAACACACTGGATTTTGTAGCTTGACTAAAAGCACTTATCTCATTGGTCAGTTAGTTTTCTTCATATTCAAAGCTCCTTCGGTACAAACATTTGCACTGGAAATTTGCACAAAATATTGGCTTGGTGTGAATAGGCAGGTAAGGCATGTCTTCAAAACATGTTAAGATCAACAGCATTTGTGGCATAATATAGATTACCAAAAATATTTGTTTTGACTTGACCCTCGTTTTCTAAAAAAAACTTGTATTGAACCCTGAATATTCCATTAAGTATGATTATATAACATTTTTTATTGGATGTACTTTTTTTTTTTTTGAGAAATTCAAAGTTTGAAAATCTTCCTTTGACTTACATTGATATAACGTTCACAATTCAAAATGTACTGTGATGACATCATCTTATTTTTTTGCATTCTGAATTTGTATTTTTTTATTTGTATTTTTTTAGATTTGTTTGCATACCAAATTGAGATTCTAGTGCACAGTTGACAGAAAAAATGTATTTAAAAAAGTTGCACACTCTAATATTTTGATGGACCGCCTTTAGCTTTGATTACGGTGCACATTCGTCATGGCATTGTTTCAACAACATTGTGCAACGTCACAACATTTATTTACAAGCAAAGTTGCCTCAATTTTTAGCCGACATCTTGTATTGATGACGGGAGATTCGAACCACTCCGTAAAGTCTTCTCCAGCACATCCCAAAGACTTTCAGTGGGGTTAAGGTCAGGACTCTGTGGTGGCCAGTTGATGTGTGAAAATGATTCCTGATGTTCTCTGTACCACTCTTTCACAATTTGAGCACAATGAATCTTGGCATTGTCATGCTGGAATATCCCCGTGCCATCTGGGAAGAAAATACCCATAGTTGGGTATCCTGGTCATTCAGTACATTTAGGTTCTCAGCTGACTTCATGTTATTGCCGAATAATGTTGCTGAGCCTCGACCTGAGCAACTGAAGTAACCCCAGATCTTAACACTGCCTCCAGAGGATTGTACAGTGGGCACTATGCATGACGGGTGAATCGCTTCATGTGCCTCCCTTCTTATCCTGATGCGCCCTTCACTTTGGAAAAGGGTAAATCTGGACTCATCAGACCACATGACCTTTTTCATTGCTCCACTGTCCAATCTTTATGCTCCCTAATAAATTGAAGTAGTTTTTTCCAATTAGCCTCATAAACAAGTGGCTTTCTTGTGGCCTCACAGCAGTTTAGTCCCAATCCTGTAAGTTCTCGTGGTATTGTGCGTGTGGAAATGCTCTTACTTTCACTATTAAACATAGCCGTGAGCTCTACTGTCGATATTTTACAATGTGACTTCACCAAGCATTTTAGTGATCTCAGATAACGATCATTCAAGACTTTTTTCCAACCACATTATATTTATAATGCGTTGGGCAGTTCTTAACCCAATTACATTGATTTCAGCAATCTCCTTACGTTATTTAATTTTTTGCTTGATGCAGGCCAATATTTTGCCCATTCTGAAACACAGTAACATCTTTTCCACGACCACAGCATATGTCTCTTACATGGTTGTTTAAGAAATGAGATGCTACACACTGCATCAGTTAGGGTTAAAAGAGTTATTGTAGCTGAAACATATTAATAACTGCAATAATGATCCAATTATAGACTCTTAAGTATCTGCTTATTTAAATCCAAACAGCGTTTTTTTTTTTTTTTTGGCCAGGCAGTGTAGAAGCACTGGTTTTTCTTACAAGAAATGCAGCTGGAGTCTATATTGCCTTTTTATATATGTACGTTGGATAAATCATTGTACAACCGTGTGGAATACAAAACAATGACTTGCTGTATCTTTTCGAACTGAAATCTATTTTAATGAAAACTAAAATAGCACATTGAGTTGGCATGAAATTCAATGTCAAATTTGAGGCGACATCATATTATTTAGCTCATTGAAGGAATAAATGAGTAGAAAATAATTATCTGCTCAAAAATTCTTATTAACCACCTAATACATTTTTTTTTATTTAATTGACAAGCAAATTAATGATGAATGATTCTATCAACAAAATAATTAAAAGAGAATCCACTAGAACAACACAGATGGATAAATCAGTTTTATAACATAGTTATAAAATAGTTATAACACTTTATGATAAGGTTGTGCATGTGAACTAACAATGAACAATACTTTTAGAGCATTTAATAACCCTGATTAGTGTTCATTTCTACATGTACATACTTTAACATTTAAGTTGCACATTTTTAAATTAGTTAATGCAATTTAAACTAACTTGAGCTAACCATAAACAATAGTATATTTATATTATCACTAATAACAGATGTAAGAAATATAGTTCACCCAAAAATGTACATTTTGTTTTTATTACAGGAAGCATCTATTTGCTGGAATCATGAACTACAGATTGAGTAAAGGCAGATTTAACTTTCATTTTGGGGTGAACTCTGCCTTTCATAACTCCATGATAGTCCATGATATCTAATGCTAACGTATAGATTCTTTCTGTAAAGTGTTACCAATTAGCTCATAAAGAGTATGCACTATTTCTATCCGTGCTGTCTTGGCTTTACATAAGAGACCAGTAGCATGCAGTGGGATCCGTTATCTTGGTGGATTCCTCGAGCACCAGCTTCTAATTTGTAGAATTTGTGTATGTAAGGGTGGAGAGCATCGTCAGCCCCCGTTGTCTGTGATCACCCTGCGCTATGACATCTGTTTAGGGATGTTTATCCAAGGGGTAAGTATGTTAAGGGAAATATTATGCTGGTGTTATTTTACGTTTCTGGTGTTTGAACCATAAACACGGCTCGAAGGCAGTACGGAGAGATTAGAGCAAAGAACGCGAGCATGGGGTCTCGCTCACACCCCGCGAGAAGAACCCCTACTGCGATTAAAGACCAAAAAACATTCTACATGTAGAGCGTTCCCTCCAAGACTTCTATGCGTCAGTAGGAGAGTGTTAATTTAATTAAGCCTACCAGAGCACGTGCACCGCACGTTACCTCTTTTATTGAGCCTGCAATGTTTTATTTACGTCCAAAAGAGCTCCCGGACCAGCCCATGTAGTTTTTTCCCCATTTGTGTGGACAAAGACAAACCAAAACCAGGTGCCAAGCTACAGGCTGCTCATATGACAGAAATCCCCTTTAGTGAGGGGTTTACGAACTAAAATTCAGTGCAGAGAAAGCAGAGACCCTCATTTAAAAAGAAAAGTCAGTGTCCGGCAGCCATTCAGTCACCGCTCTCAATAAGGCATGAAACAGGGCGTCATTAAGGCAGTGTCAGCTCTGCCGGAGTTAAGCTGACCCCCCTGTGGGCTAATGTGAGGAGGGCAGAGTCTTTAAAACCAAAGAGAGAGAGAGAGTTTTACCCCCGCAGCATGTCCCCGTTTTACAAATTAAGAGTTTTAGCCCACCAATAAATCGATGTCACATCCCAATAAGTCAAAAGTACTAGCAGATAAGTACGACAAAGTTTCAATCTTACAAAAATGTGTTGCAAGAACATGTGTGGGTCACATTTAACCCCATAATTAAAACAAGACATATCTATGTAATTAACATGAATAAACAGTGTGATTTCCATGCTGTACTTTCCAAATAGTGAGTATTTTAACTTACATGTTATAAATGCTTAATAAACACATGTATACTTGTGTAATAATTCATGATTTATGTCACAATGAATAAAAATAGACAATTGTTGCAAGTGTGCTTTGTTTATGTACTGCAATGAGTTACTTGTATTGTCACTTTCCTTGTCACGTTGATGTCAAAAGAAGGGTTTTGCCTAGTTCTAGTTACCTAAAGTCCTCTGCAAAAATACTTTTCAGGTCTTAATGCTCAATAACATAATCTATCTTTTATACATACAGTAACAATTAGGCCTGATAACCATTAAACCTTACAGAACTTTATGCACATAGGTTTTAATGTTGGCAACTACTTCATATGTGTTCACTTTATATTGTAATTTATTTAATTTTGATAGGTTGCTAATTTTGAATATGTGTTATTAAGCATTTATGACATGTGAGGTAAAATGGCTCACCATTTGGCAGGTATTGCATGCTAGTCACCATTTTTATACATGTTGGTATAACCACATGTTAATGATTTATAATGCATTTGTAAATGAGTTATTAGTCATTAATAAACCCCCTTTTAAAACTTTAACAAAGTGAAAATCAATGTTAAGTATTACCATTTTATTATGCTAATATGTGAAAACATAATAAAGCATAATAACCAAACTATTTAATAATTACATAGTAATAATTATTTGGATTTGGATTTGGATAAAATAGCATTGCATATATAAGTACTATTGTAATACAGTAAAAAACTGTATTGCAGTTATTAGAATCTCAATTGACAATAATTACAATAAAATTAAAAAGTAAATCTTGATGCATGAAGAAAATATCAGGGGGGTGCAAAATATACTGAAATGTTTAAAAAAATAAATAAATCACAATGCAAAAAATAAATACATAAATAAATCTTAATGATCCTAAATTAGGCTTTGTGTTGTCATGCTTAATGTTGTTCTGTTGATTTCAGGGTGAAATGTAAGCTGGGCATGTTTTCGTGAGATTCACTCATAAAGAAAGTTCAATCAAAGACCTGATGACCTTAAACCTTACTGAACTTTATGTTGGCAACATATGTGTCCACTTTACATTGTTACATTTTGTATAGGTTACTAATGTTGAATATGTGTTAAGCATTTTTGACATGCAAGCTAAAATTGCTCATTATTTGGCATGTATTGCATGAAACTCGTCATTTTTATGCATGTTGTTATAACAGCATATTAATAATTTATAATGCATTTATAAATGACTTATTAGTCATTAATTAACCATTTATAAACCCTTAACAAATGGAAAATCAATGTTGTGTTAACATTGTATTACTATATTAAAAAAGTATGGTGAATAACCACTAAATTATTATTTAATAATTAAATAGTAATAATTATATTGTTTCTAATTTGAATAAAATAACATTGCATATAATATGTACTACTGTAATACAGTAAAACAAAATACTGTATTATGGTAATTAGAATCTCCATTGAAAATAATTAAAATAAAGCTAAAAAGTAAACATCTTGATGCATGAATGAAAAATCAGGGTAAATTGTTTAAAAAAAAAATTTAAAAAAATTCTTAATGGTCCTAAAAACAATTTTCTTTTTGCTAAATATTTTTCAGTTGATTTCAGGGTGAAATGTAACCTGGACATGTTTTCGTGAGATTCACCCATAAACAAAGTCCAATCAGGCAAATGAGAAAAGCAAAGACAAGGAATCCAGGCATATACGACCACAGCCAAAAGAACAAAAAGCGTCAACCCAAACAAGAGAAGGAGGAGGAGATGAGGAGATTTCCGCTCAAACTAATCAATCAGCTCTTGATAATGGCTTCCATGAGTGTTGACACAGGGTCAGCTCGTCCCCTGACCCGCGCCTTCAGGGCAGCGGCTACAGAAAAGGCATAGATAACAGAAGCTGCAGCTAATTGCCTGCCTAGTGTCAGGGCTTTGAAAAAGCCCCTCCACTTTCACTCTTCTATTCCTGTTTACCCTGATCCTCACCCCTGTTCCCCTCTCCTGCGAGCTGGCCACTTTGTTTGCCTTCTCTTCCCGGAGTGAGGCTGTACGAATCACATTTCTCGCATGGTGCGTGCTGTCTAACGCGCTTGCATCCTCTAACACGTGCATTACAGGCACCGGAGAACCAGGGACACTTCTGGCTACTGAATACCGTGACACCAGGTTCAACTGGGAAATAATCCATTAGGTGACATTTGCCAATTATTTGTTGATCCCAACAGCCTACAAAAGCTCCCAACTAAGATCCCAGAAAAGCTAAAAAAAAAAAATGTGTCCACCTTATGATGCCTTCTTTGTCTCTCAATGTTCAAATAAACTTGCAGTGCATGCAAATAAATCCAGCAAAATGAAATTAGCCCAATAAACAATTAGTGACAGTTTATAAAAAAAGGTACTCACTTAAAAAGCGTTGGCTTCCTTCTCTTGCCTTATCTTCCTCTCCTCCTTAATATCTCTGTCTTGTCCTCAATAGATGCACTCAGATGTAAGAGTCTCTATATATGTGTGTGTATATGTGAAAGAAGCTCCGTTAGAGAAAGTTGCCGTGCTGAAGGCAAAGGCGTCTTGTGTGTATGTGTGTGCGTCTCAAGCAAAGGCTCACACTGCACTGGCTAAAGGGAAACCAAAGCACTTTTAAACTCGCACTGGCTCCCCATGTGACCAGATCCCAGCAGCCAGTGAGGAATATATTAGTGCCGCTTCCTCTGTCCACAGTGCACCCCCTAGCCACTGCTACAGGAAGTGTGCACTGCCAGAAAGAGAGAAGTGGATTTTATTGCTCAGATGTGGCTCTTTTATAGCTTAGAAGACTTAATTGAGATGTAAGATGCATTCCATGTAAGTATTAGCTTTGTCTCAGATGCTTCTCCTAAAATGCATTAGAAGAAATACAAATAGACACAAATTAGACAATTGTGAACATACAATTGGGGAAATACTATAAAGCTATAACATTAACATAGCTTAGATCATTTGGTTTTGGTCAAAATTTGATGAGAAATGTTTAATTTTGATATCTCTGACTTTTAATCTAAGAATTTTGCATCTTGGCAAATCTGAGCACAGTTTTATACATTAATAAGATATCTTCTGAAACTCTAGAGGAGAAATGTGAGATTACTGTATTGGTGTTATTCTCAGCAGAGAACATCTGAGAAACAAAGAGACTCAAGCAAAAGTCTCCATTTGTTCTCTATTTAAACTCATTGCTGTCTAGGAGAAACAATTGAGGTATTCAATACATCAGTTGTGGTTTCCCCTTTCTTTTCAGCATTTAGTTTGAATTTGGCATGCCACTTTGCAATAGTTTCGTGGTTGTCCACTAAAATCTTGACCATATCTTGCATCTGTTTGATCCTGTTTACCTGCAAAATCAAAATCAATGTCTTTAGCAACGCACACAAAACATAAAACAATGCGGACCTTCCACCAAACATAACGCAAACCAAACCAAACAATCTACACACACCAAACGTAACATACAACACACACCAAACATAATAAACAACGCACACAAATCATAACATACTACACAGACAATGCACACCCAACAAAACAAACAACACACACAAAATGTAGCATACAACACATATCAAATGTAATAAACAGTGTACAGAAAACACTGCATGCACAACATAACAAACAACGTACACCAAACAAAACAAACAGCGCACATAAAATGTAGCATACTACACCAAACAAACATAACAAACAACTTACACTAAACATAACAGACAATACAATCCAAACATAACAAACAACATAAACAAAAATGTAACAGACGAACACACACAAAACATAAAAAACAACAGACAAAATGTAGCATACAACACCAAACAAGCATTACAAACAACTTACACTAAACATAACATATAATACACTCCAAACATAAAAACAACATACACCAAACAAAATATCGATGCAACCCTGCAACTAAACATACACACCAAACAAAACTCTGAAAAACATAAGACAACACACACCAAACATAACAAACAACATACATAAAAAAAAACAATCAACACAAACAAAACATAGCTTATAACACATCAAACTTAACAATGTGTACCTGCACCAAACATAACGCACAACAAAAAACAAACAACATCCAACAAACGTAACAAAAAACACACACCAAACATAACAAACAATGCACACCAAACACCATAAATAACACTTAGTCTGAACCAGATGTTATACAAAGTTTCCAGCGACAAGCAATTTGCCTGTAAACACTAATTGTGAAAAACAAAAATCACAGCCAATGAGAAGATATTTGATGTTTAATGTACAGTTGTGGGGAACAGGACTTTTGACCAATGAGATTTCATTTTGAATGGACATCGCATTGCAGCATAGCAGAAATAAAAACCAGGAGATCTGTCACACAACAACTCACAATCATTCGTACAAGATGGTGAAATCGTAAGCCATTTTACAACTTGGCTTGTACAAAAACTTTTATTCCCATAGAGACCCACCAATCATCAAATAGAATTTCAAATCGATACAATAAGGCATTACATTTTGGCTAGCCTCTTATTCAATACTTTATTTTAATAAAATTAGGAAATGTAGGTGAACACATTGTATTTGTCATTGTACATTTAGTCATGCAAAATAAATTAGTGATGTATGTCAATAACCTGTAATAGGCTTACCTCATCTCATTCAAACCCAATGTTTTCATTCTTCCATGCTACACAAAGGTTATTTTCCTATTAAAGTAATAGTTTTGGGTTTAGGGTTTGGGTTTGGTGTTAACCTCAGTTAAAATCATAAAATCAGTAATCGTTGGTTTGTTTATTTTTCTATATGGGAGTAAAGTTTTTGTACGAGTCAACTCGAACGATTTTGAAATTTCGCCATCTCGCAGCGTTACCCTTGTCGGATAATGTTGTGCCTGGTTTGGACTTAGTGTAACAAAAAATACACACTAAACACCAATAAAAACAAACAACACTTTATCTCATTTCCTGTGCATTAACTACAAACTCCCACTAGATGCCTTGCACTCACTCTCTTCTTTTTAAATGTCTTTCTCTTTCTCCCCTGCCCCTTTAAGATACATCTAAATGACAGCTCATCACTGAATTATCCCCCTCTTCCTCCTCCTCCTCTCTCTGGCATCTTGCTTATGCAAATGCACCGGGTAAAACAATGGTAAGAATCTTAGCAGGATAAACACACATGGCCTGCATTTACAAATCAATACTTGGCGCTCAGTGGGGCTGTGCATTAAACATAAGCTGTTCCACAGAAGAGCAGAGTCACCACTGGCCCTCCTCTCAGTCAGTTCAGCCAGTGGGGGAGACTACTTCCAACCTATGAGCTATAACAATAGTGATGCTGCAATATATTTAAATCATTACCATTACAAAAAAATGCCATGGTTCTTTTTGTAAAGATAGGGAAAGTTATCCAAACGGGGTTACAAATAAAATCTATGTATTGTTTTCTATCATGCCTTCCATCTACAAAGGCTTTTAATGGTATAATATAAGTTATCACTGATTATCTCAAATCCTTGTGTTAATTTTGGTTGTTTGAAACTGTCTGTGCCAAAGCTACACTGCATCTGGTTTATTAGGTATGAGTGATTCATGTTCCTGATCTTTCTTCCGCCCAACATCAGATCTATAGTTTCAAGATATGCTAATTCTGCCGTTTGGCAAGAAATAACAAAAGGGTGAGATACTCTATAATCTAGTTTATTTTTTGTCCATTTGATAATGGATCTTGGCAAACTTCCCTGGATGTAATTATAGTGCTTGTAAGAGAGCACTGTACTGATATTTCTCAAACATTCTAGTTAGGATTTGTCCTAAAGCCCTAATCCTAAATATTAAGTTCTGCAATTAATTCAGCCTGAACTACTTGATGTACAGAACTCCAATCGTCTTCTCCGTCCATCTCTAGTGAATATATAAGTGAGGATTTTGATTGTAAATGCAAACTTTAATTTAACGTTCGTTTAATTGCAAATGTTCTTTGTCATTGCGGGTGCATACACAGTGTTAATGACATGAAGTAGATGCATATTAACTTTATTTCTGTGGAGATATGAAGAAAAATATTTTCAAATATACAAGGGCTCTAGCTTCGTGAGTTTAATCAGAGAACCTTAAAATTAAGTGTGAAAGTGAAGAAATTAGGAAAGAAATATTTTACTATACCATGATTTAATATATTATAGTATTATATTATAATTGCTATTCAGGGATGCGTTACCATACAATGCAACTGATTAACAGCCAAGGTACGATGCATGGAGTAGCTGCTTTGGATGCAAAATCGTCATTCACGTTGGTATACACTGTGTAATCAGCATTCTCTTTACCTCCAAATACATGCAGCTCAGTTGGTTTCCCCTCTTACGTCATACTCTGGGATTCCTCCGGCAGATTCGGGCACATACAAATATGCGCTCTCTTCAAAAACCTATACGAACGCCGCTTATGTGTTTACATGGCCACATAATCCTCAATCTTCGACAGAAACCTAGCTGTGTTACATGTATTTTTCTTAATCCCTTAATTGCCATATGGAAAACAGCAATGCTTGCATGAACATTTCTGAATGCCACTTTCTGCAAAAACCCCAGAATAAGCCATTTTCTTATGTGAATGTAAACAGGGTCATAGTTCTTTCAGAATGTAGTATAGCAGCCTCAGTGTACTCAAATGATGTTGTCACAGCAATCTTAAAAGAAACTATGCTTTTAATCACAGTTGAGCTATAGTTCCAACCACACAACTTTGCCATGCTATTTGTGAATGTTCACTGGCATGGTTTCAGTAAACACCAAATGGTTGAACTATGTTGGCAACCATGGAACTTGCGACTATAGTTTGCTAATGATGCTTTTGTGAAATGCACCCCATGTAGGCTGGGTACCAAAAACAACAGTGAAAAAGGACAATGGATCAAGACCAAGTTGACCAAAAAGAGAGACATATAAAATATTTAGATGTAATATATTATCTTTTTCATGTCATTCTACCTATGTGCAATATTTTAAAAAAATGTAAAAGCCTCATGAAATCATATATTCCTATTTTATTATATGATTCTTAGTTAAAGGTGCTATAAGCGATTTAAGCATGCCCCTTTTTATCAGTAGAGCATCTTCTCACAGTTGTCAAATGCAACAGTAGCAAAATAGTGCCCTCAGCTGACAACTGTTATGAATCTGAATATGACATTGAAACCTGAATGAGATGTGACCTGCACCCAGTGATATCAGTTCCTCTGGCGGGAAACTCTGGAAGGCAGTGAGGTATGTCATGCTTCTTCTCTCATTATTTTGTACAAAATGTTGAGGATACACCAACAGTAGATACATTGTCAAATCTGTTATTGTGATATTGCAGTGAATCTCAGTTGAAAACCCTCAATTATAATATGTTGAAAATCCATAATATTCTGTTTTAAGACATAGCACATGGCGTTAAGGCACAAAATGGTGGAAAATGTCAACCATGTTATCGTCAACTCTGCTAATGATTTAAACAGTTTAACAATAACAGAGTTGATGATGAGTAACAGAGTCAAATGTTCCGAATCACATTTACGCATTTTGCATTATTTTGCCTTTATTATGGATTCTGGGTCATTTTGCTGTAAATGTACATTTTTTGTAAACTATTCCAGGTTAAGGAAATGTAATAATAGGTAGATGAATCTGTCAGCAGCAGAAAGGTAACGGCAACACAGGGCATGGTGAGATGCCGTAAGGAAGGCAGAAAATTAGCAAAAAGATAGAAATAGATGGCACTAAAGGAGAAATGCAGGGCAGGCAAGCAGAGTGGCTGATCCAGGTGAAAGGGAGCAAAGGTACAAGCGCAGGTATTGGAGAGAGGCGCAGCGGAGGCGTAGACCAAGAAGGCAGAGATTGTAGAGATGACACCACCACCACAAAGTCCTGAACCACAGACATCCAGGTAACATTAGTGACTGGTTAGATGAGTGGATAGGTCCCTGAGTCTATAATTAAATTATATGTACAGTAAGGCATAGGTAGATTGAGAAAAGTATAGTTCTTTGTTAGGATTTTCAACATGATAGTAGGTGTTGTGTCTAAAAGGTACACTCCATAATTTATGCATGGTTTGTCATTTTAATTAAAGTTGCACTATGTAACTTTTTTAGTTTCTTTAGAACTGTAGGACTTCTAGAAGGACAATATGCTCTTTTTGTTCTCAGCCCACCATAACTCAACATACAATCCTGTTTTGCTCTAATGTTTGCAGATACAAATGTAAACATATGGCTTTAAAGTACATCTAAAACATGTTATCTCTTGCAAGCTGCTATTCCTTGTATCATGAGCTCTGTTTTTTTTTTAATGGCCCATAAAATTTACATAGTGCACCTTTAAATAATAAATACCCTTTTTTTTTTTAAATATAACTTATTGTTAATGATTAAGGAGTGTGCCCTTACGTTAGCTGCCCATGTTCTAAGGAAGCTGTAAAATATTATTTGAAAAAGGCTACTTTAAATTCATCTTGATATTAAATTTGCTTTTATCGTTTCAGACTAAGGAGGTCAGGAAGAAGAAAAATTAAATGCGAAAACTCCAAATTATACAGAGAAATTAAAAAAATTCAGATTTTGAAGAAAAAGAAAACAACCGCTGTCCAAAAATACCAGAAACACCTCCAGAGATTACCACTGTGTGTCTGAATCCCCTCGATCAAAAACGTGGAGTCCCTGCAGAGGTTCAAAGAACTCACTTTTTTCATAATGCACTGATAAATATTATCAGACAAAAGTACCAAGACACTAGAGAAGAGAGAGTGCGTCAGATGACAACTACATGCAGAATGCAATGCAGAAAATGTTTCTAAATGGCACTGCAAAAAATCTTCATCACAAATTTCTTCTTGAGAATCCATCAAGTCAGCTGTCATATGCACTTTTCTGTTGCATGCGTCCATTCTGGGTTGTCCACCCATCCATATCTGACAGAGAAACCTGTCTCTGTGAAGTCCATGAAAACATATCCTCCCTTGTGCAAAACTTCATACACTCAAGCTTCTTGGGACGACTGACTTGGAAATCATTGCAAACTCAATATGCTGTGACCCTGCAAGCAAAGAATGCAGTTATGGAGAATGTGCCAAATGCAGAAGCAATGTCTATCAGCTCAACCGAGACTATGATACTGAGGCTCCAGTGAGATTTGTTCGGTGGACAACAGAACTGGGAGAAAGGAGGAAGAAAAACAAAGAAAGTGAGAATCACAACCATTCCGAATGACTATGAAAAATGAGATGGAGATATGACTGATATGATCCAGAACCAGCTGAGAGTTTTCACAAGGCATCAATTCAACATTAAAATGCAAAACATCCACTACCGTGAACTCAAGAAAAGCATGAAATCTCATGAGTGTTTGATTCACTTAGATTTTTCTGAAAATTACGAATGCAAATTGTCAGCAGAGATTCAGGCAGTTCACTTCACATCATCTCAGCAGCAGGCGACTCTGCATAAGCAAATCCTTCATGTGGGTGGGGTAAATAAACATTTGTTCAACACAAAAGAGAAAAGCCCACCTGCTTTATGGACACACCTATCCCCTGTGCTAGATCACGTGAAAACCCACCATCCATCAGTAACTTTGGTTAATTTTATTTAGTGATGGACCATGCACCCAATACTGCCAGAAGGGCAACTTCTATGTTTAGCACAGAGTTGTTCAAGAAGGGCTTCAAGAAAGGCACATGGAGCTTCTTTGAAGCAAGCCATGAAAAAGGTGCACCAGATGGAGTGGGTAGGGATTAAAAAGAAAAGCAGACAGATTGGTCAGTGAAGGAAAATACATTCCAAATACCAATCAATTGTAAGACTGTCTACTGAATGTCCAGACCTTTATACATCTGTTCTACATTGACAAGGAAGCTATGGACAAAGCTGTACAAAAGATGCCAAAAAGACTCCCGGTGGTTCCTTCGAGAATGCGCCTCCATCAGATGATAACTCTCACACCAGGAAATGTAATCTACAGAGATGTAAGCTGTCTCTGCTCAAATAAACAGATTTATCCTGGGAACATTGTTGATGTCAATGAGGTACATAAAAACTTTCAAAAATTTACATGCATGCATAAAGTGGGGAGAAATTGCCACCGTGAGGATACTTTGTGGTATTTCTTTGATTATGTCTTCAGAATCATCCCACAACCAAACCCAGTGATGGGACGTCATGTAGAAATAAACAAAGAAATATGGACAGAAATTCATACAACATAGCAGGTGTGGTGGAACATAGGGGGCAACGCTTCCTGAAGGGGCAGCATAATGACCATGGATATGTAGGCTCTCTAGCCCTTGACCAATAGGCTGGACCCTTTTACTGACTGGTAAGTGTGCTCGCCTATGGTTTGGGCAAGCTGGGTTCAGTTCCTGGCTGCCCTTGAATTTGCTACAATATTATAACCATCAGAAGAAAACAAATTTGAAAGCTATTTTATTATCCAGATCAGTAATGCATGAGACACATGTCTCAAGTAGTTGTTATTTAAGTTCATGAACAATCTGTAATTCAGATGTATTTGTTAGGATTAAATAATTGTTTTTACATTTAAAAATAGTTTCAAATGTTGTTGTTTTTGGCCTTTTAACAATGGTGACCACTGTTATTCATATCAACTCTGTTATCATCAATGTCAACTCTATTTGTTTAAGGTTTTGCTTTAAAAATGATCATTATATATGTTTTATTGTTAACAAATTGATATTTTTTTTAAAGCTTGATATTTTATTGATTTTTAAAGCTATGTTTAGAGAAAATGCACACCATCTTGGCAACATTTCAGTTAAATGTGTTGATATTTTTACTCCAAAACAAATAGTCTTTATCTTATTAGACTTAAAGTTGAATTAATGGATGTAGAGACAAAAGTTATCTTAGGGAAGACAGGGTTTTAAATTGTATTACATTTGTTGGCTACATATATTTTACCCAATTTGTCTACAATATAACAGCGTTAGATGATTTTTCTGTTAGTACGTTGATTTTCAGAATAAATATTTTAAATCTTACAGGTTTAAGATCAGCAAATACCGAAAATCTTACATTTAAAATGTATTCTATGGGAATAAAAATCCCCTTTCTATACTTGAAATGTATCCGCATTTCTGGAATGTGCCACATAAATTTATCTTTGGAGAAAATGAAAGGGATTTTTACTTCTGGAACTAAACTGCTGCAATCTGTATTTGAAGAAACCTATTTAAGAGAAAGCATTTTAAAATAAAAAAATATAAAACACTTTATTTTCACACAAACATGTGTTTCTTTTACCTCATGCTGCTCATCCAGAGTTTCTTTATTAAAAGGGAATCTTGGAAAGCCTCCCAGTGGAATGCTGAATACACAGGAAGTAACTGACATGAATGTTCTCGACTTCCTTTTTGATTTTCTCTCAGTGTGTGAGTGCTGGTTTGATTAGTTTTATTTTTATGCATGTCTCATCATGGCATATTGTATTGACGATATAAAAATGCTAATATGAGTGAGTATCCCCGCTGAGACTCGCCTCAGGTTCATGGATGGTGAGTGGTCCTGAAATAAATAAATGAATAAATGACTGAGGCTGTTTGTTCCACACAAGAACATCTGAGGTAAGTAAGATCACATACAGGTGAATTCCCAGATGAATATTTCAAATGCAGATCAGTCAGTGTGCGACTACTTTTACTCACAACATGAGAGGTTTGCTAAGCCTAAGATACTTTTCTAAGCAACATAACTTCATTTCACCAAGTGGACAACACAAAAAATATATCCCATTGATTTACATTGAAGGAGGGACCTGAAACATATCTAGGGACAAGGGGCAACACTGTAAGTGGTAACGTAAAATTGTTACATTGAGCTTTTTTTACCTAATCAAACCCTTAAAATTATTTTGATGATACAACTTATTGCATTCAGGTTGATTCAGTGATGTTACATAATATATATATACACTGTACAAAATTACTGTAAATTTACGGCCAAATTCCTACAGCAATTTACTGTGATTCTTAAATACAGATGTTTGCTGTTAAATATTTTCATTCTGGGAGATCAAGAGCAGGCTCACTGTGAAGTGACTAGTTTTACAGTTAATAGCCGTTCCATTAGGGGAAAATTAACATTTAAAATTGTGATCTCTCATGGTGCTTCTGACAAACTCCTCTGTTCTTTACCATCTCACATCAGCCTTCACTTGTCTGTCTAATGAGAAGTCAAATAAAATAAAAAAATCAACCTTTGAAGCAATTTACATATTAAATGTACAGTTTTGCCAGGATTGAAAGTGTATTTTTTATGATAAAAACAAAAAAAACACCAACAACCTGCACACAGTAAAATAAGAACATAGCACTGCATTGTGGGTTATAATGGTGAAATACCCATAAGCCTTTGTGCTTGAATAAGTATGCATGCTTTGGAAATGCAATGGAGCTACAAAAAATTATTAATAACAAAAAACAAACAAAAAAAAACATGTACAAAAGTTTTTATTCAGACTTAATAGAAGTCTTAGTTTAATTAGTGTTGTAGTTTTGTTATCAATAGTTGTGTTTTGTTTGAAGTCACCATTATGGTGATCTCTTGAGCTGGCACCTTGGATCTTCTTTATTATTATATTATGTTCTTCCGGCCAGTCAATTTGTGTTTAAGAAAAACATGAGTTGATGCACTGTGCTAGTTGGAAGACAAAACCTAAGGTCAGACTGAATATCTGATCCTACCTAACAAATGGCACTTAACGTGTCAATAGTGATGCATTACACATAAAAACATAAAAATCAAAAACAGTAAAGGATATTTCAGCAAAATTAAATCAGCAAACTGAGTGTTTGATGTTTTTTATGAACTTACAGAATAACATTTGTTAACAAGACACACACTGATATCAACTCTCGACATATAAAACACAACAATGGTGACAATTAACAAACAAACTTTTACATAAAAAAAGTAAAAGCTGAACATTAAAATACAAGTATATTAGACTGCAACAAATACAACATCAAAATAAACCAGCACATAGTAATAATGAAAGTAAATTCTAAGTAAATTCTTCATGCCGCAGTGCATGCTGGGAACATGGCTGTAAGTAATGTAAGTAACATGGCAGTAGACAGTAAGTAATTTAACAGCAATATGCTGCTAAATTGCAGTTGTATACTGTAACTGTCAAAAACAGTATCTTGCTGTTCCCCGTCTGTCGCTCACTTTGATGTCGTGTTGAAGAAGCGACACTAGGGGTCTCTCTTAAGCACCGAATATGCCTCTGATCTATGAAAAAAGGTCAATGAGAAGTTGGCGAACAGTATTTGCATACCCCGCCCTCGGACATATGGGTATAAAGGCGAGGAAATACTACATGTTCATTCAGAAATTGTGTATGCAGCCAGCTGCGAGTAACACACACCAGATTCCTGCTTCTGTTCCTCTGACGCTCTGTTTGCTGTTGGATCTACGGCGCACTTCAGCTGCTTTCTCCTTCTCTGCACAGCAGTGCAGTTTGCCCCTGGGCGCTTCGACAGTGCAGAGAATTGAAAGAGTTATATTGAAAGAGTGATTTTCTCTGTAAAGAGTTTATTTCTCTGAAAGAGCATTACACAGTGGCGTTGAACGTCCTTTTCAGGACGCGTCTTTATAAAGATGTAATTTCCGCCCCTGTGTAGTTTCTGGATGCGGTGATTTCTCCCCACCTCTAACGGTCATAAAATCTGCCTCGCATGCCTGGGCTGCGATTACACGCACGCAGCGTTTTATGAATGGTTCATGTTCTCAGTGCGAGAACATAGCCATGGCAGCATTGCAGTCGCGGCTTTCTTTTGTCATGAGATAGAGCCACTTCAGCCGCCCCCTGCGCCTCGCCCCCTTCCTACGGTATTGAGGCAGGCGCAGAGGGCAAACCCCCTCGAACCCCCCGCCTCCCCGGCACGCTTGCTTGCTTCGGTCTGAGCTCGGGATGAGCGATTCTCTCCAATGGTTCATCTTCTCAGTGCAAGAACATGGCCGTTCCAGCATTGCGGTCGCGGCTTTCTTTTGTCATGAGAGAAAGCCACTTCAGCCGCCCCTCGCACCTCGCCTCCTTCCTACAGGATTGAGGCAGGCGCCACGGGCGATGAAGGCGATTTGGGGACAATGACGGGCTCTGTTCGCCGGGTAAACCCCCTCCAACCCCCCGCCTCCCCGGCACGCTTGCTTACTTCAGAATTGGATGACATCACCGCTGCATCGGAGAGCGTTACAGCGGCGTCTGATGCTGATGACTCGCCTGGGCCACCACCTTCGGGTAAGCTCGCCCAGCCTGAGCCTGGCACATGGAGGTCCGCTATGCTTTCCCAGGCCACTTGATTGGTCCTGCGGGCATGTGCGCCGCTCACAGCCGTGCCCCCTCCCCCCCCCCCCGGTTCCTTTCTTCCCGGACATGCGTGATGAGCTGAGTAAGCCACGGCTTCCTCGCTCCTTCGCTCTCACTACCCTCGCGGTCCCAGACCACTTCCGCCCTGCACGCCACGTCCCTTCCTGCAACCAACGCCAGGCCAAGGCACTTCAAAACTTGCACTTGGGTAGTCCTGTTCTTGATGTTTCTTCCTGTTCTTTATTATCCTAGTTATGTGTAGTGGGGTTTTGAGTCTTTTGTCCTGACGCTGTGTAGGTGTAGGGGTGTGGGAGGGTGGGGGTGATTGGGGCGAGGGGGTGTTTTGTCAAATTGTCTTATTGTCTTTTGTATAAATGTATCAGACGTACTGTATGGCGCAGAACAATTTTTCCGAAAGGATAAATAAATCTCTCTGTGCAGGAACTGCGCTGGATGACCAACCACGCTCCTGGGCCACGGAGGTCAGAAGCGCCGGCACTCGAAGAGGCAATGACCACCCTTGTGGTCCAGAAACGCAATCTATGGACCAGACCTGGTCGAAATGCGGGAGGTAGACAAGGCACACCTTCTCCCACACCCCCGTCTCCCAGCTCTGTCCATTCGGCGGCGCCATGACGACTCTGCCCAGCAGTCCTCAGCGGTGAAGCAGATGGAGGCCATCTCACATCCTGCCCCGCCGCAGACCTGCCGCCATGGTCCATGCCCCGTCTGCTCGCCAAGGGCGTCCTCCTGCGGCTATGAAACACCCTGCTCCGCCTAAACCCAGGCCCAGCTCTCAGCCCCAGCATCAAGCACTCCGCAGGAAGCAGACATCCCCATCTCACGGACCCCATCGAGGACCCGTAAGGCTCCCAGGCACTCCGGAGACGTTCGACCCAGGGACCAAGACGTTAGCTCCGGAGATGGTAAGACCGCTCCATCCCCCTGTAGAGGGCCGGGAGGACAATTTTTTGTTGAATTAGTTTTCACATTTTCACATTCTCAGTAACAGAGCTATTTCCTTTTGTCTCTGGGACACCTGGCCCTCAAATGCCGTTCTCACGGCACTCTGCCACCAGATCTCAACAGTCCCGGCATCCTAGACGCGGACCACCTGCCACCAACCCCCACGACTGTTCCCTGGCCGGCCGGTTCCAACGAGTCTAGAGGATGCCTACCCTGGACCTCCTCCTCAGTCACTAACCCGCCCCCTGCCGGGTGTGTGGTGCAAGGTAAGTGCTTAGAGTCTTTTATCAGCACCAGAGCCTCGGAACGCATCACCGCCTCCTGACGCCGCCTTACCTGCTCCACCCCGCCGGGTATGTCAAAAATAATCGTCCCCTTGGTGACCCTAGCGCGGAGTTTGGACGCATGGCTCTCACTTCCTAACCCGTCTCGCTGGCTGGCCCGGACCATCCGACTCGGTTACGCAATTCAGTTTGCCAAGCTTCCGCCCCCCTTCACGGGTGTCCGCTTCTCCACAGTACACGGCGAACATGCCAAGTCCCTGCGCATGGAAATCGCCTCTTACTCAAAGTCGCGATAGAGCCTGTCCCTCCAACCGAGATGAAGAAGGGTCTCTAAAGCCTTACTTCATCATACCCAAGAAAGGCGGTGGCTTACGACCGATCTTGGACTTGCGAGTTCTCAACCAAGCGTTGCACAACTCCCGTTCAAAATGCTCATGCAGAAACACATTTTAATCTGCGTTCGACATCTAGATTGGTCCTCAGTGGTAGACCTGAAGGACGCGTACTTCCACGTCTCAATTTCACCTCGACAGAGCCCCTTTCTGCAGTTCACGTTTGATGGCCAGTACAAGTCCTCCCCTTCGGCATGTCTCTGTCCCCTCGTGTCTTCACGAAATTTGCAGAGGAGCTCTTGCCCCGCTCCGAGAAGCCGGCATCTGCATACTCAATTACCTCGACGACTGGCTCATTCTGGCCCACTCACGAGAGTTACTATAAACTCACAGAGACCAGGTGCTCAGGCACCTCAGCCATTTGGGGCTTCAGGTCAACTGGGAAAAGAGCAAGCTTACTCCAGTTCAGAGCATCTTTTTTCTCAGCATGGAGTTTAACTCAGTCTCAATGTCAGCATGTCTTACCAACGAGCGTGCGCAGTCAGTGTTGAGGTGCCTCGCTGCTTTCAGGCTGGGCACAATGGTCCCCTTAAAAATTCTCAGAGGCTCCTGGGGCATATGGCATCCTCCGTGGTGGACACGCTGCTGGGGTTGATGCATATGAGACCTCTTCAGCACTGGCTTCAGACTCGAGTCCCGAAATGAGCATGGCGCCGCGGCACGCACCGTGTGACGATCACCCCCTCCTGCCGCCAAGCACTCAATCCCTGGACAGACCTCTGTTTTCTACGGGCAGGAGTGCAGCAGGTGTCCCGACGCATCTCCGTCATGACCGACACCTCCAGATTGGGTTGGGGTGCCATGTGCAATGGGCATGCAGTAACAGGCCGCTGGAAAGGGGCCACGCTGCGCTGGCAAATCAACTGCATGGAGTTGTTGACTGTTTTCTTTGCCCTGCGGAAGTTTCTCCTGTTAGTTCGAGACAAACATATCCTTATCAGGTCAGACAGCAATGCTGCAGTGGCATACATAAATAGCCAAGACAGCGTACACTCCCGCCACATGTCACGACTCGCCCGTCATCTCCTCCTTTGGAGCCAGCAGAGACTCAAGTAGCGCTCGCTTCCATCAAGGTGTCCAGTACGTGCCTTGCATGCCTATTTGAACCGCACTCAGAGCTTTAGGTGCTCTGAGCAGCTCTTTGTCAGGGAACGCTGTCTCCAAACAGAGGCTTTCCCACTGGGTGGTGGATGCCACCTTACTGGCCTATCGCACCCAGGCCGTGCCTCCCCCTTGCGGGTCTGATCGCACTCAACAAGGAGTATTGCATCCTCGTGGGCACTGGCTATGGGCACCTCCCTAGCAGACATTTGCAGAGCAGCGGGTTTGGCAACACCTAACGCCTTTGCGAGATTTTGCAATCTCAGGGTTGAGTCAGTCTCGTCCCGTGTTGTCTTAGGTCCGAGCCGGTAGAACTTGGTACACGCTGACGGTCTGACCGGGTAAACTGCTTGCGTCCAGCGCCCTTTCCCTCGGCCGAGGTAAAACAGTGCACCTTCTTTCCCAGGAGATCCCTCTAGGTCCCTGGTTGATTCCTCCCTAGCCCTCTTGGGTCCGCAGTTCAGTGGAGGAACTTGCGGACCCAGTCCACTACGGGTACCCCAGGCTACTACACGGACTCCTCCTGTGTGTACTTCCGCGGTACGGTCACCTTACGAGCTGACCCGCGTCTCCCATAGGCAGTTCTTTGGTGCCCTCCGGTCGCCATGTCATAGCAACTCCCCCCTCCTCAAGGCTGGATCTACCACTGTACCATTTTTTCCACATGTGACCGAAGAGGCCATGTAATGTATTTCACCACCTTACCTCCCCTTTCGGGCAGGTGTGGCCTCCGCAGGGTCTTTTTCCCCTGAAAGAATAGGAAACTGGGTAAGACCTCCTTCCCACGATGCGGTAAGGGCCCCGGCTGCTCTTGCTCTATGCCGAGAAACATAGAGAGAAAAGAGGCCCAGCCAGGCTTGGCCCATTCCCAGGTTGGCAAGCGTCACCTTGTTCCCCTCTAGGGTAACCAGAAGAATTCCGACAACTTTTTTGGGGCATTGGGGAAGGGTACGTGCAGTCTGAAACACAGTTGGTCGCTTGTGCATGTGAAATACTTCTCGCTCCTGTGTCAGCAGTACACGTACACGGCTCAGCACATGGCGTGATTTAAAGTGGACCCCTATTGTCACTTCTTCAACACGATGTCGAATGTCTCGTTTACGTATGTAACCTCCGTTCACAGATGGAGGGAACGAGACGTCGTGTCCTCCCGGCTACATCGCTGAGCTGAGCCGCTGAGGTGGCGGCTCCTCAGAAAAATCCTGAATGAACGTGTAATATTTCCTCGCCTTTATTGTTCGCCAACTTCTCATTGGCCTTTTTTCATAGATCAAAGGCATATTCGGCACTCAAGAGAAACCCCTAGTGTCGCTTCTTCGACACAACGTCTCGTTCCCTCCAACAGGGAACGGAGGTTACATACGTAACCGAGACGTTAATTTCAAGAACAGTAACAAACCAGATTTTTACAGTATAATGCTGGCAACCACAGCTGCCAGTAGTTTACTGTTTTTTTTTTACAGGATTTTATTTTACAGTGTATATATATTGTATAAGCAGGGGTGGGGAGTAATGGGATTATGAATTTAAAATACAAAATATAAATAACTGTATTCCACTACAGTTACAATTTATATCATTGATAATTATAATACAGTTACATTCAAAGTATTTTGATTAATGAAGACATTACTTTGCAGTTTATTGTCATTTGTTTCATTCAATATTTAGTCCTTTCAGATGGAATGCATTTATACATATAAATTATGCGATCCAAAGTGCATCTGAACAGTGGTGAAACACTTTCTTGTGATGTGTTACATTCATACAAGCAGACAGAGAAGTACGTTTGAAGTTTAGAGCAGAAGAAATAGAAATAAACCTTGTGTAAATTGTTAGCTTTATGCTAAGCTAAAATGCTATTTCTAGCCATTTTATATGCACGTTACCAGACACGATCATACTTTTTTTATCAAGAAAATTCACGTTGGATCATAATTTCTTTTCATAATTTTATTCTTGATAATAATTTTTGTATTGTTTTCCTGTAAAAATATCTAAAAAACCTTAAAACAAGATCAAATTATAAAACAAGACTTATATTGTTTTAGAAACAACACTGCATAAAATATTTAGGTTTTTCAGAGAATGTATTTTTAACATGTGTATTTTGTCTTACTGTACTGGCAGAGTCAAAACAAGTGAAAAATCTACCAGTGCTGAAGAATTTAGAATACATTACTGACCTTGAGTAATCTAATGGAAAACATTACAAATGACATTTTACAGCATGTATTCTGTCATCTGTAGTGGAATACATTTCAAAAGTAAACCTCACAACCCTGCATACTGTATGTGTGTGTATGTATATATATATATATATATGTATATATATATATATATATATATATATATATATATATATACTATTATATACTATTAGTATATATATACTATTATTATGATCTAATAGTCTCCAACTAGCAGATTGTACACATTTACATTTTTAGGATATGGTTTAAGAAGTGATTTATTATGCAGAAACTGGACCATCCTAACACACTTAGGATGAGTTTTATACCCTTTATATGAAGATATTTATGTGAATTTCAATAATATTCTTTCCATAAAATGGCTTCAGCACCCAGACCAAATGTAAATACATTTGAATTTGTTATTATCACTCAGTTCATAGCCAGATGGAGAAGAAAATCTAGGTGGAGAGGACACATGCTCAGACGTATCCAGACAAGTCTGTTCTTGCCTTGGGTCATAATATGGCTCATATAAAAGGGCATTTGAGTAAAGTCCTGTCCATGGATGAAATCTAATCCATTACAAAATAACCCTGCCACTGGTAACTGTGTTTCGTCAAAGACGCAGGCATTAGTGACTTTTGAAAAAAAAAAAAAAAAAATACAATTAGATAATGCCTATTAACTGTAGGACATTGTTAGTAGACAAATTGGTAACACTTTACAGTAAGGTTCTATTCGTAACAATGAACAATGATATTTGCTACATTATTAAAAAAACTGGACTGGCTTTCCAATACTAATGCACAAGACAAACACTCAGTGGATGCTCTCTTAGTATGCCACTCTTCAAATTCTCTAAACTTTACTCAAAAGAATGTTGTTTTTCCTTGTGAAGATTTTTTATGATGCAACACTATTGAAACGCCAGTGAGGATTTCAGCGCAGAATGGTACACCTTATCAAAGTTATGGATAACTGCTTGCTAAGTGTGTTTGCTGAATGATGCCCTTGTCAGAACAAACCGAAAACATGAACAGAATTGTGGTGTGATATACCCTCTGCGATTACATGAGCCTTGAAGGTGGAAAGTTCAAAGCATTCACCTTGACATAGACACCACGTTTGACAGACACTGAAAGCTGTTAAAGTGACTGCTGTCAAAAGGACAGTTTCATCACAAAGTTTTGTTGCGCTGTTCTTTAGCAAAGTGTCAAAATACATTGACTGTTCAGTTCACTGTGTTGGTTTATAGGAAAACTTAAATGTCAATGACAATGGGTAGATCTGTCTTAAACAACAGTACTTGAAGACAACATGAAACTTCATTCGAAAAACATTTAACTACCATAATAAAACACTGGGAGATAATGTAGGGCAGGACTTAATTGTAATCATTGGGATTTGATTGGATTATGGAACATGGGTTATGATATTACTATGATGGTGTTTCCAAAGTCAAGCATCACTAGTATTATTGTTCATACCTGGAAGTTTAACAAAATCCCTAACCTCCCTAAGTGTATCACAAATAATAATAATAATAATAAAATTGTGATGCTTGGCTCACTACACTACACCCTTTTTTTTCACAAAAGCGATCAAAGAGCAATTTCCACTGGTTTAAAGGTTAACAATCCAGAAAATACGAAAGTTGTAGGTTTGGACACTGCAAAAATTATATAAGATCCATCACCACTAGTGTAGTGATTTAAAATACAGATAATTCTAAAAAAAAGTTTGTGCATTTAGACCCTTCAAAAATTGATCCAAGAGTCATCCCTCTGATGTAGTGATTAAATGTCTGGATAATCCAAACTCTTTGAGAGCTAAGAAACTACAATAAATAACAACAAAACCAGTCTCATACAATGTCACATAGACATGATCATGTTTTACCCAGAGGAAATCACTCAAGATTATGTTTATACACCATGTCCTTGGATGATGACAGAGAAATATTAATCTATGCAAATGTCTGCAGCAAATTTATTGACTTGCTGGCTGCCAGGTAAGTGTGTTTACAATTTACAATTTGACACTGAATGCTTACCTCTGGATTCAGATAAGGACAGGAAACAAAAAGGCAAAATGTCAGTCCTTAGATACACCACCCAGTCCACTGGCATTCTATAAACATTGCGTGCAAGCTTATTTGCAATCAAAAAGTCATTTTGATCAAAGTGATGGAAGTGAAATCTCCGTGACTGAAATATGTTTGATAACATTGTAATGACGGTTGTATTACATGAACAACTTTTGCTGTAACATTTACAATGTATTCATATTCAGTGAAAAAGTAAAATTTGATGTGTTGTTCAGCCAAATGCCCATATAAAGGGCGTTGTTATGCACAAGTTATGGCATATTTACATACTGAATTGTAAAATTTATGGTTAGCAGAATTGATGATTTTAAAATGCATTTTAGAACATTCAAAGGACAGAAAGTGTGGCTCCTTAAATGCTTAGGCGACATGTCTGCTTTCCATATGTGCTACTTGTATAGTTTTTATAAACCGTATATCATTTACATGAATGTTCAAACACATTTAAACATCACACCACTTTTGACATGACAGATTACTCCCGAGAGCTTTGAAAAAATGTTGTAGAGTATTCCACACGGGTGATACAGTATGTCTGAATGTGGCGATATCTTTCCCTTGATCTGCTGTAGTGGTCTCTCTCATTTTACTGATAACACTCAGCTTTGGCTGTGATGGGAAGTAATCAAGTTTCAACTAGTACTTTTAATAGCAATGGACCAATCTCGAGAAGCTGTTAAAGATTAAATTATTGTTAACACAGAATATGAAATATATCTTTGTGATGGGCTGCACTGAACAGAATTGCTTTCTGTGTCCGCTAAGGCAATTACTTTCCTCTCTTGGCTAACACTTGTTAATTAAATTTCCAATTAGAAAAGGACAAATAATGAACGATATATGGTGCCATTCATTAGCACGAGTAAATACAGTGACTCTTTTGCAACTTTGAAGAAATTGTTAAATGTATTTGGTAAAAAGGTTACACATCTGACCCTTCCGGTCAAAAAAGAGAGTGAATAATAAAGGGAGGTACCCTTTATCAACACCATAGGAGGGTTAAATAAAATGTAGCGAAAATGGGTTGTACCAAGGGAGAACTACTATGATGTATAAATACTTTACTGTAAGTAATTTTTTTTCACATTGCGGTAATGATAATGTTATAATAACCATCTTTTTTGCATTTTCGGTAATGAGAATAGTCACACAATGTGGTGTAATAGTAAAGCTTTCAACTAGTTTCACTAGTTGCCATATTCAATATGGACAGCATCATGGCCTTGTAACCCCACCCTTTCCTCTACATAGGGAAAGCCACGACTGGAGAGAGCATAAAGTGTGTAGAATTCCACCCTCTGTTTTTTCAGTTGAAGAAGTACACCGTCACTCTCAGTAGACTTCTTTTCTTTGAATTTTCAGTGTGAACACACTGGGTTCATGATTGCGATTTGAACTGCGATCATGCTATCACAAAAAATATTGGTAATGCCGATCATTTAACTTTTTATCAGCAGCTCAGTCAAAACTGGTTATTTGTATTCTTATTTGTTTATTTTGTTGGTAATACCATAGTTATTGCCTAGTTTTTGCTGTCAAAAATATAAAAAACACAAAATATTCCAGTGTACTCTTTACTCTAGGCCTTAAAAATAAGTAGGCTTATACTAACTATTCTCTACTTTATATAAAGTCCTAAAGAACAAGGCTTTATATTATACTATTGGTGTATAAGGTGTTACTGTTAATGCTGTTTGCAGAGCAATCATTTGATAAAGATGTTTGAATTATACTTCATCTTGTATTCTGCGTTATTATTATGATAAATGTTCCTATTGGAAACTGAGCTGCTGCTACTGCAGGTGATCATAAAAATGGCTTCACGCAGGACGTGGCGGTTTAGTTTTAATAAAACTCTTAGTGCACATAAATTGCAGCCCTTTGCGATTTAACAGTCACATGAGGTCATAGCGTGATTTCGATTTTATTTTGATTAATTGTGCAGCCCTAATGATCACTATACAGTTATTTACCATTCTTAGTTTCATTATTGAGCTGTTCTAACATAGTTAACATAATTCTTGAGGTGCCATCAAGCTTTAAGTGAAGAGTGTTTTGAAGAAAAATCTAAACAAAACAGCACATTCTGAACAATTCTCCACACCTTTCCTTCTCCATACAAATTTAAACACCCTACAAGCGTTTGCTCACTTATTAGCTTTCTTCTGTTGTTTTAGCTGAACATATGTCTCCATCGAAAGCTCAAACGGAAGAATTCTCAGACCTATTTGCTGTCATCGTGATTAAAGCTCCAACTTCACGCTTGGCTGTTTGAAATAAATGGAATACATTAGTTGGAATTGTTCATCTATTGAGACACAACAGGGGTTTTCTTCAACTACACACAAAGTCTGTGTTCTCAAATGTCAAATATCTCAAAGACTGATTTTTATGAAAACTAACAAACAGATTTCAACTTAAAGACATAAAGTTCTTTTAAAAAGGCACAATGCCCTGAACCTCGCAAACTTTGGCAAATCAGCAACTAATTTAGCCTATTTGCAGCCTGCATTCTACTAAACTAACAACAATATTATCTATTATTAATTATTAATGATTGATCTATTATTGATAAAGGGAAATAGTGTTTTTTGTTTAAATCATGTTTTAAAGTTCAGTGTTACTGTAAATCCTGCAAATTCTGATTGTTGAACGTATCTGAGGCTGAGACCAAATTTAGTGGGACCTTTTAGTTTTAGTTTCAGTAATATTTAAAGATTTACTATATACTGTCAAAGATTCCACACAGATGTAACATTAAAACGTTCATCATAAAGTGTGTTATATTCTGTTATATCACAATGGCCCCATATATACTGCATCCACAGACATCTGTGCTTATCCCCAAATATTGACTGACACTAGAACCACCCCTGCTAGAGAGTGAGAAAAGTTTTTGAAGGAGTTTATAGTCTAAATGTCCACATGGCCAAAAGTAATTAATTGAAGAAACACAGAATAACAGAATAATAAGAGCTGCAGAGCTCTTCCTTAAGACAAACAACAAACTCAGAGGGTGACATGAAAACAATGAAGTAACATCAGAAGGGGATGTGGATGGAAGTCTTCTTTGAAGAGGCTTAGTGAAACAAATATCTACACAACAGAAGTCTACAACTGTTGAGCTTCACACATTTTGTGGTGTATGTCTACTGAAAGAAAGATGAGTGTTGAAGAGAGTCATGTCTGAAAATATTTAAAGCTTGGTCCAAGATAAAATGTAGGCCTAACCTCAACAAAAGATCAGGGGGTAGAAGGGAGGGTAGGAGAGAAAGACAGACGCATACAAAATACTCTTGAAGATCAGATCTATAAAAGACTTTGGCCACATTTTTCATTAGAAGATTGCATTTACTTCCTACAGCTCGCAAAGCATATGAATCCAATTTTTGTTTTCTTTGACATACATTTGTCTTATGAATGTAAATATTTGAGTTGCTATGACTTTACAGAAGAAAGAGGCAGATTTAAAGCTGGCTGGAAGTCAGGCGCTGCGTCCGAATATAGATACTTCTCTACTATATATTATGCCAAAAGCAGTATGTGAATGGAGTAGTGTGTTCGAATCCACAGTATTCATGAAGCAGTAAACAAAAAATAAATAAATAACTGGATGACCTACTATTTCCAGTGAGAGTCTGAAGTGCAGATCGACTGGACACTTAACAATCCAATAATCCTTTGGGAGCTGAGGAGACTTCACGTTCAAATCACTGGATTTAAAGGAACAGCAGTGAATCGCATGTCAGACACCTCTTCTCAACTGAGAGTGATATATACCAAGATAATTGTTTCTTGTTCGTAAATGGTGCTTGTTTTACAAAACCAGAGCAAATAGTTTTCACTGTTGTTGTTATTACATCATATATTCAGGTCACTAGCTAATGATAGTGTCCCCGGATGAAGTATGTCTGAAATCTATTCATACTACTTGCATGTATACCTAAGAGAAAATACTTTTTTGCCTGCAGATATGTGCGTCCTTCATCAAATACAGTACATACTGTGAAAAAACAGCTCTATAAACAAGTTAATATTTTTAGAATACAATTTTGCTGGTTAGTTTGTATAACTTTGGTTTGCCAATGGAAGAAAAAAAAACTATATATATATATATATATATATATATATATATATATATATATATATATAAGGATGTGGTTTGAATTGGTGTTGAAACAGATTTTAGGCGCCATTTTAAGAGTGCTATGCTTTAACTCATGCATGCAAATTCAATAGGCATGGCCATGAAGATTTGGTATTTTTGTGCAATCATGTACTAAGTCTAAGCGCAATTGGGTTTGGTGCTTTGAACATGCATGTGCAAAGCGCTAATGGGCTGGGTCAACTGCAAATTAATTCTTCGGTTCTTCTCCAGCACTGTCCTATTTAATAGTCAATTTCCTGTCAAGCACCAGCAATATAAAGACAGCACATTCATAAGAAGTTGTTGGTGTAAATGGACTGTATCCTATGAATTAGAAGAATAGAATATGGACTTATGTTATTTTGTGCATTAACTGCTTCCTTGTTGATTGTCTGGCATATTTGTTGTGACACTCCTTTTATGCGCATTGGAAAATGTAGTTCCCTATTTGTCACTCACTCGATGTTGTGTCGATGAGTTGACACTAGGGGTCGCTCCTGCGGAGCCCAGTCATCTCTGATCTTGAGAAAAGGCCAATGGAAATTGGCGTGTGTAATTTGCATGCCACTCCCCCGGACATACGGGTATAAAAGGAGTGACGCTGCAAACACACATCAGATATCTTCTTCAGAGCCGAGCAAGCAAGTTCACAGAGCTGAATTCCTCTCCACTCTTGGATCTACGGTGCATTCCAGCGGTCATCCTCCTCGCACACCACGGTTGTACTGAGTAAATACCCCTGGGCGCTTCAGCAGCAGAAAACTATGGAGTGAACAATTTCGTTTATATATATATATATATATATATATATATATATATATATATAAACAAAATTATACATTATATATATATATATATATACATACAGGTGCTGGTCATATAATTAGAATATCATCAAAAAGTTGATTTATTTCAGTAATTCCATTCAAAAAGTGAAACTTGGATATTATATGCATTCATTACACACAGACTGATATATTTCAAATGTTTATTTCATTTAATTGTGATGATTAAAACTGACAACTAATGAAAATCCCAAATTCAGTATCTCCGAAAATTAGAATATTACTTAAGACCAATACAAAAAAAAGGATTTTTAGAAATGTTGGCCAACTGAAAAGTATGAACATGAAAAGTATGAGCATGTACAGCACTCAATACTTAGTTGGGGCTCCTTTTGCCTGAATTACTGCAGCAATGCAGCGTGGCATGGAGTCGATCAGTCTGTGGCACTGCTCAGGTGTTATGAGAGCCCAGGTTGCTCTGATAGTGGCCTTCAACTCTTCTGCATTGTTGGGTCTGGCGTATCGCATCTTCCTCTTCACAATACCCCATAAATTTTCTAAAGGGTTAAGGTCAGGCGAGTTTGCTGGCCAATTAAGAACAGGGATACCATGGTCCTTAAACCAGGTACTGGTAGCTTCGGCACTGTGTGCAGGTGCCACGTCCTGTTGGAAAATTAAATCTGGATCTCCATAAAATTATATATATATACATACATATATACATACATACATACATACATACATATACATATATATATATATATATATATATATATATATATATATATATATATATATATATATATATATAAAACACGGATCTCCCATTCCCTAGCACGCTCGCAATGTGACCGCCGGCTCATCTCAGGGCGAGCTCGCGTTCGCGAAGTGGATGAGCTTTCGATTACAGCATTGGAGAGTGGGTTGGTTCAGTCCGTCACCATGCGCAGGTGATGGCTATGTTTGCCCGGCCATTGCAAGTGTCGGGATGGAGTAGAATCCTCTGCTCCCCCCTGAACCCTCGCAGCACAGTGATCGGTCCCGGGACTACCCTCGACGGTGGGGCTGCCAGGTGGTGCTCGGTGACTCCCCAGGTTGGTAAGGTGATCGCGGTGCACTTGTGTCCGCAGAATGCTGCCACCTGGCCGAGCCGTCTGAGTCTCCCATCCAGGGCCCGTGGGTTTACGTTGTGGGTTTACGTACAGTGCCACTGGACAGGGCACCTCCACCCTGCACGCCTGCAAGTGCACCCAGTCGCCAAGAACGGCTTCAAAGCGTTCCTCAAGAAGTAGGAGACCCTCTGCACAGGAGCTGGTAAGTGCACCACTCCTTCCCCCGGTGGAGGGCTGGGTGGAGGTTCTTTATTTCCTTTTCTTACCACACCGAGAATAAGAGCAAGCTTGCCCCGGTTCAGAGCATCTCTTTTCTCGGTACGAAGTAGACTCGGTCTCAATGACAGCGTGCCTTACCAACGAGCATGCGCAGTCAGTGCTGAACTGTCTGCATGTGTTCACACAGAACACGTTGGTCCCACTGAAATCCTTTTAGAGGCTCCTGGGGCATATGGCATCCTCAGCGATGGTCACGGCGCTTGGGTTGACGCATATGAGACCACTTCAGCACTGGCTACAGACCCAAGTCGAGTGACGAGCATGGCGCCACGGCACACACAGGCGTGCAGGCTTGCTGCCGTTTTCTCAGCCCCTGGTCAGACCTTGAGTTCATAAGGGCAGGAGTTCTCCTAGGCCAGGTCCCCTGGCACGTCAGGGTTACGACACATGCCTCCCAACAGGGCTGGGGTGACATATGCAACGGGACCTCAGTCATCGGCCCTTGGACCGGCCCACAACTTTGACATGTCAACTGCCAAGAGTTGCTGGCAATACTACTTGCCCTGAGGAGGCTATTGCCGTTGATCCGGGCAAGCATGTGTTGATCCGGACGGACAACACAGCGATGATTGCGTACATCAACCACCAAGGCGACCTACACTCAAGTCAAATGTCACAACTCGCCTGTCGTCTCCTCCTTTGGAGTCCGAAGCAGTCCGAAGTCGCTCCGAGCCACCCTCATCCCTGGCCACCTCAACAGCACAGCGGACGTGCTGTTGCAACAGGAGAGTGTGGAGACTCCACCCTCAGGTGGTCCAGCTGATCTGCAGTCGATTTGGCAAGCACAGGTAGACCTGTTCGCTTCCCCATAATCCTCCCACTGCCCACTTTGGTACTCTCTGTCCGAGGCTCCCCTTGGCACAGATGCCCTGGCACAAATTGGGCCCTGGGGCTGCGCAAGTATGCGTTCCCCCCAGTGAGCCTACTCGCACAGACGTTGTGCAAGGTCAGGGATGACGAGGAGCAGATTGTCTTAGTGGCCCCATATTGGCCCTCCTGGATTTGGTATGCTGCTTGTGACAGCCCCACCTGTGAATTCCCCTGAAGTGGCGTCTGTTCCCTCAGTGGTGTTCTTCCCAAGGTGAAACCCCCCAGAGATGCGCAGTAGGGTCAGTGCTTTCCTTTCTGCAGGAAAAGTTGAAGGGACGGCTGTCCCCCTCCACCTTGAAATAGTCTATATCGGCGCATCACGATGCAGTGGTCGGTAAATATTAGGGAAGCACGATTTGATCATCAGGTTCCTGAGAGGTGGATCCCTTTCAGGGATCAGGTGGTGAACCTGCAAGCGCTGCCCCAGGAGGAGGCAGACCCAGCCTTGGTGTTGCTGTGTCCGGTGTGTGCTCTTCGCATCTACTTGGATCGCACGCAGAGCTTTAGAAGCTCCGAGCAGCTCTTGGGCATTGTCCCATGGTGCCTCTATAGCAGAGCTAGGCTGGGCAACACCTAACACCTTTGCAAGGTTCTATAACCTCAGGGTTGAGCCAGTTTCGTCCCATGTGTTATCAGTTGACACATACAGGTAAGTTCGTGTCAGCTGGCCGGGTGTATCGCTTGTGCATTGCGCCTTTCCCCTCCCTTGAGTCGAAGATGTGCCTGTTTCCCCAGTTGCATTTGCAGGAAGTATGAACCCTGGACATTCTTGCTCCCTAGCCTAGCAGCCATCGAGTCTTCGGAGAGGCTTGCTTCTGTCCCAGTACGAGCGTCACCAGACAACGTCGCCGTGTTTGCAGTAACTCCTCCCCCCTTTGTAGGATCTACCATGACACAGCTCCGCATGATGTGCTTCCACTCCTAACCAGTAAGACTGTGTGTTTTATTCCACCTACATTGGTTTTAAAGGAATCTGCCTATAACCCATTGTTAAGTCCAGTGTCGAGTAAAATTGAGTCGTGCCCAACCGATTGAGTAACTCGTCAATTCGCGGCATTGGATAAGCATCAAATTTGGACAGTCAACACAGAACCAGACCGAGCCGTTGCTACCGGCTGGCCCAATCGCTGTGCGACTCCTGTATTACACCCATTTCGAGCACTTCCTCTAATTCTTCCTGAATTATCTTTTTCTTGTGTGCAGGAAGGTGATAGGGGTGGCTAAAAACCACCACCCCTGGGTTGGTCTCGATATGGTGCTCTATTGGGTTTGTACGACCAGGTAGGGGTGAAAACACATCTGTGAATTCCGCTTGCAACCTGGCAATATCTGTTAGCTGCGACAGTGAGAGGTGGTCTCCGCCAGGGACCAGGGTGAATGAACTTGATTTGTGGAAAACATCCGGCCCGAGCTCTGCCCTCTCCAGAACCACCATCGCCAAGGCTACAGGTTCCGCCTCCCGCCATGGTTTGAGGAGGTTGAGGTGGTAGGTTTGACGTGCCTCTCTCCTATCTGTTCGCTAACCTCATTATCAAGATCCCAGACTCGTTGTGTGACCTCAAAGGGTCCTTGCCACTTGGTTAGTATTTTGGAACTCAAAGTGGGCAGCAATACAAGCACTTTATCTCCCTGTGCGAATTCGCATAGTCAAGTGCCCCTGTCGTACACTTGGCATTGACGTTCTTGCGTTTGGAGCAAATTCTTCTGTGTTAGCTGTCCCAAAGTGTGGAGTTTTTCTCTAAGGTCAAGAAAGTATTGAATTAAATTTTAACTATTCGAAGGTCCTTCCTCCCAAGCTTCCCGTATGATGTCAAGCACGCTGCGCGGCCAGAGCCCATACAGTAACTCAAACGGGGGAAACCCAGTGGAGGCTTGCGGGACCTCTTGTACTGCAAACAGCAGGGGTTCGAGCCACTTATCACAGTTTTTAGCATCTTATGTACAAACTTACGAATCATGTTTTTAAGGTCTTATTAAATTGTTCGACCAGCCCATCAGTTTGCGGGTGCTCAACCTAATAATTCATATAGTTCACGTAGTGTACGTGACATGAATGTTGTGCCTTGGTCAGTGAGGATTTCCTTCGGAATCCCCACTTTGGAGATAATTTTGAAGAGTGCCTCCACAACACTGCGTGGTGAGATGTTGCGTAGGGGTACTGCATCCGGATATCACGTTGCATAGTCCACCAGAACTAAAACAAAACGATTCCCGCATGCAGTCCGCTCTAATGGCCCGACAAGATCCATGCCAATTCTGTCGAAGGGGATCTCGATCAACGGTAGTGGGCACAATGGCGCTTGGGGTGGCCGATGGATTCACCAACTGACATTCATGGCACGCCACACAACACTTGCCATTATATAGTTTAGTCTTTTCGTGACCTAAGTGGCCATCCATTGGGTTATAGTGAGCTGCCTGGAAGAGTGTTTCCTGATGGCTCTTTGGTACTAACAGCCGAGTTGTACTCTCTTTGATTTGAGTGTCCTGCGTCACTCGATACATCTGCTCTTTTATAATAGAAATTACCCACAAATGGATAAGTGAGCACAACTCTTGGCTGGAGCTGTTGACCATCAATTTATTTCACTTGATCAAAGGAGTGCTTAAGTGACACGTCACGCAACTGCTCCAAAGGGAAAGCTCCCTCAGGGAAGCCCCTGAGAATGGAAATTCCCTCGCCTTTGTCATCCTGACATAGAGCCGACAGCCCTGGCACCACCTCTCCAGCCATAGTATCGTAATGCAAACCCCACGCCACTACTTTCCAGGACCCATCCACACACATTACCTTCAACAGATTTTTAAAGCTGGGCCAATGTGTTCCCAGAATTAGTGGATGGGTGAGGCGGGAATTTGAGGCAGCCTCGACTCTAAAGCTTTTTTCCCTTAATCGTATCTCAATGCCCTGCCTTGCACTAAGCATTTGTGTATCGAGGTTTGAGAATAGCCTGTATCCACCAAAGCTTGATGTGTATCCCCTTTTACTCTTACCGGTATCCGATACACCCCTGCTCGATCGGGGGGGAGCTTGTGGAGTGTCAGGGATCCGGACCAGTGTCCCCACCTCCATTACTGGATACCGCTCCTGGCTGTGTCCAGTTTCCCCGCAGCTCCAGCAGACTGGCTCAGTTCTACCTTCCGCACTGGTGGGGTCAGTTTCTCCAACCTGGGAGGGATAGCGGAGGGAGACACAGGGAGTAGGAGGGGCAGGCAAGGGGACCAGGGGTGGGATTTGGGCAGGGCTGAGGAGGACAGGAGGGGGGGGGGGGGGCATGAGACACAGGGAGTGGAGAGAAATAAGAGAGAGAGAAGATACTGCTTTGCCGCCTCCTGGAAATGTAGCCTGTAGTCCTCTGGCAACTGGACAGCCTCCTCCAGTGATGCCGGGCAATGGCACTGGACCCACTCGGCCATGCCTCAGGGAATTTGGGCAACGAACTGTTCCAGCACCATCAGATCTACGACCTCCATGATGCCGCGGGTTCCCCTCACCAGTTACCATTTCTGGCAGGTGTAACGGAGCTGCTGTGCAAAAGCGAACGGGTGGCCGTGCTTCGAAGCTCAAAGACCGGAAAAGCTGCCGAGTCTGCTCTGGGGTCTGACCGACCCATGCTGAATGGCCTTTTTTAGGTGGCTGTAATCCAGGAGGCTGGCGGCGGGAAGTTGCTGTACCACTAGCTGCGCCTCCACTGAGAGTAAGGGCAAGAGGCGGGCTGCCCACTGATCCGGTGGCCTCCTCCACACCATGGCTGTCTTCCCAATCAGGTCGAGGAAGGCCTCCGGATCATCAAGTTTGTGGGCAATGGAGGAGTCAGGAGACAATGAAGCAGGTTCTAGATCAGTCATTTTAATTGTTTGTTTTTAAGCACACAATCGATTGTAACATCAATAACATAAAATAACTTGTGAATAAATGAAAGCACTTTCAGTTCATGACTCTCTTAGTCCAGGCTGTCGTGCTTCCTTGGTACTCTCTCTCTCTCCCCCTCTGTGCTCTGGCGTGCCTTTTAAGTCTCCCTCCACCATCACTATTATGATAGATAGGAGTTAGAGACAGTTATGAACCAGGTGACGAGATTTACCACTCTCTCTCTCCACACATGACCACATCCCCCATGCCAAACACTGGTTTAAAAATCACTCCATGACAACAGGTGGAAAACATACCATATCATAAATACAATTTTAAATATAAACATAGTAATGATAATAACTGAAAAATAAACTATGACCTAAAGATTATTATTTATGAGAAGAAATCACATAAATATTTGTTTCATAAAATGGCTTCAACGGTGTTCATCACGGACATAATTTGATGTTACACTATATTATCAGACTGTAAATACAGGACTTTGAGCTGAGATTTACATTTTACATTTACATTTATGCATTTGGCAGACGCTTTTATCCAAAGCGACTTACAGAGCCCTTATTACAGGGACAATCCCCCCGGAGCAACCTGGAGTTAAGTGCCTTGCTCAAGGACACAATGGTGGTTGCCATGGGGTTCGAACCAGCAGCCCTGTGCTCTAGCCACTATGCCACCACCACTCCAGGAGATAAGACGTGCTTTTGAAAATTATCTATTTCTAAGGAAATCTTGCACTTTGCAATGGGATCAAAATTGCACTTAGCATTAGCGCTCTCACGAAAATTGGATAAGATGCACTTACAAAAAAATACAAATATATTTTATATTGAGATGAGTAACTGTGCCACCACAATGACCTATTAAGGGGAATACAAATTATTATTTTTTTTATATATATATATATATATATATATACATATAAAATGTACATAATTTTAAATAAATGTTTTGCTGGTCAGCCAGCAAACAATTAAATGGATTTAAGTCCATCAGATTTTTGTGGCACTTCAGCCTTACTGATTGTGCTTTGGGGCTACAGTCCACTGAGATGGAATGGTATTGTATTGGTATTATGTAGATATTTTATACAAAACTTGGGTGCAATTATGGTTTGGTTGTGGGTGGCAGGGATGGCGGTCGGGATCCTACATGTGCAATCTTAAATGTCACCCCAAACCCTCAATAAGGGTCATGCTTTACACTGTATAAGTCATATTTTGTGAGTCCAACCATGTGTTCAGCAGTGGTTGTACAAAGTGAACTCATGGGAAGAGTGGACTAGAAAATTTGAAAATCAGGACTCTCTAATTTTTTAATTAGACTAAGTGTGGGTTAGAGGCTGTTATAGGCAGTTTTGGCTTGAAATGTAAGTCAGGGCTCCTGCCAGGTTTCGCTGTGGCCACTTCTACTGTATAAGCTCTGGAATTAATTGAACTTTAAAGTTTTGTGGTTTTTGGCACCTCAAAACAAGAAGATTGACAACACAAATCTATCTTAATACATCTAAAATGCATGATTAGTTAATTAAAATACTATGTGGAAGTATTCAAAAGCAAAGCCATTCATTCAAAGTTGAGTTGTTTTTTTTATAACATCAATGGATATTGGGGTCAGAGATACATAAGCCAATTTTATAAAGGAAGAAATCACATCCCATCTGGATAGTATTTATTTTCAAAGAATGGGAGGGTGTTCAACTGAGCTAAAGTGAAATGTGGGTCTCTATTCAAGCTTAAGTGTAGGCAGTTGGCACCTCAAATCTCTTTAAACACCATTCTGTAGCCTAAAAAGAACTCTGCCATGGTGTCTGCCATGGACTCTTTTTCACTTTAATTCAAGGGAAACACTTTAAGAGATAAGAGAATGCAGAAATATAAGAAGATTGATTACATTTGAAAGCGGTCATATATCTTCAGTTTCTGGGGGTCCATAATAAACAATGCCCTTGGGTTTAAACTTTTATTTGTTTTTAATCACCTTAAGGAGATAAAATAATAGACATCTGTTGTGAAGTGAAGCAGAATCTGACAGATGATTAAATAACTTAAATGAGAAAGGCATTGACAATGGTTATGCCCTTAAACCAGAACAGATTTCTCATATGGTACAACCTGGTATATACTGCCTTGAATAAACTCTTAGTGATCACAATTTAATATCATATAACCTCTATTTATGGGGATTATTGTCAGTCAGAGACAATCATGAGCCCCAGACAGGGCAGACCCCTGACAGTGAGATATTACAGAATGACAGAGCGTGTAAATGACAAGTTCATTCTTAGAATTGTCATATTAATCTGTGCTCTGACTTGAGCTACTCTCTTTACAGTACTTGAGTAAATTTTTCACATTTTTCAATTTTTTAAGTTTTCTCTTTTCACTATAGTTATTTTTAACCACAATTACAAAGTACAAAAAATACTTTCTCCAAGACTTTCGCCCCTGTCACTATACAAGAACTGTAATACTGTGATTTTCTGTATATTTTATTTTATTCTGGAAAGGAGTCGTTCATTCAGGTGTGAGGGAACCGTCTGGGCATTTTTAACCACTTATCAAACTTCAAAAGTTTTTAAGGTAGGAAATGTTTTAACTGTCAAACATTAACACAGTGTAGTTTGACATACATGTGGGAAATGCTTGTTTACTTGCTACTGTATGTCTAAAACAAACTTTTGAAATACCTTAGAAAGATACAATGTCTATAGTGTCAGAAATTAATGGGAACTTGTGTCAAAAATGGCACAGAAATTGACAAAAATATCCCCAAAATTCTAAATATGGGGGAAAAGATGCCCATGCAACGAGTTCCAGTGTTTTAATAATAATATCTGATATAGTTGCAATTACATACATTGTAATCTTCTTTTGACTTTTCACTGACATTTTTTTCCCTGCCTTGCACCATCGTGCACACAGACAGGCTCTCCAATTCTACCAATCCTCATCATTTCGGTATTGTAATCCTGTGTTAAATTCTGTAAACATTCGCCCCTCCAATTGCACCTGTCTCAATGACCTAAGGACAGCCCTCAGATGCTGCAGGTACCTCTGCCAATCATAACTGTAAATAATGATGTCGTCAAGATAGGCAAGCAGCGTTCGGTCTTAGGATTCAGTCCATAAGCCACTGAAATTTAGCCAGGGCCCGAAAAACCAGACGGAAGTGTCACAAATGAATGTTATCCGAACGGTGTAGAAAATGCCGTCTTTTCACGGACATGGGAGTTAAGGGAATCTGCCAATATCCCTTTGTTAAATCCAGTGTGAATAAAAGCGAGACTCACCTAACCAATCGAGCAACTCGTTAATCCAAGGCACTGGGTATGCATCAAATTTAGACACTTTCTATAATCCACACAGAATCGGACCGAACCATCACTCTTTTGAAACAAAACCACTGGGCTAGCCCAGTCACTGTGGGATTCTTCTATTACCCCCGTATCCAGCATGACCTTTATTTCTTCCTGAAACACTTTTTTTGTGCTCGAGTAATCAGTAGGGACCATTACACACTACTACCCCTGGGGTCATCTCGATATGGTGCTCAATGAGATTCGTATGACCGGGAAGAGGCGAGAACATGTCAGAGAATTCTCCTTGCAACCTGGCAACCTCAGTGATTTGTGATGGTGAGAGGTGGTCTCCACAAGTGACCGGAGTGACTCAATTGGTGACTTTTAAGTTCACCTCCGGTCCGAGCTCCTCCCTTTCCAGAACCACCATTGCCAAAGTCAAGGGGACCACCTTGCTCCACGGTTTTAGGAGGTTGAGGTGGTAAATATGACGTTCTCCGCATCTTATCTATTCGTTTCACCTCATAATGGATTTCCTCAACTCGGCATGTGACCTCAAAGGGTCCTTGCCACTTGGCGAGTAATTTAGAGCTCGATGTGGGGAGCAATACAAGTACTTTATCTCCCGTTGTAAATTCCGTAGCCCAGTAACCCTTTTATTCAGCCGGCTTTGACATTCTTGTGCCTGGAGCAAATTCTCCTGTGTTAATTGCCCCAGGGTGTGGAGTTTTGAATTGGGGGGCCTGGGTAGCTCAGCGAGTACTGACCACCCCTAGAGTCACGAGTTTGAATCCAGGGTATGCTGAGTGACTCCAGCCAGGTCTCCTAAGCAACCAAATTGGCCCGGTTGCTAGGGAGTGTAGAGTCACATGGAGTAAAATCCTCCTGGTCATGATTAGTGGTTCTTGCTCTTAATGGGGCATGTGGTAAGTTGTGTGTGGATGTCAGAGTGTAGCATGAGTGTCCACATGCGGAGTCTCTGCAGTGCCATGCACGATGAGCCACTTGATAAGATTCATGGATTGACAGTCTCAGAAGGGGTGGCAACTGAGACCTGTCCTCCACCACCCAGACTGAGATGAGTAACTGTGCCACCACAATGACCTATTAAGGGGAACTGGGCATTCCTAATTGGGAGAAAAGAACATACTGAATTTTCTTTTTGCCATTTGAAGGTCCCTCCTCCCTATTTTCCCATAGGACATACAATTATTCAAATGGGGAGAACCCCATGGAGGCTTGCAGGACCTCTTGTACAGCAAATAATAGGGGCTCGAGCCACTTTGAGCGTCTTCCTGAACAAATTACGAATCATATTCTTTAGGGTCTGATTAAATCATTCAACCAAGCCATCCGTTTGGGGTGGTAAACGCTGGTGCGAATCGATTTAATCCCCAATAATTCATACAGTTCGTGTAGCGTACGTGACATTAACGTAGTGCCCTGATCAGTGAGAATTTCTTTTGGAAATTCCCACACAGGAGATTATTCTGAAGAGTGCCTCCACAACACTTCATGCTGAAATGTTGCGCAGAGGCACTGCTTCCGGATATCACATTGCATAGTCTACCAGGACAAATACAAAGCAATGTCCATGTGCTGTCCGCTCTAATGGCCTAACAAGGTCCATACCAATTATTTTGAAAGGGATCTCGATTAATGGAAGAGGGAGCAATAGAACTCTTGGGTTGTGCGGAGTATTCACCAGCTGACATTCACAGCATGCCGCACACCACCTACGAACATCCCCGCGAATCCCCTGCCAATTGCAATGGGCCATTAGATAGATCAGTGTCTTTTGCTGCCCTAAGTGACCTGCCATCGGATTATAATGAGCCATCTGGAATCGCATTTCCTGACGGCTCCTTTGTATTATTTATTGGACTGTATCCTCCTTTGTCTGAGTGTCCTGAGACATTTGATGCAACCAATCCTTGATAATTGAAAAATATGGATATGCAATGTCAAGCTGGAGGTGTTGATCATCAATCACTTTCACTTGATAAAAGGCGTGCCGAAGGGTCTCGTCTTGCATCTGTTCTAGAGGGAAATCCCCTGCAGGGAATCCTCCTAAAGGCTTGGGAAGCTGAGACTTCCCTCTCCCTTACGTCCTCCTGACATGGAGCTAATGTAGATGGCCCTGGCACCGCCTCCCCAGCCAATGAATCTCACACCACACATATATACGTTTTATTGCAGGATCCATACACACATTCCCTTCATAAATTTGTAATTGTAAATTTGTACTCAAGATTAGTGGATGGGAGAGGCGGGGACTAACCGCAACCTTGACGCTATGCTTTTGTCCCCGAAATTGAAAAATTACCTTCACTACAGGGTCATTTTTAATATCCCCATGCACACACCTTACCTGCACACTTGTATCAAATGCTTGGATTGAACCAAGCTTTGGTGAAGGGAGGTTTTTAGATGGTAAATGGCACTAGCCTGCCATTGGGAGCAACTTGGGGTTCAGTGTCTTGCCCAAGGACACTTCGGCATGTGGAGTCTAGCGGGTCAGGAATCGAACCGCCAACCCTGCGATTAGTGGCCGACCCATTCTACCACCTGAGCCACAGCTGCCTATTTCTATTTAAATAAATGCTGTATTCTTAAAATGTTCTGTTTGTCCAAGAATTCTTTTGCATCAGTGCAGGTATTTGGCATTGAGAAGCTGCTAGTTCAGAACCTGTGCGGGTCTGTTTCTCAAACTAAAGACTGATTTACATTTGTTGTGCATCTGGCCATCCACTTCCATCTCTATCCTGGTTATAGATTATTTTTTCAAAACAGTAATAAATGGAATAGACATCATCACTCTAAAACAATAGACTTTAGAAGAAAATAGAATTTCTTTTTGTCTATTTTTAAAACCAAAATTTGTCTTGCAAGTGTAAAACAACTTGAAAGAATTCAATACCTCAACAAATGGGGAAAAACTCACTGTATTGTGATTTCCGCATGGAAGCGCAACCATTTTCAATTGTTCAAATAATAATAAAATTTTCTTGAGTACCAAAATAGCACTTTAGAATGCTTTTGTAAGGAATGGATGACAATAGGGTGACAAAAATATGTTTGCCAACGGGGGTAGTGAAAGAAATTTAATAAATACCACTTTTAACAATTTTGGCAGTATTTCTGATCAATTTAATTAATCCTTGTCGAAAGGAAGCATCAATTTCTTTCAAGAACAAAATTGTCTTCGTGTTTTAAAAATAGAAGTGAATATTCTATAAATAATATAATTTTTCTAAAATAACATGTAACGTAATTTATAACTTTTGTAGTTATTCGGCAAACTACTCATTAACTCTTACTTGAGTCATAATATGTATCAGTACTTGTACTCAATTGAATATTTCTTCAGTAACAGAACTTTTATATAAGTAAAAAAACAATCAGTAGTCTTTCCACCACTGGACTTGAGTGAATTATGGGGTGTCCCATGGGCTGTCGTTTTTAATACATATACAAGGTCATTTTATTCTAGTAATTTTTATTTATTAATAGAAGATATAATCAAACCTGATTGATGTAACATAATACTAACCCTAAAACAGGAAAGAAGGGAAAATGATTAGCAAAAAATCATTTCATGTTACTTTTTATATAATTTGGACTTAATTAAAACATATCCAATTCAATTCAATTCAATTCAATTCAAACAACTTTATTTATCCCCGTAGGGCAATTCCGTTGTAGCCTACCAGTCGTAGCAAACAAGACACAAAAAAAACCAAAAACAACAAAAAAAAAAAACAACACTCAATCAAACATTCAGATACACTGTCAATGACTTCATATTGCATTTGGGCACCAGAACAGAGCAGCAAATACACAGGTCACGTTAAGCAGGGACCAAAATTCAAGTGAATAAATAAATAAATAATCCAAAGGAATTGTTGCTATATTTGGGATTTTATGAGTTTTATCTCCCAGGATATGTTGCCCTATTAAAATATTGTATTTGATGCAAAACATTATGAGTTTTTGACTTCCCCTCTTATATTACAGTTTTTCTGAATTGCTAAAACACTAAACCCCATTTTCTGAAGCAAATGCTCAGTGGCTTAAACCCAGTTGTCAAATCAATCACTCTTGGCAAAACCTTAAACAAGTTCAAGTAGTTAGACACCATTTGTAAATCTCAACAACTCTTTTAGCAAAACTCTAAAAACAGTCTCACTCACTAAAACTCACTTTGCACTGAGATGCACTTGTTTTACAAAATGGTAAACATGGGCAGCAAAAGTTAAACGCAGCAGTTAAACAGTTGACACACAAATAAATAAACATATATATATACACTCACCTAAAGGATTATTAGGAACACCATACTAATACTGTGTTTGACCCCCTTTCGCCTTCAGAACTGCCTTAATTCTGTGTGGCATTGATTCAACAAGGTGCTGAAAGCATTCTTTAGAAATGTTGGCCCATATTGATAGGATAGCATCTTGCAGTTGATGGAGATTTGTGGGATGCACATCCAGGGCACGAAGCTCCCGTTCCACCAGATCCCAAAGATGCTCTATTGGGTTGAGATCTGGTGACTGTGGGGGCCATTTTAGTACAGTGAACTCATTGTCATGTTCAAGAAACCAATTTGAAATGATTCAAGCTTTGTGACATGGTGCATTATCCTGCTGGAAGTAGCCATCAGAGGATGGGTACATGGTGGCCATAAAGGGATGGACATGGTCAGAAACAATGCTCAGGTAGGCCGTGGCATTTAAACGATGCCCAATTGGCACTAAGGGGCCTGAAGTGTGTCAAGAAAACATCCCCCACACCATTACACCACCACCACCAGCCTGCACAGTGGTAACAAGGCATGATGGATCCATGTTCTCATTCTGTTTACACCAAATTCTGACTCTACCATCTGAATGTCTCAACAGAAATCGAGACTCATCAGACCAGGCAACATTTTTCCAGTCTTCAACTGTCCAATTTTGGTGAGCTCTTGCAAATTGTAGCCTCTTTTTCCTATTTGTAGTGGAGATGAGTGGTACCCGGTGGGGTCTTCTGCTGTTGTAGCCCATCCGCCTCAAGGCTGTGCGTGTTGTGGCTTCACAAATGCTTTGCTGCATACCTCGGTTGTAACGAGTGGTTATTTCAGTCAAAGTTGCTCTTCTATCAGCTTGAATCAGTCGGCCCATTCTCCTCTGACCTCTAGCATCAACAAGGCATTTTCGCCCACAGGACTGCCGCATACTGGATGTTTTTCCCTTTTCACACCATTCTTTGTAAACCCTAGAAATGGTTGTGCGTGAAAATCCCAGTAACTGAGCAGATTGTGAAATACTCAGACCGGCCCGTCTGGCACCAACAACCATGCCACGCTCAAAATTGCTTAAATCACCTTTCTTTCCCATTCTGACATTCAGTTTGGAGTTCAGGAGATTGTCTTGACCAGGACCACACCCCTAAATGCATTGCAGCAACTGCCATGTGATTGGTTGATTAGATAATTGCATTAATGAGAAATTGAACAGGTGTTCCTAATAATCCTTTAGGTGAATTATATATATATAATATATATATATACACACACAAAACAGTTAGTTCCGGTCCTCGAATCTGACTGGACGAGAGACGTTCCATGAGCCCTGATGATCTGACACCATCAGCACTCTGACGCTTCACTGTGTGTATCACTCCACTTGTGTTCATCATCCTAAACTACAGTAAAGTCTAAGAGCAGTGCATATGTGTTTAGAGCTAATGTAGCTATATGTCTCTTTTTTTACTTTAAATATGTTAGCAGCCAGCAGGTGGTGCCAAAATATAATTTTTGAGTGTAATATGAGCAAGTTGATGACATGAAGGGAATCCGTTAGTCATTGTTTACATAGCGCTACATGATCGCTAGTATTACTACTACACTACTAAAGCTAGGAAATAGCTTTAAGCGGCTTTAAACAAACAACTTCAGCATTAAGGCTCATCACAGCTGAGAGACACAACAGACTGATTGATTACTGAACTCAAGGTGCTTACCTCTTACCGGAGTTTCCACATGGTGGAGGACATCGCAGTTTCTATAGGGATTGACTCTTGTGGACCGGCTACCAAGAAATAGAGAGGAATACCCCTGCTGGCTATTTTACCACCTTCAGAAAGCTGACAGCATCTCTACTTAGGTGTGGCAAAAGGTGATTGCACATGCTCAATCTCTCTCTCTCTCTCTCTCTCTCTCTCTCTCTCTCTCTCTCTCTCTCTCTCTCTTACACACACACACACACACACACACACACACACACATCCATCCTTGTTTATCCAATAACTTGTTCAAAACAGCACAAGTCGTGATACTATTTCTGAAGTGACATTTTTGAATTACTAACGGAGGCTTGGAAGTTGCATCATTTTTTTTGAACCAGCAACGGCAGATTCTGATCCATCACGTAAGAAAGTGGTTTCATGCACAAATGCGTTTTTATTACTGTACTTTTTTTTCTGTACCTATTTGCCCTGGTCACTGTGTTCTCTATTTTTTGATGGAGTGTCAAATTAAAGCTCTGTAGTGTTTATATATTGACTGGCTCTGTGTATGATTTGAAAGCATTGTTTGATTGTGAGCACAGATGAATTGTTTTGAGGCTTTGATTTTGCCAGAAAAGTCAGGGGTTTTGTGAATGTAGTATGAAGATTTGGTTTTGTGTTTAAAGTTGTGAAAAAAATAGATTACATCTATTCATGAAAAGACATTCAAGAAATAGCAATTATGAAAAACTGTAAACATCATATGTGTGTGTGTGTGTGTGTGTATGTTTGCGAGAGTGTGTGTGTGTGTGAGAGAGAGAGAGAGAGAGAGAGAGAGAGAGAGAGAGAGAGAGAGTGAGAGAGAGAGAGAGTAGAAAACAAAAAGTTTAGATTTAAGGTTGAATTTAAGACACGTGTGAGTGTAATAAATGTGTATGTGTAATATTGTGGTTTTTCTTCCCTTAATCTGGCAATGTATCTAAGGGGATATGCATACTTCAAAATATGCTAAATCACAGCATGAACAATTTTCTCAATGACAATGTTCACAATTAATATTAGTATTTTTTTTTTTTTAAATTTTACTGAAGAAAATTAAGATTCATATACAATTAATGATCACAAAGTCAGCATGTCCTGCACCATGGGTGGCCATATTGGCTTTAGGTCTGGCTGACTTAATGATCAGAGAAAATTTGATCCAAGTCATTTGACCCACATACTCAGAGCAGACCCAACTATGATAAAAAATTAACAAGATTGGGTGAGAAATTCTTTCTCATACCCCCTTTAAGAAACTAAAGAGTATATTGTGGTGGACGTTACCTGTTTTAGGACTAATGAGTAGACAATATTGCGGATATTCACCAATTTGAATGTAATTAAATGCATTATTCTTGTTAACAACTTAGTTAATTCAATTAAATATAATATGCCCAAAAATGTATTAATCCAAATCAAAACGTGACACTTCCTCATGTGGTGAGGAAGTTCAATTATTGAATGGTTTAACCCTCTCTGGGATGTTGTTCTAACAATTACTAAACTATTAAAGACAACTGACTTTTAGCGTTTAAAAGAACCCTTGTGTCTCCATTTCGTATAAAGACATTTTACACACATTCTCTACATTGACAGCATTTTACTTATACTTGTATGTTTGTTCTATTGTGTGTACACTGATGAGCCAAAATATTAAGACCACTAATATGAAGTGAATAACATTGATGTTAAGTGAACAATCAGTACTCATAGTCAACATGTTGAATGCAGAAGAAATAGGCAGGAGCAAAGACCTGACTGACTTTGACAAGGGCCAGATTGTTAGGACCAGACGACGGGGTCAGAGCATCTCTGAAATGGCAAGGCTTGTAGGGTGCTTCCGGTCAGTAGTGGGGAGTACGTACCAATAGTGGTCAGAGGAGGGAAAAACCACAAACTGGTGTCAGGATGTTGGGCGCTCAAGGCTAATCAATGCACGAGGGCAACAAAGAATATCCCATCTGGTTCGAACCGACAGAATGTCTACTGTGGGACAAGTCACAGAAAATTGTAATGATGGTAATGGGAGGAATGTGTCACTACACGTAGTGCATCTCATCCTGCTGCATATGGGGCTGCGTAGCCACAGATCGGCCAGAGTGCCCATGATGACCCAATCCACCGTTGAAAGCACATACAATGGTCATGCAAGCATCGGAACTGGACCTTGGAGCAGTGGAAGAAGGTTACATGGTCTGATGAGTCCTGTTTTCTTTTACATCACGTGGATGGCCATGTACATGAGCTCCGTTTACCTGGGGAAGTGATGGCACCAGGATGCACTGTGGGAAGACGATAAGCTGGTAGAGGGAGTGTGATGCTCTGGGCAATGTTCTGCTGGGAAACCCTGGGTCCGGCCATTCTTGTGGGCATCAATTTTACATGTGCCACTTACCTAAACATTGTTGCAAACCAGGTACACCCCTTCGTGGCAACGGTATTCCCTGATGCAGTGGCCTCGTTCAGCAGGATGCGCTCTGCCACACTGCACACATTTTTCGGGAGTGGTTTGAAGAACATGATGAAGAGTTCAAGGTGTTGCCTGGCCTCCAAATTACCCAGATCTCAATATGATTAAGCATCTTTGGTATGTGCTGGACCAAGTCCGATCCATGGCGGCTCCACCTCGCAAATTACAGGACTTAAAGGATCTGCTGTTAATGTCTTGGTGCCAGATACAACAGGACACCTTCCGGGGTCTTGTAAAGTCCATGCCTTGGAGGGTCGGTGCTGTTTTGGCTGCACGCATAGGACCAACAGCATATTAGGCAGGTGATCGTACTGTTTGGCTCATCAGTGTATATTGTGTATTATTTTAGGCATACTGTATATAATGTGGATATTGACAGCAGAATCATAACCAAATCGACATGTTGCTACCAAATGTTCTGGCACACTGAAATCGACATGTTCGCTGTGAATTCAGACAGTAGGTCAAAAGTTCCACTGCTGAAATCAGTCTGTTCTTACCAAAATTCAAACCCCTGCCTCTGGCTGCCGGTTGATGCACGTATCAAATTCAAAACTCTGAAGCTGGCATACAGAACAGTCACTGGGTCTGCTCCAGCATACCTAAAATAATTTCTGCAGAGCTACTTTCCTACCAGAAGCTTGCAGTCGGCTAATGTGTGGTGCCTTGTTGTACCAACACAAAGAGGCACCAAAACACTTTCCCGGACATTCGTCTTCACTGTACCTCATTGGTGGAATAAATTTCCCAACTAGATACGTGAAGCAGATTCACTCTCTGTTTTCAAAAACACATCTTTTCCATGAGCTCGTGACCATGCACTCTAATCTCTCTTGGACACTACTATTCTGATGCTAGTGAAACTTATATAGTAATGCAGCACGTTTCATACCACTGTCTCCTTAAGATGAATTGCTTATGATGCATTGTTCCTCTTTTTTTAAGTCAATTTGGATAAAAGCATCTGCCAAATTAATAAATGTAAATGTAAATAAATGTAGTGGCCAATGTTGGAAGTGTTTTGGAACGTATGGGCATGTGTGAGCTTCTTTTTCCGGGTGAAATTTCCACAGAGTGGTGCTAAAGCAAGTAGGAAAACTAGTTGTTTTTAGTTGTAAATTATGTAATACAGTCAACAGGAATTTATATTGTATTAACAGCTTAGGCTATTTACACCAAGTGCAAATAGTAATATAAATAGTGGCAGATACTATTTGCAACCTTAATTAAATACTAACATACAATATAGGGACAACACTGCAGTGTGTTTGTGTTAGAGTCCCACAGACTTCCTACCCCTAACCCTATCCTTCCCTTACAAAAATTAACATTGGTTTTACTACACAGTATCACTATGGTATTTATAGTAAAATCCTAGTAACAACAACATTTTATATTGTTACTACATTGACACTGGGAATGTCATAAAATATTGTATTTCCACGCATTTCCACCTTCCTCCAAACTTTTTTAATATTTCTAATTTTAAAACTATATAGTGTAAATTTATTACCACAGCTGTGATGAGGCTTCTTACACAGCTGCTGAGGGAGTGACAGAAAAATTTGCCTGTTTTCTCTTCTTACTGCTGTTATCCAGTGCTGTATATTTTTATCTTCTTTTGGAAAGCTGTGAAAGCATATTCATTGATTTTTTTATTTTGCTGTTGGAGCAAACATGTAAGCAAAAATGTAATTTGCTGTGGTCTCCCATTCACCACCATTCAAGTTTATCCAACTATGATGACTTCCGCTTCGTGAACAAGTAAAAAGTGTCCATAAATACTTTTTGTTTAAATTTATGAACGTGCCATGTCGTTCGCTAGACACAACATCTTCCTGACTATCGATGCATGAAAAAGGCAATGATCCTAAGCCTAATTAACTTTACTGTAGTAACACCAAGGTTAATTGCATTAGAACTATTGCTTTCAACAAAAAACATGGTTAATACAATATTACTATAGTAAAACCATGGTGAATTATACCCATATCAAATCTTTCTCTCAAATCCCTGACATTCACCATGGCCAAATCACTATTAAATCAATATTTATATTATTTTTTAATGTATTATTATAAGTAGTATTAAAGGAAATATTAAGAGTGGAGACAGGAAACAGGATGGGAAAAAAATGGGAAACAAGGTGGAATCAAACCATGGTTGTCTGCACAAAAAAGGCACATTCACACCGTCGCTACACTTCAAACCACTGCATAGACACTAGAGGTGCAGTTTCACTTCAATTTCTGTTTCTACCAGACTATTGGAGTGCACGGTCATCACCCAAACGCCAAACCTAACCATCATTGGAAGAAAAATGTAATCTTAGAGGGAAAATTAAACCTCCAACTGCATTTGACCCTTCGATCATGTTGACTAAGCAGACTCAGAGACACAGGTTCTAGTCCCATGTAAATTAGGAAGTAAGCGAGTTCACAAAAACAATGGTGAGCACAAATCAGAGGTTTAATTTACACTCAAAATTACCTATGGTTACGTTTTGGGTTACATTTACAGAAATTGGCCTTCCTGTTCACTGTATTACATAATTTAGAACTAAAAACATAACTTGCTTTTTGTGCCACTCTTCACTCTGAAACTGACCTGTGCCCAGACATTCAACAACACTTTCAGCTTCAGTCACTGGGTGCAGTGGTTTGAATTTCAGTAAGCACAGACCAATTTCAGCAGCAGAGCTTTCAACATACTTTTGCCAAATTGACATTGAAAACAGTCTGCAATGTAACACTTATGTATATGGTGTAGTAACAATAATGTGATTTGATTCATTTTAACTCAAATTGCATGAGGATGATTTGTCAAACAGAACAAGTGTCACTTGAGCTCTTTTCCCATTTCCTTTTCATTTAGAGTCCATTAAATACAATGTTACAATGTACAATGTTACAATGTTAATTTAGTTGTGAAGTTACCATTGACAGAAGCTTTTGCTTCAGTTTACTTTTGTATCAGTTTGCAAACATTTATATGGAATCCTTTGTTGCTTAATTCCCCTCAGTATTAAAGAATCCTGTTCCACGCTTTTTACAATTTTCCATTACTCCTACTCATGCAATTGTCATTTTTATTCTGAGATTCCCCACTGCTAAAGTACAGCAGGAAAAGAACACACATTGTCAGAGTGAGAACAGCACAGAACAAAACGAAATGATCTTTAGAGGTACATGCTGACCATCTCAAGAGTGACACCATTACAATGATTTGATAGATGAAGGCATCTTGGTGCCTTTGGCCTTTATAGAGTTCCTTAGCAACTCCAAACTCCAGAGGAGATGTTTTTCTCTGTGCAGGTTAAATGACACTTACAAAAGTTTTGGGGGTTTGACTGGGAATTGTCTTTCAACTTTAGGCTGATAATTTTAGTCTAAAAATATGTGGAGTTTTGTCTTCTAAGAAAGTTTGAACTTGGTTTACAGTGAAAGTTTTAAGCTTTTATTTTTATTCTTATTTTATTTTTTTTGCCAACAATAATCTTGGTAGATATATAGAGATTAACAATAGGGGCAACAATGTTCTCTTTGTTAAGGGTTTATAAAGGGGTTCATTCATGACTAATAATTAATTAACAAACAATTTATATATCATTGCTGTGTGGTTTTAAATAAAAAACATTTTTATAAAATAACAAGGACGACTTTCCTGAAATAGTAAGCCAACCTAAAATGTTATAAATTCTAAATAGCACATTCAAAATTAGTAACCTTTATGGAACTTTTACACATATGAAGCATTTACAGTCCAGTAAGTTTTAATGGTCATCAGGCTTTATTACATGATATATGCTGTGAACGTTAGGTAACTCTAGATAAGTTGGGACAGCACTTTGAGTAGCACCATTCCTTTGACATCAACATGACAAGGATAGTGACAGCACAAGTGAGTCAATACAAAATTATATACCCTTCTGTAGAGCGGAGGAGAGCGGGGCCGAGCTGGAACAATGCACGCCCTGGCCCTAATCAGCCTAATGGGGGCGCACGAGGGATAAAGGCGGCCGGTGATGATGGTTCGAGAGAGAGAATGACATGCAGCTGCTCTGTGTGTTTATGTTTGTGTGTTTTTGGTTCTGTTTTTCATTAAACTATTATTTATATTGCCAAGCCAGTTCTCACCTCCTCCTTTCCATTGAAATGTTTTACATTGGTGCAGAAACCCGGGAAGGAGGAGGGATGCCCGTCGCAGAGTCCTTGACACTGCCATCCACCCAGGGGAGCGCCGCTGCCATCCGCTGGGGGACGGAGTAGCCCGACCGTCCAGATGCGAGGAACAGGCTGGAACAATGCACGCCTGGTCCCCAATCAGCCTGATGGGGGCGCGCGAGGGCTAAAGCGGTTTGAGAGAGAGAGAGAGAGAGAGAGAGAGAGAGAGAGAGAGAGAGAGAGAGAGAATGACATGCAGCTGCTCTGTTTGATTATGTTTGTGTGTTTTTGGTTCAGTTTTTCATTAAACTATTATTTACAGTATATTGCCAAGACGGTTCTTGCCTCCATTCTATTGAACTGCTTTACACCTTCCTTTTAATCTCACAATAATATATATACACATTTATGCATTTTATCATACAGTATATAATGAATTAGGGCATTTTCATGTTTTGGATTAATCTGATGTAAGTATGTGTACTTATTAAGAATGTATTACATGTAAGTTAAAGTGATCACTATTTGGCAAGTATTGCATGAAAGTCACCCTTTTTATTTATGCCGTTCAACTGTGTATCAATCATTTATAATGGATTTGTAAATGGCTTATTAGTAATTAATGAACCCCTTTTATAATTCCTTAACAAAGGAAACATTAACCTCTTAAGACCAGAGTGTGACTGCTGTGTGCTTTTTCCATTTCCCTTTTATTTATAAGAAGTAGCACCTAATAAACATGCAATAAATCAATAAATACTGAAAATAAATAAAAGTAGAACAATTCTAGAGCAAATAGTTTTCCTAAAAGAAATTATGGTAACATATGTTGGGAGTTTGGGGAAGGGCAACATCTTGCTCTAGCCACCTTGTTGGAACGTACTTCCCTTCTAGCACATGCCTTCTGATAATGCCACATACCATTACCTCTTTTGGGATCCCTAATCTGCTACTGAGAAGAAAAAGTGGCCACCTGCTTGGCTGTGGCTTTCCTCCTCAGGGTAACAGGAAGCATGATCTAACATCACTAGGATGCACTGGTGACCCCACACACTCCTTGAGAGGGGCCCCACAATGTCCATCGCTATTCTCTCAAATGGCATTTCTATGATGGGTAGGGGAATCAGTGGATTTCTGTAAGTAGGCTTTGGTGCTACCTGGTGACACTCAGGACAACTGCGACAGTAATTCTCCACATCTTTGTGGACGCCCGGCCAGAAAAATCTTTTTAGAACCCTTTCTTTGGTTTTCTCTACCCCTAAGTGTGCTCCTAACAGGTGGGTATGGGCCAGATAGAGTACTGTGGCTCTATGTGGTTGGGCCACGAGCAGCTGTTCTAGGATTTCCTCCCCCTCTTTATTAACTTGAAATAGTAACCCCCTCTTAATAGCAAAATGCGGATAGGTTAAAGGGATATTACTCCTGTCTATCCCTTCTGTTATTCTCATATTCCTCAAAGCATTGACAAGTGTGGGGTCATTCAGTTGTGCTGTTCCATACTGGCCTGACAGCCGCTAGGGTTCCTGAATTCCAGAACCATTGCCCTCCCTTAGATGATGCGGAGTCTCCTGTTCAAAGGCTGTCTCAGCCTACCCAGGACTGCTCCCTCTGGTTGCCTGACTCTGCCTGGCTGGTTGGGATTTCTTGGCTCCTTGTTTTGAGGCTGATTCAGTCTCCTGAGGCTCATCGCAGGCAGCTGTGAGTTTTCTTACTGGGAAACAATAATGGGTTAATCCGTGACATTTTTACTTACAGGTTTAGTTGTCTCCTGTCTAGCTTTACCTGTGGGTCTCTTGATCTCCTCACTTGTATCTCCTGCCATAGCCTATGGAATATCGGGCAGTCTCTGCAAATTAATAGCTGTATGGTAAGGCATCTATCAGCCCTATCCGGATCTCATATTTACCTCTCGTGGTGACTAGTTTCATGACGTGTGGTAGAAACACATGAAACAGGCAGGAATCTTTTTCAGGAGATTTTCTCTGGGTTAACCAAGGATTTGTAGACGAGGGTGATCATGTCCTCATTTTAAACTGCAAGCTTCGCACTTGGGGCTCTTGCTGGCTGGTGTCTCCCATTGGTGGGCTGGACCATCTTGGTGTATGGATTTTGGGGGTATGATTTCAGCTGTGAGCAGGGAGTGCCTTATGGTTGGGTATTTAGCATGTCCATGTCAGCTTGAAATCGTTCTACTGTTTCGATTATGTCATGGGTGTTGTAGGATTTCTTTGACACACAAATGTATTTACTTCGTATGGACTTTAGCATATGACTCTCATGTATTTATCCATTACAAAGGACTCAATTACCTCAGAGGAGGTTCTCTTGTCTGGTTCTAGCCACTTCTTGGCGAGACGCATTAACTTGTGCATCTGTGCACATGGAGGCTGTTCTCTCTGGAAGCATGGAATTGTTGGACCCTTCCAAGGTGCCCTGTGTCATTTTTAATTCTAACTTCCAAACTTTGAGATCATTATCCCTCTTTTGTTCTCCCACAAGGGCTGCCTGAGTTCACTGCTGGATCAAATTATTCTCAACCAAAGCTCTTAATATGTCCTCCATTTTGAAATAGACTGGGTTGGCACTTAGCTGGGAAAACAAGTGAGTGACGTCCTCCAGATCTTTACAGGACATCAGCAGTCATCCACAAGCCGCATTCTCCACCATATCCAGTGGGGTTGGGGATTTTTGTGTTGTGGCCTAACAGGGAAGACAACAACATAGCAGTTTCTCAAAGTGTTTTAAAGGGGTCATGAATTGGAGAATCAAACTTATCATGATATCTTGACATAGAAGATTTCATAGCACTATAAACATACTGTGTAAAATAGACAAGTAAATTACAGTGATTACTTACCATGCTGTCGCAGACTGCATTATCTGTGTTGTTTGTGGAGGGGGTTTATTTTCTTCAAATTCAGGGTCAGACTCTGGCTCAAACATGTATGGATGAATTCCTCCAGTTGTCATTTTTTTAACCATCCGAAGTTTTCAAAATAACCCCACATGTGCATAATGGCGAGGGTGTTTACACTTATCCACATGCAAAGATGTTACCCAATCACAGCAGTGGGCGTTTACATATAAGTCTTCAAGGAAACATGGCACATTTGAATCAGAGGCACAAAAACAGGATAGAAAGTGACTAATTATTCCTAAATTATGACTACTTTTAATGAAAACAATCACATTAACACTATAAGTGGACCTCAAGGAACATTATAAAATAAAATAAAAATCTAATTTATATACAAAATATAAAGGTCTCAATTCCCCAATATTAGATAAACAAAAACAAAAGTATTTCAGTGCACAACTCTCTTCTGCTCTTGAACAGGCTTCCTGTTGCTGTTGCTGATGGCACGCCGCATGAGTGTTTATTTGTAGGCTGCTTAGCATTGCTTACTCTTATTCTCAAACATTCATCGTTATATTTATCGTTCATCGTTATATCCTTTGTCATTTTACCGTGGTTCAGGTTTTTCCACTTTTCTACTGTTTCATCTGCGTGTATTTTACCTGTTGCTGCTGAAGCCTAGTTAGAGTCTGTGTTTGTAGCCTGCTAGTTTTTGAGCATCACTTATATAATTGTTTTCAGCCTTTAATCCATTTTTAAGCACGCATCAGGTTTTCCCTCGTATTATTCTCTTATCGCGATTCAACTGCGCGCATATTCCACCTGCTTCCGCTTTCTATTTTTATCGCGATTAAACTGCATGCATTTTTCAGCGTGCACCTGTTTTTATTGCATTGATTTCAAAGCACTGCTTATCAAGAACAACCAACAACAACAAACAATTGCGTGAGGGATTCACATCAATCTCAAACCCTCACCACTCAGGAACATCCAACAACAACAAACAATTCGCGGTAAGTCATGGCACCCGCTCATGTTATTTCTTCCTGCATTGCATGTCACATGTTTACAATAGCTACTTCCATCAGCAGTGAGGGATTCACATGTGATAAATGTAAGGAATTAGTCAGGCTGATGGAGAAGGTTAATGAGTTAGAGACACGCATCCGAACGCTAGTATTGGTATAAGAATAATATAGAATTATAGACAATTGGAAAAGACTCCATCATCCAGGGAAGGTGCCACTCTCCTCTCTAGTAATTTGGCTCATAGTCTTAATAATGATAGTATTTGGCTAACTGGGGCCCAGGCCAACTACAACACATAGAGACAGTATCTCCTAGATATCTCATAGAGACTGTGTCTGTTCCCCGAACTACCAACCACAAAACCCTCACTAAATCATTTAGACAAAATTTGATTAAGGTCAAGCTTGAACAAAACAAACAAATGAAAGATACACATCATATAAATATAGGGCTACTAAACATTAGATCTCTTTATACCAAAGCACAAATTGTTAATTCAATTATTACAGATCATAGTCTGGATGTGCTCTGTTTATCTGAAACCTGGCTTAAACCGGATGAATATATTAGTTTAAATTAATCTACTACTCCGGGTTATTGTTATAAACATGAGCCTCGTCATGGGTCTTGCTACAATTTACAGTGACGTTTTTGGTGTTACTCAGAGGACAGGTTATAAATGTAAGTCTTTTGAACTAATAATACTTAATGTGACACCAGATCAGATATATGTCATCTTTTACCCTTGCTACAGTGTATAGATCACCTGGGCCTTATTCTGATTTTCTTGGTGAATTTGCTAATTTTTTTATCAGATCTTGTAGTTACTGTAGATAGAGCTTTCATTTTTGGTGACTTAAGCATTCACATAGATAATGAAAATGATACATTGGGATTAGCATTTATCGATATTCTCAATCAGACAAAATGTAACAGGACCAACTCACCGCCATAATCAGTGTCGCTTCTTCGACACAACGTCTCATTCCCTCCATCAGGGAACGGAGGTTACATACGTAACCTATACGTTAATTCACATCAATACACATCCACGTCAAATTATAAACACAATACAATAATTACCACTTGATGCAAAACCCACATATCAGTATGTAATTGCACAACCAGCTGCAGTACATTGATTTAGTCCTTATATTTTTCAGAACCCTGAGGCCTACTTAGAAGAAATGATTTCTGTAATCTGTTCATTCTAGCATATGCTACTCTAAGTCTTCTGTTTGATGGCAAAAGTTGATATTGCTCATACAGAATATGAGAAGTGTCAGACATAATTTTACCTGTCAGAAACAAAATTTGTGACATGTATAACTCATGAAAACTTGGCTCAAGCATTTGGCCCACAATCTTAGAAAAAATAGATATAAGTCTAAACAATTGAGATTTTAGTTTAACAGAGAGACCGCTATACCATGCACATATTCCATATTGTACAACTCTCTGTTTTACAGATTGAAAGAACAATAACAAGATCATTTTGTTTACTCCAAAGGACCTTAGTTTCCTAAGAAAATAAATAAATTTTTGGACCTCACGACAAAAATATTCTATATGTGCACTCCATAAAGCAGTGTCCACATAGAAACCCAAGTGTTTATATGACGACACTTGGTCAATCTTCATGTTATGTATAGTCACTTGTGTTCGATTCATATGTTCTTGAAGACCCAAAATAACTTATTCCTGTTTGTAATAAGTAAATTCATCTCGCACCACTCCACTAATCTATCCGTACAACATTGATGCACACTGGAATCATCTTCAGTCCCCAATAAAGATAACAGCACAGTATCATCTGAGAACTTCAATATATATATATATTTACAATATCCATTTTACAATCGTCTGTATAAAGGTAAATAGGAAAGGTGAGCTCACACATAATATATAATATGAGTATCTAAGGAACTCTGATAAATAGGTTGCCACACAGGTGCAAGCGCAACTGCAAAGTTTTTCAAAATGAATGCGCTGAGATTATCTGGTCCTGTAGCCTTCCTCTGATTTAATTGTTTAAAAGTACTCCTCATCTGTTCAACCGTAAAATCAATTCTATCTGACCACTCTGGAATATCCAAATTAAAAATACTCGTACTCTGCTCTAACATTTTCACTTTATCAAACCTGGAGAATAATTTATTCAGTTTATTTGCAAACTCTATCTCATTATCTACAGCTAATGATTTCTGTGTGGTTGACAATCCAGTCATCCCCTTCATTGTATCCCATACCTGTTTCGTATTGTTACTTTTAAAAGCCTTTTCCAGTTTTGACTTTGCACCATCTTCGCCTCTCGTATTTTCCCCTTTAACTCTTATGATTATTTCCTTTCTATCCTTGTTCTTGAAAGCAATTTTCCTCAAGTTCATCACATGCTTAACACCTTTATACACATTTTATTATTTGGATAGATTTTTATCTTTGTTGGTATCACTGACTGCACACAAAAACCTATGTAGTCTATTATTACTCTTGATATTTAATTCAAGGAGCCATGATAAAACTCCTCCCACACAGTACAGTCAAAGCATGCTTTAAGTTTTTCAATACTATCAGAAGACCAAACTCTGATCACTTTTTTCTCAGGTTTACTTCTTTTCAGATAGATTTATAATTTGCTACAAGATGTACCACATTATGATCTGAATTTGCAATTGGTGACCTTATCCTCGACACATATGCACCCTCCACATTTTCAAAATATTTATCCAGCAAATTACTCTTCCTTGTTTGCCCCTTCACGTATTGCTTAAAACCCGCCATTGTTATATACAGTTTACACTGATTCATATCTCCAACAACAATTGCTGGGGCCTCTGGAGGTTGCTGCTACAGCATATGAACACTACAGCAGCACTACAGTCCGCTACAGCAGCTGCTACTCTCTTTGCTTTGCCACTGGAAGGTACATAAACAACCACCACTAGAACACATCAAAATTCCCAGGGCAAGTAGAAAGGTCTCAGAGTCTGGTACAAAATCTCAACGTCATTGTCACAAATCCTCCCATTCAAATTAAACTGACGACACCACCGATCGTTTATATAGACACAGATCCCACCACCTTTACTTTTTCCAGAGTTCTGATCCCGATCCGCTCTCACCATAGTAAAGCCTTCAATTTTACAGGTGGAGTCTGGTACTGAAGAATGTAAACAGGTTTCTGTCAAACATAACAAAGATGCCTCACGAAAATCTGAACAGTACCTTGTGTAAGCTCGGATCTCATCTACTTTGTTCTTTATTGACCTCACATTTGTGAGGATTATAGATGGAAATGGTGGCTTTGTGTACCATGCTCGCAGGCGCCTCCGGACTCCTCCTCTCCTTCCCGCTTCTTTCGCCGACATGATCTCTTCAGCTCTCGGGGGATATGATCTAAGAGTCCCAGTGCCAAACATAAGCCACCCTCCTTAGCTGCCATGTATCTTACTTCAAGCAAGGTTTTTCTGCTGTACACAACAGCAGGGCAAAAGTCCTTGACACACCGATCCATATCGATCTCAACACATGTCCGTTGTACTTGCAGCCACAGTCCACATGACACAAGAATGACAATCCACGTAATCAAATGCATACCATCATCTATGCAGAAAAAACAAAAAAAACAACAACAACAAGACAGACCGCCTGGCAGTTCGCATCCGTGCCACACACCATGAGAAGTACTCCTAGTTGTTTATTTGAATATTGTGTTGAAGCCAGCCTCTGCCACATCAAGAACTCCCCAATTACTTCAGTGCATTGTTATTTTGTTGTTGTTAGAATCCAACTGTTACCAGATTACTGTTGGATTTGTGTGGCAATAATTAGACCAGTTTCTTCCCTTTTTGATTATTTAGATTATTAATCAATATACTCAACCTTCAGGGTAGATTTTTATGAGACTTGATCAGTCACTTACTATAATTTTTCTCTTGTCAAAGAGTGGTGCCCCGAGGATAGAATTTAATTAATTATATTATATTATTTAATTTAATTAGTCATTAATAATTTATAATTATGAATAATTTCTGATAGTAAAATTGATCTAAACAACAAGTAGCACCCTACAGATCCAATACCAACCAGCTCTTAAAAATTATCTCCTGTAATTTCAGAACCTCTGAGATTATTAACTCCTCATTATGCTTAGGACATGTCCCAAGAAACTTTAAAATGGCAGTTATTAAACTGCTTATTAAGAAGCCACAACTTGATCCTGGAGAACTGGCTTATTATAGACCAATTTCAAATCTCCCGTTTATGTTGAAAATACTAGAAAAGGTAGTATCCTCCCAAATATGTTAATTTCTACAGAGAAAAAGTATATACGAAGAATTTCTGGGCTCTGCATTTCTCCTTGTATATGCTTCCCCTGGGAGATATTATCAGGAATCGTGGAATAACTTTCCACTGCTATGCCGACGATTTGACTTTTGATTAGTCTTACATCATCTTCAACAGCAAAGAACTTAAGTGTTATATTTGATACCAATCTGTTCTTTAAAAATCAAATGACCAATGTTTGTAGAACTGCATTCTTCCATCTAAGAAATATTGCTAAACTATGGTACATGCTCTCTGTTAATTCATGCGTTCATGACCTCAAGACTAGATTATTGTAATGCATTACTCGTAGGATGTCCAGCAAGATCAATAAATAAACTTTAATTGGTTCAAAATGCAGCAGCAAAAGTGCAAAGAGAGACAAGAAATATGATCACATTAGCCCCATTTTATCATCGTTACATTGGCTACCTGTTAAATTCTTTATTAATTATAAAATTCTATTAACTATGAACAAAGCTTTGAATGGTCTAGCTCCGCAGTACTCAAGTGACCTTCTACCACGCTATATTCCATCACGTTCATTACGGTCGCAAAATTCTGGCCTGTTAATAGTTCCTAGAATATCAAAATCCACAAAAGGCGGTAGATCCTTTTCATATTTGGCTCCTAAACTATGGAATAGTCTCCCTAACACTGTTCAAGATGCAGACACACTCCCTCAGTTTAAGTATAGACTAAAGACTCATCTATTTAGCCAGGCATACACTTAATATATCCTTCAACCCACAATTAGGCTGCTTTAGGTTAGTCTGCCGGAACCAGAAACCAGAAATATTGATCATGATTTATAACTCTGCAATAAATTAAATGGCATATATGCTTATATTATTTTATTTGTTTCCCTGTCTCAACCTCGGGACTCCTATCCTGAGGTCAAAAGAACAGGCTGGATCCAGCACCATTCCTCCTTCGTGTTGGACTCCACTGCTACGTTTCGCTGAATAATGATGACTAAATGCAGCCGGTGCCAGCCAAACATCACTTCAGTCTATTATGATGGACTTCAGAGGATGAATTGATGCCAACTCCAACCATAAAACATGGGATACTTCATATGCCATTTTCTGAGCCTTGGATTTAGTATGGACCACACTGAACCTCACCGAAATTACCAGCCAGGTTGAACTGATCACATCCCTGATATCTGCCTGCATCACCTTAGTCTATTGATGGACTACACTCTTGAAATAGAATACATAGATTAACAATTGCCAACAAAAGCCTTCATCAGCCAATTATCAAGGACAATTGCATCTATGTGAACTTCTGCAGTTAACACAGGATAGACTTCAAAGACATTGGTCATTAATCGTACAGTTCAAACAAAATTGATGTTTAAACATTGACCCTTAACACTTACTTAGTTTAATAATTTTAAACCATGACTTACATAAGTCTAATTTGTTATTTACTATTTACTTTAAATTAACTATACATAAGTAATATTTACATTATATTCATGATGTTAGCCAGAGGGGAACTGGCCCCCACAGTGAGTGAGTTTTGTTTTCAATGCCACAGTCGCCTTCAGCTTGCTCACTGAGGTTATTAATACAATTATTATTTAATGACTTATTTTTAAACACAATTAACAATCATATTTTATCTAATTACACAATGATGATTCGGCAACATTACAGACATTACAGTTTTATTTTCTGTCAATGTCTGATTGAACAAATGAAGACCAGTCTTATTAGGGCAAGCCCACACTTATCAGCTGCACCTGGCCCTCATTAAGAGGCAGTTTGGGAATTTTCTCTCCGGTCGGCCATCTTGCCATCACCCTCATCTTAAAGTGGCTTGGGAGTTGTAGTTCGGAGAAGGACGGCATCTTGCTCTAGCCACCTTGTTGGAACATACCTCCCTTTTTTAATGTAGTTAACTGTGTTACCTTGGAACCTTATTGTAAATTTTCATTAATGAAAAACTATTTTCCATAACATCACAAGCCTTGTGGCTTATGTTGGTTTTGTAACATTCACAGCAATCAAAAATAAAAAGGACAGCTATAAACTTTACATTATACAACATAAAAGTGAACAGTTACTCCTCACATTTCCAGCCCTTTTAAAGGCATGGAGACACCAACAAACAAAGTGATATATTTTACATTTCCTTATAAAAATGCTAGTGGTGACTGCTTGTAGAAAACTCACCGCCACAATGCGAAGGTGTTGTGAGCAGTTCCAAAGAGTTACTATGTGGACAAGGATGTTTTGGGTGGTTGGTTGGGTGTTGTTGTATGTTACTTTCACACCCAAGTCAAAAAAGTCCATCATCAATAAACTTTTTTTCAATGCAAGAATTAGGTTCCCCTTCTGTTCAACATTGTGTCGAATGAAGTGACACAAGGGGTCTTCCTTGGACGCCGAATTGTACCTCTGAACCTGAGAAACGGCAGATGTCAAGTTGGCAGACAGAATTTGCATGCCCCGCCCCAGACATACAGGTATAAAGGGAAGCGGGGCAGCGAATGCTAGTCAGAATTTTTCTTCAGAGCCGAATGTTTGTGCAGCAAGAAGCTGAGTTTCACTCCTGTTCCACTCACCTCTACAAGCGAGAAGCATTGCTGTTGGATCCGAACGGCGCATTTCCAGCTGGCATCTCTCTCTCTGCACGCTGTGCAGTTCACGCCCCTAGGTACTTTGACAGCGCTTTCTTTCTGTTTAAAACAGTGTCTCCTCCTAAAATAGTTATATTTCCTCTAAAATAGTCTGAGTTTTCCTCTCACAAAAGAGCAATACACAGCGGCGTTGAATGTCCTTTTCAGGCGCGTCTTTTTCAAGATGCCTTTCCACCCCTGTGTTGTTCCTGGATGCGGTCGATTTCTCTCCAAGAACGACTGCCACAGACGCTGCCTCATGTGCCTGGGTAGCGATCACACTGAGGCGACGTTCGTGGATGGTTCATGTTCTCACTGCGATAACATCACTGCTGCATCGGAGAGCGTCCAGGCGTCTGACGCGGAAGACTTGACTGGGCTGCCGCCTTCGGGCCAGCCCGCCCAGTCGGAGCCGGATGCGCATATGGCTGACATGCTTTCCCTGGCTGCCGTGAGCATGGTCTTGGACTGGAACCCCCAATCCTTCGCAGCCTTCGTGGTTGGACAACTGGTACCTCGGCGCCCGGTGCCGCTCACAGCCACACCGCCCCCCAGTACCATTCTTCCTGGAAGTGCATGACGAGCTGACGCGGTCGTGGAGGGCACATTTCACTGCCCGTAACCGACCCCCTCGCTCGTCCACTCTCACTACCCTGGATGGCCCACGGGTACACAGAAGTCCCCCAGGTGGATAGGGCAGTTGCAATCCATCTGTGCCCAGAGAATGCCGCCACCTGGTGGGACAGCCCGGAGTCACAGAAGGTCTCAGAGCCACGAAGTTCACAGCACAGGCACTCGGGCGGGTGATGGCCACCCTCGTGGTCCAGGAGCGCCAACTTTGGCTGAACATGGTCGAGATGCGTGACGTTGGCAAGGCTAAGTTTCTTAAGAATCCTTGTTTTTCTTATTTTCATTTGCCGCAACCTCTCCGGGTTGCACTACCCACATGTTCAATAAAAGAGCGATTTCTCCACTCCCTGAGTGTGTGGCGTTCTCACGGCACCCTGGCCCTAAAACTCTACAGTCCTGGTTCCCCGGACGCTGCTCCCTCGCCTCCGGCACCACGACTGCAGGCCAGCACTGACGAGTTCCAAAGATGCCTCCTTAGGACCTCTTCTTCAGTCTCTAACCTGGCTCATCCTGGCCCACTCTCTTGTTACTATGCGCCCACAGCGACCAGGTGCTCAGGCACCTCAGCCGTCTAGGGCTTCAGGTCAACTGGGAAAAAATAAAGCTCGACCCTGTTCAGAGCATCTCTTTTCTCGGCTCATCTCAATGGCAACGCGGCTCACCAACGAGCGTGCTCAATTGCCTAGAGTTGATGGCTGTAATTCTTGCCCTACGGAAGTTTCTCCCACTAATCTGAGGCAAGCACGTCTTGATCCGTTCAGACAGCACCCCAACGAATATAAATCGCCAGGGCGGCATGCGCTCTCGTTATATGTCACAACTCGCCCGCCATCTCCTCCTTTGGAGCCAGCCACGAATCAAGTCGCTGCTCGCCATTCACATCCCTGGCAACTGCAACAATACTACGGATGCGCTGTCGTGACAGGTTTCACCCAGCGGAGAGTGGAGGCTCCACCCCCAGGTGGTCCAGCTCATATGGAAAGAATAGGAAATTTGCGGACCAGACAGCTACCTTGCCTCTGGCCTCGCCTACAGTCCTGGCATGCCAGCCCTGACGAGTTCTGAAGACGCCCCCTTAGGCCTCTTCCTCAGTCTCTAAATCCGCCCCCTGCCGGATGCGCAGAGCAGGGTAAGGGCTTCCAGTCTTCTCTCAGCACCCTAGCCTCGGGAAATCCTTCTGCTCCCGACATGCTATCTCTTGCTCCCCCCCGGGGAAAGACTGCCTTCCCTGACTTAAGATAGGCCCCAGACGCTTTATGTCCTATGTGAGAGACATAGTGAGAGAGAAGGCCGCGGCTGCTAGGCTTGCTCCCATGCTAGGCATGTAACACCTTTTTCCCCCCTCAGGGATGCGGGAAACCTATGGTTTGTATGCAAAAAAAAAGAGTTGGGGGCATTGGGGAGGGCTACGTGCAGCCGATACAAGTGCCTCTAGCACGCGATAGTCTGCTGTGCACATGTTTCGACAGTCACGTAACACGGTCAGTGCGTGGCGCTTTTTTATGGACCCCTTGTGTCACATCATTCAACACAATGTCGAGTGAGTGACAGAAGGGGAACGTCATGGTTACTGTCGTAACCTCCGTTCTCAGAGGGAGGGAACGATACGTTGTGTCCCTCCTGCCACAACACTAGACCTAGCACTGTAAATGGCCGTGCTTCATTTTCAGATGCTCAGTGCAAAATCCTGACTGGCATTCGTTGCCCCGGTTCCCTTTATACCCATATGTCCGTGTATGTGGGGCATGCAAAATCTGTCTGCCAACTTGACATTGGCCTTTTCTCAGGTTCAGAGGTACGATTCTGCGTTCAAGGAAGACCCTTGTGTCACTTCATTCGACACAAAATCTTGTTCCCTCCCTTGGGGAACGGAGGTTACGACAGTAACCATGATGTTTTTTTACATACATTTTTTATTGTAAAAGTTGCAAGTCTAATTGTTTTGAAAAATAATAACACATCTTTCCTCACAAAGGTGCACAATACTCAGTTAGGTATTAGAAAAGCAATAGTATGAGTAGAAATAATTATTAGAAACACCACTAATGATTTATTGCTTTGGACAGATAGATGTGGTTTAAGACATAGAAAAAAAAACAAGTAAAAAGAAAATGGGTTCTTTCATTTTATATTTTCCCAAACCCTAATACCAGACAAAATGTTTAGTATATACTTAGGAGGAGAGTCAAATTCAGCAATAATTCAGAAAATACTTCATATAATAAATATTAACATTAGAAAAAATCCAGTTAAATCTTAAATCCTCTGAAATTAATGAATATGCCTGGGTATTTAAATAGCACATCATTATACAATACAAATCTCAATTAGGAGATGAAGATATATCAGTGTAAATATCATTAGTTAAGTGAGGTTATTCAGCAACCAGTGGAGATAAAAAACACTTCTGTCTCAAAAGCCTGGCTACATTCATTGAAGCTAAACTTTTTCCTCAGACATTCACACATGTGTATAATTGTCTTCCAGAGCAACACATATTTCTGTGTGTATGTTGAAGATTAGGCAGTCACGTGAGGTGCATTTTTTTGTAGTGCCTGTTTACAATGCTGGCCTCTCTTTAATTTTGGAAAACAGAGCAGCATTATGTAGTTATGCAAAGGATTATTTTTGGAGTACAATTAACAGATTATGTGTTGTCTAAAAGTATAATCCTGCTCTATACTTGTTTTGGCATCTTTCATTAAATTATTGGACATTAGAAAGATCAGACCTTTCCTATCTGAGCATAGAAACTCAAGGCTCTTGTTCTATCGAGACTGTACTACTGCAATTCTCTTCTGGCAGATTTTTTTTACAGTCAAACTTCTACAATTGATCCAGAACGCAGTGGGGTGTTTGGTCTTCAACGGTCCAAAGAGAGTGTATTTCATGCCTCTATTCATCAACCTGCACTGGCTGCAAATGGGTGCTCATGTCAAGTTCAAGGCAATGATAATTGTATACAAAACAACAACCGCTTCCATGCATGTGCTCTTCAAATGCTTGCAATCAGTGAGTGAGCAGCACCTTGTGGTGCCATCTCAAAGGGACACTAAATTACTTTCCCTGACATTCTCTGCCACCGTTCCTTGCTGGAGGAATGACCTTCTGAACTCCACCCGAGCAGCTGATTCTCCATCCACTTTCATGAAACATCTAAATGTGTACATCTTTCCTAAGCATTTGACCCAATCCTACTAATGCACTAACTGTCTTCTTTATTCTTCTTTAAATAAATAAATACAATTCTCAATCCAATCTTTCACAACTGTCTCATATTATTACCTCCTTAGGATGACTCACTTTTGCTGTATTCCTCATTTGCAATTTACTTTAATTAATTAAGATAATGCTTTTATCCAATGTAAATGTAATAAGCCTGAGGGTCAGCGATGTTCAGTATTAGGAATAAAAATGCACAGCAGTAGCCATCTAAAAATAAAAGTCCCATCCATTTTCTCCATATTGTTAATGGTAACATATACACCTTTCAAGACAGACAAATGATGAGCTCAGAGATTGTTAAAAAAAAAAATATTAGATATGCTTCTGTAGAAGCCACAAGTCAGTGCAATTTCAACTTTATATATATATATATATATATATATATATAAAAATGTTTTACAGCAGAATTTCAGGTGAATAACTACACTACACATAATCCTCAAGTAAGATCAACCAATCAGAGAAGTTGATGTTACCATGGAAATTAAAATCATGGCAAAAGAGCTCAGCATTCACAGCCCACATTCAGTCTACACTCTCAACATAAATATTTTGTACACATTTTAATATTTTACTATAAACTTTAAACTAGAGCTATCAAAATTAACACATTAACACATGCGGTTATTTTAAAATGTTTAACGTGTAAACAATTAATTAATGCATTTAGCAATTGTTAATTAGGTTCTGACATTTTATTCTGCCCTATTAACACTGGTTGGATTAGGGAAGAACTTTGCAGTGTGTCTGATGGGAAGATTGTACTGATGTACACACCAGAAACACACAACAGTGATTCCATGCCAATGATTAAGTGATGGAGAAAGGACCTCATACAAAACAAACCCAGATGGCACTTGTGACAAAAATAAAGTACTCTGAGTAAAAGTTGTTATTTTAATAACTAACAATTCCTTAGTTCATATAATTTTGATTTTGTCACAACATAAGAATGCTTTTCAGCATACAGGAAAGTCAGCACACACACACACACACACACACACACACACACAACCACAGCTCAGTGTGATGCTCGCACTGTCGGCTCCTCTTTATCCCTCTGACGGCTGATTGAGGCAACTCAGCAACAGGTATCCATCCTTATGGACAAGCCACGCCCTCTTCCTTGTCACATATATAGAGTCAAAATTTAGCACTTTTAAAATCTGCGATTAATCATGATTCATGACGACTTTAAGCACTACTTAGAGCATATACTTTTTATACCTCTAGTGATTTACCCTAAGTCAATTGTATTTTACTGTTGTTTTTTATTTGTTTACATATTTTGCAATGCTTCTTGGAATGAGTAGTTTATCATCTTATAAAAGACAGTTTTATAAGAGTCTTTTAGACGAAGTACATTTGTCTTTTTTTTTTTTTTATTTGTTTGCTTTCTATTAAAGTTTGTAATGATGCGAATCGTCTTGGAACTTGTTGGTATGGCTCTTGGCATAGAAATCTTCATTAAAAATGTATCGTAAATCCCTATGAAGAAAAATAACAGGAAAATACCTCAGAAGGTCAGTAAAAAGTGAACGGTCACTACTGCAGTCAACAGTAAATCAGCATGTTATCTTTCTCCAAATGGAATTACATTTGTTTTCACTCATATGAGGTAAACAAATATCTTGGGGAAACTTTTTCCAGGCTGTTGTGGAGAACAGTGTTAAATCACTCCAGTGTGTTTAGGTAAAAGATCATATTTTCCTTTTCAGAGACCTCCAAGATTGCAAAGTAAGATAATAAAATAGTTCCTCTTGAGATGTTGCAATACATTTAGATTTTAAGAGGCCAACAGGTTCAGTGTGCAGCAATGAATAATAAATTATAACGGCTCAATATTCACAGTGAGAAACAACGCTTCTTGCACATGAAAGAGCTATGTGCATTATCAGAATATTTCAAATAAACAATACTGGACTTATTTAGCTTGAGACTTAAACAATTTTTGATTAGAGGCAGAGGAAAAGGACAGCAAAATCCAAGTAAATATTTATTACATATTTATTTACTGTTTAACTCTACATGGAAATAATCAAAATAATAATAATATATATATATATATATATATATATATATATATATATATATATATATATATATATATATATATATATTTTTTTTTTTTTAGGGCAGTCAATCGATACAATTTTTTAATCAAATTCATTACATGGTGTCCGATTAATTAATCGCGATTAATCACATATACAAATATTTGCTGAGAAAGCCTCTCATATAACAATAACTCAATATATAATGATTATACATACAGGTGCTGGTCATATAATTAGAATATCATCAAAAAGTTGATTTATTTCAGTAATTCCATTCAAAAAGTGAAACTTGGATATTATATTCATTCATTACACACAGACTGATATATTTCAAATGTTTATTTCATTTAATTGTGATGATTAAAACTGACAACTAATGAAAACCCCAAAATCAGTATCTCCGAAAATTTGAATATTACTTAAGACCAATACAAAAAAAGGATTTTTAGAAATGTTGGCCAACTGAAAAGTATGAACATGAAAAGTATGAGCATGTACAGCACTCAATACTTAGTTGGGGCTCCTTTTGCCTGAATTACTGCAGCAATGCGGCGTGGCATGGAGTCGATCAGTCTGTGGCACTGCTCAGGTGTTATGGGAGCCCAGGTTGCTCTGATAGTTGCCTTCAGCTCTTCTGCATTGTTGGGTCTGGAATATCGCATCTTCCTCTTCACAATACCCCATAGATTTTCTATAGGGTTAAGGTCAGGCGAGTTTGCTGGCCAATTAAGAACAGGGATACCATGGTCCTTAAACCAGGTACTGGTAGCTTTGGCACTGTGTGCAGGTGCCAAGTCCTATTGGAAAATTAAATCTGCATCTCCATAAAATTGGTCAGCAGCAGGAAGCATGAAGTGCTCTAAAACTTCCTGGTAGACGGCTGCATTGACCTTGGACCTCAGAAAACACAGTGGACCAACATCAGCAGATGACATGGCACTCCAAACCATCACTGACTGTGGAAACTTTACATTGGACTTCAAGCAACGTGGATTCTGTGCCTCTCCTCTCTTCCTCCAGACTATGGGACCTTGATTTCCAAAGGAAATGCAAAATTTACTTTCATCAGAGAACATAACTTTGGACCACTCAGCAGCAGTCCAGTCCTTTTTGTCTTTAGCCCAGGCGAGACGCTTCTGACGCTGTGTCTTGTTCAAGAGTGGCTTGACACAAGGAATGCAACAGCTGAAACCCATGTCTTGCATACGTCTGTGCGTGGTGGTTCTTGAAGCACTGACTCCAGCTGCAGTCCACTATTTGTGAATCTCGCCCACATTTTTGAATGGGTTTTGTTTCACAATCCTCTCCAAGGTGCGGTTATCCCTATTGCTTGTACACTTTTTTCTACCACATCTTTTTCTTCCCTTCGCCTCTCTATTAATGTGCTTGGACACAGAGCTCTGTGAACAGCCAGCCTCTTTAGCAATGACCTTTTGTGTCTTGCCCTCCTTGTGCAAGATGTCAATGGTCGTCTTTTGGACAGCTGTCAAGTCAGCAGTCTTCCCCATGATTGTGTAGCCTACAGAACTAGACTGAGAGACCATTTAAAGGCCTTTGCAGATGTTTTGAGTTAATTAGCTGATTAGAGTGTGGCACCAGGTTCCCTATCTGTCACTCACTAGATGTTGTGTCAATGTAGTGAAACTAGGGGTCACACATGAGAGCCCGGAAACACCTCTGATCTTTGATAAAAGGCCAATGGGAATTGACGAGTGCTATTTGCATGCCCCTCCCCCGGACACACTGCAGATTAACATATGGGGACATGCATACCTCTCATTAGATATTCTCTTCGGAGCCGGTCGATGGTTCAAGCTGAGCAAGCGATTTCCATCCCTCACCTCTTCTGGATACTTTCAGCACATTACAGCGGCTTTCTCACCTCTCTACATGGGTGCACTGCAGAGATCGCCCCTAGGCGCATCAGCAGATCTAAAAGATTATATTCTGAAAGAGCAATTTCCCTAAAAAAAGAGAATATATATATATATATATATATATATATATCTAGGCATCCGTCTAGGCATTCGTGAGTGTGCCGGCTTGTCTCAGGGCGAGTTCGACCTCTTATTTGGTGGCCGTGAAGGTGATGAGCTCTCGACCACAGCATCGGAGAGCAGGCCTGTCCTGTCTGATGCGGAAACCTCCGCTGAGCTTCCCCCCTCGGGTGTGGTATCCCAGTCACAGGCCGACGCTGAGATGACGGACATGCTTTCCTGGGCCGCCATGAGCATCGGGCTAGAGTGGAACCCTCCGATCTCCCTGAATCCTCGTGGCTGGATGATTGGTATTTAGGCTCGTGGCGCAGCTCACAGCACCGCCCCAGTGCCCTTCTTCCCTGAAGTTCACGGGAGGCACCTTTCTCTGTCCAGTCCCTATCTCTCGGCTCCCCCGCCCTCAATACACTCGATGGCAGAGTTACTCGGTGATGCCCCGTGTGGATAATCACAACAACCTGGCACGGGCACCCGAAGCTCCCATCAAAGGCCTGTAGGCTCATGTCTTCCCTGAGAGCTAGGGAACGTCTTCCCTAAACCGCAAGTGAGAGTGGAGACTCCACCCTCAGTTGGTTCAGCTAATTTGGAGTCAATATGAGCAGGCACAGGTAGACCTGTTCGCCTCCCCGGAATCTTCCCATTGCCCGCTCTGGTACGCCCTGACCGAGGCCCCCCTCGGCATAGACACACTGGCCTCCTGGACTACACAAATATGCGTTCCCCCCAGTGAGCCTACTTGCACAGACTCTGTGCAAGGTCAGGGAGGACGAGGAGCAGGTCACCCTAGTGGCCCCCTACTGGCCCACACAGACTTGGTTCTCGGACCTTATGTTCCTCACATCAGCCCCTCTCTGGCAAATTCCCTTGAGGAAGGACCTTCTTTCTCAAGGACGGGGCGCCATCTGGCACCCGCGACCAGACCTCTGGAGCCTCCATGTCTGGCCCTTGGACGGGATGTGGAAGACCTCAGTGGCCTACCACCTGCCATGGTAGACACAATCACTCAGGCTAGTATTCTCTACGAGGTACCTGTATGCCTTGAAGTGCCGTTTGTTTGCTAAGTGGTGTTCTTCCCAAAATGAAGACCCCCAGAGAAGCACAGTCAGCTCAGTGCTTTCCTTCCTGCAGGAGAAGATGGGAGGATGGCTGTACCCCTCCACCTTGAAGGTGTACGTAGTGGCCATAGCTGCGCACCACGACACAATGGACAGCAAGTCCTTGGGGAAGCAAAACCTGATTATAATTTTTCTGAGAGGCACTAGGAGGCTGAATCCCACCAGACCTCACCTCGTTCCCTCATGGGACCTCTCCGTAGTTCTGCAAGGCCTGCGTGGGTTTCCCATCGAGCCCCTAGAGTCAGTAGAGCTTAAGGAACTCTTCTTGAAGACTGCCCTCCTGACAGTGCTCACCTCCATCAAGAGGGTTGGGGACCTGCAAGCATTCTCTGTCAGCGAAACGTGCCTGGAGTTTGGTCCACGTAATCCTGATACCCCGACCGGCTATGTGCCCAAGGTTCCCACGGCCCCTTTCAGGGACAAGGTAGTGAACCTGCAAGCCCTGCCCCACAAGGAGGCTGACCCAGCCTTAGCATTTTTGTGTCCAGTGCGCACTTTGCACATCTATTTGTATCGCACACAGAGCTTTAGGATCTCTGAGGAGCTCTTTGTCTGCTTTGGTGGAGAGCGGAAAGGAAGAACTGTCTCCAAACAGAGGATCGTCCACTGGATCATTGATGCCAAAGCTGTGGCCTACCAGGCCCAGCACGTGCCGCCCCCTGCAGGGCTACGAGCCCATTCCACCAGGAGCGTGGCAGCCTCCTGGGTTCTGACCAGTGGCGCCTCTCTAGCTCACATCTGCAGAGCAGCGGGCAGGGCTACACCCAACACATTCACAAGATTCTACAAGCTCCAGGTTGAGCCAGTCTCGTCCCATGTCTTAGCAGGAACAAACAGGTATGTCCGTATACTGCTTGCACCTAGCACCTTTCCCCTCCTTCGAGCTGAAGATGTACGTTGTTGATTCCCAGCAGTGTTCACAAACGTGTTAACTGGTTGATTTCCTCCTAGCCCTGTGGCAGATGAGTTTGTGGAGAAACTCACTGCCAGCCCAGTACTTGTGCTAACTATGCCCCGTGCTGGGACAGGTGCTCCGCATGTGCTGGTTCCCCATAGGCAACCCCTTGCGATTGTCTATTTTACTGAAAAATGTTTCCCGGTTGGCAAACGGCGTCTTCCTTGGGCAGAGACCCTCTGCCCCAGTCTCCATGCTCGTAGAACTTCCTCCCCATTGGGTAGAACCTACCGTGGGACTTCTGCACATGATACAACTTCCGCCTAGACTCGGCAAGACCATGTGACGTATTTCCACTTAACACCCCCCCCCCAAAGTGGACACTGAGAGCATGAAGAAAGACAAACTGTGGAAACTCAGACCATGGCTTGATTTATTCAGAGAAATGTCTGCAGGTGGTACCCGAAGAGCACAACTTTTCCATTCAAGGGGGAATTCAGTGGAATTAAGCAGTATATGCGAGACAAACGTCACCCATGGGGCTTCAAATTGTGGGTAAGAACTGGCATCTCTGGCATGTTCTGTGACTTTGATGTGTACCAAGGCAGTGTCGATGGAAAACGAGCCAAATATGATCTTGGAATGTCAAGTGACGTTGTGTTGAAGCTTGCCTCCACGCTTCCAGAACGTCAGAACTACAAGGTCTACGCAGACAACTACTTCACCTGTGTCCCATTAGTAGTTCTGCTCCTTGCTTGTGGAATTCATTATGTGGGAACAGCCAGGCAAGTGCGCTTACCCAAATGTAACCTTGAAGATGAGAAGATCTTTGACATCAGATTGGAGGCAAACCACAACATCTGTGCTGTCAAATGGTATGACAACAGGTCAGTCACACTTGTGTCATCCTTTGCTGGCATTAAATCTGTGCAAAAGATTCAACGCTGGAACAAAGCCACCAAATCCTACACTGAAGTTGAGAGACCTTACATAGTGGGTGCTTACAACAAATACATGGGCAGTGTGGATTTGCTGGACTCATTTGCAGCCAAATACAAGTTCCCCATGAAACTGTGCCACTGGTACAGATACATCTTCTGGCACACCATTATCCTTGCTGTGATCAATGCCTGGCTCCTCTACAAACAGCACTGCAAAGCTCTCAATATTCCCAAGAAAAAGATGCTGAACAAAAGACTGTTTCAGGCACAACTAGCATCCTCTCTCATCCTGACAAACACGGCTGACAACACACCAAGGAGAGGGCGGCCATCTTCGGCCAGTGGGAGCCCTCCAAAGAGCTGTTCGATACTCACTGCGTCAATGGGCTGTTCCGATGCGCTGGCTAAGCGGCAAAGAGCAGTCTGCCCATCTCGCAACGCCGATCCACGTAACCCAGTTCAGCCATTTGTGGCACTTTTGTAGGGGACCACTAGTGTCACTACATCGACACAACGTCGAGTGAGTGAAAGATAGGGAACGTCCTGGTCACTTTCGTAACCTCTGTTCCCTTATGGAGGGAATGAGATGTTGTGTCCCTCCTACCACAACGCTGAACTACTGCTGAAATGGCCGGGACCTTATTCTCGGATCCTCAGCACAAAACCTAATGAGCGGTATGCATGTTCAAATCAAATCAAATCAAATCACTTTATTGTCACACTACTGTGTACACGAGTGCAACAGTAGGTGAAATTCTTGTGTGCAGTTCCGAGCAACATAGCAGTAATGACAGTGACGAGACATAAACCACTTTACAATAAACAACATATTTACACAAAACAATTTACATAACAAATTTACACAACAATTTACATAACAAATGTACACATACCTACACAACAATTTACATATCAAATGTACACAATACACACAATGTAGAATACACATACACTAGATAAGGGTATAAATATATATATATATATATATACACTAACTGAATTGGGAGCGAGAATATATTGAAAGAATGAGGATTAATAAAGTGCAGTGCTGATTGTTGATTGTGAGGGATCAAGTGTTCAAAAGTCTTATTGCTTGTGGGAAGAAGCTGTCATGTAGTCGGGTGGTGCGGGTCCTGATGCTGCGATACCGCCTGCCTGATGGAAGCAGTGAGAGCAGCCCATGACTCGGGTGGCTGGAGTCTTTGATAATCCTCCGAGCTTTCTTCACACACCGTCTGTTATATATATCCTGGAGGGAGGGAAGCTCACCTCCGATGATGTTTCTGGCTGTTCGCACCACCCTTTGCAGGTCTTTGCGGTTGTGGGCGGTGCTATTGCCGTACCAGGCGGTGATGCAGCCAGTCAAGATGCTCTCAACAGTACTAGTGTAGAACCGTGTGAGGATGTGTTGGTTCATTCCAAACTTCCTCAGCCGTCTCAGGAAGAAGAGGCGCTGGTGAGCCTTCTTCACAATGGCCTCAGTGTGGACGGACCATGTGAGTTCCTCAGTAATGTGGACACCGAGGAACTTGAAACTGCTGACTCTCTCCACCGGTGCTCCATTAATGGTGATGGGGCTGTGTTCTCTGTCTTTCTTCCTGAAGTCCACCACAAGCTCCTTGGTTTTACTGACGTTGAGGGAGAGGTTGTGCTCCTGACACCAGCGTGTCAGAGTGTGCACCTCCTCTCTGTAGGCTGTTTCATCATTGTCAGTGATCAGACCTACAACCGTCGTATCGTCAGCAAACTTAATGATGGCATTGGAGCTATGTGTCGCCACACAGTCATGTGTGTAAAGGGAATACAGAAGTGGGCTGAGAACACAGCCCTGCGGGGCTCCAGTGTTGAGGGTCAGTGATGAGGAGATGTTGCTGCCCATTCTAACCACCTGACGTCTGCCTGACAGGAAATCCAGGATCCAGCTGCACAGCGAGCTGTTTAAGCCCAGAGCCCGGAGTTTCACATCAAGCTTGGAGGGCACTATGGTGTTGAATGCTGAGCTGTAGTCTACAAACAGCATTCTCACATATGTGTTCCTTTTTTCCAGGTGGGAGAGAGCAGTGTGTATTGTAGATGCAATAGCATCATCAGTGGAGCGGTTGTTACGGTAGGCAAACTGCAATGGGTCCAAAGAGGTGGGCAGAACAGAGCAGATGTGATCTCTGATTAACCTCTCAAAGCATTTGCTGATGATGGGGGTGAGGGCAACAGGACGCCAGTCATTTAAGCAAGTGATTTTGGCTTGCTTCGGTACAGGCACAATGGTTGATGTTTTGAAGCATGTGGGGACTACAGACAGGGAGAGGGACAGGTTGAAAATGTCAGTAAAAACACCAGCCAGTTGGTTCGCGCATACTCTGATGACGCGGCCCGGAATGCCGTCTGGACCCGCGGCTTTGTGAATGTTCACCCGTCGAAAGGATCGGGTTACATCCGCAACAGAGACGGAGAGTGAACCATCATCTGTAGTATCGGCCGCGAGTGCTCTCTCCGCGAGGGCGGTGTTGTTGTTATCCTCGAAACGAGCATAAAAAGTATTAAGCTCGTCCGGGAGAGAGGCAACGGTGTTCATGGCGGAGTTTTTATTCTGTTTATAGTCCGTGATGATGTTAATTCCCTGCCACATACTTCTGGAGTCAGTGGTGTTGAACTGACCTTCAATTTTGTGCCTGTACTGGCGTTTGGCTGTAATGATGGATTTACGGAGGGCATAACTGGCTTGTTTACGCTCCTCCGCGTTCCCGGAATTAAAAGCGGTGGTCCGCGCAGTAAGTGCTGCGCGAACATCGCCGTTAACCCAGGGTTTCTGGTTGGGGTAGATCCGTATGTTTTTCGTCGGAACAACGTCCTCTACGCACTTCCTGATGAAACACATTACGCTATCAGCGTAAACCTCGATGTCGTCATCGGAGGCAGACCAGAACATCTCCCAGTCCGCGTGATCAAAACAGTCCTGTAGCGCAGAGTCTGATTGGTCCGACCAGCACTGGATCATTCTGAGGGCGGGTGATTCCCGTTTCAGTTTCTGCCTGTAAGCGGGCAGAAGCAGAACGGAAGAGTGGTCAGATTTGCCAAATGGTGGGCGGGGGAGGGATTTGTAGCCATCCCGGAAAGGAGAATAGCAATGATCCAAAACCCGGTCCCCTCGTGTGTTAAAGCTGATGTGTTGGTGGTATTTTGGTGCTATTGTTTTGAAGTTGGCTTTGTTGAAGTCCCCGGCAACAATGAACGCAGCCTCAGGGTGCGCGTTTTCCTGCTCACTTATACTGCCATACAGTTCCCTAAGTGCCCGGTCTGTGTCGGCTTGTGGGGGGATGTACACAGCAGTGATAATGATCGCTGTGAATTCCCTCGGTAGCCAGAATGGTCGACACAGAAGCATGAGAAATTCCAGATCAGGAGAGCAGAAAGACCTGATAAAATGTACATTCCTCTGATCACACCATGATTTGTTGATCATAAAACATACACCTCCACCTCTGCTTTTACCTGAGAGGTCTTTCGCTCTGTCCGCTCGGTGCACGGAGAAACCCGTGGGTTCGATGGCCGAGTCTGGAATCTCCGCGGACATCCAGGTTTCCGTAAGACAGATAACACAGCATTCTCTCGTCTCTCGTTGGAAAGAGATCCGCGCTCTCAGCTCGCAGAGCTTGTTGTCCAGAGACTGAACATTTGCCAGTAGTATACTGGGTAGCGGGGGGTGATTTGCGCGACGTCTTAATCTGATGAGAACGCCGGCTCTTTTTCCTCTTTTCCTTCTGCGTTTCCGCGGCCGGGCAGCCCAAACAAAGGGCTCCGCTGGCGTGTTTGTAAACCGCGGGTCGGCATTGAGGAATGTGAAGTCCGGTTTTCGGTGTGTGATTGCCGAACCAATGTCCAAAAGCGTTTGTCTGTCGTACACAATAAGGCAGACAACATCCAAGACAAAAAAACACAGAACTGTAAACAAAACAAACAATAAACTGCAGTGTTTTGACGGAGCTCGCGCCGCAGCAGCCATACTCGGCGCCATCTTGAGATAAATCTCAAATGTTGGCCTTTTATCAAAGATCTGAGGTGTTTCCGAGCTCTCAAGAGTGACCCCTAGTGTCACTACATCGACACAACATCTCGTTCCCTTCATCAGGGAACGGAGGTTTACGAAAGTATCCAGGACATTTTTTTTTATGTTTTTTTTTTTTTTTTTTTGCTATTAATCCTCAACAAATCATCATTAGACCAATACAAACCTGGATGACTAAACATAATTTATTTGATGTTCAACACCGAAATTTGACTCTAGTCCAACACCATGAAATTACAATGTCATTGAATAAACATATATGAGGCTGTATCTTGATCACTCTATATGTATTTTAAACAAAACTAGATATACAGTACATTATTTTAGAGCACCGGAGCAGATTGGGGACAGTGCCACCAATTGGTATTTTTTTTTTAAATAAATTACATATGCTTATAGCTTTGGGTATTTCGATCAAAATTCATGACTCTCCATATAATTCTAAACATAATGATAAAAAAAAGGAACATGGCACCTCATAACTGTATATAAAATCAAAATGACTGCACACAGAATGTGCAACTTTGTGCTACTAAAAATTTTTTTGCAGACTTTTGGGTAAATCAAGTTTAGGAGGTTACACTGGCATTGTGTACCTGTTGAACATTTATCAGTGTAGTGGGTATGAGTTTAAGGCAAAGTAGCAGATGTCAAACCACATCCTTGACATTACCCTACTTTAGAGGCACTCATGCCATTTAAACAGAGCAGGACACAGTCTCCACGTCTTCAACATAGCCAATGGTAAGCCACGGATGCCATAAACAGAACACTACAGCAATTTACTGTAAAGGTCAAGTGTAATAACGGTTGTTTTGGTCACAGACCCAAATTATTTTCATACCATGTGGGACACAAGCTGTCTGCTCCTTGCTTACAAACAATTCTGTTGCCACTGCATAGGCCACTGCCGACATGATGGGCAGTTTTAGACTGTGACTACTTTGTTAGTTAGCATTTTAATATATATATATATATATATATATATATATATATATATATATATATAATAAATATGTTTGCCAATCAATTTATTCCTAAGCCATGTATGACCTTAACCCAGTAAAGGAAAACAAAAAGAAGGCATTTACATGACTTTACGTGTTGTTGGCTTATTAATCATAATTGGTGTAAGATTGTGCATGTAAACAAGCTCAGTGTTTATTTACAGTACCTTGATGCTCTTCCAAGCCTGTTTGACTTTCTTCCATAGAACACATTTAGTCACTTTTTGTACCTCTCTTGGTTCTACAAGAGTTAAGAGTGACAGAAGTGTTCAACATGTCTTCCTTTTAGTTATGCACTTTAGACTCTGGACACTATGACCTAACCCTAGTAGGATGCCAAACCTGAGCATCTCTACGGACTGAGGTAACATGGATCAAAGAGCCCCAGTCTCCATTTTTCTGTTGCTGATTGGCAACCCTGTATAGTCTTTCCTTTCATTTATGATAAAAGTTCCATACAAAGGTAATATATATATATATATATATATATATATATATATATATATATATATATATATATATATATATATAGTGTATATTTTTTATACTTCAATTACCAGGAGAAATGCCTTGCAGAAGCATTTGGACATCACTTTATAGATTACACAATCCAAGACAACATGTAGATTCCTGGATGCCTCACAAAATACAATGTAAAATATAATCAAATGTTTTCCAGATCTATACATACTGTACACTGTGTTATTTAATCAGTCGTATAATTATTATTTTTTTTTTTTATGAAATGCAGGATCTACTGAACTCTTGATTGAAAGTGACCTGGTGTTTATCAAAACCAGAAATGCTCTTTTCTGCTTCAACAATAACTTAGACGAATAGCGGGAACAGCATACATGAGCCCTGAATTCTGCAATGGAATTACCTTTATTTAAGCAACCAGACTGAGCTGAAACTTTTGTTCTATTTGGTGTATGTCATCTGATTAATATTGTGGAGGATGAGTTTAAGATATTTAATGCCCATTGCAATGAAAATACAATCTATGTGGGGACTAGTCCCACTTAGACTTTGGGAAATGTGTAATGTTACTTGAATTGGTAATATACACTCACTTAGCACTTTATTAGGAACACCTGTGCAGCTACTTATTCATGCAATTATCAAATCAACCAATTTTGTGGCAGCAGTGCAATGCATAAAACCATACAGATACAGGCAAGGAGCTTTAGTTAATGTGCAGATCAACTATCAGAAGGGGGAAAAATGTGATCTTAGTGAGATCAACTGTGGCTTTGGTCCCAGACGGGCTGGTTTGAGTATTTCTGTAACTGCTGATCTCCTGGGATTTTGATGTGAAAGGCAAAGTGTGGCCCATTTTAGTAAACAATAGTATTAATTACATTAATATAGTGCTAACCCAACCCAAAACCTAACCCTAATCTTAACAGTACTGAGAACTCATTTCACTCATGACATCAAAAGCACATTACAGGCAGTTGAACATTTGCCGAATGGTGACACTTATCAGGAATTAGGCACATTTTTAACAAAGATGGCTGAGGATAATAATTCAGTATCAAAATGGCACATTTAAACAGTATAAATGCAAACTCTTTAAAACATGTATTATCCTTTACCTTTTTTTTTCCTCTAAGGTGCCACTCTTCTCTTGGACTGATTGGTGGTAAACAGGTGGTCTCCCTAAACAGGTATGGCTGTGTTTATTATGGCATCGTTCAGCTTGAGCTCAACAAACGATGACTTTTGCTTCTACCACGAGTAAATCAATAGTGACCGTGACCAGTACTTTTAGATCTACTGGGAGTACATTTCTCCTGAAATCGTCAACAACTTCCAAAAACAGAACACCAACAATCAAAATACTCCATATGACTACAGCTCTTTTATGCACTATGGAAAGACATCCTTCACAACCCCACTTGGGAAGAAAACAATTACTTCCATTACTGATGCAACAGTGGAAATCGGACAGAGGCAGGAGCTTTCTAAGATCAACATCCTCTGGATCAACAAGCTTTATGGATGCTGTAGATGAGACTTGTACATGCAGGGTCGTCCTGAGGGCGATGTATCCAGTGCAGTCGCACCAGGCCTGTGTTTCGGGTGCGGGAGTGGTGATCGCTGCAGAGGGCCCCCTGGTATCACTACAGGGCCCACTTTCTATGACTTCATGATGACATTTCTCTTTGCTTTGACAATATCAGTTGACAAAATACACTGCTATTTATATTCAAACATTTGTAGAAAATAACCCACTCTGGCATTTTTTTTTGTCTTACAGAGCAGGTTTATTTATATGTGCAAATGTCAGATTTGTAGCCTGGCAAAGAATGGAAAAGCTGACATTATTTTGTGTAGCTGCTTGTAGTTAGTGTAGCTTATTGTCTTGTCACATACAGAAACTCAGTATCACCACAGATACAAACAGAGGTGGATATGTGCCCTTCTACAGCTCAATGTCTCAGATTCTTAATATCTTTTGATTATCTGTGTGTGACACGAGAGAGCAAAATGATTTGTTTAACAATGCATGACAAAACCATCTCTATTTGTCTTTTACATGCATTATGTGAATGCAAGATTTAGCGAACATGGAATTAAAATGACCTTATTTATATTTGTAATACTTAAGTTCTTATTGTGTGTGATTCATCAGTGCACGTTATAAAAAAAATATAGATATCTATCTTTCATTCCAAATGTAATATGCTTTGCCTCGGAAAAAAAAATTCCATTCCCGCTGACATCAGTGGCATTACAGTACTGTATATTGGTTATTTAGCCAATAAACAAATAGCTTTCCAGGAATTGTTTTAGGATTGATCACACTGGGAATTCATCGACAGGAGGTAGAAAGTTGCTGTGCTTACAGTGGAGTGTAAATATAATTTTAGAGTGAGATTGCAACCTCTGAAATCGCACTTACCATTATTGATGTGAAAATAATTACTTTCTGATTTCCATGGGACTTGAACCATGTCTCATGTCAAGGCAATTACGTCCTGGTTTACATGGAACCATAACCCTCTTTTGGAGATCATTTAAAAAAAAAAAAAAAATTTATGCATTTGGCAGATGCTTACATAAATCGAAAGTGATTTACAGTGCACTTATTGCAGGGACAATCCCGCCAGAGCAACTTGGAGTTAAGTGCCTTGCTCAAGGACACGGTGGTGGCTTTGGGGATTGAACCAGCAACCTTCTGATTACAAGTTCAGCATTTTAGCCCTCTACACCACCACTAGCCCACTAGAATACCAACATAGTGGAAAAAACTTTCTCGCTAATAAGATTGAAAGTAAATGATGTTCAAACAAGCTCAGAAAGTGACCCTTAAAGAACATGTCCAAATGATGTTGCTAATAACAGGCTGGTTTATTAATTATGTTAATTTCTAATAAATTAAGCACAGCAATGGGAATTAAGTCTTACTTGGTTTACAGCATGAATTGACATTGATGGAGTGCCATCATCTCAGAATATCAACCATTAGTATTGGTTCTTATCAGCGGCTCTTCTGGGATAACTGTTTGAGCAGCGACTTAACTCCAAATGTTAATGCTTGTTGTTTTATGCATGTGGCAAACTTATTTACTCTCCGAGGAATGCAGATCCTATATTTAGAGCTTAGCTCGCCTATACCACTGTCAATGTAAAACAACTTTTAAAGGTTAAACACTTTTTTTTTTTGAATGTGTCACTGTTATTTTTGTTTGTTTACCCAATTGCTTGCTGGTGACATGCTGTAAATTGGTAGAACTGGTGAAATGTGTTAAATGGCAAATGTTGCCTTCTCTGGAAACACACCAGACATCATATTCAGGCTTTGCAGACTGCTTTGAAAAAGAAGACAGGTTTTTTACTCTTATTGTTCAAACTATCTAAATTGATGTATGCAGAAAATACGCATATTGGCTTGTCGATGTAGCATTCTCATCTTAGTTTGGGTTTTATGGTAAAAGATTTAGCAATATAAATATTCAGCTTGTTCCTCCCACAAAGCTATCATATGACTTTAGAAGATTTGGAATGTAATGCACAAGTCATAAGGACTACTTTTATTTGACTTTTATAGTGCTTTTGGGATTTTTGGAATCACAACTGAAACATTCTTTGTACGTGATAATCCTAAAATTTAGTTTGAAAGAAGTTGAATGTGTCAAACAAAAGTGATGTTTTGGTGGTGCTGGCTTTTCTTCATGAGAGTGTGTGAATGTACAGTATGTATTAGGGATGTGCCCGAAGAAAATCTTATTTGGAAAGGCACGAATAATGACTTAGAAAACGAATAGCGGATTCATCCCAATAATATATAAACAAATATTTGTATGACTGATTATCCAAAAAGCACAACGAAAAAGCGACATTTATATAAAAATGTCAAAATTACAGCAAATTTACGAATCTGTGCAGCCAATAATTTTAAAGTTTAAACCTTATAAATGAAAATGTGCAGATTGTAATTTCAGATCGGATGGGCACTGTCTTAACTCTGTTAATTGTGCACGTTTTGAGCATGTCAAGTGTAACATTAACTGAGATACGACATCATATACACTTTCCACTTCTTGAAATGTCGATGTTAATGCATCCCACAGTTCACACATGAGTCTCATGTATTTATAGTGCATCCGGAAAGTATTCACAGCACTTCACTTTTTCCACATTTTGTTATGTTACAGCCTTATGCAAAAATGGATTCAATTCATTATTTTCCTCAAAATTCTACAATCAATACCCCATAATGACAACGTGAAAGAAGTTCATTTGAAATCTTTGCGAATTAAAAAAAAAAAAAAGATTAAAAAAATAAATAAATCACTTGTACATAAGTATTCACAGCCTTTGCTCAATACTTTGTTGAAGCACCTTTGGCACCAATTGCTAGCATAGTTATGACTATTGCACCCATACTTCTTTGCAGGACCTCTCAAGCTCCATCAGGTTGGATGGGGAGCGTCAGTGCACAGGCATTTTTAGGTCTCTCCAGAGATGTTCAATCGGGTTCAATTCTGGGCACTGGCTGGGCCACTCAAGGACATTCACAGAGATGTCCCGTAGCCACTCCTTTGTTATCTTGGCTGTGTGCTTAGGGTTGTTGTCCTTTTTGAATATGAACCTGCACCCCAGTCTGAGGTCCAGAGCGCTCTGGAGCAGGTTTTCAACAAGGATGTCTCTGTGCATTGCTTCTTTCATCTTTCACTCGATCCTGACTAGTCTCCCAGTTCCTGTCTCTGAAAAACATCCCCACAGCATAATGCTGTCTCCACCATGCTTCACTGTAGGGATGGTATTGGCCAGGTGATGAGCGGTGCCTGGTTTCCTCCAGACATGACGCTTGCCATTCAGGCCATTCGTTGTTTCATCAGACCAGTGAATTTTGTTTCTCATGGTCTGGGAGTCCTTCAGGTGCCTTTTGGCAAACTCCAGGTGGACTGTCATGCGCCTTTTACTGAGAAGTGGCTTCCGTCTGGCCACTCTACCATACAGGCCTGATTGGTGGAGTGCTGCAGAGATGGTTGTTCTTCTGGAAGGTTCTCCTCTCTCACAAAGAAATGCTGGAGCTCTGTCAGAGTGACCATCGGATTCTTGGTCACCTCCCTGACTAAGGCCCTTCTCCCCCGATCACTCAGTTTGGCCAGGCGGCCAGCTCTAGGAAGAGTCCTTGTGGTTCCAAACCTCTTCAATTTATGGATGATGGATGCCACTGTGCTTATTGGGATCGTCAATGCTGCAGACATTTTTCTGTACCCTTCTCCAGATCTGTGCCTTGATACAATCCTGTATCGGAGGTCTACAGACAATGCCTTCATGGCTTGGTTTGTGCTCTGACATGTACTGTTAACTGTGGGACCTTATATAGACTGGTGTGTTCCTTTCTAAATCATGTCCAATCAACTGAATTTACCACAGGTGGACTCCATCTCAAGGATGATCAGTAGAAACAGGATGCTCAATTTTGAGTGTCATGGCAATGGCTGTGAATACTTATTTACATGTGATTTATTTTTTTTATAATTTTTTTTTATTTGTAATAAATTTGCAATGATTTCAAACAAACGTCTTTCACATTCTCAATTATGGGGTATTGTTTGTCGAATTTTGAGGAAAATAATGAATTTAATACATTTTGGAATAAGGCTTTAACATAACAAAATGAGTGAAGCACTGTGAATACTTTCCGGATGCACTGTATTTAAAGCCTAAACCTGAGTGCGATGCTAAATCCTGACCTGAATTGATTTAACGACACAGCTCGTCTTTCTGTCTCTTAAAGTTGACCACATTAATATCCACATCAGCGATTAAGGTAATTAACTGGTTAAGACTTTATTCTAAAAAAAGTTAAAATGCTCCAAAAAGGTTTAAATGCTCCATAGAGTATTCATCTATTCTGAATATGCCTCCTTATGTTAAACGAAGAAACTGAAATATGCTCCATCTTCTCCATTCTTCTTTAAACTTCTTTAAATTTGAAAATGTTAAGTGTTCTTGTACTCTGGTAAGGCACTATATAAATGTAACATTATTTATATTTTATTAAAAAATGTTTGTGTGTGATTAATATTTTTTATTGATTCCCACAGAAGACATGAAAAACAAAACATATATACATGGAATCATCATTTAACATTTAATCCCCACCACTACCTATATATATATATATATAGGGTCCATGTATAATCTTGAATTGCATAAGGCGCACAGTTGTATCTCTAGATGCAGACTTGACGTTATATAAAATCCTAGCCCACACTCCTTCCTCCAATACCAAATTTACATTTTCTCCCATAATCTCTTGATAGAAGTTAAAGCTCCATCCCCCAGACTCTGAATTAGCAGGGAGTAATGCACTGATACCTCTTGACCTTTTCCAAAAACAGTAATCACCATTCCCAGAGTATCTGCTGCTTTAGGGGTTGTATGATACTCCCAAAAATAGTACCGAGCTGATGGCTCAGCTGTAAATACCTAAAAACTGAGATCAAAATGTTGAACCAAATCTTCAAAAGATCTCAACACTCCGCTCTCATATAGGTCACCGAGTGTAGTAACCAATCCACTCTGACTAGCAGAAAGGGGCCTTATCAATACATCATTTAGGGTTCAGCAATATGCTTGATGCAACATTTGAATAAATGTCCGAATTAAACATTCTTTTGTCCATACTGAGTGCAAATGTGCGATAACGTGGTGTAATTTAACTTCTTTGATTAGTTTGATAGAAAGGCTTTGAAAGTGCAAAATAGGGGCAATAACTTCCTGTTCAGTACAAAACCAGACAGGGGATCTCTCAGGTGGAAGTGACCAATGAGCCAAATGTCTGAGATTGAATGCATAATAAAACAAAATATTGGGTAGTCCAAGCCCACCTTTGTCAATCGGCCTATGTAACTTATTAAAATGTAATCTAAGATGCTTACCATTCCAAATGAATGACTTCGCTATGCTATCAAATTGTTTGAAATAAGAGAGGGGGACATCTACAGGGAGAGACTGTAGCAGGTAGTTGAGTTTTGGAATTAATTTTAATAGCATTAACTTTCCCAATCATAGATAAATGTAATGAAGCCCACCTGCTCACATTGCTCAAAAACCTTTTTATTAAGGGGTCAAAATTAACTAACTAAATCACACAAATTGCTGGGAATAAAATGCCCAAATACTTAATGCCCTGCTAGGGCCACTGGAAGGCACCTGGCTGAAAAGCCGTTACCGGGCAGTATGGTGTCAGAGACAAAGCTTTGGATTTAGACCAATTGACTCTGTATCCTGAGAATTTATAAAAGGTATTAATAATTCTGTGAAGGCAAGGCATAGATCTAATGGGGTCGGAGACAAATAAATAAAATATAATCTGCATAAAGCAAAAGCTTATGCGCCATACCTCCTGCCACCACCCCTGGAAAATCATCCTCCTTTATTATCGAAGCTGCTAATGACTCCAGGACAAAATAGAACAATAATGGGGAAAGAGGGCAGCCCAGCCGGGTGCCCCTATCCAGAGTAAAATAATCTGAAATGAATTCATTTGTTTGTTCCGCCGCTACCGGATGTCTGGAAAGTAACTTAATCCATCCAATAAAAGTGTTCCTGAACCCGTATATTTCCAAAATCTTAAAAAGATAACCATTCTACCATCTCAAAAGCCTTTTCAGCATCAAGTGAGATGACATCGACCGGAGTCTGATCATTTGCCACTGACCACATGATATTGATGAAACACCTAATCTTATCAGAAGTATAAATAAACCCCACATGATCAATTTGTATAAGAGATGTCATTACTTTTCTTAATTTTTGACAATATTTTTACTTGCAGCTGGATCAGGGAAATTGGACGGTAACTCTTGCACTTGCTAGGATCTTTGTCCTTTTTAAGAATCAGACTGATCCGTGCTTGTGTCATGGTTGGCAGAAGCTTTCCATTTTTTAAGAATTCTGTATAAACCTCTAACAAAAGTGGAACCAGTTATGTAGCATAAGATCTAAAGAATTCAGCAGCAAAGCCATCTGGCCCCGAAGCCTTGCCTGTAGGCAAGGCTTTAATTACCTCTCCAAGCACCTCCAAGGTTATCTCAGAATCAAGAGAATTTTCTTGCTCAGTTGTCAGTCTAGGGAGTTCTAATGTTTCCACAAAGTTTCTAATATCTTCATCAGTAGATGAAGATGTGGAACTATAGAGATCAAGATATAATTATTTAAAAGCATTATTAATATCAATGGCTGAGGTAAATATTTCACCACCAGCAGATTTCACTGAGGGAATGGTAGAAAAAGACTCTCTCTGCCTTATGTATCTAGCCAAAAACATCCCTACTTTGTCCCCCCGACTCAAAGTATGACTGTTTTGCCCTGAATAGTCAAAACTCCACCTTCTGTGACAAAATAGTGTTATATCTGGATTTCAGTCAGGTAAATTCTGCTCTTCAGCTCTGCCTCGGCACTTTTAATATTCCCTTCCAACTCAACAAGTTCTCGTGCTTTGGATCTTTTGATGAATGAGGCATACTGTGTGATCCAGCCTTAAGAACCGCCTTAAGAGCCTCACAAGCCACACCCACAGAGGATACAGAGGTCCAGTTGGTCTCCATATAACCACTGATTTCAGCCTTTAACATTTGTTGAAATTCAGGATTTTGCAAAAAAGGGATACATTAAAGCGCCAACTATATGGTTTATTTTTCTCCGTATGTGAACAATCATTTGGAGGCATCTGAATTGTAGATGTTTACTTATGTAATGACTCCCCTGCTCTTACTTGAGCCAGCACTACAGACAACATGCCAACCCCATATCTTCCCAAATTTTGCAAAGATGCATTTCTTGACGAAACACTATATCATATTTCTTATTGGAGAGAGATAATCCAGGCATATTAACATTTGACATTTTGACATATAATAAAAAATAGATTGTGTGTTAAAAATGAAATTATAAAACCACTGTGGCAGGGTGGAGGGTGGGGTCACTCGAGGACTAATTAACTCGAGGGTTACTGCCACCAGGGGTGGGGTAGACCCCTACCGTCCACCAAAAATGCAGAGGGTTATTCACAATATCTTTATTTCACCAGAACGCGGCCTGTCTCCCTCCGTGGATCTGGAAGCCGGGACCCTGTGAGCTAGCTCGGTTTCCAGCTTATAGCCTGTTATATCAAACAGACTAAAGAGGAGCCTGTCTAGGAACTTCACCATATCTCGGCCTTCCTCGTGCTCAGGAATTCCAAGAATTTGGATATTGTTTCATCAATTAAGATTCTCCAAATCCTTCAGTTTTTCCTAAACGCGTTCCAAGTCTATCTTGGATTCTAGCAGATTAGCATCTAATTTCCTCTCTGATGACTCTAGATAATCGATCCAATTCTTTCATTTCACCATCCGAATTGAGTCTGGGGCTTTCAGCCTGTTTCTCAGGGGAATCAGATTGAGGACGTAATTGTGTCTTTTAATGTCTCCAGAGTCTGAGGTTTTTGAACTTTTTGGCATATTATCTTCCTAGGTCTGTTAAGAATCAGGGTGTATCGAATACTGTTCACACCTTCTCTCCTCGCAAGGCATCACCTGACTTATTATTATTATTATTATTTAACAAAACAATTGTGTCCCATCATAAAAATTCCTGATAGACATATGGGACTTCCAACCGTTTGCATGCTATATTGATTTTCTTTTCTTTTCATGTTTGAATTTGTATTTATTATTCACTGCAAACTTGAGTGACTGATGTTTCACATTTTGCTTGACACTTATTATTATTATTATTATTATTATTAGTAGTAGTAGTAGTAGTAGTAGTAGTAGTAGTAGTATCGCTATTATTATGAAAATGCATGTACAAGGCACATTTTATTAATATAATCTATAAATATAAGAGTAATACTTAAAAATGCATGTTTCATTAGGTTTTGTCACAGTTCGAGTTTAAGCCCTGCCCACACCCGGTTTTATCCGAATACAGAGACAGATACAGATATTTTTTCAAATGAAGAGATATGGATACAAATACAGATAATGGCTCTGCTGCACACCCCTAGTATGTTTTGAATCTTCACATAAAAGCTAATTAAGTTAACAATTAGCCAGTCAAAAGATTTGCTACATTTGCAAGAGACTAGACCATTAAATATTAAATTTTCATTAACATTCATGTATGGAGACACAAACAGCAAACTGTACATAATTGCTTCCTTCCTCAGTGGGGTTTTGTTTTTTGAAGTTCTGCAAAAAATTCTTGAACAAAACTTGTATATCTCTGTAAAGGGTGTGTTTACCTGTCGAAAATGCTTGTTTTAAAGCTGTTTGACTTTGGTTGGCATCATATTGGCAGAGTAACACGGATTGGAACAGGAATAAATGTATCCTAAAAGTACCCAGGGCCATTTTAAAATGGCAATTCAGAAATGTAAGCAATTTCATATTTGATTTTGTTGGTTGAAGAGTTGCTTGCTCTACAATGTGACCTGAATGAATTATGTGCTATTCACAGTTCCTTAAGCATACAGTGCCAGCCCATTGCAGTCCAGAAGGCAAAATTAATTTACCATATTTGCATTACCTCAGTTAATTAGTCCATCCCTGCAGAAGAAATCATCCACAGGATCTGTTTTCATTTTGGCAAAGTTGTTGAAGTTGTGCAAACAGTAGGGCACATTCACCTTTTTGATTATCATATTAATTAATCTTGCTTACTTAGACGTGTAATTTAAACATTTGAAGCTTACACCCAGAAAGGAAGTGATCTGATTTAATTAAGTTGGAAGTCAGATGTGGAAAGCTTATCTGTTGGATGGTTTAGCATGGGAGAACATCTGGACTGATTATTGCAGTTTCTTTAGCTTTATTTGCACAAACAAGATTGCAATTAACACTTAATAGTAAAGATTATAACAAAAAGAAAACAACTATGAGCATAATTTGAAGCAAGCGTATATAAAATGGCATAAAATTGCAGCTATTTTTTTACAGATGGCAAAGAAAACTACAAGTTTGTCAAGTCAAAATCTGGCTAGTTCTTAATTGGCTAATCAAGGTCTAATCCAGTTTTAACATTATCGCATACAATAATCATATCAATGCACAATGAAAATGTTCTTTTTCTAATGACAAAAGTATGAATATATTCAATTTAGGGTGAACTATTCCTTTTACTGGAAGTGTCTCAGGGCTGTCAAAATATAAATATAACGCTAAACTCTCTGAAATTAGCAACTAACATTTACATTCACCAAGAGACTTGCTACACGGCACAAATGTGCAGTGTGAACTACAACTCTCTCTGGATGTGGCAGAAGGCCAACGCAGAACCTGTACAAACATTCTTTGACATGTAAATTTGAGTTCTTATGTCAAAAGATCATCTTTGCAGTCTGAGATGCAAAGAGTCGGTGTGCTGAATTATGCATTATCTTGTATGATTAGCTCCCAGCTGCTCTCCCACTAATTGAAAAAATTCACCCTTTTGTGTGTGGGAGAAAATTGATTGATTGTTTGGTTTGGCAATGTGGCAGAGTTATTCGTAGATTTATTCACAGTTATTCTGTGAGTCTGACCGCAATTAAACTTTTGAGCCATTTTAGGGCAAATACATATTTATCGAGATATATATGGAATATTGTCAATTGGCTGAATAATTTCGAGATATAATAGTTTTGGAGGCTTTTTTCCCCTAAAAGATTTGTTATTAAAATATGTTTCCTTTTTTTTTTAATGAACTGAACATCCTATGTTTATCATAAGATATACATGATGAAAAGATAACAGAATTCAGAATAATGCAGTAGTTATATAAGTATAGGGAGAAAACTTCTGAACCACAAAACTAATCGGTACAATTTTCTGTGTGAAATAAATACAAATATTGCATAAAGGGCCTTGCAGTAATTTGATTCCAGTGACCCATACTTATTTTCAGTCAATTATGGGACTGTTTGCTCCAGTAATAAAACAATGATTAGAAAGAGCAGTTAGCTGAACTTTCCATGTGTTTGACTGAAGGTTATATTCAGTCATGCCACTCATCTTACACATCACATATCACGTTAGCTGTCTCATGTCACTTTATTTCAGCATGCTCTAATTATGATTAAAGTGAAGTTCCTCTGTGAGCTGATTTAGGCAATGTTCACAACCATAGGTCAATGTAGACTCAAAATAGCTCATCTCATTAGGGAAACGTTGTTGTAGTGTTTTTCTGCACAATACCAGCAAAGACATCCCAATGTAACAAAGGTTTCAAGGCTGAAAAAATTGTAAAATGCTACAAGAGAGACATTTTTATTGGTCCATATGGCAAAGTGATGTTTTCTTGTGAGATTGTTACTTAAAGATATGCATTATAACAACAGTGGATATAGTTTAGATGTAGTTACAAAGGGTATAGAATAAACACAAATACTGATAGGAGATCATTTCATGACCATGGCTGGTAATTAATATGATAAAGCGGCTTTTCAAATGACTATTTAAATGAAGATGCTGTCATTCTTCTCATATCCAGGTTTGATGTTTATGTATGTGGTATCATGTTGGATTCCAACAGTATCCATAGGTATGGGATCCAGTATATGAGTACCCTCTTTGCAAATACACTGTACCTGGAATTAAGTTCTGAAATATTATTTAATTATACCACTTGGAGTTGTAGCTGTATTGTGTTGCTATTTTTAGCTCATATAAATGAAGTCCTCCATGCACTATGCAGTAGACCAGTCAAGGTGCCTTTGTTTTACCTCCAAAACGGCCCCTCCACTGCACATAGTTATTTTGATTTATGATGTTCCAGACATATATTACTATGGAAAGTCTGACATTTATTTTTGCAGGGGAAACTCAGACCACGTTGCCCTTATTAGGGTCTTTCTAGAGTCTCACTTACACTTGACATATGTAAAGATGATGAAATTGGAAAAAGGGAATTCGTTTTCACTGCTTTTTGAAATAGCGGAAGTCTACTTTCTTCATAATGTATTTACATTTTAGATGCTTTCAATATGTCCACATTGTGTATATCTTCAATTCCTTTTTCCATTTGGTTTCTGCTTTTGAAAATATCCTTTTTTTCAGAAGTCCCCTTTTAGAGTAGTATTGTATATATTTAGGCTATATATACACAGTATATATATATATATATATATATATATATATATATAAATGAATACAATTAATGTTAGACAATACACACTTGCTTTATATTCCATAAACACGCCCCAAAATGTCAGCTTTTAAATGTCGTGAGCGTAGTTGAGCGTTTTTCTTTCACTCTAGTGGACATGCACCGTAACCGTATGATATGTGCATCTTTCTGACTGTCACTCATATGAAGATTAAATTGACTATACTGGTAACTGAAAAAAATAAGAGGCTGAGTTCGGGGAAAGGGATTCTACTTACTACTCATACTATCAGGGTTGAACTGTAATGGAATTCGTGTACCTGTGTTAAGTATTCAGAATACAAAAATTAAGTAACTGTGTTCAGATCCCATTACGTTTCCAAGCACCTGTATCCAGAATACAGTTACTTCATAACATTTTATTAGAATACTTTTAGAATACTTCTCTCCTAATGACCATGAAAAACAAAAATCTTGTCAGTCAAGTGAGATGACAGATGTTTGCTGCATGCGTGTCCTCTCGCTCTCTCTTCCCTAGAGCAGCAGCAGCAGCACATGAGCAGTGTTGCCAGGGTTTCATGCAAAATTAGGCTCATTTGAAAACAGAGTCACAGGTTAAAATTGTAGCATCGCTTGTTGTGGTTTTTTGGGAAACTTTCAAAATGAAACGCAGTCACCAAATGTTTTGATGATAGACACTAGATGATGAAAATGTTTCCTTATGCCGTAGCTCCAAAGTCTCAATCTCCATCCAGCATACTCTTAAATTCTGGTATGTTTCTTAGACAAGGTATCAAGCAGCTTATGAAGACTGCATATAATGAGTCGTTTGGACTACTTTTATGCTACTTTTTAGTTATTTGGAAACTAATTTGGTCTATATCCAAGGCCAATGCACAAAGATGCACAAAACGAAGTTAGGATGCTCACAAAACATGGACCTCTGAACCATGGAGCAAAGTAATGTGGTTTGATGTGTCATCTTTCATGCTGCTATTTTCAGCATCCAGACTGGTTTACATTTGGAGAAAGCCACAGAATTGTTTCAGCCCCTGATGTCTGTTGTAGTTTTTAATCATGATGGAGAATCTGTAATTGGAATGGCAGCCACCTCATGGGACTCATTAGGTCTGACTTGTTCTGCACGCTTGCTTGATGGCCGGGGAATATCAGGCCATGATGCAGGACCAGTGCTGCAAACATTGTTCTCCCCTGATGTTCCTTTATTCCACATACACTACTGAACAAATCACAGAAATGATTGGACATCAAGTTGGAGTGTAAAACCTCACATTTCCACACCAAGCAACAGATAAATCTTAGTTGAACGCTTATCGGAAGTTCTGAAAAAGATATAGGATAATGCACTGGGCCATTTTATATATATATATATATATATATATATATATATATATATATAATAAGTATAAGAATATTTTAGACCTCTCAATCTATCTATTTCAATAGATACTAAAGAGGTTTGGTTACAACTCCAAAAAATGGATGGGAAACAGTGGGTAGAATGAGGTCCCAGGTATGCATTTAAGGGTTAAATATAATTTCCAAAACTACCCTCCAGAGACATTTTTAAAGCAGTTTAGACCAAAACCATCAGACTCCTGCACAGATTCTTTCCCATATATCCCTGGTTAATGGTTAACCAGGACCTCAACAGTTAAAGTGTTAATTGGTAAAGAAATAGTGTCTGTAGGCTCTGCACATTTATATGAATATATATTCTATTCACTTTAAATACTGACTGCCTATACATATAGTATAAAGATGTTTCTTCAAATATGGGCACTTATATTTCCAAAGATTTATATTAAATGTAACAGATTTAAACCACATTTTTTAATGTGAAGGTCACATCACAATGTCATGGAAACTATATTTCTCTTCATAGGTTTAAAAATATATTTTTATAAAATCTGAAAATCCCAAAAATCTCAACATAGTCTCATGAGAATACATCACAATACTGCAAGGTTGCGAATTCGTACAAAAAATGTATGACTGATACATAAACCAATCACATACACTTCACAAACAGTCATGAACCTTATGGGACCTCCACAGCAGCTAGTAAGGGGTGCTACACATATATTATATGGATTGGTGTACATTTTTACAACAATGTGGACTTGCCAGAGATTAGAGAACTCACATGGAGGGAATATATTAAAAATCACTTTGTAAAGTGTTTTCCCTTCATATGTGGATTAGCACTATGCTCTCTCAACCTCTGGAGTCCCGAACTGGCTGGACCTCACCCTCTGTGTCCCCGGCCGCCTTGACCTCGCCCTCTGTGTCCCCGGCCACCTTGACCATGCCCTCTGTGTCCCCGGCCGACTTGACCTCGCCCTCTGAATCCCCGGTCGCCTTGACCTCACCCTCTTAAGTCCCAGGCTGCCTTGACCTTGCCCTGTATATTTATTTATGCCTTTGTGTTCTCATTGTCATTGTCAGTACTTGTCAATTCTAGGCTGTAATGGTCGTGTTTTTATTTATTAAATAGTCATGTTTGTTTTCCAGTGTTTCTTGTATTTGTTTTGAGGTTCATTAAATCTACACTTAGATCTGTTCTCTAGTTTCTCCACACACATTACAGAAGAGCTGACCATCAATGGATCTAGCAGAAGCTTTTGAGGAGCTATGCCTCGCCCTTGCCCTCTGAGTCCCCAGCCTCCAAGTCCCCAGCGGACTGCCCTCACTCCAGTGGTCTTCTGACCGTCCGCCGGACCCCCCTTGATCTGCCTGGTCTGCCTCGCTCCAGCACTTCCCTCATCCCCTGGCCATCCTCCAGCTCCACCCTGGTCCCCTGGCTGTCTGCGGGCTCTCCCCTAGTCTCCCGGCTCTCTGCCAGACCTCCGTGGTCTCCAGTATCTCCTTTTCCCCCATGGTCTCCTGTTTTTTTGCCCACCCTCGCCCTCCAAAGTTCTTGATTTGGGCATCAGGTGCCACCCATTTATATGGGGTGCTCTGTTACATATGAGACCTCCCTAGCAGCCAGCTAGTCATGTTTTATGTTATGTCTCTTATTTTGAATTTTTTTTAATGGTTCTCTTTTTGTTTCTGTTCTCTGTATTCCTCATGATTGAAAAGTATTATTGTATTATTCTTATGTTCATTGTCAGTTCTTGGTTTTAATTATTCTGTTCTTGTTTTTTGAAGTCTCATGTTAGTTTTTCAGTGTTTCTTGTATTTGTTTTTAGTTTCACTATATCTGCACTTAAATCCTTTCTCTCATCTCTCTGCACGTTACATCAGGAATGGGGTTTTGGTTAGAGGTTAAAGTTTCGAAAACAGTTTTGAAATTACAGGAATTACAAGGACATGAGGAAAGCGAAGCCACTCTTTCTGTTACAAAATACAAAAGTGTGAAAATATTATTTCATTGTGTGCATTTAGGATATTGTGGGAAGGAGGACACATTTTTTTTACTTGGGTAAGGCCACTTCAATGCTTTACAACTTTCACAACGTTTTTTTTTTTCAACAGTTCAGAGGCACGTAGACAGTCAAACTCATTTAGCTTCACAACATAAACTCATTTAGCTTCACAACATAAACTCATTTAGCTTCACAAGTATCATAGGCTTCCTTGTGCCAGTCTCTCTGCCTCTCTGCTAGTGGCGTGGCCATTTGTATGCCGCTCTCCCCATGCTCACTGGAATTAGAGACAGGTGTTAGACGCTCGACCATGCCCCCGTTGCCACAGAAATGTTAAATGATAGCCATGAAATTATATTATATAGAGAGTATATATATTTAAAATGTATAAAATGCCATTTTTAACCATAGAATGTTTGATCATTTGAGATGTATGTGGAAATATAAATACATATATAATTACATAATTATCATGTGATTTGTATATCCACTGCTTGGTATTGTAGACACAAACTAGTGAGTTAAAAAGTGTGTTTTAATTTCTATGTCCTCAAGGCATATGTGTATATTTATATTGTAATACATACAGTATACATCTCAATGTATTTATTTCCACAAGGGTGGTGCTGTTAAATTAGTCCCCCTGGAGCAACCAGGGAAGTGTCTTGCATAAGGGCAAAATGGTGACAACCCCAACATCAAACATGGAAGCTTTCAGCTAACACCACATATCTTTAACCACTACACCAGCCCTTTTTTACAGTGGCAATGTAAGAATTACTGCTTTACTAATGTATTATGAGTGCTTTTATGCACATTATTATATATAATATTAGCACACTGTTTGACATAATGGACTTTGCATGACTTTAAAAACTATATTAAACAATTGGAAACACTTTACAATAATGTTGCATTTGTTAGCATTAGTTATATATGTTAGTTAACATGAACAAATACTGAATTATACTTTTTCAGCACTTATTAATATTGGTTAAATTAAATTTCAAACTATACTTGAAGTTGTATTTGTTAGCCTTAGTTAATGCACTATGAATAAACATGATCTAAAAATTAACAATAATATATATATATATAAATAATTTAAGCAATATCACACAAGCAAGAGTGCAATATGGCCCTACATCAGCAGTAATGTGTGCTATAGGTAATCACAGAAATGCTCATTTTAGGCCATAAGGCATGATTGTTAGTGTGATATTGCTTATATACAACAGTTCAATGAACAAATAAATTATGAAAAACTGAATACGTTCATAAAATCGCATTTGTGCATGGAACTACTTTCTTACGTGATGGATCAAAATCTGGCATTGCTGGTTCAAACCAAATGATGTGTCCAAGCCTCCATTAGTAATTAAAAAATGTCACTTCAGAAATAGTATTGTGGCTTGTGCTGTTTTGAACAAGGATAAACAAGGATGGATGTGTGTGTGTGTGTGTGTGTGTGTGAGAGAGAGAGAGAGAGAGATGGAGCATTTGTTATCACCTGTTGCCACTCTCAAGCAGAGATGCTGTCAGCTTTCTGAAGATCAGCTTTCTCACTGGAAAAATAGCCGTACAAGTGGTGGTATTTCTCCCTATTTTGCGGTAGCCAGTCCACAAGTCTTACACTATAGAAACCACAATCTTCCCCACCATTTTAAACAGCACATCCTTTCCAATGTGGAAAGTCCGGTAAGAGGTAAGCGTCTTGAGTTGTGTAATTAATCAGTCTGAAGTTGTTAGTTAGCCTTTTAAAGCTATTTCATAACTTTAGTAGTAGTAATACAAGCGATCATGCAGAGCTGTTGTATGTAAACACTGGCTGATGTGGATTAAATTCACGTCACCTAACTGGCTCATATTACACACAAAAACTTTCAAAATCTTTTATCACCACCTGCTGGCTAACATATAGAATGTAAAAAAAATAAATACATGTAAAAAGAGACACATACAGCAGCTCTTAACACATATGCATTGCTCTTACACTTTAGTTTAGAATGGCATGCATGAAACACAAGCGGAATGATACACACAGTGAAGCATGCGAGTGCTGATGGTGTGAGACCATCAGCACTCATGGAACGTCTCTTGTCCAATCAGATTCGAGGACCGGAACTAACTGTTGTATATTGTCAAGAAACTAGGATGAATTTGACCAAAATTACATTATCTTCAGAAAGCTGACTAACAGACTACAGCTCTCTCTCTTGCTCTCTCTCTCACTCTTTCTCTCTCTCTCACGCACATTCTTGTTTCTCCAATAACATGTAAGAAATAGCCCAAGCAGTGATACTTGTAGTTCTGAAGTGATGTTTTTGAGAGGCTTGGATGCATCATTTGGTTTGAACCAGCAGCGGCAGATTCTGATCCGTCCCGTAAGAAAGTAGTTCCATGCACAAATGTGTTTTTTGTGACCATATTCAGTTTTTCCCCCCAAAATTTTTTCATTTACTTGTTCATTGAACTGTTGTATATAAGCAATAATCACACTAGCAATTGTGCTATATGGCTCTAAATCAGCACTGCTGTGATTACCTATGGCACTCAGCCTGCGGCCAAATTACAACAGTGCTGATATATATATATATATATATATATATATATATATATATATATATAAATTACCATTAACAAAGATTAATCAATGCTGTAATATATATATATATATATATATATATATATATATATATATATATATATATTATTCATTGCATTAACTAATGTTAACATGTAGAACCTTTTTATAAAGTGTTACCTAATAGTTTTTCAGTGGAAAAAGATTGAGTGAAAGTTGTTGATTCCTTTCCTGATCATATCACCAGATTTGCAAATGCATGTATGTCATTCATACCAATTTGAATAATAGCTCATTTCTGGGGAGCTTTTCTGCTTGACTGCACAAAAATACCAGACGCCAGAGATAATGGACATTCAGAAATACAATTTATAAATCATCTGCAATGGGTTTAGACATGCACAGCTGCAAGCCAGTTCATTTTTGCATCTTGAATATTTAACAAATGATCACATACGCAGTTAGTGCATGAATAGTGCATGAATATATTTTTCATGCATTATAGTTTAATATCTAATAGAACCAAAAAAGTGACAATAGGCTGTTTCTGTGTTAATACAAACAATTAAATTGTGTTTTTCATCTAATATTTGCTTTTTTGACATTATCGGTTAGATTTAGGTTTAAGAATATGGTAGGAAATTATGTTTTGATGATTTAAATCTCAATAGATCATAACCTTAAAAACTGCATCTGTTTGGGAGAATATTTAATAGCGCCACAGTTTTTGCTGCAAAATGTGTTATGAACCATGTAATACCATTTTGCAAAAATGTTGCCACAGTTACATTTATTTCATATTTATAGTTTCAGTTCTGTCACTGTATCATTGTCACACACATAATTTACTGTTACATACTGTATATGCTTGGATTTAAATCTACTATTGAACCACACACTTAATTAACAGGAATGTCAACACGCACAGTATTTTGCATTTGGATATTTGTGCATTTGTTTGTCGCTAAATACAGTGGAAAAGGTCACAGAGCCAATAATTGCAGACTGAAAATGCCTTCAGCTGTAAACTTCCGCTCAGGCTGGATTATGCATTATTGTGTCAACGCATTTTGAGCAGATATCAAGACCGCAGGGAGAGATTGTGCTCTAATGCTTTGATAGCACAGCTATATCAGCCATGGAAGTCTGAGGCAAGAAATACATATAGTTTAAGTCATAAAAAAGAAGAATTTATCTTAACTTTATCTGTTAAGATGTCACAATAAATTAATAATTTACTCATCCTCATGTCTTTTTATGTGGATGTGGGAATTTTGGTTGAACTATCTCTTTAACTATAGCAATATGAAATACTTTTGTATTTATGGATTTATGATGAGCCAGCTTTAGACATGAAGAGATTATACAGTCAGTTTTATTACTGGTTTTCTTATCCTGAATATGAAACACATTTGATTTATAGATGTATTAGTCACATCTGCTGTCCATGGCCCTGACATATGAAAATGTAGAATTTTATATTTATCTTCAACTGCATCCCACATGCAGATACATATGCATTTTGACAGTTCACAGGCTTAGATAACACTACATAGGACATTTTCACACCAGTTAAAGTGAATTCAACAAGTAAATAAACAATATTAGGTTTCTAGTCCAAGACTCATTGAAACAATCTAAATGTGAAAATAGCTATCATACAACTGGTAGATTCCCTACAGCTTAGCTCTATGTGAAAGAAGTTATCATTATTATTACTATAGTAAGCACCACTACTACTGTTGCACAGTTGGTGTAGGGATTGATAAGTATTAAAATGTAAAACATCCCATACTGTTTGTGCTTCAGACATGAATGATACATCAAATAATGTGGCTTTTGGAGAAAAGGTGTGCTATTACTTTGCTAGTGAATGGTGGTGACAAAACTGCTAAAATAACCCTAAGACTTACATTGTTCTGTATGAGGACACAAGCCATATTTAATGACCAGAATATCATTGGCATCCTTTACAAATGCCATAAACATTAATTTTATATTTCTGATATCTGGAGACTCTTTGAGGAGAATTGCATTTGCACACTGAATTCCAAGGTGTCTCCCGTGTTTTTGGAGAGATGCAGATAATGAAAATGCATTGACCACCTCTGAATGTGGTTTCAGAGATCCTATCCCAATGCATTTGGGTCCATTGACACCTGGCTTTGAATGTGATCAAGTGCTATGAGATTTTGATCTCATCACCAAAAATGCATATTAAAGGAATCGTTCTATCATAATTTATTCACTCTCATGCCATTCAAAACTGGAAGGACTTTTTATATTCCTTCTGTGGAGATATTTTAAAGAATATTTTAAAGCATGTATGATGTGTTTTTTTCAACCCGATATCACGCCGAGGCGTGAAATAGACACGCCGGTCCACTCGCGGATGCGTGTCGGTGTCACGCTTTGCCTCCTCCAGGCGTGTACATGACACACGCGCGTCTACGTAGAATACCGGCAGGGGGCGATCGTTTCCTCAACGCCAACAACTCTCCGCGCACCAAAGAGGAAGCGATACCGTTGTCGTCGCGTTGCACGTTCGTGCGGGCGGGATGCCGGCCAATTTCGCCGGTTACTTTCACTTGTGACCATATGTGACAAATAAAGGTTCATTACAGTGCTGCTTTCATGAAGAAATCCTAACGTTGCTGTAGCCTAACGTTGTTATATGTGTGTGTGTGTGTGTGTGTGTGTGTGTGTGTGTGGGCTGTCGAGTATCTTGTGCTGATGTAAATAAATAAATATATATATATATATATATATATATATATATATATATATATATATTTTTTTTTTTATTTAAAAAGTGTATTTATATACAAAAATATATATCCTGCTAACCGGAACTGGAGAACGCGATATATCGCTTCCTCTTTGGTGCGCGGACAGTTGTTGGCGTTGAGGAAACGATCGCCCCCTGCCGGTATTCTACATAGACGCGCGCGTGTCATGTACACGCCTGGAGGAGGCAAAGCGTGAAATAGACACGCATCCGCGAGTGGACCGGCGTGTCTATTTCACGCCTCGGCGTGATACCGGGTTGGTTTTTTTACCCCATACAATACAAGTCAATTGGACAAAAACTTTTAAGCTCCAAAAAGGACATGAAGTCAGCATAAAAGTAATCCATCCAGTTTGAGTGGTACTGTATATTCTATGTCTTCTAAAGCTATATGATCAGTTTGGGTGAGAAACAGACCAAAATTTAAGTCAAGTCATTTTCATTTGTATAGCGTCTTTCACAACACACATCGTTTCATAGCAGCTTTACAGAAAATCATGCATTAACAGAAAATGAAACTGTAATATCTATAAAGTCTTTGAGTCATTTTTGTCTAGTCTGATTAAATATAATTCTGAATTGTGTTAAAATAAGTAATTCAATAATAACTGTATTTAGAAACCCAGCGGGCAAAACGAAGGCGACTGTGGCAAGGAACTCAAAACTCCATAAGATTTATGAGACTGCATGAGGGTGAGTAAATGCTAAAGGAATCGATCACCCAAAAATGAAAACGCTCTCATCATTTATTCACCCTCAAGTATGTGTATGACTTTCTGTCTTCTGCTGAACACAAACAAAGATTTTTAGAAGAATATCTCAGCTCTGAATTTTGCAATTCTGTTTTTGTGCCGCTAGTGGTGCAGAAGTTACACACTTGATCTTAAAGAGGAAATTATGTTGCACTTGGGGATCACCTGCATATTTTATGTAATAAATAATTACATTTTGGATTGTTATTTAAGGTTGGAGCCATGACCAAGTTTGTTAGCACATGTGCTCTGACCAACGAGATGGTGAAATCACAAGAAATCCACGAATGGACTCCCATAGAGAAAAATTAGCAAATGAAGGATGTTATTATAATTAAAACCAGCTTGCATCATTTCCTGATCCCATTCAACCCACTTTAAGATATTTGTTCTCTTTCCACTGTCCTATAATTAAAGACTTGATTTCTACAATTTCTGAATTGGTGTTTTCTCATGCAAAAATTGCTGCCACTGTGCTCAGGTGTTCCCCGTCTGTCGCTCACTTCGACGTTGTGTCGAAGAAGCGACACTCGGGGTCTCTCTTGAGCGCCCAATATGCCTCTGATGCATGAAAAAAGGCCAATGAGAAGTTGGCAGACAGTATTTGCATACCCCGCCCCGGACATACGGTTATAAAGGCAAGGAAATACTATGAGTTCATTCAGAAATTTTCTTCGGGGCCTTGGTCGTGTCAGCAGTCAGCTGCGAGTTACACACCTGTTCCTGTTCCTCTGACGCTTTGCTTGCTGTTGGATCTACGGCGCACATCAGTGGCTTTTCTCCTTCTCTGCATGGCAGTGCAGTTTGCTCCTCGGCGCTTCGACAGCGCAATTTTAAAAGAGTTTTAAATTCTTAAAAGAGTGATTTTCTCTGTAAAAGTGTATTTTCCTCTAAAAGAGCAATACACAGCGGCGTTGAACGTCCTTTTCAGGACGTGTCTTTATAAAGATGCCATTCCGCCCCTGTGTAGTTCCTTGATGCGGTAGAGACAGGCGTTGTCTCATGTGTCTGGGTTGCAATCACACCAAGGCAGCGTTTGTGGATGGCTCGTGCTCTCACTGCGAGAGCATGACCATGTCAACGTTGCGGTCGCGGCTCGCTTTCAACAGAAAGCACGCCACTCCAGCCGACCCCCGCATCGCTCCTTCTTCCCACGGGATTGAGGATGATGCCGCTGGTGCTGGAGGCGATCTGGGAATGGCAGCGGGTGCAGCTCCGCCGGGTACGTCCCCTCGGACCACCTGCCCCCCGGCATGCTCGTTGACTCCCGTCCACGTTGACTCCCGTCACGGCCAGCCTACCTATCCTCTAGAGCTAGAATTGGATGAACTCACCGCTGCATCGGAGAGCGCGGTGTCTGACGCAGACGACTCCCCAGGGCTACCACCTTCGGGCCAGCACGCCCAGGCTGAGGCGGACGCACAGATGTCCAATATGCTTGCCCGGGCCGCCGCTAGCGTGGGGCTGGACTGGAACCCTCCATCCTCCCCACAGCCATCTCGGCTGGATGATTGGTTCCTGGGAACACCGCGCCACTCACAGCCGTGCACACCCCTGGTCCCATTTTTCCCGGAAGTGCATGATGAGTTGACGTCTATGTGGAGGGCACCGCTCTCCACTCATCATGCCACCCGCTCATCCACTCTCGCTACCCTCGACGGCGGAGCGGCCCACGGCGATTCCCCAGGTGGATAGGGCTGTTGCGCTACACCTGTGCCCCAGAAACCTGACCACCTGGCGGGGTCGCCCTGTGCTCCCCTCCAAGGCCTGTAGGACAACGTCTACACTGACAGCTAAAGCCTACAGCGCCACCGGACACGCCGCTTCTGCCCTGCACACCATGGCCCTCCTGCAAGTCCACCAGGCCAAGGTGCTTAAAGATATGCATGTGGGTAGCCCTGATCCCGATGTGCTGCAGTCACTCGGGCAGGCGATGCCGACGCTTGTGGTCCAGGAACGTCATCAATGGCTGAACTTGGTCAAGATGCGTGAAACCGACAAGACTCGCTTTCTCAATGCCCCTGTCTCCCAGTTCGGCCTTTTCGGCGACACTGTCAAGGACTTTATCCAGCAGTTCTTCACGGTGAAGAAACAGACAGAGGCAATCTCTCATATCCTGCCCCGTCATCGCCTCTCGACACCGCAACACCTGCTCTGCCCCGCTGCTCTGCCCCACCGGGTACGTCAAAAATAATCGTCCCCTTGGTGCCCCTAGCACGGAGCTTGGATGCGTGGCTTTCACTTCCCAATCCATGGCTGGCCCGGACCATCCGACTCGGTTACGCAATTCAGTTTGCCAGGTCTCCGCCCCCCTTCACAGGCGTCCGCTTTACCGCAGTACATGCCAAATCTCTGCGCACGTAGATCGCTACCCTTTTACTCAAAGACGCGATATAGCCTGATATAGCCTGTTCCTCCAACCGAAATGAAGAAGGTCTCTACAGCCCTTACTTCATTGTAACCAAGAAACATGGTGGCTTACGACCGATCTTGGACTTGAGAGTTTTCAACCGGGCTTTGCACAAACTCCCCTTCAAAATGCTCACACAAAAACACATCTTAACTTGCGTCCAGCATCTAGATTGGTTCGCAGTGGTGGACCTGAAGGATGCGTACTTCCATGTCTCAATATTGCCTCAACACCGACCCTTCCTTCAGTTCGCGTTCGAAGGCCTGGCATATCAGTACAAGGTCCTCCCCTTCGGCATGTCTCTGTCCCCTTGCGTCTTCACCAAAGTCGCAGAGGCAGCCTTGCCCCGCTCCGAGAAGCCGGCATCCGCATACTCAATTACCTCGATGACTGGCTCCTCCTGGCCCACTCCCGAGAGTTATTATGCACTCACAGAGACCAGGTGCTCAGGCACCTCAGCCATTTGGGGCTTCAGGTCAACTGGGAAAAGAGCAAGCTCACCCCGGTTCAGAGCATCTCTTTTCTCGGCATGGAGTTAGACTCGGTCTCAATGTCGGCACAACTCACCAATGAGCGGGCTCAGTCAGTGTTGAAATGCCTCGCCTCCATCAGGCTGGGTGCAGTGGTTCCTTTAAATCTTTTCCAGAGGCTCCTGGGGCAAATGGTATTCTCCACAGTGGTCACATCGCTGGGGTTGATGCATATGAGACCGCTTCAGCACTGGCTTCAGACTCGAGTCCCAAGACGAGCATGGCGCCATGTGCAACAGGCACGCAGCTGCGGGCCGTTGGAAAGGGGCCACGCTGCGCTGGCATATCAATTGCCTAGAGTTGCTGACTGTTTTCTTTGCCCTGCGGAAGTTTCTCCCGTTAGTTCGGGACAAACATATCTTAATCAGGTCAGACAGCACCACCGCGGTAGTGTACATAAATCGCCAAGTACGCTCCCACCATATGTCACGACTCACCCGTTTTCTCCTCTTTGGAGCCAGCACCGACTCAAGTCGCTGCGCGCCACACACATCCCCGGTAACCTCGATGTGGTAGCGGACATGCTGTCATGACAATCCTTGCCTGGCGGAGAGTGGAGGCTCCACCCCCAGGTGATACAGCTGATTTGAGATCGGTTTGGCAAGGCCCAGGTAGACCTGTTTGCCTCCCGAGAGACCTCCCACTGACCGCTCTGGTATGCCCAAACAGAGGCTCCCCTCGGGGCAGACGCACTGGCACACAGCTGGCCCTTGGGGCTGCGCAAGTACGCATTTCCCCCAGTGAGCCTTCTTGCACAGGTGCTGTGCAAGGTCAGGGAGGACGAGGAACAAGTCACCCTAGTGGCTCCTTACTGGCCCACCCGGGCCTGGTTCTCGGACCTCGTACTCCTCGCAAAACTCCCTCCCTGGCGAATTCCCCTGAGGAAGGACCTTCTTTCTCAGGGACGGGGCATGCTCTGGCATCCATGCCCAGACCTCTGGAACCTCCACGTCTGTCCCCTGGACAGGACGCGGAAGATCTAGCTGGTCTACCACCTACCATCATAGACACGATCAACCAAGCCAGGGCCCCTTCTACCAGGCAACTTTACGCCCTAAAGTGGCGCCTGTTCGCAAATTGGTGTTCTTCCAAGACTGAAGACCCACAGAGGTGCGCAGTTAGGTCAGTGCTCTTATTCCTACAGGAGAAGTTGGAAGGGAGGCTGTCCCCTTCCACCTTAAAGGTGTATGTTGCCGCTATCGCAGCTCACCATGACCCAGTAGATGGCAAGTCTCTGGGTAAGCACGACTTAGTCATCAGTTTCCTAAGAGGCGCCCGGAGGTTAAATCCCTCCCGGCCAAGCCTGTTCCCCTCCTGGGATCTCTCGGTGGTCCTCGCCGGTCTTCAGAGATCCTATGCGTTTGGATATGTGTGTTTGCTTACTGGATCAGTAAAAAATAAAACATTACACTTGCCATTAAAGGAATAGTTCACCAAAAATAAAAATATCTTAAAGGTATAGTTTGCCACAAAATGAAAATGCTCTCATCATTTTCTCACCATCATGACGTCTGTGATGTTTATGAATTTCTTTCTTCCCCAGAACACAAATGAAGATTTTTAGAAGAATATTTCAGCTGTGTAGGTCTACACAATGCAAGTGATTGGTGGCCAGAACTTTGAATCTCCAAAAAATAAAACAAGTCAGTGTAAAAGTAATACATATATCTCCAGTGGTTAAATCCACAGATCGATGGTGAGAAAATGTTAAGTTGTCTGCACACATAAAGCTGTGATAGGAGAAAGTATTTTAACATAAACAAAAAAAAATTGCCTTACAATTAACATACAAGTATTCCTTAACCAAATGTAACAGTACATTTGGTCTTAATCAACAGTGGCAAGTGCAAGGTGGCTATTGAATGTGAACACAGGCACCGTAAACTTATTTACTATTAGCTGTTGATTTGCTGATAATTAGATGGCACTTTGAAGTGGTGTGTTTGCTGGTTAAATAAACTGTTCCATTTACATTAGCCACCTCTCCACTCCTGTCAAAGTCATTTAGCAGGTCATCTAAGCAGTTAATGGTTTGCAAATATTGACATAAATGTCCCGGTTTCTCACTGCTGGGAGTCAAAGTGAATTAATCTGAATTTTGCGTTTTTCACGCATGGAGCAGTTCCGTAAACAAGCTCGAGTTTCAGCACTATCATTATACATTTCCATGCACTAGTCAATGTTAAATGACACTCACCATTCACAAACCATTTTACTTCCGTAATCTGATGAATTTCTGAAAGTTTCTAACCTTTAAAAGGGAAATTCTTCAAGCAAATAATTTAGCAAAATCAAAATCTACAAAATGGGTGGGGGTGGGGGGGCAATGTGGTGTCCCAACATAACTGTGTGCTTAGTTTTGATTGGCTGTTCTGTAGCAAAGGATTATGGATATTTGCTATTTTGTGTCTTGTAAACCTGCAGTGCTTTCAATTAGCTGATGTTGTCCACTGTGTGAGTGTTAAGCTTGTTCTGTGTTACATTCCAGAATAAAAAGGTTCCTAAGTGATAAAGGTTCTTCTCTTGTTTCAACTAGAAAGCTGCACTATGATTGGATCATTATTGCAGTAGTTAATATGTTTCAGCAGGCAACAGTTCTTTTAACCCTGCCTGATGCAGTGTGTAGCTTCTCATTTCTTAAACAACCATGTCAGAAGACATATCCCTTGGCTGTGGAAAAGATGTCAATGTGTTTCAGAAGGGGCAAATTATTGGCCTGCATCAAAAGAAAAGACAAATCTATAAGGACATTTCTAAAATCTCTGGAGTTGGGTTAAGAATTGTCCAACACATTATTAAAATCTGGAAGGTTAGTGGTGATCTGTCCGCTTCGCTGAAGGAATTTGATCATAACAAAAATCTTGAATGATCGTGATCGTAGATCATTAAAACACTTGATGTCACATTATAAAAAATCGACAGTAGAACTCACGGCTATGTTTAATAGTAAAAATTAGATCATTTCCATATGCACAATGCAACGAGAACTTACATGATTGGGACTAAACAGCTCTGTGGCCACAAGAAAGCCACTTGTTTGTGAGGCTAATCGGAAAAGACAACTTCAATTTGCTAGGGAGCATAAAGGTTGTAATGTGGAGCAATGGAAAAAGGTCATGTGGCCTGATGAGTTCCGATTTACCCTTTCCAAAGCGTTGGGTGTGTCAGTGTAAGAGGGGAGGCACATGAAGTGATGCACCCGTCATGCATAGTGCACATTGTACAAGCCTCTGGAGGCAGTGTTATACGATCTGGTTTTGCTTCAGTTGGTCAGGTTGAGGCTCAGCAACGTTATTCAGCAATAACATGAAGTCAGCTGACTACCTGAATGTACTGAATGACCAGGTTATCTCATCAATGGATATTTTCTTCCCTGATGGCACAGGTGTATTCCAGGATGACAATGACAAGATTCATCAGGCTCAAATTGTGAAAGTGTGGTTCAGGGAGCATGAGGAATCATTTTCACACATCAATTGGCCACCAGAGAGTCCTGACCTTAACCCCACTGAAAGTCTTTGGGATGTGCTGGAGAAGACTTCAGGTAATAACTGGTTTCAAATGGGATCAAAGTTAAAATTGTCTTGCATAAATGGCAACGCTACAGCATGCTGTTTTGTTTCAAAGAGCATTGGGAAATGTTAGGTTTTTATACAAGTGAAGCTGTAAAACTAGTATACAGAAATTTGTATCTAAGCATATTTTGCGCCATGACAACAAAAACCTCTATTATTGGATAAAACTTTACACAGATAAGGTTAGTTAGCAATTTTATCACAACAGAATCATGTTAACAGTGTCGTCTTGTGGCTATACTTCTGAAACGATGTGTATTTAAATGTTTATGGACTGACCCCATTCACTTCCATTGTGAGTGCATTTTGTGAGGAAGAGGAAAGTCAAAATAATTTTTTGAGGTAATCAGCATTATGCCACAAAGCGAGTCTCCCCGGCTTGAGGCAGTGGCTAAAGATCTTGGGTGAATGGCATAGCAACAATTCATACATTTGTATGGGGAAAAATGAACAGAAGCATCTTTATTGTAACAAAGGTTTATTTCCATTGCAGCATTTCAAATCGTATTTTTTTTTTACATTGTTTATAAAATGCATAAATATATATGGAATGCATTATAATATATTCCCAAATAATAATATTTTTTTTTTTTTTTTTTTGGTTTGTGTGGTATTTTATATGTTGAAATATAAACAAATCGTGTGTTTTGAACACTTTTCATCATTTGGTTTACATAGTTACTACATGTGGTCTATCGGTGCATCCAAGTGGACTTTTTTTAAGAACACTTACATAAATCATTATGGAACAAAGAGTTTTGGTCATATCGACTTCAAAATTATTTCAGACCTTCATCAGACATGTGACTTTGTATCAGATTTTTGGGGCACTGCGCATAGTCTTGCAAAATAAAAAAGTATTTTATAAATATTTGAATAGCTTTAACTAATATTTTTATACTAAATTGATACATTTTTACTCTTGAAAAACAAATGTCTAAGTGTCTACTTTCAAACGATCCCAAGTTTGTGTTTGTAGACCATCAAGAACTGTAAGTAACTTTGGGTATGCTGTTTTCAAGCTCATGCACAAAAAGAGGCCGGATGTTAAGGTTTAATGTGCTTTATTATGCAGTTTCATAGTGTTTTTTAGGTAAAAAAGCTCACCCAATTATTACTTTATTTTTTATATGTTTCTTGTATAAAGGGATGTGCTGCACCTCTTACTTGAATAAAGAAAGTTTAATGAGCTCTTTGCTCCTGTATATATAAGGATGTCCAGTGTTTATTCACAGAAATACAGGGCACCAAGAGTTTATTAATTTGGAAGTGTGTTAGTTTTGAAAGCCAATTAAAACTCCCTCCTATTTGTGGTTCTGCATCCTGAAAAAAACTCTTGCCTGTTGACAGAATGAGAAATCTACAGTACACAGAATGAGTATTATCTGAGAAAGCACCCAGCTGTATTTGCCATGACCAAACACACAATGACTCAAAGTACATGTTTGAATTTCGTATGTGGTCCAGCACAGAGCCTACAAATCACTTCAAACCTCTAAATGTGGTCCAAACCTCTTTACGCAGCCTTTACTAAACACAAGGGCATTCTAAAGATGTCACAAACCAAATCAGCACAAGTGCTTGCCTGTGTTTATACCGAAGCACCACCGCAGTAATTATAGTTCTGGATTGTTTATAAATATGTAAACTCCATCCCATAACTCTTCTTATTCACCTAGTCTATGCATTCAATTTGTGTGCTTTTCTTCATAAAAACACCTCATTGCCCCAGAAGTGAAAAAAAAACTATATGAGATCTTTATTCATATAAGGTCATTACTCACTTTATTAACTCAGTTATTATAGAAATGAACACTTATCTGTAAGATATCACCCTTACATCATGCTCCATCCATACTTAATACCGTACGGTACTTGCAGTATGGAATGAGAGGCCTTGCTATAAAATGGATATAGTCGTGGCTAATGGTTAGGCACAACATGTAGCACAGTGACTATATTGGTAATAGAGCATAGCCTCAAGTGCCTTCATTTGAAATTACATACCCCATGTCTCATAATGCTAACTGTTTTCTGTTTTTTGGACTACAACATGAACGGCTCTATTCAGGCTTGAATAACATGTAACTTTGTGTTTTTACAAGCTGTGTCAGCTGGGGGCAGTCAACGTGCCTCAACAAACCTCATAAGCAGCGCAGCCACAGAATAAAACCCGGTCGCATAGGACAGGTTCTTGACAGCTGGCTGAAGCACTACAGAATGCATCTTGATTCATGATTTTCGAAGTTTAAACTACTTTTGACTTGATACAGCGTCCAAAAAACATTGCATATAAAAACAATGCATTTATGATGCTGAAAACCAATGAGACGCTCCAAAAGCACCTGTATGATTCACATGTACAGTACATACAATTGAAGTCAGAAGTTTACTTACACCTTAGCCTTAGCATTTAAACTCACAAATTTGTGTTTTTCACAAATCCTGACATCTAATTTTAGATCAGTTAGGATCACTATATTTTAAGAATGTGAAATGTCAGAATAATAGTATAGAGAATTTATTTGATCTTTTATTTCTTTCATCACATTCCCAGTGGGTCAGACATTTACATAAACATTGTTAGTATTTGGTAGCATTGCCTTTAAATAGTTTAACTTGGGTCAAACTTTTTGGGTAGCTTTCCACAAGCTTCTCACAATAATTTGCTGGAATTGACCCATTCCTCCAAACAGAACTGGTGTAACTGAGTCAGGTTTGTAGGCCTCCTTGCTCGCACACGCTTTTTCAGTTCTGCTCACAAGTTCTTTTCTATCGGATTGAGGTCAGGGTTTTGTGGTGGCCATTCCAGTACCTACTTTGTTGTCCTTAAGCCATTTTGCCACAACTTTGGAGGTATGTTTGGGGTCATTGTCCATTTAGAAGACCCATTTGTGATTGAGCTTTAACTTCTTGGCTGATGTCTTGAAATTTTGCTTCAATATATTCACATAGATTTCCTTGCTCATGATACCATCTATTTTGTGAAGTGCACCAGTCCCTCCTGTAGCAAAGCACCTCCACAACATGATGCTGCCACCCCCATGCTACACAGTTGGGATGGTGTTCTTCGGCTTGCAAGACTCACCCTTTTTCCTCCAATCATAACAATGGTCATTATGGCCAAACAGTTAAATTTTTGTTTCATTAGACCAGAGGGCATTTCTCCAAAAAGTAAGGTCTTTGTCCCCATGTGCACTTGCCAACTATAGTCTGCCTTTTTTGTTGCGGTTTTGGAGCAGTGGCTTTTTCCTTGCTGAGCAGCCTTTCAGGTTATGTCAATATAGGACTCATATTACTGTGGATATAGATACTTGTCTACCTGTTTCCTCCAGCATCTTCACAAGGTCCTTTGCTGTTGTTCTGGGATTGATTTGCACTTTTCACACCAAACTCTTTTCATCTCTAGGAGACAGAATGCGTCTCTTTCTTGAGCATTATGATGGATGATGTGTGGTCCCATGGTTTTTATACTTGCGTACTATTGATTGTACAGGTGAACATGGTACATTCAGGCATTTGGAAATTGTTCCCAAGGATGAACCAGACTTGTGGAGGTCCACAATTGTTTTTTCTGAGAACTTGGCTGATTTCTTTTGATTTTCCTATGATGTAAAGCAAAGAAGCACTGAGTTTGAAGGTTTGCCTTAAAATACATCCACAGGTACACACAATTTTCCAGTTTGTTTTACACACAGTTAACTTCTAGTTTGTGTAAACTTCTGACCCACTGGAATTGTGAAATCGTCAATTAAAAGTGAAACAATCTGTCTGTAAACAACTGTTGGAAAAATGTCATGCATGAAGTAGATGTCCTAAATTACTTTCCAAAACTATATTTTGCTAATATTAAATCTGTGGAGTGGTTAAATGAGTTTTCATGACTTCAACATATGTGTCTGTAAACTTCTGACTTCAACTGTATATGATTGACTGCTTAAGCCAATTTTTTGTATCACTTAATAAATGTTTTCCTTGTCTACCCCAAAAATGCAATTCATCTCAGTCTGAATATCTTAATCATTATATTTATTATAGGCCATAGATGAGTGTTCTATGAGTCTAGATGAGTCAAAAGTACCGATACTTCGGGACCAAGTCGATCCTAAAAGTACAATTATATCATGATACGTCATGGTTACTATTGTAACCTCCGTTCCCCGAGGGAGGGAACGAGACATTGTGTCAAAGGAAGTGACACAAGGGGTCATCTCGGACGCCGAATCGTACATCTGAACCTCAGAAAAGGCTAATGTCAAGTTGGCAGACAGAATTTGCATGCCCCGCCCCGGACATATGGGTATAAAGGGAAGCGGGGCAGCGAATGCCAGTCAGGATTTTGCCCTGAGGAGCCGAAAGATGAAGCATGGCCATTTACAGTGCTAGGTCTAGTGCTTTGGCAGGAGGGACACAACGTCTCGTTCCCTCCCTTGGGGAATGGAGGTTACAATAGTAACCATGACTTTTCCCTTCTGTCACTCTCTTGACGTTGTGTCGAAGGAAGTTACACAAGGGGTCTATATAAATACGCCACGCACTGACCGTGTTACGTGACTGTCGGAACAGGTGCAAAGCAGGCTTTTGTGTGTTAGAGGCACCTGTACCGAGTGCACGTAGCTCTCCCCAACACCAACTCAAAGAGTTTTGCATACCCATCATAGGTTTTTCTGCACCCCAGAAGAGGAAAAAGGTGTTACATGCTAGTATGGGAGCAAGCCCAACAGCTGCGGCCTTCTCTCTCACTATGTCTCTCACATAGGATGTAAAGTGGCTGGGGCCCAACTTAAGTCGGGGAAGGCTGTCTTTCCCTGGGGGGAGCAGGAGAGCCTGTCGGGAGCAGCAGGTGTCCCGAGGCTAGGGTGCTGAGAGAAGACTCGAAACATTAACCCAGCTCTGCGCACCTGGCAGGGGGCGGCTTAGAGACTGAGCAAGAGACCTAAGGAGGTGTCTTCAGAACTCGTCAGCACCGGCGTGCGGGGCGCTGAGGCGGGACCGAAGGCAAGGTAGCTGTCTGGCCAGCAAATTTCCTATCCTTTCAGGAGGGGAAGACCCTGCAGAGGCCACACCCTGCCCAGTCCAGGGGGAGGTAATGTGTGGCAAATACACCACAAGGGTTGTGAAGCCAGATGTGGGATACGGAGCGGTGGTAGGTCCAGCCTAATGAAGGGGGGACTCTACAGACAACAGGGAAACGCGGGTCAGCCGAGAGGGGGACCGTACCGTGGATAATACATCACTGGGAGTTAGCCAGAAGAGGGAACTATGCCTGTGAAGCCCGACCCCAGTACAGAGCCCTGAGACTCGTACTGGGTCTAGCCGCGAGTTGCTCTGCTGAATTCACAGGCCAGAAGGCCAGGGAGGAAAAGCATCCAGGCAGCGACACTCAGTGGCAAGTGCAAGTGGAACACCCGGTCGGTTGTGCCACGTTACCGAGTTCTACCGGCCCGCCACACTTCTAGTAGATTGAGTATGTGGATGCCCACTTCCGTTAGGGGGGCAAGAGCGGCCTCTGCGACCTTCATGAAGACGCGAGGGGACAGGGACAGGCTGAAATACTTTGTACTGATATGCCTGGTCTGCGAACGCGAACCGTAAGAAGGGTCGGTGTCGCGGCAAAATGAAGCGAACATTCGACTGCCTGGGTTGCCTGTCTGAGGAGCGCTTTGGAGCTTTTCTGGTCCGGGAAGGTGTCCTGGAGATGGGGGGGGCGTAGGTCGCCTGCGAGGTGCTCGAAGCTGGGGCTGAGAGCTGGGGCCAGGTTGTGAAGCTGCCTGCTGTTGTTTGGTCGCAGTGGGATGCCCTCAGCGAGCAGACAGGCATGCTCTGCAGATGTGCATGATATGCGATGTGCAGCAGGATGTGCGATATTGCCCCCGTCTGCTTATTCACCACCGAAAACTGCTGGGCGAAGCAGTCGATGGTGTCGCCGAAGAAGCCAAGCTGGGAGACGGGGGCGTTGAGAAACTTTGCCTTGTCAACATCTTAACCATGTTCAGCCAGAAGTGGCACTCCTCTACCACAAGGGTGGCCATCGCCCACCCAAGTGCCTGCTCTGTGACCTTCGTGGCTCTGAGAGCGAGGTTGGTGGCAGAGTGCAGTTCCTACAGCACTTCGGGACTACCCAGGTGCAGATCTTTAAGTGCCTTGGCTTGATGGACCTGCAGGAGAGCCATGGCACGCAGAGCGGAGGTGGCCTGTCCGGCGGCGCTGTAGGCTTTGGAGGTCAGAGTTGACGTCATCCTACAGGCTTTGGAGGGGAGTACCGGGCGGTCCCGCCAGGTTGCGGAATTCTCTGGGCACAGATGGATTGCTACCGCCCTATCCACCTGGGGGACTTCCGTGTATCTGTGGGCCACCCTGTCGTCCAGGGTAGTGAGAGCGGACAGGTCAGTTATGGGCAGTGCCCTCCATGACCGCGTCAGCTCATCATGCACTTCCGGGAAGAATGGTACTGGGTGGGGCGTGGCTGTGAGCGGCGCCGGGCGCCGAGGTACCAGTCGTCAAGCCGCGAAGGCTGTGGGGAGGAGGGAGGGTTCCGGTCCAAGCCCACGCTCGCGGCAGCCCAGTCGACTCTTCCACATCAGATGCCTGGACGCTCTCCGATGCAGCGGTGATGTCATCACCCAAGCCCAGGGGCTCCAGGGAGAATGCCGGCTGGCCATGCGTCGAGTCGCACTCATCCCGAACCCGGACGGAAGCACACGAGAGTGTTGGGGGGGCAGGTGGTTCGTGGGGATTTACCCGGCGAAACCGAGCCTGTCGTTATCCCCATATCGCCTTCATCACCAGCCAGGCCGTCCTCAATCCCATGGGAAGAAGGAGCGACGCGGGGGGCAGCTGAAGTGGCATTCACCTTCAGGAAGGAGAGCCGCGACCGCAACGTTTCCATGGTCATGTTCTCGCAGTGAGAACATGAACTATCCACGAACGCTGCCTAGGTGTGTTTGCTATCCAGGCACACGAGGCAGCATCTGTGGCCGTCGTTCTTGGAGAGAAATCGCCCACATCCAGGAACAACACAGGGGCGGAAAGGCATCTTGTAAAAGACACGTCCTGAAAAGGATGTTCAACGCCGCTGTGTATTGCTCTTTTTTGTGAGTGGGAAAATATAGCTCTTTTAGGAGGAGAACACTCTTTTAAACAGGAAGAAGCGCTGTTGCAGCACCCAGGGGCGTGAACTGCACAGCGTGCAGAGAGAGAAATGCCAGCTGGAAATGCGCCATGCGGATCCAACAGCCACGCTTCTTGCTGGTAGAGGTGAGTGGAACAGTAGTGAGATTCAGCTGCTTGCTGCACAACCATTCGGCTCCGAAAAAAAATTCTGACTGGCATTACCTGCCCTGTATCCCTTTATACCCGTATGTCCAGGGCGAGGCATGCAAATTCTGTCTGCCAACTTGACATTGGCCTTTTCTCAGGTTCAGAGGTAAGATTCGGTGTCAGAGAAGACCCCTTGTGTCACTTCCTTCGACACAACGTCGAGAGAGTGACAGAAGAGGAACCAGAGTTTCTGCATAAGCTGCCTGCTTTAAATTAATGTGTGAAGCAGACTGCCCATAAATCCAAACTGCACAGACATTGAGAATAATTTGCATTGTATGAGACGACAAAGCAGAGCACTGATCGTCTATATTCAGTATTTCTGTAATTAAATCACAGCATTTGCGTTTTAATGGTCACAGTGCAGCATGTAGCAAACTGTTTATCCAGAGAAGTGAGGCATTTCATCCACGCATCAAAATAAAAGCTCACATCAAAATCAATGCAAGATTCAAAATAAAAGCTAGGCACATGAAATTGAATAAATTGCAACAGACATATATTACAACTGTACAATAAAATGTAATAATCACTTTATTAATATTATTAATAATAATAATAAATAATGATTAATAAATAATAATATTTAAGAAACAAATCACAAGCAAGAGAACTGTTGTACTAAATAAAACTTAAAAATACTTTAGCAATGCATACTTAATTGAGGAACAACTTTAAATATTGAACGAGTGTGTTCAATAGTACATTAACATATTAGCATATTTTTATTTCAAGAGAACTGTGACATTTTACAGGTATCTGTATCAACTACTGAAATTTAGGTAGACAACACTATCCTACATATTATATTTATAATAATTTTAATAATTATGCATTTGGTTAATTAAATTATCTTTATATGGTAAAGTGGCGGTTTTGGCTTAATTGGTGACCTAGGTAAAATCTGACCTGGTGCCCCCACCCACAAAAAACACACAACACATGCTGCTCTTATGGAAACAAATTCACAATTTATAGTCAGGACATTAATAACGTGGAAAAATTACCATTACAATTTGACAAAAAATGAAAAATGTTCAGAACTTCTTAAACTACTTCAAAGAGCTCTCATCAAAAATCCTCCACATGCAGCAATGACAGCTTTGCAAATCCTTGGCATTCCAGCTGTCAGTTTGTCCAGATACTCAATTCAATGAAGCTGTGAGCTGAGGACATGTGAGGCATCTATTTCTCAAACTAGAGACTATGATGTACTTATCCTCTTGTTTAGTTGTACATCTGGCCTTCACATCTCTTTCTGTCCTTGTTAGAGCCAGTTGTCCTTTGTGTAAACCTTTGTATGAAATCTTCAGTTTTTGGGCAATTTCCTAGCCTTCATTCCTCAAAACAATGATTGACTGATGAGTTTCTAGAGAAAGCTGTTTCTGTTTTGCCATTTTTTAACTAATATTGACCTTAAGACATGCCATCTATTGCATAATGTGACAACTCAAAAACAAACACAAAGACAATGTTAAGCTTCATTTAACGACCCAAATAGCTTTCAGCTGTGTTTGATATAATGGGAAGTGATTTTCTTGTATCAAATAAGCAAATTAGCATGATTACTCAAGGATAAGGTGTTGGAGTTATGTCTGCTGGACACTGGGCCTGTCTAGATTTGATCAAAAATTATTTTTGTATTTTTTGTTCAAATAGTGATGGTGCCGTTTTATACATTGGTAATGTCCTGACTATACTTTGTGATCAGTTAATAATAATAATATTACAAATTATATTAACATTTACTTTCCATATACTGTAACTTAAATTACACAATTAAATTATAGTGTCACTAAATAAAGAAAATGGCAGTTACAGATTGCTGCTTGTGCCATTACACTTAATCCCTCATTTAAATTTTACCCTCCCCTCCTAATTTTCCTTGATGCAAAATCATTAATTACTTTGTCATGTCTGCCCAGCAATCACTTGGTTGATATACATTTTCTCAAGACCACTGAGGCAATGCTGTCTCATGGTTATCTTATGTTTGTTCAGAATGTAAGAATGCATTATGAACGTCCATAATCCTAACCATATAGAGCCTTTAATGTTGAGTAGCCTGACAGGAACAACTCGGGACACCTTTCTCCCATTGCGATCTTGTGAGCTCGCTGCCGGGGGAGAGGTGGCATGATTTGGGGCACCTTTCGCCCTTTGCGATTTTGTGAGCTCAGGGCAGGGTGGCACAATTTGGGGCACTTTTCTCCAATCACGATCTTGTGAGCCAGGGACGTGGCACCATGATTCAGTACACCTGATGCTGGTAGCCGGGGGAGAGGACGTTGTAAGGGGTGTGCGAGGAAGCAGAAGCGCGGCAAGAGGGCGGGGGTCCATGCTAGTGTGGTGGGACGCACTATTGCGTCTCTAATCAAATTGACGCACTGTTGCGTCTAATCAAATTAATGCGCTTGGGTCATCGAGGGTTCAATTATGAACTTTGCGGTACCGTATAAAAGGGGAGTCTAGTTACTACTTGCGTGTGATTACCGTCTGTGTGGTGTGTCATTGCCCGGGGACCGCCCCTTCTGGTGTTGTCATCTGTTTCCGCTTTGAGGTATGTGTTGTTTGGCCAACTAGTTAAAACACAGATGCGTGATCTTATGTAAATAATTATTTGCTTTGTAGCTGTGAGGATAGTTCGCTGCTGTGGGCTGTTGGTGGCTGCTACTTCCCCTTTACATGCCTCTCCCGCAGTCCCGTGCTTTGTGACATGGTGGTATCCTTCTGTGTGTGCGTAACGTGGATGTGCACCTGCTTATGAAAAGGTAAGCGAAACTATCACTATGGTGCAGCGTTCCCTTTTATACTGCAAGTATATGTTTGTTTATATTTTAGGAGGAATAGACTGTTCTGCGGGGCAACGCTGTTTGACGCTGCTGTTTTGTGTACCCGGATTCTCTTTTGTGACAAACTTTCCCGTCAACACGAGTGGAGTCGATCTATGTGTGTCGTGTGATGCATGCTCTGCAGCATTTGTTCTTGTGATCGCTGGTTTGAATTAGTCCTTCAATTTGTTGTTGATTTTTCTTTATTTTCTTTTGGTATATTTATTTTACTTTATTTTCAGTGCATTCCTTCATGAATGTTGTTTTGCTTAATTGTATTCTTTATTTGGCGTGTTTTTTCTTTATTTGTTGCTTTATGGGTGTTGTCAGGAGGACAGTGAGGTGAACATACACCCAGCTTTGATGATCCCTCTGAACCTTATCATTCTAGTATTGTTTCATGATTTATTTTGGTTTATTAAATTAAATGTTTATTATTTGTTTTTTTAATTAAGTGTCTTGTTGAATGAGACCAGTGTGGTAATTGTTTTTTCATTCCAGGAGCTGAGGCTTCAAGGCAGGCCGCTAGTAGACCCTCATGTGCGGTTGTGGAGGTTTTGTCATGGAGTGCTGTGCGTTCATGCTTTACCTTATTGGAGTGTGCGTGTTGATACCTGTGCACAGGGTGGTAAGAGTGATTATAGGAGCCCTGTGCTCACTAAAATAGTGTACCTGCCATTGTTAAGCCTCGGCCTCCTTTTTGGTCTTAAGAGTTGTGAATGATGAATGTTGACCCAGGTTTTTTAAGGTTGTCATTTAAGATTGTGTTGACTATTTAAATAAAGCTTTTGTATGTCTTTGTATCCACGTCTCCGGTCATGGTTAAACAGGGTGGTGTAGTCTTGCATATCTAGAGGTAGTTTTCTCCTCTTAAGGTCCCGCTACACTAGGCTAAAAACAAACCCTAGCCAGCTGGCTCTCCCATCTATCATGCTCTCAAATGTTTGCTCTCTGGACTATAATCTGGACTACATCTGACTCCAGCAGACTACACAGCATGAGTTAGAGACTGCTGTGTCTTTGTTTTCACTGAGAGGTGGCTCAGCGACAGAGTTCCTGACGCCGCCATTCAGCTAGACAGGCTCGCCTCGTTTCGTGCTAACAGAAATGCAGCTCTTTTCAGTAAAAATGTGCACTCACACCCATCATCATGAAGTGCTTCGAGAGGCTTGTCATGCGGCACATTAAGACCCAGCTGCTCCCCTCACTAGACCCACTGCAGTTTGCGTATCGTCCCAACCGTTCAACAGACGACGCAATCGCCATCATCCTCCATCTGGCCCTCACCCACCTAGATAAAAAGGACTCATACGTTCGAATGCTGTTCATAGACTTCAGCTCAACATTCAACACAATCATTCCTCAGCACCTGATTGGAAAGCTGAACCTGCTGGGCCTGGACACCTCCCTCTTCAACTGGATCCTGGACTTCCTGAATGGGAGACCTCAGTCAGTCTGGATTGGGAACAGCATCTCCACCACTACCACACTGAGCACTGGGGCCCCCCAGGGCTGTGTGCTCAGTCCACTGCTGTTCACTCTGCTGACTCACAACTGTGCAGCAATGCACAGCTCGAACCACATCATCAACTTTGCCGATGACACAACCGTGGTGGGTCTCATCAGCAAGAATGACAAGTCAGCATACGGAAAGTAGGTGCAGTGGCTAACGGAATGGTGTAAAGCCAACAACCTGTCTCTGAATGTGGACAAATCAAAAGAGATGGTTGTTTACTTTAGGAGAGCACAGAGTGACCACTCTACGCTGAACATCGATGGCTCCTCTGTGGAGATCGTCAAGAGCACAAAATTCCTTGGTGTTCACCTGGTGGAGAACCTCACCTGGTCCCTCAACACCTCTATTACCGAGAAAGTGCAGCAGCATCTGTACTTTCTTTGAAGGCTGAGAAAAAGCACATCTCCCACCACCCATCCTCACTAAATACTATAGAGGGACTATTGAGAGCATCCTGAGCAGCTGCATCACTGCCTGGTTTGGGACTTACACAGTTTTGGACCGCAAAGCCCTGCAGAGGATAGTGAGGACAGCTTTGTAATAATAATAACATCTATGTCCATAGAACACTATTTTATAGTATGTTGTGTTCACATTTAGCATTTTAGATAGCACTACTTGATTACAATGTACATGTATGTGAGGATTAGCACCTCTAAATCTGAGGCCATGGTTCTCAGCAGGAAACCGATGGAGTGCGTACTCCGGGTAGGGAAAGAGGTATTGCCCCAAGTGAAGGAGTTCAAGTACCTTGGGGTCTTGTTCACGAGTGAGGGGACAATGGAGCGAGAGGTTGGCCAGAGAATCGGGGCAGCGGGGGCGGTATTGCACTCGCTCTATCGCACCGTTGTCACGAAGAGAGAGCTGAGCCGGAAGGCAAAGGTCAATTTTTGTTCCTACCCTCACCTATGGTCATGAAGGTTGGGTCATGACCGAAAGAACTAGGTCGCGAGTACAAGCGGCCGAAATGGGCTTCCTCAGAAGGGTGGCGGGCTTCTCCCTTAGAGATAGGGTGAGGAGCTTAGTCATCCGTGAGGAACTCGGAGTAGAGCCACTGCTCCTTTGCGTGGAAAGGAGTCAGTTGAGGTGGTTTGGGCATCTGGTAAGGATGTCCCCTGGGCGCCTCCCTAGGGAGGTGTTTCAGGCACGTCCAGCTGGGAGGAGGCCTCGGGGAAGACCCAGGACTAGGTGGAGAGATTACATCTCCACACTGGCCTGGGAACACCTCAGGGTCCCCCAGTCAGAGCTGGTTAATGTGGCTCGGGATAGGGAAGTTTGGGGCCCCCTGCTGGAGCTGCTTCCCCCGCGACCCGACTTCGGATAAGCGGTTGAAGATGGATGGATGGATGGATGGATGTATGTGTACTGGTCAGTGCTGCACTGTCTCTTACTGTGCCTATTGTTCTGTTCCTTTTAGTACTTTATTGTACTGTCCCATACTTTTTGCACACATTTGCACGTATACTTTATGTAGAAATGTTATTTAGTCTGTGTAGTCTCATGTGGTTCTGTGTTTGTCCTATGTTGATTTATGTAGCACCATGGTCCTGGAGGAACATTGTCTCATTTCGCTGTGTACTGCACTAACTGTATATGGTTGAACGACAATAAAAACCACTTGACTTGACTTGACTTGTGATTAATTAAATTAAAAATGTAATTGTTTGACAGCCCTACTGAACATTTATCACATTATTTGGCTATAATGGTTACCCCAATGTGCAAATACAGTTATATACAACAGCTATAAGCAACATGGAAATATTTACATTAAGGACAAACCCAAGTTTCCATATTTTACTAAAGACATATTGGCAGGAGACTGTTAAATGAAGCATAGCCAGAAATAGACTGGTCAATTAGCTTCACTGTCTGATGTATTTTTAGAATTAGCGCACCAAACCTGTTTTATAATTGGTGGCAAAGTGTGAGAAATGTCTACCATCAGCCTCCAACACACAATCCAAGGGTTATAGTAAAGGTTATGTCAACTTATTAATTATCTTATCCAGTAATTTGACACTGTCTGTATGTCCACTAAAAATCTATATTTACTTTTGCTCATAGTCAGGTGAAGCAACTTTCTTTCCTTCTTTCTTTTTTTGCTACATTTAATTAAATGTATTGTGCAAAATCATGTACAATTGCTCCACACGTATTTGGACACTTTAGCCATACATAAAATGTAATGAATTTTATTGCAAGAATAAAAAAAAATCAAGGCAAGTTGCTTATGGGAGCAAACTATTCATTTTTAGTGGATGAATGAAGTTAGTTTCCCTCCATTTTGTTTTAGAATTTCAGATCTAGAGAACATATTTTTGTGAAATGTTTTGTTGGAAAAGTGTGCTTATGATATCTTTCTTTTAAATAAATGCCATTCCTACCATATTTTGTTATGTAGTGCAAAGACATTCTGATAATTTTAAGCATGATTTTAGTGTCCAATACATCTTTGGAACACTGTATATCACCACAAAAATAGTATCATTTTAGATCCTATTTTTATTTATGTAAATGTATGTATGTGTGTGACCTGGTGATTGAAGAAAGCAGAGTTTTAGAAGACATGCAAATTGTATGACCTTACAATGACTTGTTTTCGCCAAGACAGGAAATATGGAGGAGAAACTTTGGGAATGGGCTGGCCATACACCACACATGTCCTGACGTCTACTGATGGTATGAGTTACTCTGAGTTTACAATTTGGGTTGTGTTACCTTTCTTATAAATAAACAACATGTCCAACTTTTCATACACATATGCGTCAATGATGTTTCTCTCAACAGGGTGGAAAACACAAGTCTGCATGCAAGAAATACATAAATTATATTTATTTGCCTGATTTAAAGGTGAAGTGTGTAATTTATAAAATGTTTAACTACTTTCTGCTATACCAACTTAATATGCAGAGACAGCTATAAGTTAGCCATCCGTAAGTTGATTCAACCTGAAAGTGTAAACACTGATGCATTCAAAACATTGAAATCGGGCAAATGTGCCAGGCTGGCTCTTTTGAGGATGATCTAACTACTGGACTTGCCAAAGTTTGCCAAGTCAGTTGCATCAAATATTAGACCGTTTTACTTGAGGCACATAGTAGCAGGTGAACTACATATTTATGATCAGTATCGTGCTGCTGTCTGAGTTGTGTGTGAAATAATCAGTATTTATTACTAGGGCTGGGAAATTTAATGCATACATTTTAGTCCATGGGGGGGAGGGGGGGAGATGCTCAAGCCCCTCCTTTACAAACCATAAGCCAAATTTGTTTAGCATTATCAGTCTGTTTGCCATTTCTACTTCATGGTTAGGTGGACATGCAAACTCATGAAACACATTTAATAAGATAATTCAATATCCGTTGTTTTTCTTTACGTCATGAAACTTCTCTAATGTTTTTTCCCTCCACTTTCTGTGGCTCAGATTGACATATATAAATTTCAAGGAGGTTCGAGCTCGACTCGACTGCATTCACGCTTGTTCCTTACGTGCAACGCATGATCCAGGCATAATAAACTTGGGGTTTTACTATACAGAGAATGAAGACTTCACCCGCAAGTGCTAAGCCTGGTGTGGGAGAGATGCGGGCAAGCTGCCTTATCTCTTCGGAAAAGCGAAATCACATTACAGAGACTCAGCGAAATAGATTGAATGGCACCCCAGTTTTGAGATTTTAAACTTCAGCCAATTAAAATTCAGCATTCAATATGATTTATATCTGTATGTATAGTGACTAATCATGCTTTGGCAATGTAAATGTGGTTGGTGGCTTTGCATATCTTAAGGCCTATTCACACAGAATCCGTGACAAATTTGCGAGACAAACTGCTGATGAAAAACCTGTTCAGAGAGACCAAAGTAAACAAAATTAAAAACAATTTAATCCTTGTACAGTAGGTGGTGCTGTTTTACAATCATTAAATTTTGCATGGAAATTTAAGTATTCAGCTGTCAATGCATGAGATTCATAAATTTAATGCAGTTAAGGCATTTATTTATCTAAGCTGGCATAACAGTTTCATTATGTTTGTGATGAGGAGGATGGCATGCCTGGGCCGTGATGGAGCACAGCCGGCGCTGAATCAGCTGATCAGTGGGAGAGCAAGAGTAAGGAGCAGTAAGGTGCCAGTTCGAGGGAGAGTGACGCACATGGCAGCATTGCATGTGTGTCTGCGTCCTTAAGTTTTATGTTATTTTAAGTTCATTTATATCATTAAAGTTTATGTTTACTGTTCAGCCGGTTCTCACCTCCTCCTTGCCCATCCTTAAACTGTTAATGTGGTGCTGAAACCCAGGAGGGAGGAGGGATGTGCTGTCGCAGAGTAAAGTGCACCGTTACATGAATACTTTGTGTTATATTAACTTTGCAATAAAAATAGTTGTGAAGTTTGTGAATTAATTTGTCTACACTCGCAGTAAAGTCCATCCATCCATCCATCTTCAACTGCTTATCCGAAGTCGGGTCGCGGGGACAGCAGCTCCAGCAGGGGACCCCAAACTTCCCTATCCCGAGCCACATTAACCAGCTCTGACTGGGGGACCCCGAGGCGTTCCCAGGTCAGTGTGGAGATGTAATCACTCCACTTAGTCCTGGGTCTTCCCCGAGGCCTCCTCCCAGATGGACGTGCCTGAAACACCTCCCTAGGGAGGCGCCCAGGGGGCATCCTTACTAGATGCCCAAACCACCTCAACTGACTCCTTTCCACGCAAAGGAGCAGCGGCTCTACTCCGAGCTCCTCGCGGATGACTGAGCTCCTCACCCTATCTCTAAGGGAGAAGCCTGCCACCCTTCTGAGGAAGCCCATTTCGGCCGCTTGTACTCGCATAGTTCTTTCGGTCATGACCCAACCTTCATGACCATAGGTGAGGGTAGGAACAAAAATTGACCAGTAGATCGAGAGCTTTGCCTTCCGGCTCAGCTCTCTTTTCATGACAACGGTGCGATAGAGAGAGTGCAATACCTTCCCCGCTGCCCCGATTCTCTGGCCAACCTCCCGCTCCTTAAACTCCTAAAACTTTCAGATTTATGCTTTGACTGCAAAAAGTTATATAGTGTAGCTATAAACTGAATTCAGAGATTATGTGCGTAAAACAAGTAAAAGTTTAACCCGTTTTCCAGTTGATTAGCACCACCAACACACTGGATTGTGCAGAAACGACTCTGGAAAAATGACAAAAATCTCTTATCAGTTAGTTTTCATCAATTTCCAGAGAAAATAAATAAATAGTTGGGTCGCTCTCCATAAAAAAAACCTTCAGATTGTCAGCTGACGATTTGTCAGACCTGGTGCGAATAGCACCTTTAAGTGGGTAGTTCTTAGGCAAGGCAAGGCAAGGCAAGGCAAGTTTATTTATATAGCACATTTCATACACAATGGTAATTCAAAGTGCTTTACATAGTAGAAATTAAAAAGGAAAAAAAAACAAGAATAATAAAATAAGAATAATTAAAACAGTTTAGAATAAAAAAAAAATCTAATAAAACACAGTACAAACAGTGGGACACACAGTGGCACAGTGCTCATTCAGTAAATGCACAGCTAAACAGATGTGTTTTGAGTCTGGATTTGAATGTGACTACTGTAGGAGCACATCTGATCTCTTCTGGAACCTGGTTCCAGCTGCGGCTGGCATAATAGCTAAAAGCAGACTCTCCTTGCTTAGAGTGAACCCTTGGTATTTCTAGCTGATGTGATTCTAATGATCTGAGTGATCTGTTGGGTTTATATTCAGTGAGCATGTCTGCAATATATTGAGGTCCTAGCCCATTGAGTGATTTATATACCAGTAATAATACTTTAAAATCAATCCTAAATGTAACTGGGAGCCAGTGTAAAGACCTGAGGACTGGTGTGCTATGTTCATATTTTCTGGTTTTGCTCAGAATTCTGGCAGCAGCGTTCTGTATGAGCTGCAACTGTCTTATGGTCTTCTTGGGAAGGCCCGTGAGGAGTCCATTACAATAATCCACCCTGCTGGTGATGAAAGCATGCACAAGTTTCTCTAGGTCTTGACTGGAAACAAAGCATCTAATTCTTGCAATATTTTTCAGATGATAATATGCTGATTTAGTTATTGCTTTGACATGACTACTGAAACTAAGGTCTGACTCTAGAGACACACCAAGATTCCTGACTTGATTTTTAGTTGTTTGACCCCTAGCGTCAAGGTATGCATTCACCTTGAGAACTTCATCTTTGTTTCCAAACGCAATGACTTCAGTTTTGTCTTTGTTTAACTGAAGAAAGTTTTGGCACATCCAACTGTTTAGTTCATCAATACATTGGCACAGGGAGTCAATGGGGCTGTAATCGTTAGGTGATAGGGCTAAGTAGATCTGTGTGTCATCTGCATAGCTGTGGTAAGCCATTTGGTTCTTTCTCATTATTTGGCTAATTGGGAGCATATACAGGTTGAACAGGAGTGGAGCAAGAATTGAGCCTTACCCAGAATAGTCTGCAGAGTGAGCCAGAATTTATGCTGATAGTCAAAAGTCTGTCTACATAAGACTAAGGAACAGCTGGGAAACAAAGTATGTTTACAAAGTGCCAGACTGTTACAAAGAAAATTTGCAAGATAGAAGTTAGAGCTGGATCTACCAATGTTTGTGAAGTTTGTTGCAAAAAATCTATGAGAGATTCTTAACATTTTTATTTTTACTTTTTAGGCACATAGTAGCAACTAAAAAAAGATATCCTTAAGCACAAATATATTTATTCCACTTTATTTTGGGAAGTCCACACACATTTTCTACTAATTGCTTTGGTGTTGTTTATAAATGTTTCTACAAGAGTCTGCTGCACCATTATTTGAATATGCTACCACTTTGATGCAAACCTGTCTGGTATCATCAATTATGGATTGAATCACTGAAAATGTTGTGTATTACAGCAAACTGTGGTCGGTTGCTTTAGAAATTGAACAAATCTTTGCCAAAATATACTGCAAAGTTGACCAGACATTATGAGGATAGTTTAAAGTCTGAGGGCTCTATTTTTGTACCTGCTCAAGGCGGAATGTTTGCTATGCACTACAATTGTCCGCAATAGTCTATAAAATTTTGCAAGAACACTAAATCTAAGAGCAATTTCCATGACTGGGTGTAGGTGGGAGGGTTATCTGTATATGGGAGGTTCATTTAAATGAAGTGGCGCAAAGCCTAATTGCTATTTTTGAGAGAAATTGCTAGAAAGCAGTCATTGCGCTTAAGATGTCTGAGAACCACGTCTATTAGACGAATAAGATCCATTATTATATCAATTACCTTTAAGACCTATTAGATGAATATGATAAATTATACTTACATTCTCTATAATTTAGGAACCTAATTTCAGTTAGCCCTGATGAACATGCCATTCCCAGGCTTAAATAAACAGTGTGTCTTAGAGGTACACCTAACATTCAATTTTCTTGTTTACGTGGCGGTACCTTATTGAAAGCAGGCCATATTTCTTCAGCCAATTAAGCATTTTGCATTTAATTTCTCCGATGTTTATTTAGTTGTCTTTCTGTCCTTTTTGGGGGGATCATCTTCACTTGTGTTTCTATTGTTATGAGCTTGTCTCAGACATGCCAGCTTACATCATGTTCTTGGTGTCCCATTGATCTTCCATACACTTAAATATTCTTCTCAAGAGCTGAAACTGGCTAAATGTGAAAGAACGTTTCTTTCTCATTCTCACCCTCTTTATTCTCTCTCCTTCTGTCTCTCTCCTTTTGTCAGTCTGACAGGATGTTCCAGCTTTAATGCAGCAATCCACTGCATAGGACTAAATAGAATATTTAAAGTTATTGTCCCAGTTTCAGGCACAGTTAAGGTGTCCTATTAGGGCAAAATGTAGGCAAGGTTGTTTGATCACGGCCCATTTGTGGTCACAGAGCTCTATCCTGACATGTGAGAATATAAATTGTGCCGCCCGGATGGTGTGTTGGCTGCAGTTAGTCAGGGCCTATTACGATCAGTCAATTGGATCAGTGCTTCCAAATCCTCAAAGGCTGATGAGCCGACATCATTACCAGTTTTAAAAACTTTAGCTGCTGCCACTGCAGTCTGGAGTTATGGTGTCAGCGACTACCAATTTTATTTCATATTTCTTAAACAAATAGGCAGCAAACACACTGGCAGAGCATGATTCAATTTGATAGACTACCTGGACATAAAAAAAATATTAGTATGGGACATATTAGCCATTTATGCTGCACATTTTCAACACTTAACACTGTATTATTCTTAAATTACAGTAATTTTGTGTTTTGTGGTTCTTTGTGGAGATTTACGTTTCACGGCGGGTTGTTTTGTAGTTGTCCTCGGTTTTGATGGAGCATGACCAATTCAGTGACAGTTGATAGATAAAAATGAACACACAGATACACCATTTTGTTTGGGCTTTGCTGTGCTCTCTATTAGCCCTTCAGCAAATTGGATTCTTTATAGCCTCAGTAACAGACTGAGAGAGCTGGATCTGATTCTCAGCTGTATAATATGGTTTCCAATTCATTTTCATTACTGCCTGCGAGAATGTATACTGGCAAGCAATACTGTAGAAGAGAATGTTTGCCACTATGTGTGAAATTAATTCTTTGGGCCAGCCAAGAATATCTGTGGATTTGGTGAATTTTTGTACCACAAATAATTGCATGTCTCTATAATTTGGATATAAAAAAATAAAGACATAATTGCAAGCCTGGGGTCACAAATTAAAGGATGGCTCCCTGCTATTTTCATTATATGGAACCACTAAAAGAATTATTAGTCAGCGACTTGGGGGAATAGAAATTTAAATGGTGAGAAAAAAACATATTAAACTAGCCTAAGATGGATTGCTGGTCTTATCTCCCAGCATTCCTGAAGATGGTTTAACCGGTTTAGATGCTCTTACTGTCTCAGCAGCTTAAAAGTTCCTAAACCCCCCATAAAACAAGCCAACAGACCAGCTAAGACCAGCAAACCATCTTAGGCTCGTTTAAGTTGTTTTTTTCAGTAGTCTCATAAAATTACCACCAATGCACCAATTTATAAAGCTATATTTTCAACTTCACAGAAAATATTATTCCAAGTGATGTTTTGTTGATTATATCTTATCTTATGCATGATGTGATTAGACATGAGAAGAGTTTGATCAGAGATGATCAGAGTTCTAGAAATGACAAATCAGCCACAAACAAATGTGGAAAAATGTCTAGATCCATTTTTTCAAACAGATAAAATGTAGGGAAGTATTTCTGTAATGCACATCAACAGATGTTTGATTTGACATCTGAGAATCCAAGAAAAATAAAAAAAACATTAAAGGGTTAATTCAGCCAAAAATGAAAATGATCCCATAATTTCAAAATCCCATAAAATCTCAAGCCATCCTAGTTGTATATAACTTTCTTCTTTCAGCCAAACACAATCAGGAGTTATATTTAAAAATAACCTGGCTCTTCCAAGCTTTATAGTCGGAATGAATGATACCTTAAATTTTGAGTTATTGTCAAAAAAATATTGTCATGGTTACTGTTGTAACCTCTGTTCCCCGATGGAAGGAACGAGACGTTGTGTCGATTGTAGTGACACAAGGGGTCTCTTTGGAGAGCCTTGCGTACCTCTGAAATTGAGAAAAGGCCAATTTCAAGTTGGCAGACAGAATTTGCATGCCCCACCCCCGGACATACGGGTATAAAGGGGAGCGGGGGAGCGAATGTAAGACAGGTTTTCACTGAGGAGCCAAGAATATGGTTACGGAACATTACAGTGGTAGGGATAGTGACGTGGCAAGGGGAACACAACGTCTTGTTCCTTCCATCGGGGAACGGAGGTTACAACAGTAACCATGACATTCCCCATCTGTCACTCACTCAACGTTGTGTCGTTTGTAGTGACACAAGGGGTCCCACTTCAAAACGCCATGCACTACCCGTGTTACGTGACTGCCGAGCCAGGTGCAAGCAGGCTGCTGCACGCTAGAAGCAGCTGGGTCAGCTACACGTAACTCTCCCCAACGCCCCCAATGAAAGGTGTCATATACCGCCCTTAGGTTCCCAGCACCCGTACGGGAACAGGCAACATGACTTGTATGGGAGCCAGCCGGCCAGCCGTGCCTTTTCTCTCTCTATGTTTCTCGTCATAGAGTTAAAAAGCGGCTGGGGCTATCTTAACGCGATAGACGGGTCAGGGAAGGCGTCCTTTTCTGTTCCTATTCTTTCAGGGGGAAAAGTTCATGCGGAGACCACAACCTGCCCAGACTGGGGGGAGGTAACTTGTGTAGGGCCTTGCCCCACTGAAAATGGCAGCAGAGACAGCATGCCCCTTTATTCTATGATCAAAGGTGAGACATTGAACTCGGTTTCCCAGAATGCTTCACAGCCGAACGGAAGTCCCGCCCATGGACTCAATCTCAAGCGTCATTGGTCAAAAGCGGCCTATGACCGATGACGCCATCTTCTTAATAAAACTATTGCTCAGATTTGATTTTGCTGTTTGCTCCTACAACTGCACGAGCTGTGCTCTAAAGAGATGTATCTACACAAAGGAATCCTCCTGGACAAAGAGAGAGACCACATTTTTCTAACCTCACCATTTGGCCACAGTAGAGTAAGATTAACTTAGCTTTGTTCCAGTCGTGTAGTATTACAACCGGTTCATTTCATTTTCACTGTTTGAAATTTGTTTAGAAAATGGAAAAGGCGACAAGCTTCCCTTCTCAATCGTTTTCTATCAACGTTGACTACCTCCCCGCATTTTCTCTCCATCACTGGACCCGAGAAATAATGCAGAGACGCGTCTTTTCTCTGACGAGCGTAAGACAAAGGACCGAATCCAGATAGTTTTCTCCTGACCGCTCAATGCAACAGGAATTCAAACGTACAACCCTTCTGAAATCACACAGGATTTCCCAAGTATGGCTTGATATCTGGGCAGATTTAGTTTAGAAACTGTGACTTTTCTTATAAAGCTAAATCATATATTTGATCGCTGAATGTTTGATGTTTTTGTTTACATTTGTACGTTAAACTACGATCGCTGATTGCTGTTTTTGATTTATGAGATCGTCATTTTTGGGTGAAATGTTATTTTATTGAGTGATCTGAACTAACGATTCAATCGCGCTGTTACCAGCGTTTATCCTCTATTAAATTGCATGAGCCCCTGTTTGTTCGTTCTCTCTTACACTCTCTGAAATTCACAGAGCGAGCAGCACCACGGTTTATGTTCGAATCAGGCAGGTGTTTTTCAAATTCTCCCGCCTGTTTCGTTAAGTTTCTTTGAGTGTCTGCTCATTACCACCCAATAACAATAAGCTCTATTGTTCTGGATCTGATCCAGCCATCTTTTTTTCCCTACACCTTCAAATAATCATTGGCTCCACCCTTTTCAATCTAATCCTCCATTTGGAAACTAGTTTCCATTTTTAATTCAGTCTGCCATTTTGTGTCTTTGTTACCAAACCTAGACACACACACACACACACATACAAACTCTAGCATATAGCTCCACAATTTATTTAGGATTTCCATTTTATGTTTTTGCATTATATTCATCAAGTATTGGCAGTGTTCATTGCTGTTTGAAATATTAATATATATCAAAGTTTGATATATTAATATATTATAATAAGTACTCCTAGTTGTTTGTTTGAATATTGTGTTGAAGCCAGCCTCTGCCACAAAAAGGACTCCCATATTACTTCAGGATCGTTGAATTGTTGTTGTTAGAAGCCAACTGTAACCAGATTACTGTTGGATTCGTATGGCAATAATTCAACTAGCTTCTTCCCTTTTTTTGGTTATCAATCAAGATGCTCCATCTTCAGGGTAGAATTTTATGAGAATTGATCAGTCACCTACTATAATATTTCTCTTGTAAAAGAGTGCTTCCCCGAGGATAGAATTTAACAAATTAAATTCTATTATTTAATTTCATTCTTAATTAATAATTACTAAACATGGTTCATTAATTATATCTGATAGTAAACCTGATCTAAACAACCTGTGAAACCCTACACTTGTGGCTAATACACATGGGGGTTGTCAAGCCACCCGTAGACAGGGTGCGGTGGTAGATCCTGCCTGACAAGGGAGGAGTTGCTACAGACATGGTGACCGGGGGGCGGGAGAGACGTGGGTCCTGCCAGCAGGGGGACAGTACCGCGGAAAATACGTCACAGGGAGATTGCCTGAAGTGGGAACTATGCCTGTGGAGCCCAAGCCCAACACGGAGCACTCAACTCGTGGTAGGTCTGGTGGCAAATTCCTCCACTGAATCCGCGGCCAGAGGGCTAGGGAGGAAGAGCATCCTGGAAGCGAGAGCTTACTGGCTAACCTGGGAGAGAAGGCGTACTGGATCACTTTGGTGAAGGGCGCAAGATGCAAGTGGACCAACCGGTCGGGCTGTTTCATATTACCAAATTCTACTGGCTCGGACCTGACAAAACACGGGATGAGACCGACTCAACCCTGAGGTTGTAGAACCTAGAATAGGTGTTGGGTGTTGCCAAGCCTGCCGCTCTGCAGATGTCTGCTAAAGAGGTACTGTGGGCCAGTGCCCATGAGGATACCACACTTCTCGTAGGGTGTGCTCGAAACCACAAGGGGGAGCACAGCTTGGCTGTAATAGGCTTGGGAAATAGTGTCAACAACCCAATGAGCTAAACTCTGTTTGCTGACGCCGTTCCCTTAATGCCATCTGCCAAAGCAGACAAAGAGCTGCTCAGAGCATTTAAAGCCCTGCACGCGGTCCATGTAGATCTGGAAGAACACCAATTTGTGAACAAATGCCACTTGAGGGTGTAAACCTGCCTGGTAGAGGGAGCTCTGGCTTGTTTGATCGTGTCTACAACTGTGGGTGGTAGACCACTTAAGTCTTCCATGTCCCATCCAGGGGCTAGACGTGGAGATTGCAGAGGTCTGGACGCGGGTGCCAGAGGGTGCCCCGTCCCTGAGAAAGAAGGTCCTTCCTCAAGGGAATTAGCCAGGTAGGTGCTGTCGCGAGGAGCATGAGATCTGATAACCAGGTCCAGATGGGCCAATAAGGAGCCACCAAGGTGACCTGTTCCTCATCCTCCCTGACTTTACACAGCACCAGTGCAAAAAGGCTCACTGGGGGAAATGCTTACTTGCGCAGCCCCTGGGGCCAGCGCTTCTGTGCCGAGAGGGGCCTCCGTTATGGAGTACCAGAGCAGGGAGTGGGAATTGTCTTGGGAGGCAAAGAGCTCTATATGTGCCCTGCCGAAGCTGCCCCAAATCAGCTGGACCACCTTGGGGTGGAGCCTCCACTCTCCGATGAGCGAGACCTGTCGCAACAGCACGTCCGCCATCGTGTTGCGGTCGCCAGGGATATGAGTGGTGAGCAGCGACCTGAGTTGCAGCTGACAAAGGAGGAGATGGTGGCCGAGACATGTGACGGGAGCGTACGCTGCCTTGAAGATTTATGTATGCTACCGTGGCGGTGCTGCCTGAACGGATCAAGACGTGCTTGCCCGAATCAGCGGGAGAAACCTCTGCAGGGCAAGGAGTACAGCCAACAACTCAAGGCAGTTTATGTGCTTATGCTGGCGGGGCCCCGTCCAGGAGCCAGCGACTCTATGCCCGTAGCACACGGAACACCAACCCAGTTGAAAGGCGTCTGTGGTGACCACGACACATCTGGACACCTGCTGTTGCCATGGTCATGTCCTCACAGTAAGAACATGAACCATCCTCAAATGCTGCCTTGGTGTGATCGCTACTCAGACACACGAGGCAGCGTCTATGACCGTCGGATCTGGAGAGATACATCCAGGTAACTACACAGCGGCGGAAGAGCATCTTTCTGAAAAGGACATTCAACGCCCGCTTGTGTATGTTTGCTCATTTACCAGAAAACAAACTCTTTTAGAGGAAAATAAAACTCTTTCAGAGAAGTCAACTCTTTTAGGAGAGAAGCACTGTCACCTGTCATCTGAAGCGCCCAGGGGCAGAGACTGCACAGCGTGCAGAGAGGAGAAAGACGGTGGAATGCACCGTCAGATCCAACAGAAGCTCTCTTGCAGAGGTGGGTGAAGCAGTCATGACACACAGCTCGCTGATCACACAACCGCTCAACTCCGAAGAAAAAATCTGGCTGACATTCACCCCCCCGATCCCCTTTATGTCCAAGGGCAGGGCATGCAAATTTTGTCTGCCAACTTGACATTGGCCTTTTCTCAAGTTCAGAGGTACGCGAGGCTCTCAGAAGAGACCCCTTGTGTCACTACAATCAACACAACGTCGAGTGAGTGACAGAAGGGAAACCATATTTACAATTTTATAAACTTTAATCACTGGCTTCCGGTAACGGCCGTCCGCGCATTCATGAAATAGACGATTTCCAGCGTATGACGTACGCATAGTGTAAGCTCCGGTGAGAAGTGACGAACACGAAAGCGCAGAGGATAGAGGAAGCCAGTGAACGTGCGGATGGTGATCATAGTTTATAAAGTTTTAAATATGTATATTTTTCTTTCAAAAACGAATTGCTTAACTTCAGAAGGCCTTTATTAACCCCCTGGAGCCTTATGGATTACTTTTTTGATGGATGGATGCACTTTTTTAGGCTTCAAAATGTAAGGTACCATTCACTCAAATTATAAAGCTTGGAAGAGCCATGATATTTTAAATATAACTCCGATTGTGTTTGGCTGAAAGTCATATACACCTAGGATGGCTTGAGGGCGAGTAAGTTATGCAATTTTAATTTTTGGGTGAACTAACCCTTTAACCCCTGCCGGCTAATAATTACAGTATTGACCAACACAAAATATGTATCGTTTAAAATGCTCTAATTTACAATGCATGAAGACATTATGATTAAAACTGAACAAGTGTTTTGAAATTAGCAGACAAATAAGAAGTAAAATGTTTGCACTGTACATACTATTGTATTCGTTAAACATCAAACAGCCATGTGTCATTTGATGCTGGAAAGCTCTTCAAGAGCAGAATACAACCTGTAACACCCTGGTAATTTGCTGGTTAGTTGTGTATGTGGTTGCTGTAACGTAGTTCAAGGGCAAGGAGGAGGCGGGAACCGGCTTGACAGTGTAAATAATGTTTTAATGATAAACTTAAAAGACACAAACACACATATGACGGACATGTCTGTAAATGATCTCTCTCGTCGCACCACCATCTGCCATCGGCCTTTATCCCTCTCGGAGGCTTGATTAGCCTGATACGGGACCGAGTGTGTATCGTCACGACCCGGCCCCGCCCTCCGCCCTGGCACAGTTGCCCTTCTGTCACTCACTCGATGTTGTGCCGAATGAAATTTCTGAACCTGAAAAAAGGCCAATGTCAAGTTGGCAGACAGAATTTGCATGCCCCGTATATATACGGGTATAAAGGGAAGCGGGGCAGCGAGTGCCAGTAAGAATTTTTCTTCAGAGCCGAATGTTTGTGCAGCAAGCAGCTGAGTTTCACTCCTGTTCCACTCACCCCTATCAGCGAGAAGCATTGCTGTTGGATCCGTACGGCGCATTTCCAGCTGGCATCTCTCTCTCTGCACACTGTGCAATTCACGCCCCTGGGCACTTCGACAGCGCTTTCTGTCTATTTAAAAGTGTGTCTCCTCCTAAAAGAGTAATATTTTCTCTAAAAGAGTTTTCCACTCACAAAAAGAGCAATACACCATAAATACCACCGGCTGTCGTAGACACGATCATCGTCATCACTGACCTCCAAAGCCTACAGTGCCGCCGGACAGGCCACCTCCGCCCTGCATGCCATGGCTCTCCTGCAGGTCCATCAAGCCAAGGTACTTAAAGATCTGCACCTGGGTAGTCCCGATTCTGTTGTGCTGCAGGAACTGCGCTCTGCCACTGACCTTGCTCTCAGAGCTACGAAGGTCACAGCGCAGGCACTCGGGTGGGCAATGTCCACCCTCGCGGTCCAGGAACGCCACCTATGGCTGAACATGGTCGAGATGTGCAACGTTGACCAAGCTAGGTTTCTCAACGTACCCGTCTCCCAGCTTGGCCTCTTCGGTGACACTGGCGACGACTTCACCCAGCAGTTCTCAGCGGTGAATTTGCAGACAGAGACAATTTCACACATCATGCCGCGGCGCCGCCCAACCAGTGCACCCCGCCTGCTCACCGAGGGCATCCCCCTGCGACCAAACAACGGCAGGCAGCTCCGCATCCTGGGCCCAGCTCTCAGCCCCAGTGTCAAGCACCTTGCAGGCGGCATACGCCCCCCGTCTACAGGACCCCTTCCCGGACCAGAAAAGCTCTGAAGCGCTCCTGAGATGGGCAACCCAGGCAGTCGGATGTTCACTCCAGAGATAGTACCAAGACCACTCCGTTCCCTGGTTTCATTTGCCACACCCTCTCCAGGTTGCAGTACCCACATGTTTAATAAAAGAGTGATTTCCCCACTCCCTGGGTCATCCAGCTGGTGTGCGCCGTTCTCATGGCACCCCAGCCCTAGAACTTTACAGTCCCGGTTCCTTGGACACAGCTCCCTCGACCTGGCCCCGCGACTGCTCAGCCCCGGCAGGCCAGTGCTGATGAGTTCTGAAGATCCCTCCTTAGAACCTCTTCCTCAGTCTCTAAACCGCTCCATTCTTGTGCGTGGCCAACAAGCCAGAGACTTACGAGCAGAGATCTCCACCCTGCTCCTCAAAGATGCGATAGAACCCGTCCCTCCAGCCGAGATGAAGAAGGGTTTCTACAGCCCTTAATTCATCGTACCCAAGAAAAGCGGCGGGTTGCGACCAACCTTGGACCTGCGAGTTCTCAACTGGGCTTTGTACAGACTCCCGTTCAAAATGATCACGCAGAAACATTCTCACCTGTGTTCGACAGCTAGATTGGTTCACTGTGGTAGACCTGAAGGACACGTCTCCAGTCTGCCGTGACACCGACCCTTCTTACGGTTTGTGTTTGACGGCCAGGCGTATCAGTACAAGGTCCCCCCCTTCGGCCTGTCCAATCGCATCTTAACGAAGATCGCAGAGGCCCCTCTTGCCCCCCTAAGGGAAGTACCTCGACTACCTTGATGACTGGCTCATCCTGGCCCACTCTCGAGAGTTACTATGCGCCCACAGGGACCAGGTGCTCAGGCACCTCAGCCGTCTAGGGCTTAAGGTCAACTGGGAAAAGAGCAAGCTCTACCCAGTTGAGAGCATCTCTTTTCTCAGCATGGAGTTAGACTCAGGCTCAATAACAGCATGGCTCACCAACGAGCACAACGAGCGTCAGTGCTCAGGTGCCTCGTTTGCTTCGAGACCGGCACAGCGGTTCCTCTGAAACAATTCCAGAGGCTCCTGGGGCATATGGCATCCTCAGCCGCGGTCGTGCTGCTCAGGTTGATGCATATGAGACCGCTGCAGCACTGGCTACAGACACGAGTCCCGAGATGGGCATGGCACCACGGCACACACTGTGTGACAATCACCCCTTCCTGCCATCAGACTTTCAACCCTTGGACAGACCTCTTCTTTCTGCGGACCGAAGTCCCCCTGCAGCAGGTGTCCAGACGTGGTAACCACAGACACCTCTCGACAGGGTTGGAGCACCAACCCTGTCGAGTGCAACAGGCGCGCTGCCGCTGGCCCCTGGAAAGTACCCTTGCAGCATTGGCACATCAATTGCCTAGAGTTGATGGCTGTAATTCTTGCCCTACTGAAGTTAGCACGTCTTGATCCGTTCAGACAGCACTGCAATGGTAGCATACATAAATCGCCAGGGTGGCATGCGCTCTCGTCATATGTCACAACTCGCCCGCCATCTTCTCCTTTGGAGCCAGCCACGACTCAAGTCACTGCTCGCCACTCACATCCCTGGCAACCACAACAAGACGGTGGACACGCTGTCCTGACAGGTTTCGCCCAGCGGAGAGTGGAGGCTCCAGCCCCAGGTGGTTCAGCTCATATGGGACCGATTTGGCAAGGCACAGATAGATCTCTTTGCCTCCCAAGACAACTCCCACTGCCCGCTCTGGTACACCCTGACAGGAGCCCCTCTCTGGACAGACGCACTGGCACACTGCTGGCCCCGGGGTCTGCGCAAGTATGCATTTCCCTCAGTGAGCCTTCTTGCAAGGTCCTGTGCAAGATCAGGGAGGACAAGGAACAGGTCATCTTGGTGGCCCCCTACAGGCCCACCCGCACCTAGTTCTCGGATCTCACGCTCCTCGCGACAGCCATCCCCTGGAAAATTCCTCTGAGGAAGGACCTTCTTTCTCAGGGACGGGGAACCTCTGGCATCCGCACCCAGACCTCTGGAACCTCCACATCTGGCCCTGGGCGGAATGCGGAAGATCTAGTGTATCTACCACAAGCTGTTGTAGACACGTTCAACCAAGCCAGAGCTCCCTCCACCAGGCAACTCTATGCCCTAAAGTGGCGCTTGTGCGCAAATTGGTGTTCTTCCTGAGCCGAAGACCCACAGTGATGTGCAGTTTGGTCAGTGCTTCTATTACTGCAGGAGATGCTGGAGGGGAGGCTGTCCCCCTCCACCATGAAGGTGAATGTAGCTGCTATCGCAGCCCACCACGACGCAGTAGATGGCAAGTCCCTTGGTAAGCACAACTTGATTATCAGGCTCCTGAAAGGTGCCCGGAGACTGAATCCAAAGCTGCTTGCAGCTTGTGCCCTTCACCAAGTTGATCCAGTATGCCTTCTGTCCTAGGCCAGCCACCAAGCATTGCAGCCTGGACGTTTCTCCTCCCTAGCCCTCTGATCTGTGAATTCAGCGGAGCAATTCACGGCCAGAACCACTATGAGTCTCAAACCCTCTGTACTGGGGTTGGGCTTCACGGGATTAGTTCCCTCTTAAGGCTAACTCCCCATGAAATATTTTCCACGGTATGGTCCCCCTTGTAAGCAGCCCCGCTGCCCCGGCCGCCATGCTTGTAGAGTCCCCCATCATTAGGCTGGACCTACCACCGTGCCATATCCCACATCCGGCTTCACAACCCTCATGGTGTATTTGCCACACAGTACCTCCCCCTAAAACTGGGCAGGGCGTGGCCTCTGCAGGGTCTTTCCCTCCTGAAAGAATAGGAAATTTGCGGACCGGACAACTACCTTGCCTCCGGCCTCGCCTGCAGCCCCGGCACGCCAGCGCTGACGAGTTCTGAAGGCGCTCTCTTAGGCCTCTTCCTCAGTCTCTAAATCCGCACCCTGCCAGGTGCTCAGAGCAGGGTAAGGTCTTTGTGTCTTCTCTCAGCACCTTAGCCTCGGGACATCCTCCTGCTCCGACATGCTATCTCCTGCTCCCCCCCCCCTCTAATAAGCATGCTGACAGTTCCTGTTCTCCATTGATTCTCTGCCTACTTTAACCCTTCATTGTGTCATGAGCTATATTGTTTTTGTGTGTTCAAGTAACTCACCTTGCTCTCTCTACCTTAGTTGGCCCTGTCTCGTGTATGGTTGCCTGTCTCTGCCCAGAAAATCTTCAACAGAGGATTCCTCATGGATCTGCTACCTACTACAACAACACATGCACATCTACAAACACACTCGCCGCCTTCCTGCTGCAGTCGGTGGAGGGTTCCCCATGCTTCGCCATCCCTGCTGTGTTCTAATTTATCATCAATAAATCCAGTGGACTGTTCCTCTGCTCTTGGGTCTCTTGCTTTCTGACACAACCAGCCTATTGGTTTGTCTGGCAAAAATATAGTGAGTAATAGTATATGTAAGCTAAGTGTATATCTTTCACATGTTTCATGTGAACAGATGTTGCTCATATGCCATGTTTTCACTTATATCTTTGCGAAAAATAAACAGTACAGTTATTTAGAGGAGGCAGTTATCTTTAAAGCAAGCCCACATACAAAATAATCAGAAGCATAGATCATCAAATAACCCATACAAAGCATAATGTGCACACAACATCTAGCGATCTGGCATCTTGCTATTTGACTACAAACACCTTACCTTTCCAGGATCAGATGACATCATCGGACTCATTTGATCAATTACGATAAAATATGGCCACCAGGAAATGGTGCCAAATACATAACATAGACTCAGTGATGACTCAAATGGCACAGAATGAAATTCATTCTGTAAATTCTCATTACTAAATTCATGTTTGCATGCTATGCAAACCTTTAGTTGTTGTTTTTGCATGTGTAACTAGTTCGTAAGTACAATTATGTTTAAATTGTTTTTTTGGACATTTTTGGACACTAGGATACATTATTTTTGTAATGATATAACGTTTGATTGCTTTGTTGTATCAGCACAAACTTTTACTCAGTTACAGGTGACATTATTGGGAACAAAACAAAAACCGTTTTTCAGAGCCACCTTATTTACACCTTGAGGTATATAAATAAATGAAATGTATAATTTTTCTAATTACTAAAATGGTATTTAAAGTTCAATTACATATTACATTGTATATTTAATTTTATACTATATTTGATTATATCTGTTATTATATCTAGATTCATCCACCTTTACCTTGTGAATAGTGAAATATATTTTCTGACTCCTTGATTATCAAAAGTTTATAGGGTCATTGTTGACCCCAGATATGTAATTGTTGCAATATATACTGTATTTGCGCTTCCATAAACCATATTTTCTTGATAATTTAATATCTACAGATTTTTACTATAACAGTATTTTCCATTTGGGTTTACTTCTGAATAAATTGTGCCACTATTTAGATCTGAGAAAATACATGTACAATAGATGATGTATTGTGAAGCTCAATATGTGTTTGACAGCCAGTTGCGTCTATATATATATATATATATATTTGAATTAAATGAATTAATCCTGTTTATAATTTTGTTGCGTCATCTGTTTGATATGAAAAATGAAACATCATAATGCAACAGAAAATATTCTATTTTACACTATTAATGTGTAATTGGCGAAATACCCCTGTATTTAAGGGTTAACGTTAGGCAGCTAAGGTTCCCCTGACAACCTCCTTTCCCTGACTTTTACACTTTTTTGCTTTTTAAGATATTGCGATTAAGGTGTCGGGTTGGGTTCAGTTAAAGGTTAAAAGCAATAAAAATACTGTACATTATATGGCACTTCCCTTTTATGTCCATGATCTTTTGCACTGGCTCACTTCATGAACGAACAGTTTCATATCTCTCCTTTCTATCCCTTATGAATTTCTGCACATAAAGTTCACACACATAAATACAAAAATGAAGCAGACTGCATCCTCAGATGGGGCTATAAAATGAAATGCTATCAGCTGTGTCATCAGCTATGTAATTACATTTGTAGATAATTCATTTTCAAGGTGACAGTATTCTACTATGTACAATTACGGACAAGTTGCAGGCAGAGTGTGAATAGCTCATTAGCAGTATATCAAAGAAGCGTAAATTATAGAAGCATCGAACATCTCGGTTCAATAAGGAAACTAGATTGTATTCACAAATGTACGAGAGGTCAGTACTCACACTGAACCAGTGCTTGCAAAACATTATTAAAATGTATTAAAAACATTTACCATCTAATATTATTAGGAAGTACCATTTATTTTAGATTATGATCTGTATTTTGAAAGACAGTGCCAAGTCTTACCCTTTTCAAAACCGTTTCTAATTCTTTACATTTACTTTTTTTGCTTCTCTTTAGAGTGTTTAATCCTGTTCTGAACACATACGGAAAATAGCACCCAGGAAAAAGCACTGTATAATTAATATAGAAATGTTTTCGACATTATTTCATGTTTTAGTAAGTTAAGTTTTCTTGCGATAACCCTGATGTTCTCTTTCTTTGTGATTCATTTGCAAGTCATCTCAGAAGTAGACTTAATGGGAGGTCCATTAAGAGTGGTGGTTTACTTTCATAATTTTTTTTTTTAACCATAAAGCTTCCTGAAATCCTATAATTTGTTACCACTGAAATTTAGTGAGTTTCACCACAAAGTCAGGTTCCCTTTTTTAATGCTGTCATTAACGAGACCAGTGCTTTTTTGTGTCATGGCATGATCTGTTTCCCATTCTTCATACAGCAGGCATGTTCTCCAAACCACTAATCACTTCAAATCTGACTGAAGCAAACACTGCCAAACCCAGGATCCTCTCTTCCCACCGTACAAAACATGTCTGAAAGTGACAAATAAAGTAGAGTTGAAACATCAAGTCTCTTGTAACATTATGGGGCAAATTCACAAAACAGTTGGGACATTTTTGCATGTGGTATTTCAGTGTCTTATTCACTAAACACCCATAATGTATTTTAAGCGCAATAAGGACTGAAATGGCACAGATTCTTGAGTATTTAAATTAAGTCATTCCTTTTCACAATGGCAACATTTTTGAAAAACAAAATGAAGTGCTCCTTTACATGTTCTGCTGCATTTCCCAGTGAAATGTCCTGCAGGGGGTGCCAAAAGTGAGTGAAATGGTGTTGTAATCAGGTGAATATTAGATGGAGGTTTTTATTAGTAAAACGTACCTTCCTAACCTAAACCTCACCGATAGTGCTGTAAAAGCTAATAACAGGTTAACAAAAGAGATATCCTTACCCTAAACCAACACCTAAACCTAACCGACAGTGTTGTAAAAGCAAATGAGAGGTAAACAAACAGACAATCTTACCCTATACCAACATTTGAAAATAACCGATATTGTTTTAAAAGCACATTTTCTGAAGCAACTACATGATTTCCATGACACTATCGGCTCATGTTTCAGCTTGTGTGCTTGGCTTAGCTCAAGCCCTAGTTTTCCAACACTTTATCAGGTGAGCTGTCGGGCTGAAATACAAGAATTAAAATGTGTAGTTTTTCCAAAAGATGCATTATAGTAAAAGTGTTTCAGTATCAGGACTTGTTTGCAGTGTGTGAGTAATAGTGTGAAAAATAAGTGTTTATGAAGTCATAATCATCAGTTGTTGTCATGATTTGTTTTAAAGTGCATAAAACTGCGGCAAAACGTAGAACACAGCACTTAAAATGCACTTTTCAAAAATTTTGTTTTAGGATTGTTCATTGTATGAGACTGTGTTGGTAAATTAGATTAATAGATTGCCCTTTATTCATAGAAATTATCGGGTGAATTTATATTGCGCAGATGAAAGCAGGCGCTAAAATGCATTTTATTAAAAAGAGATGTTTGTGTAAATTTTGTATTGACCATATCAGCAGTAATTCATCAAATTATGATCAAATGATGGAGAAGAGCGTTATAACCTGGCATATATCCAGAGTGAAGTCAAATGCACTTCTGGCATGATAAACAGATTACTCAGGCGTCTAAATCACAGTATTGATTAATTCAGTTCAGTCCTTTCAAAGTGTGTCAGATAACAGTGGTCTGCTGCATCCTTCACCATAAAGCACTCAGAATCGGACCGCAAGATCAAATGGTGTGTGCAAATAGTGTTGAGCAGTGATTTGGTGTGCGGATTTGTGCTTTTGCCTGATCTGCATAATTACTGTAGTGAATCAGGTGCTTAACCAGCACAGACAAGGCATGCAGAAACCCGGTCTTTAGTTTACTCATTCAGTGTGAGTTCATTCAAAACTCTTCTGCAGACAAATGTTTCCATTTATTTTTAATGAACCAAGCATTATAAACATAATTCATTGCAAACCCTTTTTGACTGAATATTCTGTAATTTAGACATTCATCAATTACATGCAGCTAATTAAAGAAAAATTTCAACTGTTTTCCTAAAAATTATTGAAAATATTGACCAAAAAGAAAACTACTCCAAATGTCACATATCATAGTTAAATTTTTTTTTTTAAACCAAATAAATAAGCAAAGGCATACATAAATTTACAATGGATTGAGCTAACTTGTTTGGAAATTATGGATTGGAGACTTTGAAGAAAACATCCCTACCTCAAAGAAATCCTGAGTACTCTCAAAGTATACACTTTGTAAAGCACACGGTGGCAGCCCAGGCTAGTCATCGGCATCAGATGCTGCTGTGACGCTCTTCGATGCAGCTCGAATGGAAGCAAGCAAGCGTGCCAGGGGGCGCAGCTCGCTGCTCACACAACCAGTCGGCTCTGAAGAAAATTTCTGAATGAAACAGATGCATTTCCCTCACTTTATACACGTATGTTCGGGGGCGGGACATGCAAATTCTTTCTGCCAATTTCTCATTGGCCTTTTCTCATAGATCAGAGATGTGAAAGGCTCACAATGTCGAAGTGACGGGGAACATGCTTTACCAATAATTTTATATAGTACTGCAAAGACATTAGTGGCATGTTTCATATATGAATGTGAATTTGAAGATCTAAAACTGGTTTATCAGAGTCATAGGCAAAAAGAAGTCTGAATACATTTGTTTCCGAAATCTTCAAGAATGGCACAATTCTGCAGCTAAAACATGTTAGCTCTGGATTTACTGTGTAATTGTTTTACTGAATCAATTTAATGCTCTAATTTAGTATGATTAATTATATGTATAATTGTTTGTATAATTAATGAAAAACAAATAATGCAGTCATGCCTCCTGACCCGTACGTGAATTCCGCATTAAAATATTTTCCTACTAATATTTTCTAACCAGCGTGCCTCAACCAACCTCACAAGCAGCACAGCCCCAAAATGAGAGCCAGTCACACATGTTACATCCACATTATTCTGGATACATTTGAAAACTCTCCATCCACATTGCCTTTTTGAAAATGCGTTAAATCCCCATTACTATGCATGTGATACACATCATCACAGTCTGTAAAAAAGGCCTATGTGGGCAGCCATCGTGACTGTTTTGGGTTGAATGGATCACATATCTGTGTCTCCTGACATGTATCTCCATCTTCCCCATCTGCACTTCAATGCAAAGAAGGAGTTTTCAAATGTATGCACTTGGGAGAGCATTTTCGCAAAAGCTCAATTCTTGCTGTCAAAAACGGCATCTAAATGGGAACGAAAGGCCAAACTTTAGAGAGAAAGAAGCATTTTCAGATGAAAATGTATTAGTGTGGATGTGGCCACAGCAAGAACAACAGATTGCAGCAATCTTGAGACAATCTTGAAACTTGAAACTACTTTTAAATTGATACAACGTCCTAAAAATGCAGCGATGGTGACACTGAAAACATATGAGATGCACCAAAAGCTTCTAAATCTGACTAAATGTACATAGACCTTAGGCATCATTTATGTGTGTGATGGGTGGGACTTGTCCCCACCACTTTTTGCCTAGGCCAATATTTTCCCCACCAATTTTTTGAAATAGCATTCATCAGGTATGTGTGTAATGCAGAAGAAACGTCTCCAGTTCTTGAGCAGGAATATCGCATTTAAATGGTAAATGGGCTGCACTTATATAGCGCATTTTTCTAACCTCAGAGGTTACCAAAGCGCTTTACACTGTGTCCCAATCACCCATTCACACACACACTCATACACCAATGGCGGCAGAGCTGCCATGCAAGGCACCAGCCTGCCATTGGGAGCAACTTGGGGTTCAGTGTCTTGCCCAAGGACACTTCGGCACGTGAAGTCATGTGGGCCGGGAATCGAACCACCAACCCTGCGATTAGCAGCCGACCCGCTCTACCACCTGAGCCACAGCCGCCCATTTAATCGCAGGAGTGTCGCGTTTAATCGCATATACAAATAATTGCTGAGAAAGCCCCTCATATAACAATAATTCAATATATATATATGATGAAATAATTATACATATTTATCTTTAAATAAAGAAAGCCGGCGTACTCCGGGTGGGGAAGGAGGTATTGCCCCAAGTGAAGGAGTTCAAGTACCTCGGGGTCTTGTTCACGAGTGAGGGGACAATGGAGCGGGAGGTTGGCCGGAGAATCGGGGCAGCGGGGGCGGTATTGCATTCGCTCTATCGCACCGTTGTCATGAAAAGAGAGCTGAGCCGGAAGGCAAAGCTCTCGATCTACCGGTCAATTTTTGTTCCTACCCTCACCTATGGTCATGAAGGTTGGGTCATGACCGAAAGAACTAGGTCGCGAGTACAAGCGGCCGAAATGGGCTTCCTCAGAAGGGTGGCGGGCTTCTCCCTTAGAGATAGGGTGAGGAGCTCAGTCATCCGCGAGGAGCTCGGAGTAGAGCCGCTGCTCCTTTGCGTGGAAAGGAGTCAGTTGAGGTGGTTTGGGCATCTGGTAAGGATGCCCCCTGGGCGCCTCCCTAGGGAGGTGTTTCAGGCACGTCCAGCTGGGAGGAGGCCTCGGGGAAGACCCAGGACTAGGTGGAGAGATTATATCTCCACACTGGCCTGGGAACGCCTCGGGGTCCCCCAGTCAGAGCTGGTTAATGTGGCTCGGGATAGGGAAGTTTGGGGCCCCCTGCTGGAGCTGCTGCCCCCGCGACCCGACTTCGGATAAGCGGTTGAAGATGGATGGATGGATGGATATATATATATATCGCGAGTACAAGCAGGGGTGGCGGGCTTCTCCCTTAGAGATGGGTGAGGAGCTCAGTCATCCGTGAGGAGCTCGGAGTAGAGCCGATGCTCCTTTGCGTGGAAAGGAGTCAGTTGAGGTGGTTTGGGCATCTGGTAAGGATGCCCCCTGGGCGCCTCCCTAGGGAGGTGTTTCAGGCACGTCCAGCTGGGAGGAGGCCTCGGGGAAGACCCAGGACTAGGTGGAGAGATTACATCTCCACACTGGCCTGGGAACGCCTCGGGGTCCCCCAGTCAGAGCTGGTTAATGTGGCTCGGGATAGGGAAGTTTGGGGCCCCCTGCTGGAGCTGCTGCCCCCACGACCTGACTTCGGATAAGTGGTTGAAGATGGATGGATGGATGGATATATATATTAGGGCTGTCGATTTAACGCGTTAATTCAGTGAGATTAATTTGACAAAAAAATAACGTGTTAAAAAAATTAACGCAAATAATTGCACCATAACAACGAAGATTACTGAGAAATGCAAGCTTGTAGTACCACCTGTTTACTCCAGAGGGCAGTAAGTTTAATTTCAGCTGTATGAGTAACACACAGTTTATACAGTGAAGAAAACACTCAGGAGGCAGAACAACGCAAACATGTGTTATATTTTTGCGTTCAAAACACTTGAAGGAGCGCAAATGCGAACTAAGGGATCTCAAGATGTGTTTAAAGATTGAGTATTAAACTATATTTATCTTGACACAGTGACCTAAACATTTTATGTTTATGACGCAACACACCCGAGACGCTACACAAGCATGTCTGACGCAGGTGTAAATTGATGGGCTCTTAAACAAGCCCTCATAATAAATCTCCAACTGATTGACAAATTCACTTGTGAAATGGATTGCTGTGAACTGTATGCCAATGATTGACTTATGATCAATAATATGGTAGTAAACAATACATTGTATTCTAAAGCCGCTTTTTGTATTGTCTTATCAATGATTAACTCTTCTGCTACAAGAATGTAATGCATTTTAATTATCTGAATATTTTTTATTTTATATATATATATTTTAGATTTTTTTTTTTTTTTAAATTTTTTAATATTTAAAGATAACTATGTACAATTATTTCATCATTATATATTGAATTATTGTTAAATGAGTGACTTTCTCAGCAAATATTTATGTGATTATGTATGTGTATGTGATTAAACGCGATTAATTAATCGGGACACCATGTAATTCATTCGATTAAAATTGTAATCGATTAACAGCCCTAATCGCACTGAATTAACACGTTAAATATATATATAAAACCAGATCCATAATTATTTTATTTATGTATTATTTACATCAAATTATATTTTTTGGGAGGGCCTTTCTCAGCAAATATTGATATGTGATAAATTGTCATATCAGTAAAACATTTTATGAATATTCATAATGTTAATTGAGTGAAAACCCTAGTAATAATTTGAATATTTACGCACATTCATTTAATGCAAGTGCTGTATGTAACTAAGTCACTAAACTGATTTGGCAGAAGTTCTCAAGCTTCACATATTTGAGTGATTATTGTGAAACCAGCTTCATATTGTAAAATACAAGTACATTTTCATTCTAAAAAAACTCCATACAGAAAAGTTTTACATTCCATCTGTTATAACTTTCACAGACAAAATAAGCAATCCATTCCATATAGCATCCCTGCAAAAATAACAAGCATGTTCAATTTGTAAAGTGGTGTAATTTGTCTTCCCTCCTTGAAGTTTGGTGATCTAAGAGTTTCTGTGATGTAATACATCAATCAACATTATTATTTTATCTACACTACCACAGAACATTAACACACAAAAATCTGAAATATTTAGTTAGAAATATCAAAGAAGTGGCTTTGATGCTGAGAGACGACTTTGATATGCACATTCCTTGAATGTTACCTAGGATAAGAGGCTTATATTTATTCACTGTGAGCTCAAATCTCTTGACTTTGGCTCTCCACAAACATCACCTTTGTATGTTCTGACTCCCATTTATCTGGAGACGAGACAACAAAAAGCTTCTACTGTCTTCAAACTTTCGTCAGTGGGACTTCAAAAGAGGCTTGTACCTGAAATACGACAGAGGTAGGCTGATCATCAAAGTGTAGAGTACATCTCTTGTAGTGTGTGTATCTGATTTTAAATTTGAAGAATTGCTGATATTGCCAGAAGGATCTGTCTTCAATAGAATAAAGAGGGAGATATGATGTCACTAATCACAGAGGCTTGATCAGGTTTTGATTACTGATTATAAAACCCCAGGTGTGTAACTTAATAGCGAAATCGTAGTGTTCAAAATGTAGTGCTTGAGTCATATGGGGAAAGATGTATTTGATGAACTCTAGTTTCTTAGTGAAATGTCCACACGGTGGCTTAGAAAACTAGTTGTATTTTTAGTAAATTAGTTAAAACAGTTAACAGGAATGTATATTTTATAAACTCCCTAACCCAAATCCCTTACAAAAAATCGAGAGTTCATGACAAATTTGCTGCAAAAACATTTCCCCCTGATCATTTTCAAATGCAAATGAGCTTTGAGGCAAATTGCAGTAAAAATGTCGATTGTTACCAAAAGTTTGCTGCAGATTCACCACTGCCAGTGAAGAGCTGCAAGCTTCTGGCAAACATTTGCGGTGAATCACAACCTCATTTACATGTGAAAATAATGAGTGGTAAATTTGTCGCAAGTTTCCGGCTTGTTTGCCAGAACTCTAAATTTAAACCTTACTGTCAGATACAAAAATGTATTTTAGAGTGAAAATGCAATATCTGAGTCACGCTCACCATTGTTTATGTGAAAGCAATTACTTCCTGGTTTCCACTAGACTAGTTTCTCAGTAGCGCCACAGGAAGTTGATAACGTTTGATATTATGCAAAAATGTCTCATGCGGATGGTGTTTTTGTGTAATCCAGTAGAATGGTAGGTTTCCCCATGTGACTGTAATGGTTAAATGTGTAAATTTGCCGTTATTACCTTCAGGTCAGCATGAAACGATATTAGCATAAAATTTTACTTATGTAATGTGACATATTTGTGGTTAGACCTATTTGTGACAGGTTTGTGATGAAGAAATAAGAGGGCTTGATAATGTCAACTAAAAGGAAAGTCATTTTAAAGGTATAAGCTGTGACCCAAATGAGGCACTACATATTATGCACTTACAAAATACACTAACATTTTGAAAGTGTAGTAAGGTCCCAAATGGAACACTTCAAGTTTTTTTTTTTTTTTTACTACAAGGAAGCACTCGTCATTTAACAACTGTTGAAAGTAACGTTTCAAAAGCATTTGATGTGTTGACACTAGCTTTAGCGCGTTAGCCAACCTCAGTTCAACACTCATATCTAAAACAACGTACACATTCACACAGAAAAATGTTAAAGCATTCAACTCACATTTGTAAGGTGCTGTTTTCACTGAAGGTTCGCTAGTTGTGACATTCTTCATTATTTACAACAGTTTTTTCAGATCAGAAATGCTGCCAGGTATCTATGCCCCTCTTGCTCTGTTTTGATGTTTGAAGATGTACATAATCATCCAGGTACTCTTAGTACACTTCTAGTGCTGTTTGGGATGCACCTATTGTCTTTTTGATTTCTAAATTTTGTAAGTTTACAAATTATTTTAACCTAGTGTTGTCAGGTTGTTTCAGTCAAATATACAAATTTTTGTCTTGACCAGTTAATACACGTTACCACAAGAAGCACTCCCCCCCCCCTCCCCCCCCCCCCTTTTTTTTTTACTGACACCATTTTTAACAATGTCATAATAAAGGGTAACTGAACCCAAAATGAAATTATAATATATGTTATAATTTACGATTCCCAATGTCCTTTTAAAAAAATTGGAACAATGTGAGGGTGAGTAAATTTTCATTATTGAGTGAACTATTATTTTAAGCAATTGTCACATATGACATAGTTCAAAGGTAAAACAATTGAAAATGTGATAAAATAGCCATTTGCCAGGTAAACAGTGTTTGTTTGATTTAAATTTGCATTCACCCTTGCAACAAGCATTCCTATTTGAATGATAATTGACTATTTCATTCTGGACTGTAAACAAATGACAAAGCAGATATGGTGCCTGATTTGTTTATTTATGTATGCAGGTGTTTAGGTATTTAAAGTATATGGAACTGGTTACTAGTACTCAAGGCCCACTTGGCTGTATTCCTTTAATGTCAGGAATAACATAAAAGCAGCATTATGCTGATATTTCTGTTTGAGAGCACAGCATGTGACCTTTGCTACAGAAACAAAGATAGCTGCACTCCATATGTTGAGATCATTAATCAAGTGCTGAATGATGCTCTATGAACACCACTCCACACACTATGAAGATGCAATGATGCTTATCACATTAAATGTAATCTAAATTCATATTTTTCTGCTGACATGCTCTTAGGCACAGATCATTAATCAGATGACTATTGCAGGTCATTTTATTAATCAGACCATTTAACAAAGAGATACGTTTTTGCTTAAAATCACAGGTTTCTTGGATTACCCGTTTCATTCTTATGACTATTGGACATATGGCTTTGTGCTTCGGTTTTTGCGTAGTCTAGAAAAAAAAAAAAATGCATAAACACAATTTAAAATCTTTTCTCAGTGAAATTTGAGCATGATACAATGGGGTGAATATAAATTAAGGTGATATAAAATCATAGTATCTCTCACTTTCAGACATATACATTATGCCCAAAATATATTTGGACACTTGAAAATCTATGATTTACTCAATACAAAATCAAACCAAGTACGAAAGATTGCACAAACATGCCATGAAATTAAGCTTTTTTCAAATGACTGTTCAAAATGAAGGTAAAATGTATTTGGACATATTGTTGTTGTCAAATGTTAGTGGGACATGTCAATAGCTAATGTGATGAATAACACAATTGGTTTCTCTGCTAGGAAACCTGTGTGAATTCAGACTGATCTCATAGTGAAATCAAAAACAGAAGGTTGACTTTTCTTTAGCTTAATTCACTCTGTGCTTACCAAAATTCTAAACGTTTCTCCCAGTGGCGAAAGCTGTAAGTGTTGTTGGGCGGATGGGCACATGTGAGCTCTAATTTCTGGGTGTAATGTCCACGATAATGGAAATGCACAGGATATATGATCTGTAAGGAGCCGTTTGTTATAACAAAAGAAAAAGAGGTAAATCTTACATTCTTCAATCTTACAATCTAAGACTGATAAACAATTTTAAGGTAATCCAAAAATAATCAATGATATTAACTTGATTCACTCCATGATCATGTCCATTCGTTTATTTGGTAAGTAGCCAAGTAATAAACGAGACAATGTGCAATAAGCTGGTGATTGCAAAATAAGCGACGACAGGGTGATGTACAAGTCCAAATTTCAAAATTGCGAGATAATGAATGGGAAATGATTCCTGGCACTAGCAAGATTTAAACAAATTAATGATTATGTAGATTTAAATATGCTTAACTTTGTCAATTAAATGCAAAAGCAAATACAGTTGCTTTGCCATTTACCAATGGCAAGTTCCTGCTCTCTGTCTGTTTTTTCTTATACTTCAGTGGTAGGATTTAGATTCTTTATTTTATTTTATTTTTGTGCCCAGTAAACACAGTACACTTTGTCGACATTGCCAGTTAGTGGTCTTTTTGACTTTTTGCTAATGTCTTGTGTGTGTGTGTGTGTGTGTGTGTGTGTGTGTGTGTGTGTGTGTGTGTGTGTGTGTGTGTGTGTGTGTGTGTGTGTGTGTGTGTGTGTGTGTGCATGTGTTTGTGGTGTGTAGTGTAATTACCTCAGACGTCACAAATGTTGCACCCTATTCCAACCAGAGTTTAGAACTCACAGAGCTGAAAAAAATGTCAAAATCATATGTGAAAATTGGTAAATGTGTTAATTGTGTTCAAGAAAATTTAACACGTTAAACATTTTAAATAAGTTGCATGTGTTAACATGTTAATTTTGACAGCTTTTGAAAATAACTTTAGTTGTTAGAATGTACACACCAAACAATAATGTTGCTACAAAGAATATGGTTGTCACAAGAAGGGAGGTCACAGGAGCAGGATCTAAACGCAGCTAAAAAGAGCTTAATAAAATAAAGAAAGCACAGATTAAAAGGGTTAACACAGGAACAAAAGAAACATGCACAATGGGAAAAACACAGGAACACTGAAAACATGAACAATGGGAATGGGTAAAAAACAGGAGTTCAAGATGCATAGCAGACAACAGTGAATCATAACACCCAAGGAAACCAGGGCAGATCAGGCAAACGACCATGGAACCAAGGAAACCAGATCAGATCAGGCAGATGGTCAGGAGACCCAGAAGACAAGAGAAGATCAGTTGGTTGGCCAGGAGACCTAGAGAACAACCTCTGGGTAGGGACTGGATCAGGAGGTCTGGTTGATAGCCAATGAGCTGAAACAGGGTCAGGAGACCTGGGTGGTGACCATATACTAGAGACAGGAGCCGTGGCTGGTGGAGCCATGGGAGGATTGAGGGGCAAATCCGTAGAAGGTGGAGCCATGGCAGGCTTAAAGGGCGAAGCTGTAGAAGCAAGAGCCGTGGCAGGCTTGAAGTTAACAGTCCAGGATGGCTGGGAAATGACCACAGTGGTCGTGAACATGAGCAGAGACTTGGAAACGACCTCTGTGGTCATCGGCATGGACAGAGATTCAGGAAGGACCTCTGTGGTCGTGGACATAAGCAGGGACTTGGAAACAACCTCTGTGGTTGTGAACACTGGCAGATATTTGGAAACAACCTTTGTGTTCGTGATCACTGGTAGAGACTTGGAAACTACTTTTGTGGTCGTGATCACTGGCAGAGTCTTGGAAACAACCTCTGTGGACGTGAAAACTGGTAGAGACTTGGAAACGACCTCTGTGGCTATGAACACTTGTAGAGACTTAGTAACAACCTTTGTGGTCGTGAACACCAGTAGAGACTTGGAAACGACCTCTGTGGCCGTGAACACATGTAGAGACTTGGTAACAACCTCTGTGGTCATGTACATGGGCAGAGACTTAGAAACCGAAGCTTTTCTCCTCTTCCTCCTCCAGGAGGCCGAATTTGTCAGCGCAGGATCTGAGATGGAAGAGGCTGGCAACACAGGCTCTGAGATGGACCAGGCTGGCAGCGCTGGCTCTGGGACGGATGAGGGTAGCAACACTGGCTCTGTGACGGATGAGGCTGGCAACACTGGCTATGGAACAGACGAAGCTTCCAGCTTGTTGGCCGTGGCAGGCGTGGGCATTGACTCATTGGCTGTGGCAGGCAGGAGTACTGACAAGCTGTAAAGAAGGGTCTTCTTGACCCTACGCACCAACATCAGTGGTGGATAATTCAACCTTTGACTTCGACTTGACTGGGACATGATGTGGAGCAGACTCAAACTTGACTGGGACATGGAGTGGAGGCGTGGCTGTGACATGGCATGGAGTAGATTCAGGTGTGAATGTGATATGGCATGAAGCAGGCTGAGGCATGTCTGTGACATGGCATGGATAAGGCTGAGGCGGGGTTGTGACATGGCATGGAGCAGGCTGAGGCATGGCTGTGACATATCATGGAGCAGACTCAGGCATGGTTGTGACATGGCATGGAGCAGGCTGAGGTGTAGCTGTGACATAGCATGGACCAGACTGAGGTGTGGCTGTGACATGGCACGGAGAAGACTGAGGCATGGCTGTGACATGGCATGGAGCAGGCTGATTCGGGGCTGTGACATGGCATAGAGCAGGCTGAGGCGTGGCTGTGACATGACGTGGAGCAGACTCAGGCGTGGCTGTGACATGACTCAGGTGTGGGAGGCTTGGAAACTGGGTTCAGGGTAGGGAGAGGAGGATCCTCTGAATCAAAATTTTCAAGAGTTAAACTAACATATTCCTCCCATGTATAGTCTCCTATTGCCGTTAACTCCCTCCACTGGTGTGCGTTGAGTCCGAATGAGTACATGGACTTCAGGGTTGAGTTAGAAAGTATACATTTGGCAAGGACACAAAACAGATGGGAATATTCCGGGACAGGTAAATTTGCTTGGGTCACCCGAATTAAGGGTGCTGCTAGATCCATTTCGGTGGTCAGTTGCTCTGTTACAAGGAGGGAGGTCACAGGAGCAGGATCTAAACGCAGCTAAAAAGTGTTTTATAAAATAAACAAAGCACAGATTAATGGGGTTAACACAGGAACAAAAGAAACACCCACGATGGGAAAAACATAGGAACAAAGAAAACATAAACAATGGGAACGGGTCAAAAACAGGAGGTCCAGACAATAGCAGACAACAGTGAATCGTAACAATGGTAAAATTTCATTAAATTATGTCAGCACACTGTAATTTCGTACGTCATTGCGACAAATATGGTGTGGTCTCGTTATGTCTTCACAACATAACTGTGTTGGTTTCTGTTCCATGTCATTCCGTGGCCCCGCCCCCTCACTTCCCTGATTATGTGTTAATTTGTCACACCCGCACTCACTCTTTATATGTGTCTCTATAAACTCTCGCAGGCACGAGTGCATGCAGTTTGTGTTTAAGACTGTCAAGACTGCACTTGGGTTCTCTGTACATATCTTGAAAACCAAACTATAATTTAAAACATGATTATATATTGATGTCGACCCATAGTGGATTTTGCCGATACTGATAACTAAGGTGGTGGAAAAGGTTGATAACCGATTAATCTGAAAATGGTTTTATAAATTATTTATAGAATTATTTATATAAATGGTCTTAAACTTTCCTTATTATGATGGGCACAGACACAGAGGCAACAAGTGTCTAAATGCAGGACTTTTAATTATAACAAGCCCAAAACACACCAAGTACTCTTATTTTGAAATGAATGAGACTTTGCTCTGTTACAATGCTCTATATTTAAGAATGAACCGAATTAAGCTTTTATGGCCTATATATTCACCAGAAGAAGGGTTTGTATATGTATGTATATATTTCACCAGATGAGGTTTAATGAGGACAGGGGCGTAGTTTCCCCACTAGCGTTCAGATGTGTGTCTCGAACTCATTAACCTTCTCCATCAGCCTGACTAATCCCTTATATTTATCACATGTGAATCCCTTACTGCTGACGAAAGAGGCTATTGTAAACATGTGACACGCAATGCAGGGAGAAATAATATGAGCGGATGCCATGACTTACCGCAGTTGTTTGTTTTTGTTGGTTGTTCCTTAGCAGTTATGGTTTGAGATCGATGTGAATCCCTCACGCAATTGTTTGTTGTTTTTGGTTGTTCTTGATAAGCGGTGCTTTGAGATCGATGCAATAATCCATGTTACACAGAGGAAAAAATGGGTGCATGCTGTTGCTAATGCCGAAAAACTAATTCATGCATTCATGACCTCAAGACAAGATTATTGTAATGCATTACCGGGAGGATGTCCAGCAAGTTCAATAAATAAACTTCAATTGGTTCAAAATGCAGCAGCCAGAGAACTGTCGAGAACCAAGAAATATGATCATATTAGCCCCATTTTCTCATCGTTACATTGACTATCTGTTAAGTTTCATATTAATTTAAAAATTATGTTAACTACATACAAAGCTTTGAATGGTCTAGCTCTGCAGTACTTAAGTGATCTTCTACCACGCTATATTCCATCACGTTCATTATGATCGCAAAACTCTGCCCTGTTAATAGTTTCTAGAATATCAAAATCCACAAAAGGATCCTTTTCATATTTGTCTCCTAAACTATGGAATAGCCTCCCTAACTCTGTTCAAGATGCAGACACACTCCCTCAGTTTAAGTCTAAAATCAATAATCGGTAAAATCAACATATCGGTAAAATCAATATATTGGTCTACCTCTAAATACAACAACACTATTTACTTTTTCGAAACCATGATGGTTTTTGCTCCAGTTCAAGTGACTTCCACTAGCATTCGCAAGTGGTATTACATGTTACGTCACAACAAAGGAGGCCAGTTGATTTATACTACATAGAAAAAAGTATGTGGACACCAAAGACATCTGTGTTACCTGGATAGAGCCAATTTCTACTAGCAAATGCTGTACATTGAGTAGGTATTTAAAAACTATCGACAACTAACGGCATAGATTCTTGCCGATAACAATAGTTCCAAAAAGCAACTATCGGCATTGATTAATCTGTAAAACCGATATATCAGTCTACCTCTAATATATTGTGTGTATATATATATATATATATATATATATATATATATATATATATATATATATATATATATATATATATAAAAACACACACACCAATGAGCCAAAACATTATGACAACTCACAGGTGAAGCGAATAATGTTGATCATCTCCTAACTAGGTCACATGTCAAGGTCTGTGTTGATTAGATTGTAAGCGAAAAATCAATTCTCGTAGTCAACGTGTTGAATGCTGGAGAAATGATCAAAATTAAAGACCTGAGTGACTTTGACAGGGGCCAAATTGTTATGGCCAGACGACTGGGTCAGAGCATCTCTGAAACAACAAGGCTTGTAGGGGTTCTCCTGGTCAGCAATGGTGAGTAACCACCGACAGAAAGTCATCGACACAAACCGATGACAGTAAGTTGGGCACCCAAGGCATCACATCAATGCATGTGGGCAACGAAGGCTATCCCATCTGCTAAGAACCGACAGAAGGTCTCATTTCATTATGGTAATGGAAGTAATGCGTCACAACACACAATGCACAACACCCTGGTGCGTATGCAGCTGCATAGCCACAGACTAGTCAGAGTGCCCATGGGCACACAAGCGTCAGAACTGTAATATATATATATATATATATATATATATATATATATATATATATATATATATATTAGGGTTGTCGATTTAACATGTTAATTCAGTGCGATTAATTTTATAAAAAATAACGCGTTAAAAAAAAATTACGCAATTAATTGCAATAAACACCATGTAATGAATTTGATTACAAATTTGAATCGATTGACAGCCCTAATATTTTTATTTATGCTATTGCGGGACACATAGCTGTAATAATTTTAGAAAAGGTCTAAATGCTACTAGACAGCCACTATGCATAATCCTTATATTGTAAACTTAATAGTATGCTAGTTTTAATCATAATTTGTGCTTTATGATATGCTTGTGTAGGCCCTACATTTAAATAAAGTATAGGCTATTTCACTCACCAAAAAAAACACTTATAATGGAAAAGTGATGTGCCTTTTACAAAATAGTGTACTCATTTATTCACATTTCTATCTTTTTGACATCCATACAGTGTCAATGTAAAGGACATTCAGAGCTGTCACTGAACAGTGATGGGTATGACCCATCACAATAATCTGAATCAGATTACATTGTCCTGTTATGAAGTGATGCAAGGTTTTACTGTTTATTTTTCAACTATTCAATTACAATTTTTGTGTTCTTGTGTTACAAATATGATTTTAATTTGATCAAAATTATTGAGCTTAATTTTATTTTGTAGACATGCATTTGCAAGTTGAGCATGCATCCAGCACATATTTGCAAGTATTTTAGTTGGTCTCTCCTACAGTATCTCCAGACTGAAATGGTGCTGGGAAGCCTGTGAATATTTTTTACTGTTTCAGCAAAACATCAGAACAAACAGTTAATTACATTATTCTTCCCAGTGGTACAGGGGACATTCTGGGAGAGTTTGCTTGGTTTGCACGTATCTGTGCATGCTCAATAAACAGATCCTTCTGTTCGGTCTAAAATTTCTCGCAGGCCACATCAGAGATGTTGTAGGGCTGCAGATGGCCCGGGCTGGACTTTGGACACCCCTGATGTGTAGTTTTATTTTGATTGATGTACATATACTGGCATGGAGTACCACAAGCACCAGTATTGAATCCAATTGTATTTGTTTTTAAACATCAGAAATCCCTGTTGGTTGGGTTTGATAAAGGCCTGTCTTGTGTCTAGTCCACCGATTACTCCTTTTGATCTACAGCAATCTGCATCTTCTTTGATGTTTTTAAAGGCCCTCTGTACAATTTGTCTTTGTTTCATATGCACAATCAGCATAGTCCCACGGGCCATTAACAGAATGTCTATTGTACACATAAATGGCAAGAGCTGGCTGAAATCTTACTGGCCGGCTGCAACCCGTATTCTAGGACTTAAAGGGATAGTTCACCCAAAAATGGAAATTCTCTCATGATTTACTTACCCTCATACCATCCCAGATGTGTATGACTTTCTTTCTTCTGATAAACACAAACAAAGATTTTTAGAAGAATATTTCAGCTCTGTGGGTCCATATAATGCAAATAAATGGTGATCAGGACTTTGAAGCACCAAAAATAAGATAAAATCATCATAAAAGTAATCCATAAGACTCCAGTAGTTTAATCAATGTCTTCTGAAGCAATCAAGTTGAATATGGGAAAGAACAGACCAAAATACAATTCCTTTTTCACTGTACATCTTGCCATTGTGATTTCTAGGCACAAACATGATTTCAAGCTGGATTACACTTCCTTGTGATTGATGCATGCGCAGAGTGCTAGGTGATGCTATAGGAAGTATAAACCAGCTTGAAATGATGATAATCAATGAGACTGCTGTCTAGATTCAGAGTGAAAAGGAGTTACAATTTGGTGTGTTCTCACACAAAACCAACTGGATCGCTTCGGAAGACATTGATTAAACCAGTGGAGTCTGATGGATTATGATTCTGCTGACTTTATCTGATTTTTGGAGTATCAAAGGCCTGATCGCCATTCACTTGCATTGTATGGACCTACAGAGCTGTGATATTATATTATTTTAAAAATCTTTGTTTGTGTTCTGCTGAAGGAAGAAAGTCATACACATCTTCAATATCATGAGGGTGAGTAAATGGTGAGAAAATTTTCATTTATGGGTGAACTAACCCTTAAAGACACCTGTGTACAAGGCACTGGTTTGCCACAATGAGCGCTTTTAAGGATAATTAAATCACTGTATTTTCCAAAGATTCTAAGGTTCATAGCATACACTTTTTGTGTTTTTTTTTTGTTTTTTTTTAACATACAGACAATTTATGTACAATTGTTTGCAGATGACACTTGCTATGCAAATTTTTGTATGTCAGACTCAGGGGTGTAAAGTAATGAATTATAAGTACTGACATTACTGTAATTAACTACTTTTTCTCAAGAATTTTACTTTTTTAAGTAGTTTAACAATCGTATACTTTTACATTTACTTGAGTATATTTTAAGTGCTGTAACTTTACTTTTACTGCGCTATTTTCCCACCGTCTGTGTTTGCTACTTCCCTGTCCTGATTTTATTTTTATCTATCAACATGATTGGCTAGGGAGAGTCTCGTGACTCCCGTCAAATCAAATCACACTTAAAAAACTTGACTGGCAGCTGCAGATCTGGTGCCAATTGTTATGGATCTGGAGAATGCATCAAGCACAGTTTACAGCTGAACATGCTCGTAAGGTGACTGTACCGCGGAAGTACACACAGGAGGAGTCCCGTAGGAGGCCTGATCTGTGGAGCACCTATTCCAGTAGGGGTAGCCTGGGGTACCCGTAGTGGACTGGACCAGCAAGTTCCTCCGCTGAACTGCTGCGGGCCCAAAGGGCTAGGGAGGAATCAACCAGGGACCTAGGTCCTCTGGGAAAGAAGCGCACTGTTTTGGCTTGGCAGAGGAAAACGGCGCTGGAACAAGCGATTCACCCGGTCAGATCGTCAACGTGTACCGAGTTCTACGGGCTCGGACCTGAGAAAACACGGGACGAGACTGACTCAACCCTGAGATTGTAAAATCTCGTAAAGGTGTTAGGTGCTGCCCAGCCCGCAGCTCTGCAAATGTCTGCTAGGGAGGTGCCCCTCGCCAGTGCCCATGAGGATGCACGGCCTGGGAGTGGTAGGCCAACTGAATGGCATCCACCACCCAGTGAGACAACCTCTGTTTGGAGACAGCGTTCCCTTTCTGCTGTCCTCCAAAGCAGACAAAGAGCTGCTCAGAGCGCCTGAAGCTCTGGGTGCGTTCCAGGTAGGCACGCAAGGCACGTACCGGACACAATAGTGAGAGGGCTGGGTCTGCCTCCTCCCGGGGCAGCGCTTGTAGGTTCACTACCTGATCTCTGAAGGGCGTGGTAGGAACTTTGGGCACATAGCCCGGTCGAGGTCTTAGGATCACATGAGTGTCTCCCGGACCGAACTCCAGGCAAGTGTCGTTAGTAGAGAACGCTTGCAGGTCCCCGACCCTCTTGATGGAGGCGAACGCGATCAGCAGGGCTGTTTTTAGAGAGAGAGCCCTGAGTCCAGCTGATTCTAGCGGCTCGAAAGGGGATCTCTGAAGACCGGCGAGGCCCACCAAGAGATCCCAGGAGGGGAACAGGTTTGGCCGGGAGGGGTTTAACCTCCGGGCGCCTCTTAGGAACCTGACGATTAAGTCGTGCTTACCCAGAGACTTGCCATCTACTGGGTCGTGGTGAGCTGCGATAGCGGCAACATACACCTTCAAGGTGGACAGGGACAGCCTCCCCTCCAACCTCTCCTGTAGGAACAGGATCACCGACCTAACTGCGCACCTCTGTGGGTCTTCTGCCCAGGAAGAACACCAATTGACGAACAGACGCCACTTCAGGGCATAAAGTTGCCTGGTAGAAGGGGCTCTGGCTTGGTTGATCGTGTCTACGACCGTGGGTGGTAGACCAGCTAGATCTTCCACGTCCCGTCCAGGGGCCAGACATGGAGTTCCAGAGGTCTGGGTGCGGATGCCAGAGCGTGCCCCGTCCCTGAGAAAGAAGGTCCTTCCTCAGGGGACAGCCAGGGAGGGGCTGTCACGAAGAGTACAAGGTCTGAGAACCAGGCCCGGGTGGGCCAGTAAGGAGCCACATGAGTGACTTGCTCCTCGTCCTCCCTGACCTTGCACAGCACCTGTGCAAGAAGGCTCACTGGGGGGAATGCGTACTTGCGCAGCCCCACCGGCCAGCTGTGTGCTAGTGCATCTGCCCTGAGGGGAGCCTCTGAATGGGCATACCAGAGCGGGCAGTGGGAGGTCTCTCGGGAGGCAAACTGGTCTACCTGGGCCTTGCCGAACCGTTCCCAAATCAGCTGTGTGGGGGTGAAGCCTCCACTCTCCGCCAGGCAAGCGTTGTCGTGACAGCGCGTCCGCTTTCACATTGAGGTTGCCAGGGATGTGAGTGGCACGCAGCGACTTGAGTCGGTGCTGGCTCCAAAGGAGGAGACAATGGGCGAGTTGTGACATGTGGCGGGAGCATACGCCGCCTTGGCGATTTATGTACGCGACCGCAGTGGTGCTGTCCGACCTGACTAGGGTATGCTCGTCCCGAATTAACGGGAGAAACTTCCGCAGGGCCAAAAGGACGGTCAACAACTCGAGGCAGTTGATGTGCCAATGCAGCTGGGCCCCTTTCCAACGGCCTGAGGCTGCGTGCCCATTGCAAACGGCGCCCCAACCCAATCTGGAGGCATCGGTCGTAACCAGGACGCGTCTGGACACCTGCTGTAGGGGTACTCCAGCCCGTAAGAAACAGAGGTCTGTCCAGGGGTTGAATGTTTGACGGCAGGCGGGGGTGATTGTTACCCGGTGCGTGCCGTGGCGCCATGCTCATCTCGGGACTCGGGTCTGGAGCCAGTGTTGGAGCGGTCTCATATGCATCAACCCCAGCGGCGTGACCGCCGCGGAGGTCGTCATATGCCCCAGGAGCCTCTGGAAAAGTTTTAAGGGGACCGCTGTGCCTGGCCTGAAGGCGGCAAGGCAGTTCAACACTGACTGGGCATGCTCGTTGGTGAGACGTGCCGACATTGAGACCGAGTCTAACTCCATCCCGAGAAAAGAGATGCTCTGAACTGGAGTGAGCTTGCTCTTTTCCCAGTTGACCTGAAGCCCCAGACGGCTGAGGTACCTGAGCACCTGGTCTCTGTGGGCGCATAGTAACTCTCGCGAGTGGGCCAGGATGAGCCAGTCGTCGAGGTAGTTGAGTATGCAGATGCCGGCTTCTCGGAGTGGGGCAAGAGCTGCCTCTGTGACTTTCGTGAAGACGCGAGGGGACAGAGACAGGCCGAAGGGGAGGACTTTGTACTGATACGCCTGGCCCTCGAACGCAAACCGCAGGTAGGGGCGGTGTCGGGGCAGGATGGAGACGTGGAAGTATGCGTGCTTCAGGTCTATCGCTGCGAACCAATCTAGATGCCAGACGCAGGTTAAGATGTGCTTCTGCGTGAGCATTTTGAACGGGAGTTTGTGCAACGCTCGGTTGAGAACTCGCAGGTCCAAGATTGGTCGTAAGCCGCCGCTTTTCTTGGGTATGATGAAGTAAGGGCTGTAGAAACCCTTCTTCATCTTGGTTGGAGGGACAGGCTCTATCGCGTCTTTGGCCAGAAGAGTCGCGATTTCCACGTGCAGGGACTGGGCGTGTTCGCCGTGTACTGCGGAAAAGCAGATGCCCATGAAGGGGGGCGGGGGCCTGGCAAACTGAATTGTGTAACCGAGTCGGATGGTCCGGGCCAGCCAGCGAGACGGGTTGGGAAGTGAAAGCCACGCGTCCAACCTCTGCGCTAGGGGCACCAAAGGGACGATCAATTTGGATGTACCCGGCGGGGCTTCGCAGCGGGGCACAGCAGGTAGGGCAGCGTTGGGCGGCGACGGGGCGACCCGCGGCTGAGGTGCTGAGAAAAGACTCAAAGCACTTACCTTGCTCTGCACACCCGGCAGGGGGCGGGTTGGCAACTGAGGAGGAGTTCCTGGGTAGGCGTCCTCTAGAGTCGTCGGAACCGGCCGGCCGGGGGACAGTCGTGGGGCTGAAGACGGGTGGTCCGTGTCCAGGAAGCCAGGACTGTTGAGATCTGAGGGCAAAGTGCCTTGAGAACGGCATTTGCGAGCCAGGTGACCCAGAGACATAGGAAATAGCTCTTTTATTGAGAATGTGGGTACCGCAACCCCATCTAAGGGGGGGCGGCAAATTAAATTGTTTAGAAACAAAAGATTCTCCTCCCGGCCCTCCACCGGGGGATGGAGCGGTCTTACCACCTCCGGAGCTAACGTCTGTGTCGCTGGGTCGTCCGTCTCAGGACCGCCTGGGAGCCTTCCGGGTCCTCGAGGGAGTCCAGGAGATGGGTGGCGTCTGCTTCCTGCGGTGTGCTCGACGCTGGGGCTGAGAGCTGGGCCCGGGTTGAGGCAGAGCAGGTTTCTTGGCCACAGGGGGACACCCTCGGCGAGCAGACGGGGCAGTGGCTTTGGCGGCAGGTTTGCGGCGAGGCAGGATGTGAGATATAGCTTCTGATATAGTCTGTTTTCTTACCGCAGAGAACTGCTGGGCGAAGTCCTCGACGGTGTCGCCAAAGAGGCCAAGCTGGGAGACAGGGGCATCGAGGAAGCGAACTTTGTCGGCCTCACGCATCTCGACCAGGTTGAGCCAAAGATGACGTTCCTGGACCACAAGGGTGGCCATCGCCTGCCCGAGTGCCTGCGCGGTGACCTTCGTGGCTCTGAGGGTGAGGTCGGTCGCTGAGCGCAGTTCCTGAAGCACACCAGGGTCAGGGCTACCCTCGTGCAGATCTCTGAGCGCCTTGGCCTGGTGGACTTGCAGGATGGCCATGGCGTGCAAGGCGGAGGTGGCCTGTCCCGCGGCGCTGTAGGCTTTGTTGTTCAATGAGGTTGAAGTCCTACAGGCCTTGGAAGGGGGTACAGGGTGTCCGCGCCAGGTGGTAGGGTCACCGGGACAAAGATGGAGAGCAACTGCCCTAGCCACCTGGGGAATCGCCGTGTACCCGTGGGCCTCTCCGCCGTCGAGGGTAGCGAGAGCGGATGAGCAGGGCTTTTGACGAATGGAGAGCGGCGCTCTCCATGAAGACGTCAGCTCGTCATGCACCTCCGGGAAAAACGGGACTGGGGGGGCGTGGCTGTGAGCGGCGCCCAGACCCCAGGAACCAGTCATCCAACCGTGACGGGTGTGGGGAGGGTGGAGGTGGCCCGGGCAAGCATGTCGGACATCTGCGCATCCGCCTCAGCCTGGGCGTGCTGACCCGAAGGCGGCAGCCCAGGGGAGGAGTCAGCGTCAGATGCCGCGCTCTCCGACGGAGCGGCGAGCTCATCAGCTTCAAGCTCTAGAGGATAGGCGGACCGGCCCGGAGGCGAGTCGCCATTACCTCGAGGCTGGACGGAGGTTAACGAGCGTGTCGGGGGGCGGGTGGTCCGAGGGGACGTGCCCGGCGGAACCGCACCCGCTGCCCTCCCCAAATCGCCTCCATCGCCAGCCGCATCGTCCTCAATCCCATGGGAAGAAGGAGCGATACGGGGGGCGGCTGGAGTGGCGTGCTTTCTATTGAAAGCAAGCCGTGACCGCAACTTTACCATGGTCATGTTCTAGCAGTGAGAACATGAACCATCCACGAACGCTGCTTCGGTGTGATCGGCGCCCAGACACACGAGACAGTGCCTGTGGCCGTCAGAAGCGGAGAGCACTCTACCACATCCAGGAACTACACTGGGGTTGAATGGCATCTTTATAAAGACGCGCCCTGAAAAGGGCGTTCAACACCACTGTGTATGCTCTTTCAGAGAAATAAACACTTTATGGAGAAATATTACTCTTTTAAAATGGAACTCTTTTAACTCTGCGCTGTCAAAGCGCCCAGGGGCAAACTGCACGCCGGCAGAGAAGAGAAAAAGCCGCTGAAGTGCGCCGTAAATCCAACAGCAGCAGAGCGTCAGAGGATCAGAAGCAGGATCAGTTGTGTTACACGCAGCTGACAGCATACACACGACCATCGGCTCCGAAGAGAATTACTGAATGAACGAGCGTATTTCTCTCGCCTTTATATCCGTATCGGAGGCGGGGTATGCAAATACTGTTCGCCAACTCTCATTGGCCTTTTTTCATAGATCAGAGGCATCTTTCAGCACTCAAGAGAGACCCCTAGTGTCGCTTCTTCGACACGACGTCGAAGTGAGCGACAGACGGGGAACCGATTTAAGTGCAACAAGAATTGTTAATTTTGAAAAAAATGTGTTTTTAGCCGTTTTTTGAAGATAGAGAGTGAGTCAGCTTCACAGATTGAGTTTGGGAGGTCATTCCACCAACGTGGTATGATAAAACTGAAAGTCCAGAAAATTGTTTTGGTGCCTCTTTGTTTTGGTACGACAAGGCGACGTTCCTTAGCCGACCGCAGGCTTCTGGTGGGAACGTAGCTCTGCATAAATGTTTTTAGGTATGCTGGAGCAGTCCCAGTGACTGTTCTGTATGCCAGCATCAGAGCCTTGAATTTAATATGCGCATGAACCGGCAGCCAATGGAGAGAGACAAAGAGTGGTGTAACATGCTCTCTTTGGTTTATTAAAGACCAGATGTGCTGCTGCATTCTGGATCATTTGCAGAGGTCTAATAGCATATGCAGGAAGGCCTGCAATGAGAGAGTTACAATAGTCCAGTCTAGTTATGACAAGTGACTGAACAAGCAGTTGTGTGGCATGTTCAGAGAGGAAAGGTCTTATCTTCCTGATATTGTAGATTGTAAATCTACATGATCTTGCAGTCTTTGAGATGTGGTCTGTGAAATTTAGCTTGTCATCAATGGTTACCCCTAGATTTCTGACCATTTTGGAAGGTGATAAAATAATATAATAATTCATGATAAATAATTCATAATTATGCTTAGCCTTTATAAAGAAAAGTATAAAAATTTGCAGAGCAATACTTCAGCAGAACATTCCACCAGTCACAAACATCAGAAAATTGTGCATCATTCATTAGAATGAGAAAACTATTTCTTGGCTTAAAACATTGTATCTCAAAAGGAGGAAAATGTGGCCCCCCATGTGCTACTTAAATAATTCACACAAAAATGAAAATTCTCTAATCATTTACTCACCCTTGTGCCATATGTCTATGACTTTCTTTCTTTCACAAATTAAGATTGTTAGAAGAATATTCTGTAGGTCCATTCAATATAAGTGAAGGGGTGCCAAACTTTTGACGCTCCAAAAAGCACATAAAAGCAACATAAAAGTAATACATAGAACTCCAGTGGTTTAATCCATGACATCAAAATTGATATGACAGTTGTGGGTGAGAAACAGATAAATATTTAAGTACATTTTAGCTAGAAATTCTGCTCTCTTCCCAGTAGGTAGCGATATGCATGAAGAATGTGAATCTAGTGGAGACTGACTGAGCAGGGAGGAGAATTAATAATAGTAAAACAAATTAAATATTGATCTGTTGCTCACCACATCTATCATATCGCTTCTGAAGACATGGATTAAACCACTGAAGGCACATGGATTAGACTACTTTTTTGCTGATTTATGGGATTTGTGGAGCTTCAATATTTTAGCACTGATTCACTTTCATTGTATGGACCAAAAGAGCTGAGATATTCTTCTAAAAATCTTAATTTGTTTTCTGCAGAAGAAAGAAAGTCATACACATGTAGGGTGGCATGAGGGTGAGTAAATGATTTTTCATTTGAAGAGAATTTTCATTTTTGGGTGAATTAATCCTTTTTAAGCATGATGTAGCCCCTGTACCAAACAACTTTTCCCATGCCTGCTCTACCTCTTGTGCAGGACATGACGTGCCAAGTGATCCTGCTTATTTAAAAAAAATGTTGCATTCCTTGCATTGTTTGAACATGTTTTATGCACAACAATAATGCTCTGTCGGCATTAAGGGTAATTTAGACCCTACACATAAACTGATTTTAATGTAATTGTTTCATACATTACAATTTAAAATGGTGATCTGTGTATTGAAAATAACTTTTTTACCTTTTAATTTCTGTTATCATGTCTCCCTTTTATTTTTTGGAATCAGATTCATGTAGTGTTTATCATAGATAATTGATGTATTTTAAAAGTTTCCATTCAGTGTTCATTATAATGGGGCATAGGTTTTGCAACTCAGTACTCAATACTCACTACTCATGAGTACTTTTAAATTAGCTACTCTTTTACTCTTACTTGAGTAGTTTTTAGGACATCTACTTTTACTCTACTGACACTACATTTTTTGGGAAGTAACAGTACTTCTACTTGAGTATGAGTTTTTAGTACTCTTTCCACACCTGGTCAGACTATTATTCTGATATCCTCTTTTCAGATAAACCTGCATCTAAATGGCTCATGAAAAACAAAATAAATTGTGTTTTTACATGTCAGTCAGACTGTCTTAGAGGGTGGTTCTTGCCCAGAAGAAGCTGCAGTGTGGACAACAGTCAAAAGTCTGACTTAGCTTTGCAGTAAAACAACTGTTAGCTTTGCATGCTTCTGTACAAATGTATTGTGACAATAAGCATTGATTTCACACTGTCTTGATGTGATGACATAACAAAGTGTCTAGACAGTTGGCAAATGTATTACATTGTATTGCTAAAGTGTATTTTAAAAAGAAGAAAGTTAATAGTTGTGGACGACTGTGGCTCAGGTGGTAGAGTGGGTCGGCTGCCAATCGCAGGGTTGGTTGCCCACATGACTCCACATGCCGAAATGTCCTTGGGCAAGACACTGAACCCCAAGTTGCTCATAATGCCAGGCTAGCACCTTGCATGGCAGCTCTGCCGCCATTTGTGTATGAGTGTGAGTGTGAATGGGTGAATGTGTCACAATGTAAAGTACTTTGAATACCGTTAAGGTTAAAAAGGCGCTATATAAGTGCAGACCATTTACCATTTAATAGTTTGTTAGCTTGTTTGATTCACAAGCTATTTTATCTCAGTTGATTGTAAGTATATCTTTACACCATTGTCCTTCGTAATATTTTTTCAGCCCATTGTTCAATTTATGGTTCAGATGTTCCACCTGACATTTGTGATTTAAGGATTTCAATATTATGTTTTAAAAAAACATCGCAACAGCCTGGCAGCAGTGGGCTGCTATATTACCTGACCTTTTAAAGCAGGGGGATAATGAGACAGGTCAAAAGAGCACTTTGATACAGTGAATATGAATTATGCCTTGTGAAGGTCAGAGTAATTACAGCACTATTACAATTTCATTTTAGCTTAGAGCTTTATGAATGATAGTTGGGAAAGGGTGCTGTGTCCTTGCACAGATTTACGGATATTACATACCACACATTTTCTTGACTAATGTATAGTAGAAACTCAAATACTCACAATGAATATAAGTAGATTTGATGCCATCCAAAGTGACTACAGTAGCTACATTTATTGCATGGAATCACCTTGGAGAAAAGTTACGCAAAGCCACAATTTTGATAATGAATTTGTTAAATTCCAGCCACAGCTCATTCAATCACAAACACAGCAGAGATCCAGTCTTAATAACAGTAGGGTTACACCCTCACAAGTCCAATGAGATCAATCGTGTTGAGCCAGCTGTCCTCTTGTAGTCTGTCTCTCCTTGACTGGCATCCAATGATTTCTGCTCCAGCCTGCCGATCTGTCTGCAAGGTCTTTCTTATGGCATGGGTCTAATCGATAGCCACCCGTCTCACATTTCAGTAATTATGCAGTCCTGTCTGATTGAGCTAGCACTCAGCAAGAACACATTCCCAGGAGTTTAAGGCCTGTTTCACACATCCTTGTGCTTCTTCAGCTCAAATCATGCTAAAAATACTGTGCTTTTTCAGGCTGGTTAATATGCATTCATGTAGAGCAATCAAACAGCGACTGGTTCTTTTGACTGAAAGGTGGTACTTTCCACAGACACCATATAAATATGATTTTTTTGTGTTGAGTGTTTCGTCCTGAAAATCATAGGTGCTTAAAAGTGGGTCTTCTGAATTGGGCTTGTAAGCAAAACCTAGTAACTGCATAGCAATTTGCTAAAAAAAAACAAAAAAAAAAACAGCAACTGCAAAATTCCCTGGCAACTTCCCGCAAAACCCTATCCCTAGAAAGCCTGACATATGAAACACAAATTAAAAAATTAAATAAACATTTTAAAAACAAAATACAAAATCTGTATCATACTCAATACATTAGTCTTTAAAGGTCATTATTGATTGTAACGCACAAATTCAAATATGACCAATCAAACAACAAATCAAATACACTTCCCTCGTCTAGTTCAAGACCTTTAAACAGTATTTCCTTTTTTATATCATGCACAAAATGTATTAATAAATTACTATCATGGTCACAGTTTCAAATGTATGGTTGGGTTTATGTATGGTCTTTGGGTTAGGGGTTAATAGTATTATATATTTCACAAAAACGCATTTGAAACATGGAAGTTTCTCTTCCGTCAAAAACAAGGCATTTTACATTACTAGCATGGTTAGGTTTAGGATCTGGATAATGTGTAACACTTCATTGTTAGGTTTACCTTTGCATAGAAACCAAGAAATGAAAAATCAGGGTCTACAAGGACATGTGGGAAGTGTATGTGATTGGTTGGTGTATAGGTTGTACGTTTTTGTCACACTTCATACTTACGAATTTGCCTTCTCATACTATTCTTACGAATTCTCATGAGATCCGGTTTGATATACCTCAAAAGCCTGTTTCAACATGTTTTTATATAAAATAATGTGTGGAATTATTAAAAAGCACAGGTTGCTTCAATTCAGCAAATTCTCATTTTGAAATATCATTAAAAATATAAATGTTAATTAATAAATAAAATAAAAGTACTTTTATCAAGAGCAGAAAAAAAAAATCACAGAAATAAAGGTAATGTGCATCACAATATGAAGGTGGCAATTTTGGCAATTATATTTTATAGGTGTTCTACTTCCAGAAGAGCACAGCAACTTTCACTAGGAGGAAGTATACATCTAGTACATTGCATACAACAGGTTTTCAGCAAAGTATTGATCATGTTGATGATGTAGAGAGTAAAGAAAATCATCCATCAAATCTGATATGCCCAGCTTTATAGAGCTAGTATTGTGGCTTTTCCATAGGAAAGCACCACTCACATTTTTTTATATATTTTTTTTTTTTGTTAGAACATTTAAACATCTAGAGGTTCTTTGTTATACACTGATAATCCAAAACATTTTGACCACTCACAGGTGTAGCAAATAACATTGATCATCTGCTAAGAAGGGCACATATCAAGGTCTGGGAAAATTAGTTGGTAAGTGAACAATCAGTTCTCATAGTCAATGTGTTGAATGCAGGAGAAATGGTCAGGAGTAAAGACCTGAGTGACTCTGACAAAGGCCAGATTGTCATATTCAGATGACTGGGTCAGAGCATCTCTGTAATGGCAAGGCTTGTGGGTTGCTCCCATTCAGCAGTGGTGAGTACCTACTGATAGTGGTCCGAGGAGGACAATACCACAAACCAGCGACAGGGTGTTGGGTGACCATGGCTCATCGATGCACAAGGTGCAATGAAGCCTATCCCATCTGGTCTGAACAAACAAAAGGTCTACTGTGGCACAACTCACATAAAAGTTTAATGATGTTTACGGGAGGAATTTGTCACAACACACAGTGCTTCTTCTCACCCTGCTGCGTATGGGGCTGCATAGTCGCAGACAGGTCAGAGTGCCAATGATGACTCCTGTCCACCGTTGAATGCCATTGGAGAGAAATCACTCATCCCATGCTCGGACGGAAGCAAGCAAGCGTGCCGGGGAGGCGGGTAGTTTGAGGGGATTTACCCGGCGAAACTGAACCCATCATTATCCCCAAATTGCTTTCATCGCCCGCGGCACCAGCCCCAATCCCGTAGGAAGGAGGCGAGGCGCGGGGGGGCGGCTGAAGTGACTTTCTCTCATGACAAAAGAAAGTCGTGACCGCAATGCTGCCATGGCTATGTTCTCGCACTGAGAACATGAACCATTCATAAAACGCTGCCTGTGTATGATCGCAGCCCAGGCACGCGAGGCAGCTTTTATGACCGTCAGAGGTGGGGAGAAATCAACCGCATCCAGAAACTACACAGAGGTGGAAAAGACGTCTTTAAAAAGACGCGTCCTGAAAAGGACGTTCAATGCCAGCTGTGTATTTGCTCTTTTAGAGAAAACAACTCTTTTAACTGTGCTGTCAAAGCGCCCAGGGGCAAACTGCACTGCTGTGCAGAGAAGGAGAAAGCCACTGAAGTGCGCCGTAGATCCAACAGCAGAATCAGCTCAGAGGAACAGGAACAGGTGTGTGACATGCAGCTCTCTGCATACACAACCATCGGCTCCGAAGAAAATTTCTGAATGAACTCAACGTATTTCCCCACTTTTATACCCCTATGTCCGGGGGCGGGGTATGCAAATACTGTCTGCCAACTTCTCATTGGCCTTTTTTCATAGATCAGAGGCATATTCGGCACTCAAGAGAGACCCCTAGTGTCGCTTCTTCGACACAACGTCGAAGCGAGCGACAGACGGGGAACCCCATCACCAATCAAAGGGTGGAAAGTACAGGCACATGAAAAGCCCAACAGTCTAACCTTTAATGTGTAAGGGTGACCTTCTTGTACAGTCCTGGTACAAACTTGGATGAGGAGAATTGTTTAGAATTGATTGCCAAGAACAGCACAGCACAGCATGCACAAGTAAAATCATACAGAATTTACAAGCAACACGGTAAACAGTCTTAATCCACACATGGCAAGTTTCTCAAGATGACCGTATGTTGCCTTTCAAATTCACTGCACATTTTATAGAGCTTTCCATTTCCAACTATATGAAAACATATCTCTGTTGTCTTCATCCTGTTCCATTACAAGAGCCAAAATCTTTGAGAAAATGAATTCTTTCACTTGCAAATCCATATGTTTTGATATCTCATTCAGTGGAAAATCTTTCTGCCATGGAACACAAAAGATGCATTTTTACAAAATATCCTGGCTGCTCTTATCCATATATTGAAATTGTGTAGAGACTGGGAAATGTATCATAAAATTAGTTCATATGACTTGTGGGCTATATTCCAATTCATCTGAAGCCATTCGACAGCTTATGTGACGAACAGATCGAAATAACTCATTATTAGGTGAAAATCCTTCCCTCTGCGGCAGTTCTCCAATTAAATATACATTTATAAATTTGTTATACATTTATTCATTTGGCAGATGCTTTTATCCAAAATATGGAGATACTTAGTTTCATTATATAAAAAAGTGCAGCTGTTCTTTAAAAATTCACCTTTTGTAAATAAGTAAATAATGGCAGAATTTTCAAGTTTGGGTGAACTTTCCAGTAACAGTCGATGGGCTCTGAATGCTAGGATAAAAGATTTCTCGTGAAGAGAGAAAACAAACTTTCAACTACCCTCCTGCCTCACAAAAGGTTTTAGAGAACAGTTCGAAGGGAAAAATAAATATATATATATATATATATATATATATATATATACTGTATATATATATATATATATATATATATATATATATATATATATATATATATATACTGTATGTAAACAAAACTGCTGCCTGAATTTCCATTGTTCAGTACTGGATAAAAGCTTGAAAGAATGTGTACAAACAAAATCCCAGCGCCTCGAGTCTGTCGTGAGTGACAGTGCTCACAATTGGTGTATGTGTCCATATATCAATTCTGCTTTATTGTCATGAATGCAGCAACACCACATGCTATGCGCACGTCTTTGTAAATCATACTTCCACCTCGGTATAGAAAAGTCAGCAAGCACACTGACAAAATTACTGAAGCTGTCAGCCCAATCCAGTGCAGTGTAAACATTGGCTTTTTGTGAGAGTGGCAAACACAGACAGAGATAATCCGAGCCAACGATGAGGACAGGAGGATTGTTGTTGCAGTTTCAGGGTTGAAGAAGATGTAGACACAGTGCCAAATAAAGCAGTTGAGACCTGACTAATGTGACTGACGAAGTTACCTTTGACTTCACCTTGGTCAAAACGTTCCTTTTGTTGTACTTGTTTCACAGTTAAATGTGGTTATCTCATTAGTGTTGTTTGCTAAGGCAAGCATCACATTTATTATTGCCAGTATTTAGGATTAGGGATTTTAATAACCTCCTGAGTTCCAAGCGTGACTGCTGTGAGCATTTTCCATTTCCCTTTTTGATTTGGAACTAGTAGCACCTAATAAATATGCACAAAATAAATAAAATTAATTTCTAGAGCAAACTGTTTTCCTAAAAATGTATGTCCACATATGTTGACAGTGGGACTAAGTTGCTACATTTTAAATAATACCAAGTTATAGAACGTTTTTTGTTGGTTATTCATGTTTTTGAGATGTTTCAGACATTACAGCTGATTTTCTGTAAAGCTTCTTTGGAACAATCTGATTGGGAAAATCGTAAATAAAAAAACTATACAAATAAATAATATTTGACTTGATTTGACTTTTATGTTACAAAGCTTTTTTTTCTACTTTGGCAACAAAATCTCAATGTTCTCTCTTTGTACTGTCAAACAAACAAGTAATAATCAGTACTGAAGCATTTTACCAATCAGAAATTAGCATAATTCATTCTGATAAAAGTAATGGCCTGCATCGTCCAATCACAGTCTACGTGAAAACCACAAGGGGACATTCTTAGCCACCGGAAGTCGATTGCGTGGATTCCCATTGAGATGACTTTATTTTGCCTGCGGAATTTTGCCATGCTAAGGTATGTGACCGCGTGTTACAACCTAGATGGGAACAAAGATCTAGGGATATTTTGGGAGGAAACACTTTTTTTTTTTTTTATCTAAACTGACTCCCGAAATAAAAAGGTGAAAAATAAAAGCATCTTCAGTGTTAGCTAACACCTTAGCTAAGCTGCTCTAACTAACCATAACAAAACCTACAGCAAGTGGCAAGCACTCCTAATCCTAGTGTGTCTCATACATTAGTCGAAAACTCCTATGTGGTGTACCATGTATGTCATGTGATCTACTTACCTGCTCTCTCCTTCCTAGCCTTTAACATACAACACAGTCGAGCTGGTAATGAGAACAATACAGGTATCAAACATACAAACACAGACACACTCAAGTCACGTTTATCTCCAAGTATCAAATCACTCATTACATTAACCAAGTTCACAAACAGCGTGAACCACATAACCAAAACAGTCCAACACACAAGATTAGTGAACAAACACAAGAGACACAATGCAAACAAGACTGTAAGCACGAAGCTCCATATCGGGAAAATGACGTTGCGTGGCTGAGATGAACCGGAAATGATGTCAGCGGACAATGATGAGGTGACAGGAGCATGAACCAATGAAAATCTAAGAAAAACAACATCAATGAATACATAGGTACATAGACACACACACACACACACACACACATGAAAATGTACTATTACATACTGTCGTAGGTATCACTCCCCTCCTTAAAATTAAACATGGTAATTCATGTTTAGAATATTAAGCACTTATCTTATCAGAAAATTCTGATAACATTCTTACCTTAGGTCCTAGAAAGGGTGTCAGTCATAAAATATTCTGCATCTTTCTTGCGTCTAATTTCTAGATTGTAATTTTGTACAATCAACTGATTATGATGGTACATCCTGGACAAGAAATCCAAAGGATTATGATCTGTAAATACAATCACAGGAACTGTAGAGGAACCAATGTAAACTTCAAAGAATTGTAATGCCAGAAAAAGTCCAAATGTTTCTTTCTCTGTGTTTGAATAATTTAACTAGTGTTTGTTACATTTTCTTGAAAAATATCAAACAGGATTATCCAGACCTCTATCATCCTCCTACAAGAGTACTGCGCCAGCACCTACAGCACTTGCATCTACTTCCAATTTGAAAATACATAAAAAAAACTGGTGCATTTGTTAACAATGCCTTAATACTGGGGCCTGGGTAGCTCAGTGAGTATTGACACTGACTACCACCCCTTGAGTCGCGAGTTTGAATCCAGGGTGTGCTGAGTGACTCCAGCCAGGTCTCCTAAGCAACCAAATTGGCCCGGTTGCTAGGAAGGGTAAAGTCACAGGGTAACCTCCTCGTGGTTGAGATTAGAGGTTCTCGCTCCCAATGGGGCGTGTGCTAAATTGTGCGTGGATTGCCACATGCTGTGAGTCATGAGCAGAGGAAACTGAGACTTGTCGTCTGCCACCGGATTGAGGTGAGTAACCGCGCAACCACACTACTAAGTAGTGGGAATTTTGCATTCCAAATTGGGAGAAAGTGGGATAAAAAAAAAAAAAAACCAATGCCTTAATACTATCAAAAGCAGTTTGACAAAACTCAGACCATACAAAAGTCTTTGAATGACTTTAGACTGATTACCCAACAATAAGTACAGGGATAGAAGGATATTTAAAAGAAGCATTTCTAAAACGACAACGCATTGGTGAGTTTCTGAAGCTAATATAACTAAAGTGTAAACTTTAAGAATTAAAATGCAAACGTTGTGATCACAAGTTCAAATCAGATGGCCAAGTTACAGTCTCTGTTTATTACGCACATCTCAGAAATCTGAACTTGTCAAGAGTATCATTACCTAAGATTCTGTATCATAGACATTTTCCACTTTTTGGAATCTCTATGCTAATATTTAAAACCTTTTAAGCGTGATATATGAGAACATGCAACCGTATCTCACTCGCTCCCCAAGCAGGCGAGCTGTGTGGGATGTGTGGGAGGGGTGAAGTGATTTTTTATTTTTTTTTTTCTAAAACAAAGCAAATGCAAGTCACCTGCAAAGAACAAGCACAGACTTCAGGACTGTGTGGGGCTGGGATATAATTGCAAAGATTTTGGTGGGGATATAAAATTAAGCAATATTGGGAATCACGCTGATTTTAATGCACTTTGAATGTGGCCACTTAAATTCCTAAAGAATGCAATATTAGACTAATTTCATGATCCTTCAGGGCTGCAGAATTAATCAAAATAACATAAAAATTTGTGATATAGTCATATGTGATTATTAAACCACAAGAAGGGGCTCATTAAATTAAACGAAAAGCCTAAATGGTCTTTGTGCTCATTAGAGTGATCGACATGCTATTCAGTATGCAGAATGTAATAATGAACAATAATTATAGTAATAATAATAATAATATTAACAATGAAAAAGGAAGAAGAAATTATTTTTGAATTATACAAGACATATTTGTAATATGTAAACAATATATAGAAAAAAGTTGCATTTGAAAATGGGCTTTTCAGTTAGTTTTGATGCCCTTCCGGTGTAAGCCACACCCACATCCAGTCATATCTGAAAACAGATAGAGATAATGTCTTTGCTGCAAACCCAAAGTATGCATGTCATAGGATGTATGGTTCTGTAAAAACGTTTCAGGCATTTGTTAAAAATGCTGTATAGTGAGGTTGTTTTTCTTAAAATAATACCATGAATATGGGTGAAGGGGGAAGTCTTGCAGCTACGATCAAGTTTGCCTTGAAATGGAATGAGTTTATCTCAGCCTGTGCTTCAGAGGATTTCCTTCCTTCAACCCAGCTTGAGGTCAACGATACTCTCTCACTGGCAGCGGATGCGGCTGACCACCAGGAGGTGGAGGAGTCTACTATTGACCGTCAGGAGGTGTAGGGGCCCGCTGTTGACAGCTAGGTGGCAGATGAGTCCACTGCTGACCACCAGGAGGTGGAGCAGGCCGCTGCTGACCGCCAGGAGGCAGAGGAGTCCGCTACGGACTGCCAGGAGCCCGCCCACATTCTGTCTGAACCCTGTCCAGCGGCCACCCACTCACAGTCTGAACCCTGCCTTGTGGCCGTCTACATCCAGTCTAACCCTGTCCAGTTCTCAGTGGCCACCATTGACCTGTCTGTCTCTGTCCAACTCTCAGCGGCCACAACTGACCTCACCATCTGTCCAGTGGCTGCCATAAAGCCACTGGACAGATGCACTAACCACCATTCTGTTGCTCAACCCAGTAACCAGCACCCATCAGACACCAGCTACCAGTATGTTTCTCAGCCCAGAAGCCAGCACCTATCAGGCACCAGCTACCAGTCTGTTGCTCTGTCTGTTCAGTCCCCAGAAGGTGCCACTCATGCAGTACTGTTCCTAGTGGTCGTCCATCAGTCTGAACCAGTCCTGTCACGAATGACCACCGACCAGTCTGTCAGCCCTCTGAGGTCCCTGCCCAGTTTTCCCAGATCCATGCAGCTGCCAACAAACAGTCTGATCAGTCCCCTCTGGCCGCCAACACCCTGTCTGACCCTGTCCATCCCTCAGCGGCCACGACGGATCACACCACCTGCCCAGTAGCCACCACAGACCACACCCTCGTCTCAGCGGCCGCTAACCTCCACTCTGCGCAGCCACCTTCGGCTGCAAAAAACAGTCTTTGCAGCCCCCTCCGGCCGCTAACGCCCAGTCTGTCCAGTCCTCTGGGGCCCCTGCCCATTCTTTCCAGCCCTTCAGGGTCCCTGCTTGGTCTGACCTGTCCTGTCCAGCCGCTGCAACGGACCACATCATCAGCCCAGCGGACGGTACTGACCTCACCCATTGCCCAGCAGTCACCACTGACTTCATCCAGGTCTCCGGGTTTTCCTCCAGCTCCATCCTGGCATCCAGGTTCCACCATGGCCTTCTGGTCCACCTACAACCTGGCACAGACCATCAACCTGGTCTCCTGTTTGTTAAGGAGTGTTACATTTGTGTTTGTTTTGGTTAGGTAAGCTTGTTTTGTTTCTAGTTAGATCTTTACTTTTATTATTTTGGCCTTGAGTCACCCTGAAGACATTTTGCCTTTTCACTATCAATGTTGTGTGGCATTTAAATGTGGGTCTCACTTTAAATAATTAAAAAAATACCACTGTGTGTGGGATTTTCAAACATCTTGTTACCTCCTTTTTTTATATAACATAAGGGTTTGGCTTGTCTGGCCCACACATGGCAGGTTTTTATTTCTTTAGGATAGTGTGGAGCTACATATGTAATGGCTATTAATGACATTGAGGAGTTTGTGAAAGAACCTAGTTGGACTACTCTTGATATTTATTGAAAAGATGATCTAATGAAAATCAACATTTTAACATTCTAGTTGGAAACAATTGGCTTATAAATATATAAAAGACTCAATTGCTGATGGATTAGCAAAGCTGGGTCTGTTTGCGTTGTGTGAAGGGAGTCCTGTAGGGGTTAAAAAGAGGTTGGATGATGCTGGAGTGACTGCTGTAATGGGTGCAAAGTCTGAGGTAAAGTCCTCGCTGCTCAGTTCACTCTCATCCCCTGAATCTCCAAGTAGGGAATCTTATTGCCTCAAGGTGCGCTTAGCTCGCCTTCAGAATGAGGCTGAGGGAAAAAAGGTGGAACTGAATTTCAGGCCAAAAATTTGTATGCTGGAAATTCAAGCTGAAAAGTCTGTGAAAATCTGACAATTGGAGCTAGAGTCACTGCAGAGGGCCACTGATTGTCCTCCTCATCCTCTTTCACCTTCAGATCCATTTGGATCATTCCCTATTTGGCAGTTTTCTACTAAGTGACAGATGACTTTGTCCCAGAATACACAAGATTTGATTGGATACAAGGCCTTGGATGTCAACAATAAAAAAGGAAGCTTCTCCCTGTCTCCTTCCTTTAAAAGATGATAAGCCTGTTTAAATTACTTTCCTAACAATTTTATTGTTTGTATTTAGCATTGTTTTTTCCCTACAGCCCTATCAGAACAGACCAGCAACCAGTGTCAAAAAAGCACAAAAATGCATAAGTCAAACTAGACCCCACTGACCAATAACAGTCAATAGATTTGAGAAAAAATATGCCATTAAAGGGACATTTTAATGAAATGCACTTATTTGAATGAAAATGCAATCATTGACCCTCAAAGTTATTCTAAACATCTTTCTTTCTTTCTAAAATTATGACCATTTCAAATTTTGTGTGAACTATTCCTTTAAACTATTCTGCATGCGTCAAGCGCTAGGAAGTGTAATCAAGCTTGAAATCATGGCCTTGCCTAGAGAATGCAATGGCAAGATTTAAAGTGAAAAATTTGTTATATTTTGCTCTGTTCACACCCAAAACCACTTGGATCATTTCAGCAAAATGGATTAAACCACTGGAGTCTTATAAAATACCTTTATGCGGCCTTCATGTGCTTTTTGGAGCTTCAAAATTTGGTCTCCATTCGCTCCATATCCTCATTAAAATATCTTCAATTGTGTTTCGCAGAAGAAAGAATGTCATATGAGTTTGAAACGACATGATGGTGAATAAATGTTGAGACAATTATCATTTTTGGGTGAATCAATCCTTTTAGTATTTTTTCAAGATCAGAGAGTTGCCAAAAAGGAAAAAAAATAAATAAATAAAATAAAAGAACCATCCATCCTACTATTAAAATGAAACTCAGTTTAAGGATAGTCTTCAATTTTCAATATGTTCACTAGTCTCTTGATCACACAACCTTTGCCATTTTTCTGACAGCATAATCACATATTTTGTGCAGGAAGCAACTAACAAATCATCCACTTTATTTTGTGCTGAAAATGTTGATCACTTCCCAGGAACAAATTATTTAACAGCTGACACATGAAGAAAAAGTTAGAAACATCTAATTTCCACCATTTCTTCTGCATGACATATTTGTAAATTAATGCAGGTGGTCTCGGCGTGTACATATTGATGATGGTAAAACATTCATTTTGTATGGAATCTCTGTATGGGATATGTGATTTTTTTATCATATTTCTGAAATATCTAAAATACATGTCTTTATTAAACTAAAAATGGGTGGAAAGACACGTCTTATGGGGGAAATTAAATAACAGGTAGATTGGATGTCTTCATCATATTTATTTTCATTTTAAAGCAACGGAATTTAAATCACATCAACTTGATCAGCAACAGTGCACGAACGTAATATCATGCAATATCTTCCTTTGATCTCGAAGGTGTCTGATCCACTATGAGATGAGAGAAATGTCTGACCTGACTGCTCCTTTTTACTCCTCCCCTCTACTCTCGTCTACTTTCAAGGCGAGCCGTCTGGCATCCCAAACAAGCCTTATACTTTAAATATCAATTTAATTTAATTATGTCACATATTATAGTACTAAATGGAAGATATAGGCTACTGTAAATGGTAAACTGAACATACTTGTTTAATGTGAAATTCCGTGGAAGTGCTCTTTACTCTATTCCTGAAGGTGTTTATACAATTTCAGATTGTTCAATACTAAAAAAAAATATATAAATGGTAAGATAAACATATCTGTTCTGTACTCTCCTGCTAGCTCACAAGCTAATCCTTAGCCTAGTAGCTTAGCATACTGCTAGCTTCCTGCCTCTCAACTTTCATAAACCGTATCCTCACCTCGTGATATGGTGGTAATTTGTGGTATGTTTAATGATTTTACAAACTTTTCATTTTTTAAATCTTTGTGGTTATGGTTAGCTGTAGAGTTATGGATAGGTGTCGGTGTATGGCTGCTGCAGGACTCGAACTTTACCCCGAGACCAGTCGAGTACCTTCAAAAAAATGTACCATGACATTCGACTTATCTGACAAACATTTCTCTGACAGACAATACTGTATCAGCGATGATGACGTGTGTCTCATATTTCTGACGGCTGTATAGAATCAGAACTAGCAATGCCCGATTCTGGAATTAGGCATTCTTTTGAGTTGGTTCTTTTCAGTGAAATGTGTAAAAAGGTTAGCAAAATGGTCTGAATAGATTTGCTACTCAATCCGATTTGTTCGGACTGCAATCTCACTGAATCATTTGCAGCAGTTTCTCACTCAGTAATACAGTTTCAGGATGTTTAAGAACATGGAGATCAAACCAATCGCTGGATGATGTGGATATTTATCTACAATCATTAAAAAACAAAAGGCTCCTTTTTGGAGATGTAACTTTGAGAAACTTCTGCTGTGTCATGTGAATAAGGGGGCATTCACACCAAACAAGTTTTTTTTTATTTATTAATATGCATGTAATATTTGTAAATGAATATAGTTTGTCTCAGCGTGTACATATGCAGTAGATTTCTTGATAATGTATCCAGATCATATTTAATTCTGAATTTAAAATGAAATAATAAAAAGAGAGAGAAGAGAGAGAGAGAGACCTTTATTTTGCATATTACAATAACATCATATTATAACAGCATAAGTGTTTAGAGACAAAAATCCCATAGCTGGGGACATGACATCCTATTAAAGTGTCTGTGTATCTGTTATTGTATGCGTGTCTGAGTGCAAGAGAGAGCAATATTCAGAAAAACAGAGAAATTGAATGAGAACCCTTCAAATATCTGAATGTGCAGCCATACATATGAGTAGGAACAAGGAGAACAGAACAATAAAGCCGCTATCATTCCCAATATCATTTGATGAGGAAGCATTAAGGGCCACTGCTTAATAATTGACAGTGAGCGGCTTCTTTGTTGAAGCTGTATTGGCAGCAATATGCAATTACAACAGCTATAACAAACAAAAAGTAAGGCCATGCTTGTATAGTCTACATTGATCTCAATTTCAGCTGTATGGTACACAGATCTCCCGCCTTGAATCTGCCACAGGGAAACAGTGGGAAAGATAGCAAACAAGCAATAAAAATTCATTCTAAAACATGCGAGCACTATCCTTAAAGAAAGAGAAGTGCTTCAGGTGTCTCATACTTTTTTAATGGAATAGTTCACCCCAAAATTAAAAAGATGTCATTATTTACTCACCCTTATGTGGTTCAAAACCCATTTGACTTTCTTCTGTGAACACAAAAAGTTTTTTTTTTCATTCTTGTCACTTTTTCCGTATATATATATATATATATATATATATATATATATATATATATATATATATATATATATATATATATATATATATATATATATATATATTGTGATGGCCGACAACGTGGCCACACAGCAAGGCGGTAAATAACCCATGCAAGAACACATCTTTTCCTTTTGTTTGTATGTTATTTTGGTTACATTTTACTAAATTATATCTTTTAATATTTTGTTACAGATCACCTTATATACATTTCATAATAATGACAGACACAGATTTGGTTCATTACATTCACTTTATTTATCATTTACACTTGTATCTTACATGACTAGGTTGAGTGCACACTTTCTAGTTGTCAGAGGTATATTGTGTTAATGTTTATTTCTTTGAGTTTAAGTTACCTGCATGTGGAAAGTGGAGGTTTGGCGCTTCCTGGGACGCAGAGCTTCGGTGGAGGTCCATTCCATTAAAGGACTGGCTGGTGTCAGTGGCTGCCATATTATGCTGTTGGGTTAATCCATGTTGCCAATTAGCAGGGGGTGGGGGGTATGATTGATTATATGCTTTGTTTATTCTATTTACAGGATACTTGTTTATTTTCTATTATAATTATTTGAGTAAGTTATTTTATGACCTCTTTATTGATAATTTGAGTTTTTGTTTTGTTGTAACTGTTAAGTGATGATTGTGGTGTCCCCTGTGTGTGTATAATGGACTAGTCCTTGGTATATATAAGTTCCCCATGTGTGTCATTAGAGAGGTCATGTTGGTTTGGTTAGTTTGATTTTGATTTCTGTTAAGTTAGGTTCTGTTCAGTTGACCCTTTTCCGTTATGGGCCCAGACCTGACTTTATTTTCATTTATTCAACTATTTTGATTTTGTAATTAATTTTTTTTGTATTTAATAAATAATTTTTTGGTTGGAAATCCTGTGTCCTTTGCCCTTGACTGCTTGGTCCCTCACATATGGTGTCAGAAGTGGGATCCGCAGAGGACGCAGGTTTCCTATTTTTTGTTTTTTCCCCATTTTAATCCTCCCTGTGTCTTTTTTGAGCCATGAGTTGGCCTGGAAGAAGAGGGGCACAAAGGATGATGCCAAGGGAAGTACAGGAAGGAGAGGTGGAGACCATAGAGAATGGTGAGGAGATTGTCCCAGAGGAGTCTGGAGGGCAGGAGCCAACGCTGGCAGATTTGACGAGTTTGTTCCGGGCCCACATGGCGCAGATGGATGCTTGGGAGGCCGGGAGGGCCAGAGAACAAAAGGAACAAGAACGACGATTTAAGGGTTTGCAGCACCAGTTTGGCTTACTTCAGATGGAGGTACAAGCTCGTATTCCTACTCCACCCATCCCTGATATACGTTTGATGAATCCAAGTCTAGAGGAAGGGCAGGATGGTGACCCTGATCTTGATCGACCATTTACTGAAAGGAGGGAAAGAGTACTTCATCACGTGGACCAAGACAGAGGTCAGTCCTGGATCAAAGAACCCAGATTAGAAAAGTTAATTGACTCTGATGACGTAGAACATTTTCTGATAACCTTTGAGAGGATTGCTGCAGCATGTGGTTGGCCTAAGGCTGACTGGGCATTCCGCCTGATTCCCCTATTGACTGGTAAGGCCCGAGCGGCATATGTGCTTATGGACATTGATGATTCGCTGGATTATGAGAGTGTTAAGTCGGCTATTCTGAGAAAATATGACATTAATTCAGAAACTTAACGACAAAGATTTCGTTCTCTGGAGGTTGAATCATCTGAGAGTCCCAATGAACTGTATGCCAGGCTGAAGGAGCTGTATGGGAAGTGGATTTGACCTAAAGGTAAAACTATTGAGGAAATTGGAGAAATAATTATTCTTGAGCAGTATCTGCGAATGCTTTCTCCTGAGCTTCAGGTATGGATCCGGGAGAGGGGACCTGATACTGCTGCTGAGGCTGCATCCCTGGCGAATGTGTTCTTTGCTGCACGAGGAAGGAACCAGCTATGGAGTTGGCGGGGTGGGAGAGATTCTCGAAAGCCCCATGTCTTTCATCCGCCCCAGCACTACCACTCTGGTAAGCCTCCTGAAGCAGGAAAAGCTGACGCGGTGTTCCTCAAATCACCTAAGAAAGTGCCTATTTGTTCCCTGTGTGGCCAAGAGGGTCATACTAAACCTGTTTGCCCGAAGAACGTTGTTAAGCTCTCAAGTCTGTTATGTACCCAGAAGTAATGCAGCTCCGCTGAAGCCCGGATTGTCCGTAAAGATGACCACTGTGGAAGTGAACGGTAAAGAACTTCATGCTCTGGTTGATACTGGCAGCGACCAGACGTTGGTACACCGACGGTTTGTTTCACCCGCCTTGATTAATTCTACTGACCAGAGACTGATATGCTGTGTCCATGGCGATGAGAAACTGTTACCTACCGCGGGTCTTTATATCAAAGTACAGGGACAGACTTATCTCATGGATGTGGGGGTTGCAGATAATTTGCCATATCCAGTGATTCTTGGGCATGATCTACCAGTACTTTTGGATTTATTGCAGTCAGAACAGCTTTGTAATGTTGTGGTAACCAGGGCCAAAAAGAAACAGAAAGAGGAACCGACACAAACACTCAGTACTTTGCCTTTCTTTGATGTGGATATTGAAGTGGAACCTTCAAAGTCAAGGAAGTCCCGTGGTGAAAAACGACGAGACAAACTTGCATATAATGCTTCCAAGACAACGACTAACCCCTCATGTGACTTGTTTCAAAGTTTCCAGGTGCCTACTAACATGGTCCAGCTACAGCAGGTGGACGTCAGTCTAGCTCCGTACCTCAAGAAAGGGGAACAGAAAGCTACAGCCAATTCGGATGACACTGACTCTGCCGAAAGGTATTTGTTTCAAAAAGGTATTCTGTATCGTCAGTTCGAGTCAACAAACCAGCTTGTGCCACAAGGTGTCCGAGAGGTAATCCTCCAGTTGGGCATTCGATTCCCTGGGCTGGCCACCTAGGGAAACACAAGACCTTGGCCCGCATCAAGAGACACTTCTATTGGCCAGGATTAAGGAGGGATGTGACTCGCTACTGTAAAAGCTGTCCTGAGTGTCAGAAAGTCTCCATGAGAAGTCCGTCCAGAGCTCCATTACAACCTCTACCTGTTGTGGGTACACCCTTTGAGAGACTGGGGATGGATATTGTGGGTCCTGTAGAACAGAGCCGAGCTGGAAATAGATTTATGCTTGTTATCACTGATTATGCAACTAGATATCCTGAGGTGTTCCCGATGAAGTCCATTTAAAGCCAAGTACGTAGCAACCTGCTTAATCCAACTCTTTTCCCGAGTTGGATTCCCCAGTCAGATCCTTACTGATCAGGGCACTAACTTTATGTCAACTCTCCTAAAGCAGGTATATCAGCTTTTGGGTATCAAGAGTTTACGTTCCACTCCTTATCATCCGCAAACCGATGGCCTCACAGAACGTTTCAATCAAACACTCAAGCAAATGCTTCGCAAGTTTGTCAGTGAGTCTGGCAGAGATTGGGACCAGTGGTTGCCATATCTCCTGTTCGCATACAGAGAAGTTCCCCAGGCCTCGACGGGGTTCTCTCCTTTTGAGCTATTATATGGACGTGAGGTGAGAGGCCCTTTGACCCTGCTTCGTGAGCTGTGGGAAGGAACACAAGATAACAAGGATTCGGTAAACGTGATCTCTTACGTGATGCAGATGAGGGAACGGTTGGGAACGATGGCAAAACTGGCTCAAAGTCACCTGGCTGAGGCACAGCGGTCTCAGAAGTCATGGTATGATCGGTCTGCAGGTGAACGAAGTTTTAACCCTGGCCAGCAAGTGTTGGTGATGTTACCAAGTCAGGAAAGCAAATTATTGGCAAATGGCAAGGTCCATTTGAGATCCAACGGATGCTGGGACGCACCACCTATGAAATTTCCACACCCGGCTTGGGACAGCCTAGTAAAATCTTGCACATTAATTTGCTGAAAGAGTGGATTCCTCGTCCTGAAAAGGAGTCAAGTTTTGATGATTCAACAGGTGAGGGAGGAGGAGGAACTAGAGGAGCAATATTTGCCTCAACCAGTCACGGAATGTGTTGATCTGGAGCATTTGCCCAAGGATCGCCAATCCCAAGTGAGAGCAATTTGTCACACTGATCTTTTTTCTGAGTACCTGGGAGCCACAACATTGATCGAACATGAGATTGTGTTGAAAAATGATGCTGTTGTCAAAAGAATGAGTTATCGAATACCTGAGCGATTACAAGTCTCTTTGAGGGAAGAGATTGATTTGATGCTGAAGTTGGGAATCATCGAACCGTCTAGGAGTGAGTGGTGCCACCCAGTGGTTTTAGTCCCCAAAAAGGATGGAACCTTACGGTTCTGTATTGATTTCCGATACTTGAACACTGTTTCCAAGTTTGATTCCTATCCAACACCCCGTATAAGAGACCTTATTGACCGTTTAGGTCGAAGCCAGTATCTGACAACCATCGACCTCGCCAAAGAATATTGGCAAATTCCTCTCACTCCTCAATCCCGAGAGTTGACTGCCTTTAGAACACCCTGGGGACTCTTCCATTTTAAGGTTCTTCCTTTTGGCCTGCATGGGGCTCCTGCCACTTTTCAGAGGCTCATGGACCAGATATTACATGGTTTGTCTTTTACAGCCGCTTATCTAGATGACATTGTTATCTATAGTGACACTTGGGAACAGCACCTACAACATCTACAAGAAGTTCTGCGGCGACTACAGCAAGCTGGTCTTACCATCAATCCACTCAAATGTGCTATAGCACGGACTGAAATTGAATATCTAGGGTATGTCATTGGTAGAGGGGTGGTCAGACCCCAGGTAAAGAAGATTCAAGTGATCCAACACTGTCCTCTACCCCATACACGGAAAGAATTGAGATTGTTCCTTGGTATGGCAGGTTTTTATAACCGATTCATTCCTAATTTCTCTGGCAGAGCAGCAGCCTTGACGGATATGGTGGGTTCCAGATGCCCCAGTCAACTTCAGTGGTCCGAGGAAGCAAAAATGGCTTTCCAAGACATCCAGACTGCCCTGGGTGAGGACCCTGTGTTGCATAATCCTGATTTTAATGAACCCTTTATTGTGCAAACAGATGCTTCCGAACGAGGCATTGGAGCGGTGCTACTGCAAGGGACCGGTGACGGACGACAATTGGTGGCTTGTATTAGCCGTAAACTCTTTCCGCGAGAGGTCCGGTATTCTACCATCGAAAAGGAGTGCTTGGCTGTGAAATGGGCTCTGGATTCCCTGAAATATTATCTGCTGGGGAGAGAGTTTATTGTGGAAACTGACCATAAGGCTCTACAGTGGTTGGAAAGGATGAAGGACACTAACAGCAGGATTACTCGGTGGTACTTGGCCATGCAGCCCTTCCGATTCATCGTCCAGTATGTTCCGGGAAAAGACAATGTCACAGCTGACTTCCTCTCTCGCTGTGTTGAGGAGATTTCTGAAGTGTGGGGGAGTGTGATGGCCGACAACGTGGCCACACAGCAAGGCGGTAAATAACCCATGCAAGAACACATCTTTTCCTTTTGTTTGTATGTTATTTTGGTTACATTTTACTAAATTATATCTTAATATTTTGTTACAGATCCCCTTATATACATTTCATAATAATGACAGACACAGATTTGGTTCATTACATTCACTTTATCATTTACACTTGTATCTTACATGACTAGGTTGGGTGCACACTTTCTAGTTGTCAGAGGTATATTGTGTTAATGTTTATTTCTTTGAGTTTAAGTTACCTGCATGTGGAAAGTGGAGGTTTGGCGCTTCCTGGGACGCAGAGCTTCAGTGGAGGTCCATTCCATTAAAGGACTGGCTGGTGTCAGTGGCTGCCATTTTATGCTGTTGGGTTAATCCATGTTGCCAATTAGCAGGGGGTGGGGGGTATGATTGATTATATGCTTTGTTTATTCTATTTACAGGATACTTGTTTATTTTCTATTATAATTATTTGAGTAAGTTATTTTATGACCTCTTTATTGATAATTTGAGTTTTTGTTTTGTTGTAACTGTTAAGTGATGATTTTGGTGTCCCCTGTGTGTGTATAATGGACTAGTCCTTGGTATATATAAGTTCCCCATGTGTGTCATTAGAGAGGTCATGTTGGTTTGGTTAGTTTGATTTTGATTTCTGTTAAGTTAGGTTCTGTTCAGTTGACCCTTTTCCGTTATGGGCCCAGACCTGACTTTATTTTCATTTATTCAACTATTTTGATTTTGTAATTTTTTTTTTTTGTATTTAATAAATAATTTTTTGGTTGGAAATCCTGTGTCCTTTGCCCTTGACTGCTTGGTCCCTCACATATATATATATATATATACACACACACTGATCAGCCACAACATTAAAACTACCTGCCTAATATTGTGTAGGTCCCCCTCGTGCAGCCAAAAAAGTGCCAACACGCATTTTAGAATAACATTCTGAGATGATATTCATCTCACCACAATTGTACAGAGTGGTTATCTGAGTTACCGTAGACTTTGTCAGTTTGAACCAGTCTGGCCATTCTCTGTTAACCTCTCTCATAAACAAGTTTGGAGTAAATTCTAGAGATTGTTTTGCATGAAAATCCCAGGAGATCAGCAGTTACAGAAATACTCAAACCAGCCCATCTGGCACCAACAATCATGCATGTGATTATCTAATCATCCAATCGTGTGACAGCAGTGAAGTGCATAAAATTCTTCAGATAAGGGTCAGGAGATTCAGTTAATGTTCACATCAACCATCAGAATGGGGAAAAAACTTGGACTGTGGCATGATTGTTGGTGCCAGGTGGGCTGGTTTGAGTATTTCTGTAACTGCTGATCTCCTGAGGTTTTTCCACACAACAGTATATAGTAATATATATATATATATATATATATATATATCCATTGTCAATAAATCTTTATGTATACACACAGTACTGTGCAAAAGTTGTAGGTACTTGTGAAAATGTTGCATAGTGAGGATGTCTTCAAAAATAATGACATATATAGTTCTTCAATCTATTTAGGCCATCTCAAATGCTTGTGTCTCTTCATGTAACCTCAGACTGACACGATGTTCAGTGGGGGGCTTTGTGGGGGACATGACTTCTGTTGCAGGGCTCCTTGTTCTTCTGTTCTAATCTTTTCTATTTGAAAATGGAATGTTTGCAAGTCTAACGTTTATATTTCCTATTGACACACAAAAGCTGAAGATATAAATAACCATCTGAAGACAAATGCTTTTGTGAAACATCTTATGTATCTAATTTATGTCCCTTTTGCACAGCACAGCACTGTGCAATATATATATATATATATATATATATATATATATATATATATATATTATGTATGTATATATATATTAGGGCTGTTGATTTAACATGCTAATTCTATGCGATAATTTTTAATATTTTTTATAAAAATAAACGCAATTAATCACAACGCCCCCGGACTGTAGTGAGGAAGATTCCAGAGAAATGCAAGCTTGTAGTACCAACTGTTTACTCCAGAGGACAGTTAGTGAAACTTCAGCTGTATGGGCAATGCACAGTTTATAGAGTGAAGAAAACACTTCAGCAGACACACAACGTTCTTGCGTTCAAAACACTTGATGGAGTGCAAATCCAAACTAAGGGATCTCAAGATGTGTTCTAAGTATTGAACTATATTTAACTTGACACAGTGACCTAAAAATTTTATGTTTATGATGCAACACACCCAAGACGCTACACAAGCATGTCTGATGCAGGTGTAAATTGACAGGTCCTTAAACAAGCCCTCATAATGAATCTTGAAATGATTGACAAATTCAATTGTGAAATGGATTGCTGTGAACTGTATGCCAATGATTGACTTATGATCAATAATATGGTAGTAAACAATTTTTGTATTGTCTTATCAATGATTAACTCTTCTGCCACAAGAATGTAATGCATTTTAATTATCTGTATATTATTTATTTGATATATATATATATATATATATATATATATATATATATATATATATATATATATATATATTATTTTTAAATATTATTTTTTAAATATTTAAAGATAACTATGTATAATTATTTCATCATTATATATTGAATTATTGTTATATGAGTAATATTTGAATGAAATATTTGTAAAAGCAATTAAATGTGATTAATCGTGATTAATTAATTTAATAGATTGACAGCCCTTATATATATATATATATATATATATATATATATATATATGTGGCAGCGGGGGCATGGTCAAGCGCCCGTCCGAAGGGAGAAAGCGGTAGGGGCGCTTGCACCTGAGCTAAATTATGTCTAACACCTGTCTCTAATTTCAGTGAGTATGGGGAGAGCGGCATAAAAGAGCACCAGTGCCTCCAGTCGAGAGAGAGAGCTGCCAGTCCAGTGTTGGCAACCAAGAGACAACCCCAAGTTGTTAGATTAGTTTAAGAAGTTTATGTATAGCACGTATTTGCACTACCCCTGTCTGTCTACATCCCGTGATTAAAGAGCCTCACCTTTGTGTTGAACCCTGTTCCCGTGTCCTCCTTCTTGTAAAGTCTTTACACTTGTGCCGAAACCGGGAAAAGAAAATTTTTGGATCCTCTACATCCAAATCATGGAGAAAGGTGAGGCTCTTTAATACTCACTGAAATTAGAGACAGGTGTTAGACATAATTTAGCTCAGGTGCAAGCGCCCTTACCACTTTCTCCCTTCGGACGGGCGCTTGACCACGCCCCCGCTTCCACAATATATAATTAAGAATAGTTTTTTCACCACATCATTTTGTGATGGAAATGACATTTAAAAAATAATTTGAAAACGGTGCAATAGTAATCTTGGTCTTGCTGAAACATATCCAAAATGCACACAATTCAAGAATATTTTAACATAATGTGCTTAAACTACAACTAGAATGGAAATTGCAGAACACAATTTTCTGGGATTTAAAAAAAAAAAAAAAAAACTCACTTATCAAATTTTTACTGATACTGTTGTCTCCTCAGTATAGAGTTAAGCAACATCACACGAGCAAGAATGCGATATGGCTCTACATCAGCACTGTTGTGATTCGGCCGCAGGCCGAGTGCCATAGGTTATCACAGCAGTGCTGATTTAGAGCCATATAGCACGATTGCAAGTGTGATATTGCTTATATAGAACAGTTCAATGAACAAATAAATGTAAAAAAAAAAATAGGAAAAGCTGAGTACGGTCATAAAAACGCATTTGTGCATGGATCTACTTTCTTACAAAACGGATCAGAATCTGCCGTTGCTGGTTCAAAACAAATGATGCGTCCAATCCTCCGTTAGTAATTCAAAAATGTCACTTCAGAAATAGTATCATGGCTTGTGCTTTTTCGAAAAAGTTATTGGATAAAAAAGAATGTGTGTGTGTGTGTGTGTGTGTGTGTGTGTGTGAGAGAGAGAGAGAGAGAGAGAGAGAGAGAGACTGAGTGTGTGTGTGATCACCTGTTTCCACTCCCAAGCAGAGATGCTGTCAGCTTTCTGTAGATCAGCTTTCTCACTGGAAATGTAGCCATCCAAGTGGGGGTAATTCTCCCTATTTTTTGATAGCTGGTGAGAGTTTTCACTATAGAAAACGCAATGTCCTCTGCCATTTTGAACTGTACTTTTTCTCCAATGTGTAAACTCCAGTAAGAGGTAAGTGCCTTGAGTTGTGTAATTAATTAATGTTGTGTTTCTCAGCTGTGATGAGCCGCAATGCTGAAGTTTTTCGTTAAAAGCCGTTTAATGCTATTTTCTAGCTTTAGTAGTGTAGTAGTAATACGAGCGATTACGGAGTGCTGTTGTATGTAAACGATGACTAAATGATTCACTTCACGTTACCAACTGCTCAAATTAAACACAAAAATAATCTTTTGCCACCACCTGCTGGCTAACATATGTAAACAGCATTCACAACATCACCGTGCAGCTGGGTAAAACTACAGTATTGCCTTCCAAAACTGTTAGAAATTTAGGGGTAACCATCGATAACAAGCTAAATTTCACAGACCACATCTCAAAGACCAGAAGATCATGTAGATTTACAATCTACTATATCAGGAAGATAAGACCCTTCCTCTCTGAACATGCCACACAACTTCTGTTTAAGTCATTTGTCATAACTAGACTGGACTACTGTAACTGCACGTGCAATTAGACATCTGCAAATGATCCAGAATGCAGCAGAATGTCTGGTCTTTAATGAACCAAAGAGAGCACATGTTATACCACCAACACTCTTTGTCTCTCTCCACTGGCTGTCGATCGACGCTCGTATCAAATTCAAGGCTCTGATGCTGGCATACAGAACAGTCACTGGGTTTGCTCCAGCATACCTAAAATAATTTATGTAGAGCTACACACCCAGCAGAAGCCTGCAGTTGGCTAAGGAACATCGCCTTGTTGTACCAACACAAAGAGGCACCAAAAACACTTTCCCAGACTTTCAGTTTCATCATACCATGTTGGTGGAATGACCTTCCCAACTCCATCCGTAAAGCTGACTCACTCTCTGTCTTCAAAAAATGACTTAAAACACATACTTTCCAAGAGAATTTAACCAGTCACCAAAAAAAGAAAGAAACCTTATTGCACTTTAATCTGTTTTGAATACTATTCTGATGCTAGTGAAACTTTGTAATATGGCACTTTTCATACCACCGTCTCCTTAAGATTATTCGCTTATGTTTTCATCTTTTGTAAGTCGCTTTGAACAAAAGCATCTGCCAAATGAATAAATGTAAAATGTAAATGTAATGTCAAAAAAAAAAAAAAATACATGTAAGAGACACATACAGTAACTCTTAACACATATGCACTACTCTTCTAAAAGTCATGTGACTTTGAAACCTGTTAGTTTTAATAAAACATCAACCCAAATGGGACATACAACAAGTGCCTGTAGTTGAAGAAACACAAAAACAATATTGTTTCTAATGGACTCAGTAAACTATACATCTTCTAAGCACTTATAAATAATTGATTTAAAAAGGCACTAGCTTAGGCACTTCCTTTGTTAGCAAAAGACTGACGTGTTTGCACAGTACAAAACACTCAATTGCTCCATTTGTTCTGCTTGTAAAGGCCTCATTAACAAACCAATCCACTCACTTGTGCACTCTTTAAAATAAAAAAAATATCACTTACTCCGTCTATTCTTTAAAATCTCTGTCTATTCTTTAAAGTCAGTCACTTTGTGCTCAAACCAAATACAAATGTCTGAACCAACTCAATAATACAAGTCGTTACTTCATATAACTGCTTTGCATGAAGGCACTTATGTGCTTTAATGAAGTGTGTGTTTTCCATTTATCAAAGTTACTTTATTGGCCAAGTTTCCTGCTGGAGGTCATTCAGGTCATTACTTTATGGCATTTTTTTTCCAAAGCCTCCACACAATCAGAGCTTATGTTAAAACAATCTATACAATCTTAGTGCACATTATATATTTATTTGACACTCAACAACAACCCATATAATTTTATACATTTATCGGGATCCCAGCAGTTTGGAAAAGTGGAGAACTTGACCAAAATTGCCAAATTTGAAAGAACAGATGTGTCAAGGGCAAAGTAATTTGATTATGAAGTACTCTAAGTTACTTTGTTGGTATTTTGTTACCAAGTTTTCAGGAAAAAAAATAAGTGTTTTTCTAACTCCTCCCAGAATGCTGGTCCGATTCGCACAAAACTTTGCATGTATCATCTAGAGACTATCATGAAAAAAAATATTTTGATTGGTTAAATTGTTTAAAATATATAAGCCAATGAATTGGGACCATCCTGCCAAATTTGCTGTCACTAAAACACATTAGGGCAGGAAAAAACACACTCCAACAACTTCAAGTTGACACCATCATGTAAGCTAACTTCTCATTGTGCAATGGCTAACTTTAAATTCTTGCCATTGTGTAAACAATTTAAAAATGTTTGTTCCAGAGTTTGCCAGAGCATATTTCTGAAATTTTGGCATACACTTTTATAGAAATACTTCTTTAAATTACAACACAATTATACAAAAAAACAATTGAGTTCAAATGGTACAACACAACTGGAATGAACCAGCAACATGAGTGTTGAGTGATCAAGTTAAAAACATTTCAAAATTGTTATTCAATGCCCACCATCCCAGGCTCTACCCTGCAAATACCCAATTTCTTCTGGAAAGCCTTGGGGGAGTTTTCGTGGATTAAAGGGTTCCTGTTTGCATCTGGTTAGCCCGTAAATGGTTCAGCCCTTTTGCTAACACGTGTTCCCGCGACCCACGCTTTCTAGTAAACAATGTCAGCTGCACTCATGACACGGAGAAAGAGGCGGGTGGTTTTATAAACACATTCTAAGAGTGAGAAGTCTCAAAGCGCTCCTAATGAGCAAATATTTACCCTATAATTAACTAATTCAGCTACAAAGCGATGAACAGACACCTTAAGTGTCTGCACACTGCGGGACACATTGCAGCGTTAAGAAATCTGGCCAGCACACTTCCACTTACAGTCGTTGCTTGAGGTGATTGATAGTGTTTAATGGGTAACTGTAATATTGACGAAAAACAACCCTTGAGTGTTTCGTAATTATTTAGATGGGAACATTTGTGAAGGACAATGCTGATGACTTGGCCAAAACATTACATTAGATGTGCTTCAAACTGATATACTGTTATAAATTAGCTTTTTGGCGATAAACAACATAATAAACAATGCGATTAAGAAATGTAAATTATCTAAAGGGGTAGATTGCTGCGTTTTCAACATACCCTCAGCAAATTGGATGCATATTGACTTAGCAAAAGCATCATACTTATAGAAGATTTGTGTAATGCTACAAATGTACCATATCTCGCATTTGGAGGACGTAGAAGCTGTTTTTTATTTGACAACGAATAAAACACAAACTACATTCATGTATTAACCTATCGAGCAAACTTCTCACACATATGGATGGTTAAGTTGTTTCAAGATAGTACAGATATAGACAACAGGAATGTTCGTGTATGCTTACTAACAGTTGTGGACTCAACTGTTTACTGTTATAACAGCAATGCCAGTAAAACATTTGCATCAGTGAATTGTTCTGAGAACATTCTCTCATGCCCACACCTAAAAACTAATTATTTATATAGTATAGGCCAGGGCAATGGTTCACACAAAAATGAAAACTTTACTCATTTACTTACCTTCATGTCATTCCAAACTTGTATGCTTATTTATTTATTTATTATTGTATTTTTTTCCCCCTGGAACATAAAATCAGAATCCGTTAAGAATCTTTATGGATTTCTTTGCCATAAAATCAGTTCATATTGACCACATCTGTCAAGCTCCAAAAAAGAACAATGCAAAAAAACAATATAAGTACCGTAAAGGTAGTCCAAACAACTCCTGCATAACATTCCAGTTTCAGCGTATGATCAAACCGGTGTGATCTGTGTCCGTGCTGATGTTTACCACCAAATAGGGACTGAAGCAGTTGTCATAATGAACCAGCTGCTTAAATGTCTTTTAAACATCACAATATCTTTATTTTTATATATTACATACATTCCATCAATCACTTAATGTTTAAAAGTTTAAAGCCTTTATCGTACAGTGCTGGGAAAGTGGAATGGCTTTGTAGAACTTTTTATATTTCTATCACTAACTCAGTATCCCATGCTGCATTGCATTGCAAACAATATGCCGGCGCATATATCCGGCAAGCAGATTTGCGATCGCAACTAATCTATCACAATCAATCATTATACACATCTAAAAAACATATTAAATGTTTGATAATATATAATCTGACCTTCAGTGCATGTGCCGTAGTGTAAGGTAAAATTAATTTATTTTTTAATTGCAGATTACATTAAAGAATTCACGTTGGGGGATCCGTCAGTACAGGAAAAACTCACGTGGGGAAAAAGATAGTTTTCATGTTCAAATAATAATCTATTTTTTAAATATGCTATGTCGATGCGCCACACCAGGTTTAACTTAAGTGGTGCCTTAACATCATTGGTTCTTGCTAGTTTTGCTAATTTGAGAGCAATCTGATCCTTACCAACAAAGTCTTATGCAAACGCATACTAAAATCATAAGGTATTGGATGACTTAGCTTGTATAAAAAGATACAACTTTTATTCCTACAGAGACCAAACAATCAACACAACCAAATTTTGAATCGATACAATACAGGCATCAAATTTTAGCTAATTACCTATCCAACTCTTTTATTTTAAGAAAGTAAATGTCTGTGAACAATTTTGGCTACTTATTCCATATTTATGCAATACAAATGACTGTTGTATGTCAATAATCTCTAATAGGCTTCCAGCATCTCGTTCCAAACCCCATGGTTTTTCTTCCATGCACAAAAATTATTTTCCCATTGAAATCATGGATTAGGTTTAGGATATTTTGCATATTATTATGAATTGTCATGAGACTGGGTTTTCCTTACTCAAAGATATTGTATGTTTTCAGAAGACTTGAACTCTTTTCATTTATGAAAGAGCTATTACTTGAAGACTCTTACTGATTTTTCAAAAAAGATACCCAATTAACTAGGTATGTCATAAAATATAGATATATCGATTATTCATCGGCACACTATTTTATAAATACATTTTTGAGGCACTGATATATTCGAATTAGCTGACATTTAAATTAGAAGCCCAAATGGCATGCTTTCCAGTTCACTCAGTTGGCCTCTGTTTAACAGTCTGTGGTAATAGCGTTGGGAGACCACAAGAGGGCGATATACCATTTATTGAAGCCGGTCACAGTCACGATCACACTCACACACACACACACACACACACACATACAGGACGAGCTGAGGTGCCACAGATGGCAGTCCAAACTCACAAAAGTTTCTGTACTTCTACAGGAATTAACATAGTGACATTGATGAGTTTGCAGGTTAGTGAAACTGGTGTAACTGTGCAACGTATGTTATGCAATTTTTCTGTATGTAGCCATGAATAGGTCTTTAATTTAAGATGTCAAACCACAAAAAGACATACTTGTTACTGAAAATACTTAGTGTAGGCTCTATGAAAGATACTTATACACAATATGTCATCCCGATATACATCCTTTTATTTGGGTCCAATTTAAAGGAAAACAATGTGATTTTTGCTTGGTGGCACTTCAGAATGATAACATTTTACGTCCGCCAGACATGTCCGGTATGCAACCCCGTTTAATTAACATCATATTTACATCTTCAAAAACATTTGATGTGCATGACTGCGTCGGATTAAGCCTGGTGCACAATGTGCAATTTTTACAATCCTATAAAATTGTTGCTTGTCAGACTTTACGATATTATCCCAGTGAGATATTGGGCAAAAGCCATGGCACACCATGCAACATAATGTCAGACTGTACAATACATATTGTAGCCAAAACTTTAATCATTCTGACTGAAAGTGCTGACTGAGTGTTGTACAAGCACTCACACTGAATGACTGCAATGTAAAATTTGTGACACAGCTAGAACTAGAGGCTAAGATTAATTGCATCGCCATTGGTGAACATGACATTCAAAGCGATCAAAGACTGCAGATTTTGCCCTACGGCAAGATACATCTTTTATGATACACAAAATTTGTATCAGACTCCAAAATTGTGGACAAAATTGTACAGTGTGATCGCGGCTTTACTCTTTGGATGTGTTACTGTATGTTGCATGAACAGACTGATCATACTGTGGATTTAGCAACAGTAGGTGGAATGTTTTGCTGATTTGAGGTTGAGGTTGAATTGATCTGTGCTTACTAAAAATTAAATCACTGCCAAGCTCCATTTTCTGGGTGAATGTTCACAGAGTGGCCCCAAAAGAAAGTTGAAAAGTGAGTTTTTAGTTAATGAGGTTGTAAATTAGGCTGCAGTACTGCCACATGAAAAGGTAAGCAGATGCAATTGATGCGGTAGCACGTGTTCTGACGAAGTTTCTGGAGGAGACTCACATTAAGATCCGGCTTCAATATGGTATGGAACACTCAATTTTCTCAAACCAATCAATACCCAGTGGATAAAAGTCCTGGCCTACTTTTTTTTTCTCGTTTCATATTCTTTTTCACTCTGAAACATCACATTATTGAAGTAAAATGCTGTTTCATGTTAACTTTAAACTAGCAACATTGGTCATATTTTAGGTTTGGATATTGTTGAATCATTCATTAGAGGGAATATCTTTCTAAAGGTTTGGAAACTTTAGCCCATAGTGATTTAATATTTTGAAGTTTTAATCTCAGGGGTGCTCAAAGGTGTCAACCAAGTCTATCCACTCTAAACAGTTACTGATAGATTCTCCAAGAACATCATAAGAGGCTCCCATAGGATCATAAGAGACTATGTGTGGGCATATTGCTGTACCACTGACAAGTCCTTCACACACATTCAGAAGGACTGCTCTTTTGGGAAGACCCATAGACTAGATTTCTGGCAGTGTTGCTCTTTATCTGCTTTCATTGTAGACTTGCAGGAATCTCAAGGTCTCTGCCAGAGGTGGATTCATCACAAAGGAATAACACCTCATCCCTGTGCTGTCTCACAGTCACATTCATGTCAGTAAATGGCTTCAGGAGTCCCTTTTGTGTCTGTGAACACCCAAGACAATTAATGTATGTTCTTTTTCTAGGTCACGTAAAGAGGGCAAAGGGGTACGATTTATATCCGGACAAAAAAGCAATCGAAGGTGACGAGCATTGCACAACCCATCCACCCATCCACCCATCCATCCATCCATCCATCCATTCATCACCTAGCAATATCCAGAACACCCTAGCAACCATTTAGTAATGCCCTAGCAACTAGCTAGGAAACCCTAGTAACCAACCAGAACATCCTATCAACTATTAAGCCACATCCTAACAACTAGCCTGAACACCTTAGCAACCAGTGAGGACACCCTACCAATACCTTAGCACTTAACAGAACACCCTAGCAACTATTTAGCAAAGTCTCAGCAACTAGCCAAAACAACCTAGTAATTGACTAATAACACCATACCAACCACCCTAAACAACCTAGCAACCAAAACACCCTGATAACTGCCTAGCAATGCCCTAACAACCATTTAGAAACACCATAGCAACTAGCCACGACACCCTAGCAACCGACCAGAACACTTAAGTAACTGCCAAGCAACACACCAATGACCACCTGAAAGCCCTAGCAACCACAACACCCTAGTAACCACCTAGCAATGCCTTAACAACCACCCTAAACACCCTAACAACCAGAACATCTGTCTGTCTGTCTTAAGCAAGGCTATTGTCAATGTATTGAACATTGGTATCTTTTATCATATTGCTGTTGCTGCCTTTTTTAATACAAAATGACAGTAATTTTATAACAGTTAAAGGGGTTTCAAGTGCACTGTTTTCCTGTGGTAAGCTCACTGTGACGTATGGCCTATTTTGGCTTATTGCTTTAATCATCTTGAACATTCAGATCAGAAATGTGAAGTCACTTAAAGAACAATAGATCTCACATATGATTTTAATGAGTGATGTCATATGTGAGGGTCATATGTACCAGTGAAACCTAATTAAACTTAATAAGTTGATAAAATCAGTGTCAGTACAACACCTGATTGTATTTAAACAGTACGATACAATCTGGCCAGCGCATTCTTCACCGTGTAGTTACCGACACAATCGTTTCCTGCGATTTCTTAAGAAACACATCAGGAAATTGTTTCTAAATCAACCTCATTGATGCCATAGGCAGGGAAACAAGATATGGGAAGGACATTATAAAATCAGATAACAGCATATTCAAAGAAAGCCATATACCTTGGAAACTGGTGTTGCAGCAAGTATCTGCCATGATCACATTTGACTCCTTTTAAAAAAAAAAATTTTTTTTAAATACAATTCTGAAGTTTTAGGCTGGGATATTATGAAAGTGTGTGTGCCTGAGGGTACAAACCTCTTTGTGTTTTGAAAAAAACAACGTGGAGCTAAAGGGACAGGAAAATATGTTATAGTGTTTGGGTTATACTGACCCATAGAAGACTATGATATGGTGCATGTAAAACATCAAAACAACATAAAATTGAGAGGAGTATGAGTGAAGACAAACAGAGAGACTCTGTGAAATGCACAACCAAATGCAAACCATTGCAACTTTTAATGTTACAAGTTATTTCTAACATATTTAATATTGGCAATACCATATAGAGAAAATGGTAGCACTAATATTATACAATAACGCTCCCCTTGTTAGGGGATTTTAATGGGAATCATTAATGACTAAAAATTAATTCACAAATGCATTATAAATATGTGGTAATTACAACATGCATAAAAAGGGTGAATTCCATGCAATAAAGCGCACGGTATTACCTCAACCGAGGGAAAAGGCGCTGCAAGTGATTCACCCGGTCAGTCCATCAGAGTTCTACTGGCTCAGACCTGAGAAAACATGGGACGAGACTGACTCGCAAAGGTATTAGGTGTTGCCCAACCCGCTGCTCTGCATATGTCTGCCAGGGAGGTGCCTCTGGCCAGTGCCCATGAGGACGCAACACTCCTTGTTGAGTGTGCTCGGACCCGTAAAGGGCAGCTCAGAACGTCTAAAGTTCTGCGTTCTGAGACGGGGGGCGTGTGCTTCCTGCATGGTGATCGACGCCGGAGCTGAGAGCTGGGCACAGGTTGAGGCAGAGCTGCGCATTGTTTAGCCGCAGGGGGACGCCCTCGGCGAGCAGACAGGGCATGGCCCGTAGCATCAGGATTGCAGTGAGGCAGGATGTGTGAGATGGCCTCCTTCTGCTTTTTCACCATGGAGAACTGCTGGGCGAAGTCCTCGATGGTGTCACCGAAGAGGCCGAACTGGGAGACAGGGGCATCGAGGAAGTATTGTCCCTCTCGCGCATCTCGGACAAGCTCAGTCACAGATGACATTCCTGAACAACAAGTGTGGCCATTGCCTTCCCGAGCGACTGATCTGTGGCCTTCATGTCCCTGAGGGCGAGGTCGGTAACTGAGCACAGTTCCTGCAGGTATCAGGACTACCCTCGTGCAGATCTTGTGAGTGACGACAGAGGGGTCCAGTCCAAGCCCATGCTGGCGGCGGCCTGGGCAAGCATGTCAGACATCTGGGCATCAGCCTCAGCCTGGGCGTGCTGGCCCGAAGGTGGCAGCCCAGCCGAGTCATCCGCGTCAGATGCTGGACCGCTCTCTGATGCAGTGGTGAGCTCATCCAGCTCGGGGGGGCTCAAGAGGAAAGGCAGGCTGGCTGTGAGGCGAGCCGCTGTTGCCTCGAGCCCGGACGGAAGTCAACAAGCGTGCCAGGGAAGGACGGTTCGCGGGGACGTACCCGGCGAAGCCGCACCCGCTGCCATTCACAAATCGCCTCCATTGCCGGCCGCATCGTCCTCAATCCCGTGGGAAGAAGGAGCGATGCAGAGGTGGCTGGAGTGTCGTTCCATCGGTTGTAGGAAAGCTGCGACCGCAACGTTGCCATGGTCATGTTCTCACAGTGAGAACATGAACCATCCACAAACGCTGCTTCGGTGTGATCGCAGCCAAAACACCAGAGATAGCGCCTGTGGCCGTCTGAAGCGGAGAGCACTCTACCGCATCCAGGAACTACACAGGGGTGGAAGGGCATCTTTAAAATGACGCATCCTGAAAAGGACGTTCAATGCCACTGTGTATTGCTCTTTCAGAGGAAAATACTCTTTTAGAGAAAATCACTCTTTTACTACAACTCTTTTAGTTGCGCTGTCGAAGCGCCCAGGGGCAAACTGGACTGCCGTGTAGAGAAGGAGAAAGCCACTGAAGTGCACCGTAGATCCAACAGCAGATCACCAGAGGTAAGAGGAACAGGTGTGTGTGACTCGAAGCTCACTGCATACACGACCATCGGCTCCGAAGAAAATTTCTGAATGAAACAGACTAATTTCCCCGCCTTTATACCCGTATGTCCGTTGGCGGGACATGCAAATTCTGTCTGTCATTGGCCTTTTTTCATAGATCAACGATATAATCGCCGCTCAAGAGAGACCCCTAGTGTTGCTTCTTCGACACAACGTCGAAGTGAGCGACAGATGGGGAACATTAACCAAGCATGGTGTTCATGGCAGGACACCATGAAGGAAGCTGCTGCTTACCAACAAAAACATTGCTGCTTGCCTGAAATTTGCCAAAGACCACCTTGATACTCCACAACGCTACTGTGTGAATGTTTTGTGGACTGATGAATCTAATTTTGAGTTGTTTGGGAAAAACATGCAGCACTATGTATGGCGTAAAAAGGGCACCACATACCAACATGAATACATCATCCCAATAGTGATGTACAGAGGAGGGAACATCATGATTTGCGGCATCTTTGCTGCTTTGGGGCCTGGACCACTTGCCATCATCGAAGGGAAAATTAATTCCCAAGTTTATCAAGATATCCCAGAGGATAATGGGTTCACATACTTTTTCTTGCCACGCTATGTACATAAAAGTTAAGTATGGTTTAATGGTTACCATACTTTATGATATGATATATCTTGTGAGCAGGAGCATGAAGACCAGAAAAGTGTCAGAGGAATTTAAGTAACTAGGACAAGGTAAATTGGGACATCACCCGAAGTAGCACCAATCTTTTGACATCAATTGATGACAATGACTGTGACAAAACAAGTTAGACAAGACATTACAGTAATTATTGTTAACACAATGCAAACTCTAGCAAAATGACAATCTATCCTTTTATTTCCACTATAATAGTGTATTTGTGCTGCACTGATATAAATCATGGATTAGGGGATTTTATGTTTTTGTTAAATATAAACATACATAATTGTATTTATTAAGCATTTATAACATGTAAGATAAAATGCTCACTCTTTGTCAAGTATTACATGTTGTTGTTTTACTATATATGTTGTAATACTTACATGTAAATTAATGTTTGCATGTTGGTGCATTGTCAAATGCTCTCTAGAAAGATAATGCTGAAACCACTTGCCACTGACAAGCAAATAGCACATATTGTTTCATGACGCAACTAACCACAACTAAAGCCTATTGCCCTAAAGGAACAAGCCTTATGATATGTCCTGCCCAAATTTTCTGTTTTAGTAGGAAATAAATCAACACAGGGCAGACAACAGCACTTGTAATGTGATTTCATGTAATGTTATGTCTTGAAGTTCTAAAGTTAAGCTCATTAACACTTTCTATGAAGCCTGCATGTGTAACTAATTTGTTTTTAAAATCCTAAAGAAAATGTGAGTGTTGCTTACTCATGTAAGACTTGTTGCAATGAAGCTAGATGTAATGAGTGCCAAAGCATTGGTATGTGGTTGCTATTGTGCTTGAGTGGTTATTAGTGCAATGCCATACTGTTGCAAGGGTGTTGTGGGTATTTGATTGTTAGTTGCTGACTAGCACAAGAAAAAAAAAGAGCCCACCAACACGTGTACATGATTTTGAGGTCCCATTGCTCGAGCTGCTCCTCAGATGTAAGTCTTAATTTGAGCTGTCAATTTATCATGTAAATTCAATGCGATTAATTATATAAAAATATCACTTTAAAAAACATTAATGCAATTAATCTTGTCCGGGACTTCCGGTAGAGTGAATGCTGGCATTTTTTTCTGCCGCTGCTCTCCGGGTTCTTTCAGTGTTTTTAGATGCTTTTGTTTTAGTGGCCTTTTCTATGAGTGACCTCAGGCAATCAAGATTTATTCTTCTCTTTTATAGACAATCTTATGGACTATTGATTTTTTAGGTTGTTTGAAATCTACGCTACACCTCATATCTGACTGGATTATGTCAAAGGATATAAACACAACTGGTCTTCACCAGGACTGCTACGTGCAGTCTTAAATAGGCTGCTTGATTCCCTGTCCATCGTCGACGTCCAGTGGTGCTGGAGTGCGTGGACTTTGAATTCGAGTCTTGTTGGTAGATGCATTGAGGATGTTCTGCCTTCTGTTGCCTTTTCATGTTGGAGTTTTGCTGTTGGCCCTCACCAGTTTCAGCGGAGAGATCCCTGCTTGTTTGCTAGTTCATGCAATCATCTTTGTTATGATATGGTTTTATTCTACTCATCTCTGGATTTACAGTGTCTGAATTCCTCGGCCTGCTGTCAGATTGAGTTTATAGCTATTGTGCTGCTCTTGGAATTGCACGTCGCCCCCGGTATGTCCATTTAGGGTCATGCCGACATCCCTGCAGATTACCGACTGATTTCTCTGACAACCACCACATTCCGGCCTTCTGGTCTTCATGACGTTGCCCTCCGACTGGTGAAAATTAAGCAGGGTGTCCATTTTGATAATCTCAGTTTGCTGAAATGCACATCTATTATTTCATTTATATAAAGGTGTGATTGTATCTGCACAATTTGATCATCCACTAATTCCTTCCCCATCCAGCTCCTACTCGCTTTGAACCAGTACGTCAGCACAGTTATCAGAAGTAGTCTCTAAGATGAAGTGTTCCAGTAACAAGCTGTATATTGTTTCTTCGTGCCTTCTTAAAGAAGTTATCATGACTATCAGTTCCAATGTGATAGCAATAATTAACAGCTCATTTGCAAGTAGAGTTGTTCCTAGAAGTTTTAAACATGCAATTCTACATCCTTTGCTTAAAAAAATACAAAAATAAAATTGGATCCGGCAATACACAACAATTACAGACCAATCTGCAAATAGCCTTTTATTTCCAAGATTTTGGAGAGAGTTGTTTATTCACAGCTCTACTTCTATCTAAATACAGTACATTTAACATTTTAGATACATTTCAGACCGTTTCAGACCCTTGTACAGCACTGAATCTGCATTATTGAAGGTCACTAATGATATTTTACTCTCCATGAATTCAGGTTCACCTGTCGTTTGTTAGATCTCAGTGCTACGTTCGACACTGTCGACCATAATATTCTTCTCGATTGTCTAGAATGTATGGTTGGCATCCAGAGTATGACTTTGCAGTGGTTTTCCTCCTATTTAAAAGAAAGAATGTTCTCTGTAAATTTAAGTAATGTTTCTTCTATGTCGGCTCAATTACATTGTGGTGTCCCTCAAGGGTCGTTCTTAGGACCTTTGTTATTTTCTGTATTAATGTATGTGCTTCCTCTGAGCTCTATATTTCAGAAGTACAGCATATTTTAGTTCTGTTATGCTGATGAGTCCCAATCCCAGTGAATGTAGTCATGAATTGTTCATCTGAGAATGCCCTAAATTGCTTCAAATATATTAAACATTGGCTGGCAAACAATTTCTTACTATTAATTGAAAGCAAAACCAAAGTCCTGATTTGAGTTTCCTCCATGTCCTCCTTACCTGGCCTCATTGCCCAGTTAGGTCCTCTGTCGTTGAATGTACAAGATCATGTGAATAGTCTAGGAGTGATTTTAGACTCCTAAGACTTTAGACTCCTCAGTGCTTTTGTCAAGTGAAACTTTTTCCATCTGAGATCTATTGCTAAAATAAAACATTTTCTTTCCCATAAAACTTGTTATCCACTCATTTATCAAATCAAGGTTAGACTATTGTAACTCATTGTACATTGGTCTGCCCCAAACTGAGTTATCCCGCCTAAAGTTTGTTCAAAATGCAGCAGGTAGGCTTTTAACAGGGCCAAGAAGAGGGATCACCTTTCCCCGGTTTTAGTGTCTCTACACTGCCTTCCTGTGAAATTCAGGGTTGATTTTAAAATTCAGATTTTTGTCTACAAGGCACTATCTGGTCTCGCACCCCAATATATCAGTGACCTTCTAAACACTTAATCGCCCACCAGAGTGCTCAGGTCTTCTGATCAACTTTTATTGAGGGTTCCTCGTTGCCTCTATAGATCTAAGGATGACCGTGCCTTTTCTGTGATAGGTCCTAATCTATGGAATAGTCTCCCTTTCCATGTGGTCAGCATTCATCATTAGAAATTTTTTAATCTTCTTTAAAAACATTTTATTCCGTAGCTTTTGAGTAGATTATTAGCCTAGTTTCCATCCACTTTTCATGCTATTTTGTTATCGACAAAGCGGCAATGCGTAAAAAAAAAAGGTTTCGCGAAATTTGTCGTCTTCTGCCTGTTTCCATCCAAATGGCCTTTTGTCGATAAAAATGGTGTGCGTGATGACGTCATGCCTAAAAAAAAACACTTTGTAACATAAGTTTTGGTTTATTGCAAAATAAATCTGCCCTGAAGCCGTTTCCATACAGAAAAGCGTGTTTATCGCTAATTCGCCTCCCCCTAAAAGCAATCAAAAGGGAACAGTTGCCCTTCTGATAGGACTGTCATATTGGTCCTGATGTTGCGCCTATCGCAGTTCCGACCCGAAAGCAAATCGTTGTGGCCCTGTTCAAGCTGGCAACCTGCACCAACTAGTGGGGGAAACTGTACAATCAATCAATGTGTATATGCTGTGTGCTCAGCTATTAAAGAAAAATGTATGCCGTTGTATGCCGTTTAATATCAGGGTTTACATATATGATACATCCCTGATATTTAACAGGCTATTTTGAACAATCTTCTAATCTAAAGCATCACCATCACAACTGCATTATGTCCCGCATATTTATCCAGCAACTTTTAATGACCAACTGAACATGATTGTCATCTAAAATAAATTTTATGTCATCATTACAATTTTAAATTTTCTGAAGAAGCTCAGCAAATCCGATCCGAGGTATAGAGGGTTAGATTTAAAATATTTAAACATTTCAAAATGTTCAAAATCTTGTTTTCTGAAAGTGAACTCAGCATTGGAAAAAGAGTTCTGATAGTTTATAGTCTCGAAAAAAAGAGTAAAACATTCTTAGATTGTCATTCAACTTTTTTCACCTACAGAACAGGGTAAGGCTAATTTAAGTTTGAGTAAAGAAAACACATACTGTATATTGGTCTAAAAATAGAATTATTTTCATTTGGTAATTAATTTAATACAAGGAATTTTGCCGGCATTGTTTCAAAAGTAATCTGAACAATAATTTAATAGAATTGGGCTAAATATTAGTGTTCCTAAAAAGCAACTTATGGTTTTCTCCTATTATTGTGTATATTTTCAATTTAAAACATCTTTTTGCACAAAAATGATATGTTTTTTGTATTGTGGGCTAATGTCATGTCTGTCGACTATTATTTTGAATGGTGTGGAAAAGGAATTATAATAAATAAACGGGTGGCTACCACGATTAAATTAATCACAAAGAGTGGCCATTCATTTGTTCTCCGTGCACTTGTCGATGTGCATGATAAGAGATATTTGTGTTGGTACTCCTGGAAGTGTCATGTTTGCAGCATCAGATCTATATGCCGTTAAGTTCAATCCAAAATCATGTACAATAAATTGGCTTTCAAGGCTGTATACTGTTGTCATGATTAACACAGGCTTACGATTGTGGCAAACTCTGTTATGTGATGCAACATTTTTGCATTAATGCCAATTTTCTTGACAAAAAGTGTTTCCAAACCAGTTTTTCACAAAATTTGAAGTATTGACTAGGGTTGAAGTGGTATGAGATTTTCACGGTACGATAACCATCTCAGAAAATGTCAATTTCACAGTATCACGGTATATGGTATTTACACAATGATTATTATATGTTACAATGACCCTTTAAAGGAGTGAAAACAAAAGTTTTTTTTTTTTTTTTTTTAACAAATGCTTTATTATAATTGAAACCTGAAACAATTTTTTTTTATGGAAGTATGTGTAAAAAAAAGTCTCCCTTTTAAAAATAAATAGAATAAATAAGAAAACTATCAGAATTATCATAATAAACCAAATTATAAACATGATAAAAAATTGTATGTAACTATAACATGTTATATAACTAAAGCATGTTAGTTTACATGTTAAATGAACTACTAAATGAAAAATAACATCAGCTGTGTGAGCTTTTAAAGCAGGGGTGGGGAATGTCCAGCCTCCAGGCCGTATGCGGCCCGCGAGACGGTTTGATCCTGCCCCCCCCCGAGTCAATTCATGAATGCAAAAAATAAAATAAAATTATGTATATATTTTATAAAATTTTTATTTTCCTGTAAAATTAAATAAAATAAAATAGTAGCGTCAGGTGTCCAGGTGGTGTCTTCAGACTGTATGCTGTCTGGGTCACAATAAGTGTGAACACAACTGGCACGTAGCGGTTAGGTGTCATATTGCTGATATGCATCATGGCGACTGTCAGGAAAAGAAAAGTAGATGAAGAATGTTGCGCTTTTCAAGAAAAATGGACAAACAATTATTTTTTTGTTGAAGTGAAGGGTAAGCCAGTGTGCCTAGTTTGTGGGGATGCAATTGCAGTGATGAAAAAGGCCAATTTTGAACATCATTACAGCTCGAAACATGCTAAACTGGATGAGTTGCAAGGACAAATGCGCTTGTATAAAGTTAATTCTCTTCGGTGGATTTTGTGTTCCCAACAAGCAGTTTTCACAAGACCACATTCTGACAGAGACAATGTCATACACACAGGTTTTGTGGTGAGCGAGCTAATAGCTAAGAAGCTGAAAGCTCATTCAGAAGGAGAGTTCGTGAAAGAGTGCCTTGTTGCCGCTGCGGAGCTGCTTGCACCAGACAAAGTAAAACTGTTCCAAAGTGTCAGTTTGTCTCGAAGAACCGTTGCAGAATGAATTACTGATATGGCACAAGACATTGAAACAACACTGAAGGACACAGCAAAAAAATTCCAGTTTTAATCTGTGGCCTGCGATGAAACAACTGACATAACAAATACCGCCCAACAAGCAATTTTTGTGAGTGGAATTACTGCAGAGTTTGATATGAGGGAGGAATTCTTGTCTTTGCAAGCAATGCATGGAACTACCAAAGGTGAGGATTTGTTTGAGCAAGTTGTTTTGGCGATGAACAAATTTGAACTATCATTTGAAAAGTTAAGTGGCCTTGCCACAGATGGAGCCCCAGCCATGCTTGGCCCGCAAAAGGGATTAACTACAGTGGTCAAAAAATAAATGAGACGTCTCAGTATCGATCCAGGTGATTTAGTTGTATGCCACTGTATCATACATCAAGAGAGTCTGTGTGCACATTCCCTGAAGCTCAACAATGTAATGACAACTGTCGTTTCCACCATACATTTCATCAAAAGCAGAGGGCTTAACAGCCGCCAGTTCAAAGAGTCACTGAGTGAGCTTGAGTCTGAGTACGGAGATCTGGTTTACCATTGTGAGGTGCGATGGCTGAGTCGCGCAGGTATGCTCCCATGGTTTTACGAATTGAGGGAAGAAGAAATACAATTCATGGAGATCAAGGGACAACCTGTCGAGGAGCTCAGTGATGGCAAGTGGCTGTGTGATTTGGCCTTTATGGTGGACATAACCAAGTACCTGTCAGAGCTGAACGTCAAGCTCCAAGGTCTCAGCTCTCTGCTTTCTAACGTGAAATCATTTGAAGTGAAATTAAAGCTGTGGCAATTGCAACTGGAAAAGGGTAACACTGCATTTTCCTACTCTGCAAGAACAACAGCCTGCTATGACATCCGAATATGCTGGTGAGTGTGCAAAACTGCTTCAGGCATTTGGAGAGAGGTTTCAGGACATGAAAAGTAAACAAAATGAACTGAAGATATTTGCTACACCATTTAACGTGGAGCCAGCTGATGTACCTGACGACCTACAACACAAAATAATTGAGCTACAAAGCAACGACGCGCTCAAAGCTAGGTACAACAACCTCCCGCTGCTCGAGTTCTATAAACTCTATGTACGTTCTGAGGATTTTCCCATTCTGAGGAGACATGCACTGAAGTTTGCATCTCTGTTTGGGACAACTTACTGCTGTGAGCAGTTCTTTTCAAAACTGACTCTTGCAAAGACTCGATTCTGCTCAAGACTGACTGACCCATCTAGCATCCGATGCCTCGCCAAAGAGAAGCAATTCCAACCATCGCATTAGAGAGGTTAGTGATATAATTTTGTATGGCCCTCAAAGGATATTATAAAAATGTAAATGGCCCTTGATAGGAAAAAGGTTCCCCACCCCTGTTTTAAAGTAATGTCCCATGATTATTAATAATTAACATATACTGTAGGTGCGCGACAGCACAGCCAGGCTGGTCCTGTCTGTACCTTTTAACTCGGTGCTTCTCAACTGGTTTTGCTTCAGGACGCAGATTTTACATTGGACATCAAGTGGCGACCCACCAGAGTAAAAACGTAACCTGTATTTAAAGTATCCTGGGTTGCATTTCCTTTTATGTTGCATAGTTTTGTTCATGGTTTCCAATTACAAGGACATGCATCAAGTGACATTATTTTTGTTGTTGATGTCAACAACAAAATCTACACAAAGTTTTATCTCCCCCCTTTTAAAAATTGAAGAGCATATTTACTTATATGAGCCCATTTTTATCCTGTTTCTTTCCGAATTTTAAACATAATTCAAACAGAACATACATATTACACAGAAGGAAAGGCTACTCATCTGGTGTGGAGCTGGTTCCGTTACACTCGTGCAAAAGTGCAGATGAGAAGCCTTTAGCTGATTGTGAGATTATCATTAAATCTGTCCTAAATAAGTTATCACTTGGGCGGCCGCTGAAATATCTTCAATGAGAGAACCACGACATTGTTCTTTCCCTGCTGTCCACGACCCAGTCCGAATAGACCTATGACCCACAAGTTGAGAAACACTGTTTAACTCACACACACACTCGTCACTCAACCTAGCCTCGCTTCTCTCTGACATGTTCTCCACTGCAGGTGTGTGTGTGGTGCAAGTTGATGAATCTGACAGACAGTCGATGAGGAAAGAAGGTGAGATTCTCCATCCGGAGAATGCCAAAGACCTGCATTGCTGCAAGAGGATTCTTTGACAAACAGAACATTTTAAGAATACAACATTTATTTAAATAGAATTAGCCATTTTAAATGTATATAAATTCATGTACATTGTGACATTAACATTCCTATTTTCAGGTTTATTCTCATTCACGTATGTCCAAGTATTTTGGCTATACATACTGTACAAAACTAATATAATGCAATATCATAGAGGAAATGTATCTTCTATTTATCTTTATTTATTGCAGCAATTATCCAGATATATATTAGATTATTAAGCAAACTGTTATCAACTCCTACATACCAACTGAATAAAATAAGGCAAAAATAAACATTTCACACAGTGATTAGTGAGAGATATGTTTGATTCAACCATAAAGTCTTAATTAACATTAATGGTTATTTAACATATTGAGATATTATTATTAATTCAATTGTAGCAATTATGTTTTGTGATTTCCCTTGCGCACTTTTGGCCTTTAGCGGGTGAGGCTTTTCGGACAGATAAACAGCAGCACAGCGAAGGAAAATACAGTACAGCACCGTGAGCGAGAGTGTTAGCCGCTAAGACAGTTTATTTTGAAGAGGGGCGAATGGTTACAGAATTTACGCGGGTGAACGGTTACAGAATTTAATGCAGGAATACAATACCGAACTGATGCGGATTGATTTTCTGTACGTGCAATGGTGCAAGAAAACGGACGGCAGGGAAAAACTAAATATTTCCAGTGAAAAGTCAAAAGAAGATTGCAATGTATGTAATTGTAACTATATCAGATTAATAAAACACAGGAACTCGTTGCGTGGGCATTCTTTTGCCCCCATATTTTGAATTTCGAGGATATTTTTGTCAGTTTGGATAGCATTTTTGTCCCTGTTAATTTCAGACACTATTGGCATTGTATCTTTCTAAAGTATGTAAAAAGTTTGTTTTAGACATACATAGTAGAAAGTAAACAAGATATCCCCACATATATGACAAACTACATTGTGTTAATGTTTGACACAGTTAAAACATTGCCTACCTTAAAAACAAGTGAAGTTTGATCAGTGGATGAACATGTTCAGACGGTTCCCTAATACCTGAATGAACGGCTGCTTTCCAGAATAAAATGACATATACAGAAAATCACAGTATTACAGTCCTTGTATAGTGACAGGGCAGAATGTCAGAACTAGAGGACACCTGCGGCAGCTTATGCAAGATGCTTCCATGCTCATGATGCTGTGCCCTACGGGCTTCAATTCTGCACCGCACAGCCCATTTTCATTTATAAATAGCTTATAACTTTCTTCTTCCCAAAAATTCAGAAATATTACTTTGTAATTGTGGTGAAGAATAACTGTAGCAAAGTTGAATACTTAATGTTTAAACAACTCAAGTAAAAGTAAAAGTATTATTATTTATTTATACTTTATAAATAATCTATTTATAAAAAATTAAACATTTGAAAAATGTACTGAAGTACTGTAATGAGTGTCATTGTAATTAGTTACTTTCCACCTCTGGGGGCAGTAAGCAAAAATTCAGCTGTATTGGCAACGTGCAGCATATAAAGAGAACAAACCACACTTGCTGACAGCAGACAGCACAAGATAAGAACGCACAGCAAATCCAAACTCAGGGATCTCAAGACGTGTTGTCAAGTTTCAAACTACATTTAACTTGACACAGCAACCTAAAAATAGTATGTTTATGACGCTATGCACTGTGTGATCCTCCAAAAGCATCTGTCTGACACAGGTGTACATTGACGCATCCTTAGAAAAGCCCATCTAATAAATCTCGGACTGATTGAAAAATTCAGTTACAAAATGGATTGTAAACTGTAGGCCTATTATAAGCTCATGTTCAATAAAAAGGAAATAAACAATATATTGGATTCAGATGCCAATTTTTGTTTTGGCTTATCAATGTCTTAATCGTCTGCCACAATAATGTAATGCATTTTAATTATCTGGATTATTATTTTGATTTATGATCAAAATGTATTATTCAATCATTATATATTGATTTTTGTGTTATTTTATATGCTTTCTCAGTAAATATGTACTGTACATATGCAATTAATTGTGATTAATTCTATTAATTTATCGGCATACCATATAGCATATTTGATTAAACATTTAAACATTTAATCAATTGACAGCCCTTAGTTTTAATGTACACAATATATAAGGTATACTTTAAAATACAATTCTCTCTCTCTCTCTGAAATAGTTCTGTATAAAAGGAATAATCCTTTTTTTGTTACTAACATTTTTATGTGCTTAGTAGCTACAGTACTGTTCACTTGCCCTTACAGTGGAAGTTTGAATTCACTTGTCTTCATCAAAAGAAGGGATCAAGCTATGTCCCGGTTCTGACCTTGGCAAAGGTTACAGTTCACATGTTTCCCACCATTTTGTATATAAGTTGATTTTTACAAGAAGCTGCCAGGCTATGTCAGGGGCCAGGGGCCAAAGTGGAGGGAGAGTTTTATGAGCAATGTGTTCCTGGTTATGTGTATAAAAAAACGCTAATGCTATGTATTTGTCTTCTTTTAGCATATCACATCTATGTATGCCACATTTTAGTGAAGAATGTCAAATTTTAAAGAACAAAATGTGAGGATGGTCAGATAGTTGCCAGAGCACTGATATGTGGTTTCTATTGTGTAAAGTGGTTGCTAGAGCATTTTTGGGTGGTTAATATAGTGGAAGGACGTATCCAGATTGGAGGTCTATGGTGGGAATTTGATTGGCCACACCAGGTGCCACTCCAAATTCTAAACGATGACTGTTCATTTCCTAAGTCTGAGTGGGCCTTCAATAAAACCAAATACAACCTCATTGGTTTAAATCAGAGAGGGAAGCAGTGTCAAGAAATGACAGTTAATTGAGTGGACTTGGGGAAAACACTTCATGAAGGTGAGCTGTAAAGGTGTCAACTTTTTTTTGTAATCTGTGTATCATAAAGCTAAGGCTAAATTATTTTGTATTATTTTGCTTAGTTTAGGAGTCATACAAATGTATATTAGCTTTGCCAGAGTTCAGCCACTTATGTTGATTGTGTTTTGTTGTCTTTGTGGCTGAGATCTGACATCTTTGCTTACTGTTTTTTTTGTCTAGTCTATGTGAGAATGCATGGGTTTCCCTTTGTGGCACTGTCTTGTTGGTGACTGGCACGAGTGCGTTGCTGTAATGTTATTCTTGTGGCATGCACTCGTGCCAATAACCAACAAGACAATAGTGTCAGTTGCTTTGGGTTTGTCTCTCACAACCTCAGGCACATTTCGTGTTGTGCTTGCATCTGGGTTGCGATTCGTTGTCATTTGGTGTTGGAGTTCGTCTGCTTCAGTCTTGGTTGCCTGTTTGTATGTGGCCGAGCCCTCGCACAAATGTCCCATCTTTTCTGTCGTTTGGCAAGAGCGTGTGTTGCCGTTGTCTCTGGGGGTATGCGCTCATGTCATTCGGGTGTTGTTTCTGTGAGAGCACGTGGCGTTGTTTAGTTTCCGTATTGTCAAATCTCTTAGTCTTGCGTCACACGCCACCTCCTTGTCTCCTCATTATTAGTTTATTGTTTTCACCTTCCCCTGTTTAACCTGTTTGAATTGTCCCCTTTATTAGCTCCTTGTGTATGCTTTCCTGTGCAGGATTGTTTCACTTCATTTATTTGTTTCCCTTTGGTCAAGTGCTCGTGTGTCCTGTCTACCTTCTCTGTCTAATTCTAGTTCAGATTGTATTTTTTCCTAGTTTGTTGTTGGTCTCCTGTTTTATTCCAGCGTGACAGTTTTTTGTCAATGGCGATTTCCCAAATAAATATTATTTCATCCTTTCACACTTTGACCTTTTTCCCTATATATTTTCAATCACTTTCCATTCCTAATTACTCTACAATTGAATAGCAAAAAACAAAGTTTATCCAATCAGAATTGATTCCTCGATTCTTACAAGCAAAGTGTGACAACTGTTTCACAGTTGAGACATGCTCCTTAGCCAAAGCAGTGTGTGAGTCTGAGATCCATCCCTTCAGAATTTCCACAGAATCCCTCAAAAGTGCACATGATTGAGCATCTAAAGTCAGATTCTCAGATTCATCAGCCAATCAGAATGATTTATTTGTTCTTGGTGGGTGTGGTCTTTAGGATATGTCCCAGTCCAAGGCCTTCTAGCTGGTCTTGAGTGATGAAATCATGCTTTAAGTGATGTATGTAATTTGAAAGTGAAGAGCATGACATCTTGCTGAAGAGACTGCTGTAATTGCCATTGTGAAGGAGATCCTTATGGATTTATAAACCTGAGATGGTTTCTTAATGGCATGAATCGCACTAAAGGCCTAGACTTAAAATGCATGGGCCACCTCTGGTTTTTGTTACATTTATTTTCTCTTTATATTAAATAAATGCTCATTGATGCTATCTGCGTTTGGATCCTTCCTTTAAACACCCCTTTCTTTGATAAGTTCATTAAATAATAGTATACCTCTCTTCACACTTCTGTCTTATGTCTTCTATTGGCAAAACACATCTCAGTATAACACATTAAGTTTCAGTGGATGCCTGATTAAGCAATATTTCAAAATTACTGTGCAGATAGCAAGCATACTCACGACGTCCAGCAATTGACTCAGTGTGTGTGAACTGTTCCCTGGTAATTCATTACAACCCGTCTGTTTGACTTATTGCACTTCCACTTGTGTCTGATTAGCTTTGTACTACTGCAAAGTTGAAAAAGCCCTCGGCTTAGCAGCTCACTCCCAGTTTGAGGTGACAGGCTGTATATATTAACGGCCATGATTAGTTATTAGCGCTTGCTCCCACATTAGCGACAGCAGGCCAGGAGAGTCTACGCTTCGGGAGCCGCTGGAACGGGGGCCACTGCCAGACACATTTCTCGGGACATCTGCGGGAGATCTAGTGAAGCCTTTAAATCAAGACTGTTGTGTACCAGCTGCACTGTTCGAGTAGAGCTATGACTAAGCAGTTAGAATCTAGGGTGACCATATTGTGTGCATTGTATTTAATACATTTAACAAATTACATTTATTGTAACCAGTGGTGGGCCATGCATTTAAAGTCTAGGCCTTCAGTGTGATACATGCCTTTAAGAAAACACAGTTTCACAATGAATAAGGCACCCTTTGCCTTTGGGCATCATATATTATGTCACATCTAACTAATTATACCAATTGATGTTTTAAAAACACGACCACGCACAAAAGCCAGAACATTAAAAGACACTTAATGCTCAAGAAAGCCACATTTTATGTGTTTTGTGAAATGTACGTCTCCCGAACAGACATTCAAACATCATAATTTTTCATATGAATCTACCAAGGAGGTCTATAATACCTGAAAAATCGATCTGATAATATTTGTGATTTAAATGTTGCTTGCAATAAATGTAGTTTTGTCAGGGTACATGGTTATGCTGCGATCCATTCAAGTTGGATGTGGGATATTCCTATTTGATATCTACGAACATAAATGCATTCCATTCCCCGATATTCGGAACTACAATGCTCCCGTTATCTTAGTAGGGGATTGACTCTCATTAGAGATGTCTCCTAGCAACCCAACTGATAAACAATGCTGCTTCATTTTCCACCCTTTCTTGAAATAATTTGGGACATGTGCAAACGATTGTGGGTGAATGAAGGCCAAAAAGGATACACCCGATGTATCTTCCAAAATATGGCAAAGAAAGCTGTGAAACGAGGCTGCCTTTAAAAGTGTCTTCACAATTGAGACAGACTTCGACGGTGCTTGATGATGTGGCAGCAGAGATATCAGCCTAACGAGGCTGCAGCCAAGCACCCTTGGTCTGCGCTCTCTAGCAGAATAATCATGTAAGGACACGTGAACATGAAAACTGGAGCAAAGTATCAAATACACATAATGTATAAGAGTCCTAAATGCACGACAATATGAAGAAAGACAAATCCCGGACATTTATAGCCAATTTTGAAATCCCAGCCTGATGCTTTTTTAGGTCCAAAAAAGAGGACATATCCAGGAAAAGGAGGACGTATGGTCACCCTATTAGCAACAGCTGCAGTCGACCTGAGAAACTGAGAAAAATAAATGGCAGCCACCTGTAACAACACTAAACTGGCACAGGAAAGGTTCTAGAAAGCCTGGTTACTGAAAGACGGCCGAATCACTCTTGGTCATAGGCAGGCTACAGTCCACATTTATGGACAGATGGACTTTTTCAGGATCCACATTTAACAGCTTTGGCTGCTTTATGAAGTTCAGCACCTTCAACGGCCTGACACTATGCCAGCTCTGTCATTGATTTTAACATCAGCACTCAACCTTAGGGCTGGGTGGTAAGACGATAAGATGCAATGGGAGAAATGTGTCAACCATAAGAGTTTTTGCTATACAATCTCAACTGCTGTAGCTACATGTAGCTATTAAATGTCAAAAAACAAATCGTCTAGGTTACTGTTGTAACCTGATGGAGGGAACGAGATGTTGTGTCGAAGAAGCGACACTAGGGGTCGCTCTTGAGAGCCTTTTCCATCTCTGAACTTTGAGAAAAGGCCAATGAGAAATTGGCAGACAGAATTTGCATGTCCCGCCCCCAGACGTACGGGATATATAAAGGGAGGGAAATGCTTCTGTTTCATTCAGGATTTGTCTGAGGAGCCGACGATGAGGTTCGGCTGAAGGGGAGGACTGATACGCCTGGCCGTCGAATGCGAACCGTAGAAAGGGTAGATGTCGAGGCAATACTGAGACGTGGAAGTAAGCGTCCTTCAGGTCTACCGCTGCGAACCAATCTAGATGCCGGACGCAAGTTAGAATGTGTCTTTGCGTGAGCATTTTGAACGGGAGTTTGTGCAAGGCCCGGTTGAAAACTTGCAAGTCCAAGACCGGTCGTAAGCCGCTGCCTTTCTTGGGTATGATGAAGTAAGGGCTGTAGAAACCCTTCTTCATCTCGGCTGGAGGGACAGACTCTATTGCGAGGCGCAATTTATGTGCGCAGGGATTTGGCATCGCTGGGGCTGAGAGCTGGGCCAGGGTTTAGGAGGCTTCTTAGGAAGGAAAGCCACAACTGCAACGTTGTCATGGTAAGATTCTCGCAGTGAGAACACGGACCACCCACAAACGCTGCCTCAGTGTGATAGCGGCCCAGACACACGAGGCAGCACCTGTGACCGTCAGGAGCGGAGAGCACTCGACCGCATCCAGGAACTACACAGGGGCGGAAAGGCATCTTTATAAAGACGCGTCCTGAAAAGGATGTTCAACGCCACTGTGTATTGCTCTTTTAGAGAAAATACTCTTAGTTAAAATGTATCTTTTACTAGCGCTGTTGAAGCGCCGTGCAGAGAAGGAGAAAGCCGCTGATATGTGCCGTAGATCCAACAGCATACGCTGATCAGAGATGAGAGGAAATCCAATTGGGACTCGCAGCTCGCTGCTCACACAACCGGTCAGCACCAAAGAAAATTTCCGAATGTAACAGATGCATTTCCCTCCCTTTATACCGTATGCCTGGGGGCAGGACATGCTAATTCTGTCTGCCAATTTCTCATTGGCCTTTTCTCAAAGTTCAGAGATGCAAAAGGCTCGCAAGAGAGACTCCTAGTGTCGTTTCTTCAACACAACGTCAAAGTGAGCAACAGATGGGGAAAGAAAGCTATAGATGAAATTACAGTTTACAAAAAAACACTAATTTGTGATCCTTCTGGGTTCTTTTTTCGCACCTCAGAAAAGAACTGCTCAAAATGAGATTTTGCTGTATGTGGAACAATAATTTAAGCAATAAAATGCTTAGACTATTGTATGTCTAATGGAATTTTTAACACATTTTGATGTTTTTCACAGGTTTTATAAGTGTGTTAAACATGTGATGGTGTGTATTTATCAACCTGTTACATATCCGACAAAATCACTCATGCCTATTGAGCAAAGTTAAAACTGGTTTTGTCGATAGTTCCGAAAGAACCATCATATATTTCTTTACTATAAACCATAGTTCAGTCATGACAACTCTCAGAAAGATATAACATGTTAATTTGGGTATGACATGTTAATAGGATATTGGTCTTGGCAGACTAGAGTTGCTACGCTGCTGCAGAGCATGTACGGAGACCTGCTATTGCTGCTTAACATACATTAACATACTGAGTTAAGCATGTTGACATGCTGCTGCACAATTAGAAAAACATGAGACATGCACAATAACACATAAATACAATCCCCCAACAAAGCAGGGAAGCTACACAAACATATAAAACAAAGCACAACCCCCCAAACAAGCAGATCTAACACCATGACTTGTGTACTGCTGCTGCTCTGAAAAGCTATGTGCACTGAATGTATGCTAGCTTGGTGTGCCTGAACTTGCTTGGCTGAATTGTTTAAACAGCTAGTGACCTGAGTCATATTGTGTACCTGAACCTGTAAAGCCCAGTAATTGTTTAACTAGTGATTTAGCCTAGTTATGTTTGGATTTATTTTAACTAAATACCTTAGATAACGATGTGTTCCAACACTTGATTTGGCTATATCTTACCATGATAAAGACTCACTTCTATGTGTCACAGCCAAAAGCAGACTTTAAAATGCAAGCTGAAAGAAGATAAAGCACCAGCAACCACCTGAACATATAGCATATTCAGAGAAAACTCTTGCAGTGTTCTGCATTGAAACCTGTTTACTTGCAACTGAGCAAATTTAAATGTTAGGCAAAGGGAGAGTACGCAGTTGATTGGCTACCCAATTGCATGTCAAAGGACCTATCTGCACACACCATGTGAGCCGACTGGCTTGACATATCACATGGGATAATTGGTTGATAACAAGTTAAAATTACCTATCAGTTTGCACCATTCAGAGTTTCATGCCTGAACTTATTTATATATCCTTTTAAAATAGCTTTTATTGACATTTTTAACAAACAGTTAATCCCCAGTCAAGAAACATTATTTTAACAAGATTTAAATCACAAAGTCCATCTGTTAAACACAAATTTGCATACATTTATCTGGAAAAAACTCTGATCCAGTCCATTTAGTACTCTGGCCGAAGGGGGGCACAACACAACCAATTAACAAAGCAAATAAAAGTTGAAAACAAAAAAAAATTACGCCACAACACAATAAGATCAAGCCGCAACACAACAAAATAAACAGAAAATGTATATTTCTCAAACACTGTATTTTCACTGTAAATTTTGTGGCAGTCTGACTCAGTGCATGCAAGATCTTGATGCTTCTTGGAAGAAGCAGAGAACTGTTCGTCCCGCTGCAAGTCACTCACAAGTGAAGTCCACGTGGGTCCGAGTGGGTCGGTATGCACCAGTATGACAATGAGTTGTGACAAATGTTTTGATATTGCCAGAGAGCCACTCTTTAGGACAAGCAACCAAGAAATAGCTTTATTATAGTTGTCTCAGCATGTTAAACTGAGACGTTAAAGTATTTTAACACCAAAAGCTTTACTGTTACTTAAGTTATGGTGACCATACGTCCTCTTCTTCCCAGACATGTCCTCTTTTTCGGACATTAAAAAAAGCCTCTGGCCGGGATTTCTAAATTTACAAAAATGTCTGGGACTCGGCTTTAGTTGCATTATGATGTGCATCTGGTCTAATACTTCATTGTGTGTGCACACATATTTGTATTGCTTTAACTCCTCTTTTTAAGTACCGCCTTCTCGCACACCAATTGGCCGATTATAAGAGGCTCTGCGTAGCATAACAGGTCAGCAAAAGGTGAAAGTTCATCAGGTAAATTAACAGACTTCTTTTTGCGACCAGGTAAAATTGTTATCACATTGATTCATTTTCCATGGCCATTCAAAATAATAGTAATAGTAAATTAACGCACACTCATGGCATCAAATATCTTATTTTAGTACATGGACATGTTGGACAATTATATGTATTTATGTTATGCTCATAGAGTCTCTTTTTCACTGTATTACAATTTGCATTCATTGTAACAATATTTTGAACCCTATTAGCTCCCCCAGTGGAAAAAAAAGTGTCCTCTTTTTGGAAAAAACAGAATATGGTCACCCTACTTAAGTGTTACATAATGCAAAGCAGGTGTTTGTGCACTGATGCCAGATTTATCATTTATTTGTTATTGAATAATCTTATCATTTGATTTCCAAACATCAAGTCCCAAATAAAAAAGAAAATACTCAAATGAGATGAAATATCTTTAATTTTATACTTTAAAAGTATTTTATTCACTGGTTTGTCCAAAATAAATAAATAAATAAAAAAATAGAAAAAAAAGCATATTTCTGCATAGTAATTCGTTAATTTTGGGGTGGAATTTCCAACAAAAAATATCGATATTTTGATACGTTACCCTAATATAAATCTAATTACTGTACTCAGTGATTTACAATTTTGGTCATATGCCTCACCCCTACTCCACTTAGCTATTCTCATGGATACTATATAAAAGTTTCTACGGTAAGGAAATTGTTTGCTGAAGGGTTCCAAGGCGTAAGAGGATTGCTGGCATGACAAACAACTAATTTACACCAAGTGGATCTAAAGCTGAGAGCTATTTCTAAGTTTACACAGTGTGGTGGGGGAATATACAGCATCCTACTTGTTTAATAAAAGTGCCTTATAAACTCGCATTGCATCACATCAGGAGCACATTGTTTATTTCAGCTTACAGTCAAACTGTGTAATGAAGACAGTGAGGTTTTGGTGCAGTGCATCGGATTGAAGAGATGTCGTAAATTTTGCAATGTTGAGTACATCAGAAAGCATTCCAGTGAGTATTGTTTGAGGTCATAGAGGAAGCTGTGAATGATTACACTTCCTAGAATGTGAAATGTTGCATCTATGGTTACAGCTAAAAATAACATGGGCTTTCAAATTATGTCTAACTGGCTAGGCTCCAAAAGACCTGCAAACGTATGTACGCCTCCATATATTTATGTTAAAAGATTGGTCAAAAGTAAAAAAATAAAATAATGAAAGTAACTATTTTCTTTGTAAGGAGTTTGCTTGTGCATATGCACCAAAATGTATTGTTCCCACTGATAGCGCAATTTATGTGCATGCAATTTCTTAATTTTTTTAGCACCCGCTACAACAAAGGAATTCTGCAAATCATGGCCTGGAATCTTGGAGGTGTTTTTCTTTGACACTAAGTGAGAGGTCAAGCCGCAGGTCAGCTAATCACGTCATATCCTTGTGTAACAGTGTTTTCATGTCTACAAATGTAAAGTGTTTCAATTACATGGTTAAGGATTGATGATAAAATGTAGCAAAGCCACTTTAACTGGCCATCTTCCATTTCCGCTGACTATGTTTGGAGGTCTAGTCAGGTTTTATGAGTCCTGGCCTTTGACACCATTAACAAGACGCTGTTGCCCTCCAACCTTATGGAGGGGTTTAGCACATGCACTCATGGTGCAGGCACATGGATGGCTGTAAGCATGCTGTCCTTTTTATGGTCCTCCTGGTACACAAGGCTGCCCCTGGGAACAATAATATTGAGGAAGCAGAATTCCATCTGGACTCAAAACAGTTTAGTTATTCCTCTCAAAGGGCACTGGGAAAGTGTTTATTTCTTGGGGAAATGACTGGAAAGTATGCAAGATTAGTGCCACTAAATAAGCAACCAATAATGGATTTATCAATGCTTAAAATGTTTTTGCAGTGACATCCAAAGATCTACTGTAAATGGCATGGCTGCCAGATGTACAGTAGTCTATTGTTCAAGTATTTGTCAGTTGCCTTTGGAAAAGCAGGTTTTGAGAATTATCTGTGCTATATAAATATGTTGTTATAAATCTATATACATTTCTTCTTACATGGACAGCTTGTAGAACACAAAAGGAGATGTTCAGTGGCTAACATGGTAACACGAGAACTTGCATTGTTTAGCGCTGGAAACAGCGGCAATTGCTAGACATATAAAATAAAATCAATCGTTGGAAACTATTATAACTTAGCTAACAGGCAAATACCAAAACCAAAGATTTTCATCATAAAATTAAAAAGATGAGTTTTGTGAACAATGCTTTACAAGTTCATTCAACAAAAATTAATTTGAGTTAGGTCAGTCTTATTGACTATTCTTGCAAATAGTTCAAGTAAGGGAGGAACGGCCCTCCCATTGGAGAAAGCAAATCCCAGTTTTGGATGAAACTCTATTCTCTTATTTACATTGGACAATGAAGAGAAACACTCTAAAAAACATGCCTACTGTGCATAACACATTTTCAACAGAATTCAGCTTTTGCTGCAGTAATTGTTAATTGCTTTATAATTATTATACAATTGAATTGTATAATAATAATTATAACATCATCAACAACAACAGCAACAATATAATGATGATTATTATAATTATTCTAAAAGTAATATTTCAGTTGGCCTGATAATTTCTTAACTTGTACCCAACATTGCTACATAGTACGGTTAAACAATCAAAACATTTTGGCGAAATCTGCAGGAAGACCTTTACTGTGAAGTTTGAACTTTCATCAATTCACAGTACAACCAGAACAGAGCTGCTGCGCAACATAATTTAATGATTGTATTTAACAAAATTATACATACATTCTTTTTTTAAATAATCAGCGTATTTTTATATTCCAGCGAGTGAGGAATTTTCTTTCACGCCCCCAGTTTGGACAGTTGCGAATGCCTGGAGTTTAACCTCAACTTCAAATTTCAACTTCAAAGCAGGAGAAAGAACCGGAAGTTTTCAGTAAAGAAGAGACATCACCTGAACAAGAATCCAGAGGAATATTTATGGTGTGTGTTTGATGGTTGCTCTTTCTTTCAGTGACACTTTTTAATATGTTGGTTATTTATAAAACTGCATACACCATTGCATATTCTTTGTAAGTTATCCACATTCCTCAATGTTTAAATCGAGCTTCACTGTTGTGGAGTAAACATATTTTTTTAACACTTTATCACACTTCCCCATTCGCAGAGCGGAAGCTTCACTTAGTGGTGTAAAACAAGTTCTGCTTCAGTCTGTTTCATTGGCAGTGGCCACAGCGTGGATAATTATGGACTATTTTATGAACAATTTATCTCAAATACTTAATCTAATCAGACCTACCTCACCTTAACAATTATTACTCAGGGATGAAGTAAAGAAAAACAGTGTCATGTTGTTTCATTATTTTAAACAGGATGTATTTAGGGACCACTTCACAGAGTATAAGTACATTTTTTTATTAGAGGAATGCAAAAATATAATACAAACAAGAGTACATTTATACATTAAAGAGTATTAGAACCAGACAAGGGTATACAGTAAGTTACAAAAATCAAAACGTATATTCCAAGTAAAGATTCTACAGAGTACTTTTTATGATAATGATCACATTTATTTCATGTACTTGCTTATTATAATCTCCATGTATGACATAATATCCATTAAATTAAAAAAAAAAGACCTTTCCATCCCAGTGTCTGATTACAGGAAATAACTGGTTTAATCGTTGTAAACGTGGAGTTATATGGTTTGAGTTCGATGATTGGGGAAGCGTCCGCTCGCAAGTTGCGACCAAATGCAATGTTGATAAAAGATAAAGATGGAAATGTCCCAGTGTCTGCAACTGTATTATATTTACAATAGTGAAAATAACAACATTAAAATACTTATATGCTGTCTCTTCGGACTTGATTTGAGCACAATAATCCTCTGGGAGTAAGCTGAACAGCACGCACAGCTCCTCCTGAACTGGGAAAACTTTGTGCTCACTGTTGCCAATTACTTTCATTAGAAAGTAGCTGAAGTTTGCTCGAAAATTCGCTAAATGTAGCTAGATGATGTCAAGTGCTAATTAGCATATCCATAACATCATAATGTCATATTTGCATTCTGCCTGTTGTCAGCCGGTGTCAGCCCTTTACATCTGTTTGCTTCTCTCCTACTCACTGTGCTCATGTACTGTATTTTAGTACAGCCGAAATCCCAATAAAGCTGTTCTCATTTACATATTTTTCTGTTTCTGTTGTCAGACAACGGATCGAGTATGAAATAGTGACTGAAACACGGTCCATTAAGACTACATGTTAAACAGCAGTCACATCCAAGCCATTTCCATGCTGCTGCTCTGCATTTTATAACCGTGACATCGTCTGACAAAATCACCGTACACATAAGTTAAAGACAACGGCTGTGCTGTGATTAACATGTAAAATAATCACTTTCTAATGAGAAAGTTAGAAGCGACAGAATGTCTTAATTATTTTTTCTCTCACAGAGCACACAGCCTCCATATTGGTAACAAACCACAAGAAGGATGTTCCGTTTTCAGTCAAGGACTGTAAAGACAGTAAGCCATTTTTCCTTGCCTACATAGGGCTTCAGCCACCCCTTGAATTCAGGGATTAACTCAAATATTTTCTATATTATTGAGAATAAATTTTAGAGTGTGATATGTTAGCTATTTTTTGGAATGTGTGTGTAATGCCCAAGGCAGTATGAATTAGTATTTATATTTGTATTATGGGTATAAATGTTTAATACAATTTATTATTATATGACAAAGTTGCTGAAAGCGCTGATAATCGCCTTGCTCAGATACTATTACACATTAAAGTGGTAGATATCCTTTGCAGAAGGAGAGAAAGCCGCTGGAATGTGCCGTATATCCAACAGCATACACTTCTTTCTGAGGTGAATGGAACAGCAGTGGGATTCAGCTCACTGATACACAACCGCTCGGCTCCGAAGAAAAAATTAGTGTCCGCATTCCAGATTCTTTTATACCTGGATGTTCAGGAGAGTGGCATGCAAATTCCACTCGACAATTCTCATTGGCCTTTTCTCAAAGATTAGAGGTGTTTGGAGCTCTCAAGAGTGACCCCTAGTTTCACTACATTGTTTGTGATGTTGACTCAGGGACATGAGAGCCCAGAGTGGCATGAACATCCAAACTATAAAATCTTATGAATCTTAGGCCTGAAGAGCACAGACTGGACACAGTCTGTGAAGTTTCTCCTGATCCGGCATTGTGAACTGAGGAGGACAGAAGGCCTCAAGAGTGACCGGATTTACGGTTGAGAAAGGAACCTTAGGCAGGTAGTCTGGATGAGGATGCAATATCGCTTTCACCATTCCTGGGGCAAAGTCTAAGCAGGATGGCAAGACAGACAAATCTCCTTTAAAGTAGTAATAGCCATAAAAAAAAAGTCAGACACCGACTCTAGAGGTTAAAAGATGATAGCTAAGTCCCATGAAGGGATCCTGGTTCTAATGGGAGACCTCAGTTGCATGCCCCCATGAAGCAAGCGAGCAAGCAAATGTGGCACCCTGTCAATCAAGGCATGGCAAGCCGACAGAGCGGCCACATAAACCCTGAGAGTGGCAGGGCGTGTGCCTGCTGATAATTTCTCCTGCAGGTAGTCCAGAATTGAAGCAATCTGGCAGTTATCTGGCTCTGCATTACGTGCAGTGCACCACCTTTCAAAGACACCCCATTTATTGATGTAACTTTTTCAAGTGGAAGGAGCCCTAGCACTCAGAATGGTCTCAATAACTTGAGGTGAAACCCAGTGTCCCTTAGATGGTACCCTTCAGGAGCCAAACACAAAGGTTCCACAGCTCGGGCCGGGGATGAAATATTGTCCCCTGCACTTTAGACAGAAGGTCCCTCCTCTCCGGTATCACCCAATGCAGGCCGTCGAGGAGAGACATTATCTCCGAGAAACATACTTGGCGAACTCTGGCTAGAACTCCCAGGAGCAGAGAAACCAAAGGAAACGCATACAGGCACATTTTGGGCCATGTATGAACAATCGCATCCAGACTCAGAGAGAAGTAGAGGGGACTAGGAGTTACACCTCTGCTTCGCAAAATCTTAGCCAGATTTGTTTCACTACATCGGGGTTTCCATTTTCCCATTGGTATTTTCTGTCTGGACAGTAAATCCGATCCCATATTCAGGCATCCAGGGTTATATACTGCTTTGAGTGACAGGAGCTTGCTCTGGGCCCAAAGAAAAATTTGCAACGCTAGCCAGTTTAGCTGACGCGACCGCAGACCTCCTTGGATGTCCACCCACACCAGGTTGTCCACCCACACCAGGATATGGCAGCCTCTCAGATGCTGGAGGAAGTACTTCAAGGCAAGAAATACAGCCATCAACTCAAGACAGTTGATGTGCCAATCGAGCTGATGACCCTCCCATTCCCCTTGAGCTGGATGACCACTTAAGACCAATCCCCAGCCCGTCCGGAGACGCCTGTCGTTAACCATCTGCGACAGCAAGACGCACCTAGAGTGGGACCCTAGGTGAGGAACCGGGGTCTGAGCCACATAGAGAGGGTACGTAGCCCGCGGCGTGTAACCCTTATCTGCCTTTGGGGATTGGCCCTTGGATGAAATCCCCTGGCTTTGAGCCACAACTGGAATGGTCTCATATGCAAAAGGCCCATAGGGATCACAGAGAACGCAGATGCCATGAGACCTAACATCCGTTGGTACTGGAGAACAGTACGATCTTGGCCTAGCCTGACTTTGCTAAGGTTATTCTGAATGGTCTCAAATCGAGCGGGAGACAGCTGTGCCTGCATTGTGATCGAATTCCATACAATCCCTAAATATGTCGTTCTCTGGGCAGGAGAGAGTATGCTTTTCTTGTTGTTGAGTCTCAACCCCAGAGAAACCAGATGAGCTGAGACAATATTTATGTGCTGTAATGCCAGTTCTTGCGATTGTGCTAGTATCAGCCAGTTGTCTTTATAACTCAAAATGTGGATGCCCTGGAGTCGCAATTGAGCCAGTGCTGCATCCATGCACTTTGTGTATGTGCGAGGTAATAAGGCTAGGCGGAATGGAAGTACTCGATATTGGTAAGCTTCGCCCCCGAAAGCAAACCTCAGGAACTGAGTATGGCAGTATTTCTATATGAAAGTATGTATCCATGAGATCGATCGTGACTAACCAGTCGCAATGTTGAATTTGTGACACGATCGTCTTGACAGTTAGCATCTTGAATTGAGCACCTTGACTGAGCGGTTCAAGCCTCGAAGATCTAAAATCGGATGCAATCCCCCATCCTTCTTGGGAACCAGGAATTATCTGCTGTAGTAACCTGGCTCTCTCTCTAGAAGGGGAATATGTTCTATGGCCCCTTTGACCATAAGATATTGCAGCTCTTGTGACAGTAAATGTGCTTGTTCCATGGTAGTGGGAACCACGCTGTTGAAACACAGAGGATGGCGAACAAATTGGATTCTGTAGCCCTTTTCAACTGTTTTTAGGACCCACATAGAAATAGCTTCCACACTGCCAGGTTCTCTGAAATGAGTACCAATTTTGATACTTCCCGTTGAGGGGATGTCTGATGTTCCATGTACTGGGTGACAACAGGAATCACCCGATATTTCGCTGGAAACCGCTGCCCCCCCGAAACACCAGAGGCAGTGGGGATGGAGAGGTTTCGTGGGGGTGTCGGGAAGGAGCAGGTAGATGTTTTGTGCAACCCGTCCCGAGGGGGGCTACCCCCACAAGGCTGGGCGCAAGACTGTCTGGACTTCTTTTTGGAAATAATGGTCTTTGGAGGCTGCTGAGGGCAATGAAGCGGTCCCCAATTTTTATGAGGGTGAGCACGACTCACCACACTTTGTTTTTGAGCCTCCCTTCTAGAAGGACCGGGGCGAGGCTGAGTGCGGCGAGGAAGTAATTGCACAATTGCCTTTGTGTGAAAAATGTCGGGAGGTGAAAAATCTTGTTTTTTCACCTCCCGAAACCTGGTGACGACTGTATTCACCGAATTGCCAAAAAGGCCGGAAGGTGAGACCAGGGCATCAAGTAGGAATACTTTGTCCTTATCCTTGATGCCAGTGAGGTTTAGCCACAGATGCCTCTCCATGTTGACCACAGAATCCATTGAACGGCCAATAGCGCAAGCCGTCTGCTTGGCTGCACGGAGAGATAAATCTGTGGATCGACGAAGCTCTGAGAATGCTTCCTCGTCGATTGTACAGATCAGCCTGGTATGCCTGTAACATCACCATGGTGTGTAGCGCGGCACCAGCCTGACCTGCTGCTTGATAAGATTTCCCCACAAGCTTTGAGGTGTTTCTACACGGCTTTGTGGGGAGAGTTGGTCTTTTCAATGATGAGGCCGACCCAGGCGAGATAGCCCGCTAGCGTCTCTTCTACCAGTGGCATCATCGTATACCCCCATGCCTTAGCACCTGTGATAGTCGAATATGTCGACATCGAAGTCACAAAGACATGGGAAGTATAAGGTTTCCCCATGAATGAGTTAACTAGTCATGGAGTTCTTCAAAGTAGGGGAGATACTGATTTTGTGTTCTGTTCCCCTGGCCACCAGACAGAAATCTGTCTTCTAGTTTCGATCGTTTGGGGGGTCTCTTGTTTGTGTGGCCAGTCTAGCTGTAATCTAGCCACCACACGAGTAACCACATCGAGTAATTCCTCAACCTCTTTGTCATCACGTGAGGAATGCTCAGAGATAGGTAACTCAAAGTCTACAGACCCAAGAGATTCATCGTCCCCCTCGTGAAACGAAGAGGTGGCGGAGCGCGCTTCGAGAACACGTGAGGGACAAGCTGGATCTGGAGAGAGAGTGAGTGATAGTGACAGACCAATCTCTCGCTCCTTAGTCAGATCCATATGCGAGTCCCACGATGGAATGGTTGGTGCTGGGTCTTGGAAGTAAGCGAGAAGAGCGCGCAGCATCTTCACTGTGAACAGCTCACACTCGCCTCACTCCAATGCAAGAGCAGCGTACTCTTCCCCCACACAAACAAAGCAAAACTGGTGTATGCTCGATTCAGCCATAGGATGTAAGCATGCAAACACACACTGTTTGCTTTGACCGCTCATTTATATATATATATATATATATATATATATATATATATATATATATATATATATATCTTTTCCACACTTGAATGACAGAAAAAGAGAATATTTCTGCACACTGCCTGACAAATCAAACTCCTATCAGAAGAAAAATAGAGAGATTGTGAAGCACAAACACATCACAGAGTGGTCTGAGGACAAAAGACCTGATGATGCACCTGTGGCACATATATTTATAGCCCCTGGTACTGGCTCATTCTGATGATGTCACCAACAGAGGCTGTAAAGTTTCAAATCAATTTCATTGCTGGTCACAGCTGGTCACTCCTAAAGAAGTTCTCAAAGCGCTGAATCAATCACAGCATTAAGTGTAGCTTTTGACAGGGAACATAAATAACACCGTCATAACTCCAATGTGAATTCTGAAGTGTTATTGAATTACACCCTTTTTTTAAACACACAGTGGCTTCAAAATTCACATTTAAGGTATGACAGTGTGTGATGTATGTTGTAAAATAAAAAAGTCCACATATTGTCAAGTAATGTTTACCACAGACCTTATTTTACACTAGATCAAAAACCACATTAGGAAAATCCAGAGGGAACCCATGACATATTAGACTTCCGTGTTTGCCTACAAATTTAAGTGATGGCTGAACAGTTCTATACTGAAAAAAAAATCTCTCTCAGGAGAAAATAAATTGTCAATGAGCAGCCCTTGGTCTCTGTCATCCAATAAAATTGACCTGGCCTCTTTTTAGAGGAGCATGTAAACTAGATGAATTGTCTATACATGATTTACCCTGATTGTTTATAGGCTTGTAAGTTTATAAACTTTATTAATTTCTCTTTCACTCCCTCAGGTCTATGTTGAGTTCAAAGGAATTACATGTGTGGACCTCAAAACAGCCTTTATGACATATCCTAATGACCACAGAAACACCCTCCTCTAAATTTATTGTGCAAAGAGTAAACACCATGTAGATAAGATGAAACTTATCCGGGACAACTTGCTGTGCAGGTATGGTTCCAAAACATATGAATATTATAGAATGAGTTGTTATCTGCAGTATTTTGAAAATATATTACCTCTTACACATAAAATGATGTCAACATAATATCAACATCAATATTTTATGCTATAATATGTATACTGCCTTGAATAAAATATTGAATACATCAAATGTTACAAATAAGAAAAGCAAAGGAATTCATTTTGTGAGGAATCATATACATAGAATTCAATGATGACTGAAATGATTTATTTTCTTCTTCTACAGACAACAGTCATCCTATCTCAAAGATTCACTACAGCTCTACAGGCACTCCCCTTGTACCTCAGGGAGCGTGAAGCAGTATCAAATACCTGTCTAGTGAGTTTTTAACTTTATTTTGAAAGTCCATTTATTGTTTGTTAATTTTGGAAACCTATAAATGTCTACAAACTCACAGTTTAGTTTATTATAATTCTGATTCTGATACTGATTATAAGACATTGACCTCTTTTATGTATTTTTGTCATTTCTTATTTTTGTATACAAAATGTGTTTACATGTTTAAAAATTCAAGCCAATTTTTCATTGATCACTATTCTTTTAACAAATTTGTGGTTATATTTAGTAAGAGCACTGACATGGTTTCAATGTGGCTATTTTCCTTGAGTAATAGCCATGATTTCCTTGATTTTTTGTTCAGTGAAAAAGCTATTTTTGTTTCCACTGTCCTATCCTCGAAAATGAGAATGAAACAAAATTGAAAGCACTGCGGTATTACAGTCCATAATAAAATGCCACATTAGAGTGACTAACACTATCTAACAAATTACCATGCTAAAAGAGCAACCGGGCTAATTATCGCTCCAATAAAACCTGTCCAGCAAGGAAAACTTGGTTTTAAATCCTTTAAGATCTTTGAGTTGTAGTCACCTCTGCAAAGCCAGTCTGACGCTGTTTCATGTTTTATTACGGTTATGTTTTATTGCAGGCTGTTCTCTGTTCAAGGTTTATTTATTGTGAAAATGGGTGATTCCCCAGTGGGTTTTCTTTTTGAATGATCCATAATTAATGTCCCTTATTTGTTGTGGCTACAAGCTTTTAGCTTCAAAATACTCCACACCTATCACCGCACATATACACGCATCATAGTAGCTGGACCTTCTTTTCTTTATTTACGGACATGATGTAAACATGCAGTGACCAATAACGGAAGTTTGCAATTTCCCGCCAAATCCTTCCCAACAGCTCTAAAATATAAATCATTATTATAGGCTTACCATAGTGAATTGGGGTAAGGCAAAAACATGGTTTGGAAGACAGATAGTTGGTGTTGCTCAATAATGATTCTTTTTTTTTTTTTTCCTTTCTAGCAAAAAAATCTTACATAGTGCAGCTTTAACCTATTAAACGCTGCTTCACATGTTGGCTGCCACATGCAATTTTTCAAACCCACATATACATAATTGCAAACTGATTGGACTAATTGTTTAGCAGTGTGTAAGTGTTGTATTTCACCAAACTTAATTAAGCATATAACCAGGTTTTTTACTGGTTCAAAGAGACCCAGTGATGGGTTGAGCCATATACAATAAAGGGGGTGAGTATGCATAAAATTACATTGCATGAATAATGTAAGCACCTTATACATAATTACAAATGATGAGTGACTGCAAACGAGTTACTACTTCATAATACATAGGCAAACGAGTTACTACTTCATAATACATAGGCTTGTTTCCTAAGAAGTGAATTTTTATTTTAGTGATTTATTACACCCCCACTTCCAGTCAGTGGGACTGTATGTTCCCCATGTGCTCTGCTCCTCAGTCTATGAGAAGCATTCTGAAGAGAGGTACTGTATCTATTTAAGGTTAATCATTCATTAAAAAAACTCACTGTACATTCAATATATATTATGGTGAGATCTTGATAAAATATGACAGCTTAAATGTATGTTGATTCTGTATATGTGTAAAATGACTTATATATGTGTTAAAGGAATAGTTACCCCACCCCCCCCCCCCAAAAAAAAACTCTCATTATTCACTTTTCCTGATAGAGGTTGACAGATATAATGGTTTTGCCGATTAATCGGCAGTGATAACAGATTTCTAACACTATCGGTTATCTGCAAAAAACAATTTTTCCTCGTTACGTCCGGTGCTGGAGCAGCTGGGAAGGGTTCACTGTCGTTATACAGTTTGAAAGTGGCCTCTAGAGGTGGAAAAAACCAATCACTTCACTGATGCCTTTGGTATTTGTTTTGGCACATGATGTCCCAAAACACAAGCTAACCTCACACAAGTCCTACCCAAATGTTTAAATGTCACAATTGTTACCATCTATTATCATTTTTTGCATTAGTTTATATCCAGCTGGTCAAGTTTATGCATTCGTTAGCCAGCCAAGTTGCATATTTAAAGCTACTGACGTGAGAAAGCAGTTTAGTATCTTCATGCACCCGAGAGAAACATATAAACGAATCAGAAACGCATCTGATTTCAATTAAATTTTCGGTAACACTTTATTTTAAGGTTCCATAATTATGCATTAATTACTAGTGTGTTCGTGCTTAACTAATGATTAACTTGTCCACAATTATGCATTAGTTAAGCACGAACACACTAGTAATTAATGATTAACTGAATGTACAGTAAACACCTTTTAGCCATTATTTACAACTTATCAAATATTATTTTTGTGTAGTGATGTACTTGGTTATGTTTGTGATTTAGCATCTATTAAGTTAACTGAACAATATAAAGCTGGCACTTATTGGGAGATATTCAAGTTTATTGTACAGAGTAATTAGCCAATAATTATGGCTAAACTGCAACTAATACAGTACTAATAAAGACAAAATGACCCCCTGTTATAAAGTAATTTTCAGTAAACACTAAAATAATAAGTTTTTCAATTACTGCTTATGCTGACTTAATTTTTAAATGGTTCCTTTTAAAACATACAGTATAATACAGATACAGATGAAGGTCACTGGATAACAAATACAGCAAGTTAAATGACCCATGTGTAGGTCACAAAATAAAGACACAAATACAGAAATAACTTTTATTTCAACTGTTGGTTGAACACAAATGTCATTGTATTTACAAATTACAGTGAAAATAAAATCCTGTAAAGGAAAATACCATATATTGCTTTATACAATAGACACAAAAAAAAAATTATAACGCTAGGTAGATTACTCTCATACAAATGTGAAATTAAAATATTTGGACCATATAAATGTTTGTTTTCTTTATCATATAAGCAGACAAGTACTGTAAGAATTATCCAAGAATTATATGACAATTACCTTTCAATGTGACAGTTAGAAACACTACTCACAATCAGAGAAGAACACTGTGTGTTTACTATTACAGACCTCTTAATACATTATTCTTGTATGCTTATTACTCAGAGTAAACACACTGTTTGCTCAGAACAGTGAGTATTCCAAACAGAACATGATAGTGAACTTAGAAACCTTGCAATTTAAACAAATTACAAGAAGCAAAGGTCAGATATCAAGCATCAGTCAAGCCTTAATTATAACTATGCTGCAAGGGCAGGATCTCATTCATTTCATATATTCTATTTTTTGCTTTGTAGTAGTAGACATCATTGCATTGCACCTTTTTGCAAAATCAAGAGGATTTTCCTTGTCAGATTTTTTATCTCTTGGTAAAAACCAGGATCAGCAATTGCAGGCTTTGCAATTGAAGCAGTGGATACAATATTTCCTCTGTCTACCCAATGTTGAGTGAAGGCTGCATTGTCCTCACATTCCTGAAAGTCTTCAGTACTTCTTTGTTGCGTTTAATAACTTCTTCTGGATGAACAAGAGAATACTGTCAATGGACCAAATAAACATTTAATGAGAAAAGGCAATAAAACATTCAAAACACCAAAATTAGTTAAAATGAGTTCCCCGTGTGTCGCTCACTTCGACGTTGTGTCGGTCTCTCTTGAGCACCGAATATGCCTCTGATCTATGAAAAAAGGCCAATGAGAGTTGGCGAACAGTATTTGCATACCCCGCCCCCAGACATACGAGTATAAAGGTGAGGGAAATACACACTTTCATTCAGGATTTTTCTGAGGAGCCGGGAGTTTCCGCGACATGGCCGGGAGGACACAACGTCTCGTTCCCTCCATCAGGGAACGTAGGTTACATACGTAACCGAGATGTTTTTAGTTACTTGCCACAGTTGTCTCTGGTGTCTCACTGTGGGATTAAATCATATGCCCAAAATCTTACATGATATATTATTTTCAATTTCAGTAACAGTGTCGGGGGTAATACATAACAAGTAATGTGAGTTACGTAATCAGATCAGATTTTCATGTAAATATTAAAGACAAAAATTACTTGTAAATTAAAAAATTTACTTTTTCAAATAAGTATTCAAATAACACAAGTTTCTTTGTTTTCCCATGTATTGACTGATGTCCTGTCCCCATGTTGAGAGAAATCGGGAGTAAGTACAGAGGCGTTGTGTGCGGTTTTTAAACATGAAGCTTGTTGTAGTTCTAGGCTAATGTGAGCATGCATTTACTCATCTCACTTGCACAAAAACAGATTCAGTATTCCTCAAAATGAATAAAAACAGTGAAATGCAACCTCAGAATATTACGCAAACTTGAAATAATTAAATGTTAAATAACACAAATATACTTTATATATTTAATCTCACTTTATTATCCAAAGTCTTTGCTACTGACTTTTGACGATCCAATTCAACCATACTAATAAGCAAAAATGTTCAAACACTTTAGTTTGACTTTATTAACAGTTTAGTTAAACTTCACATTAGTGTTTAATTTTTTGTTTTTATTGCTGAAGAGTTATAAACTTTCTTTTCCTGCATCCTCTTCTTCTGCAATCCAGAATGGCAGCACAGCTGAAAGGTTTGTTTGAGCTGCGCCCTCCACTGTACAGGTGTGAATTTGCATTTCCTTCAGTCTGAGGCTTATTCATTTAACTTTTGTGTTAAAGGGCTTTTATGTTTGCATAATTTTGTAAAATTCTTTTGCTATTAAAAAACAAGCAAGCCAAGGTGAGAAAAAGTACTTTTTAAGGGAGTAACGCAATGTTGTAACCCATTACTTTTAAAAGTAACTTTCCCCAACACTGCTCAGTAATGATACACATCAAGATATCATACTGACATTAAAACGCTTAGAAAAAAAACTGAATGTGTTTACTGGAATATTTGTTAATGGAATAAAATGTTAATTGCTGCAGTCTATTTAAAAATATTTAATTATTTGAATTATTAAAAAAAAATACAAAATGTATGAGGAATTTTTAATGATTCAATGACTCCCATAAAGAGTTCACTTGTTTAATTATTGGATGAATCAGCATTTTTGAACAAATCTCTTGAATGAATGATTCAATGACTCACTCAAAGACTTCAATTATTTCATTGCTGGATGATTCAGCATTTTTGAACGAACTTCTTGAATGAATGACACTTTTCGCTACATGTAACAATGTAATTGATACAATCTTTATTTGAAGCGTCAAGTTACTTTCAAAAGGTTATTTACTCTATTTTGATCAATACCGTGGACATCAGTGTTTATATCTGAACTATAAAATGTTATCCCAGTACTTCTGCAATAATTTGAATTATTATAAGACAGAAATAATGATACAGTGTGGTTGAAAAGACTGTTTAAGAAGCTGTTTCATACCTATACATGACAAATGTCAGCGGCAGTACCAATGCAGATTCGAATCGATGTGATTGCACTTGTCAAAGATTTAGTATACAAAGGCAAATCGTTGTCATAGGAATGAGATTGCGTGGGTGTTTTAACAGAGACTGCAATCTTTTAACGATTATTCGTGTAGCTCTACCTACATACTATGATATAATAAAAAAAAGGAACTCATACTTGAGGAGGAAAAAACAAAAATTGCAAAACATATGCAATTTGATGCAGATGTTGATATTTATATGGACAAAATGTAAGATGAATTTCTCATGAGAAAGTAAAAAGACAGTTTGTTCTCTGCCAGATATAGAGTCAAACCACAGATAGAAGGCAAACACTTGCATATATTTTGCTCATAAGTGAAAATATATAAAATTTTGTGTTATTTGTTTAATTGGATTCTTTTGATCTAGTTATTGAACTTGAAGACCCAAACTTCATAATCAGCACCACTGTACAAATGTAATGAGTGTTAGCGGTGTGAATTACAAATTTAATGGCATTTAAATTGAGATGTATAATTTCTAATAATACGCATTATTCTTACCTCGTACAGTTCTATGTTTCTGTCTACGGCTCTTCTTCTTTTTTGACTGCTTTTCCTCACTGGATGAACTGGTGTAATCTTCAGATGAGTTGCAGGAACTACTGCTCAACACTTTAGGCATTGGTTGCTTTATCATTGTAGCTTTTAAACACAAACAATATATAACACATTTACAATATTTATTTTTCTATGACAAGCTTTATATAGATCTTTGGAATACTAAAAAGTCCTTAAGAATACTAAAATGTGCCCTTACCCTTACATGTGCTTCCAGAGGTTGTCCCACTCAACTAGCTCCATGATTGGGCATTCTCCTGTAAAGACAATGCAGTATAAACCTCATCTTAAATCTTATGTCATTTTAATATCTCTTATACTTATTAAATTCAATATCAATGATGATGGAAATCTTTAAAATGCAAAGCAATGCATACTGGTTTTGGCTTATGAAAAAACATGTAGAACTACTGAACATATTGCTTTTACAACCGCTTCTCTTTCCTATGATAGTGAAATCCCCAAAAGTGCATTATGATCCATAAATTTCATTAACTGACGCTTTAGTTGCCACAACTGCTGAAAGTTATGCAGACAAAAACAGTATTGGTTGATAAACATGTTTAGAAAATACCAGTATGATTTTCTTTCAAAGGTGGTTTATAATATACAACATTAAGCTGAATTAATGTTTTCATCAGTTTGTTTTGATTTCTTGATTTCAGACAAAATGTGTAAGAATGATTACAATTGTGAGCAATACCCACAAATCCCAAGCTGAAATTCAGCAACTGCTTACAGATCATTTGCATGCTGCTGCACAAAATAGATGTGAATCAACTCAGTACTTAAAAACTGTTTTATTACTAATAAAAATAACTTACAACCAGTTGTAACATTTTCTTCAATTTTTAAAATTGGTGAGCTCATTCCTACAGCCATGGATGCTATTTCTGGTGCTGGATCTTTAAGTTGTAAAAGAATAAATAAATAAATATATATACACACACACACACACACACACACACACACACACACACACACACACACACACACATGCTGTGTTTCCATGTTTTATGGGGACTTTCCATAGACATAATGGTTTTTATACTGTACAAACTATATATTCTATCCCCTAATCCTTTAGTATGATTTATTCTTCATGGGGACTGACAAAATGTCCCCACAACATCAGAAATTTTGGGTTTTACTATCCTTATGAAAAATGTGATAAATACACACACACACACACACACACACAGTTGTCTACAATTACTAACTACATATCTATGTGGTATACATTTGCTTATTTTTCTTTAATAAATTATCCATGTATTTTATGTATATTTATTGTTACATAGCATTAATTTTGACTATTGATTAAATAATTGATTAAATAATATTAATAATGAAATAATAGATTATAAAAACAAAGTGTCCTAATACTGAAGTATTACATAAAGTGTAAACATAGTAATTGTATCAAGCAACTGTATGGTTGCCCTTTAGACCAGTGCTTCTTAAACCTTTCCTGGAGCACCTCCAGCACTCCACATTTTGTATGGCTGTGTCTCGTTTGGAAGGATGCGTCCTCCAGAGGTCGCGTCCTTTGAAGGCTGCAGTATACCGAGTGTCCTCCTTCAAACGAGACAGCCTTCTTAGGAGGAATGGAAATGGAACGTAACATGGTTGCTATGACAGCACGGCACTCTTTAACAAGCGTGAGCACTTTGAGTGAGAAGGGAACAAAGTCCCTTTAGAAGGGAATGTATGAGGTCAAATTTAGGAGAGTTATAATGATGTAAATAGAAAAGAAAATGGATTTTACGACAAGAATCTCTTTGCAAATGAATACAATTATTTTAACTGTATATCATAATTATTTATTTAACAAGATAATCTTCAGTAAGTCGTCATTATCTTGTACCCACTCATGTGGTGTATTTCGAAACAATGACAATCTATATATATATATATATATATATATATATATATATAATATGTTTGTTAATATCTAAAAACAGCGCTCCTGCACGAATAAACAAAAACAAAGTGAAACAAAGACAGTCATCTAGCACGCGTTTCCATAGAAAAACAAATGGGTGGTTACATACGTTTTTGGTGTGAACAGGCCCTTACAGTTGGTGGAGGTCTTTAGCCATTTAGCCATTACATCTTGCTCTCTTATAAGCGTTTCTCAGATTAAGCAATGAGGTGTTTAAATGCTTTGTCAGGAAATATGTCCAACTTGGAAATGTGTGTCTCGAGATTCTCATGTTCGGTTCCAGTCTATTGTGTTCCTTCTGTTTGAACAGCCCCTGGCCTGGTCTGAGCTGCTTCACCAGTTCAGCTGAATACCTGCTATCTGTGAATATTGCTACTTTACATACAACTGTACTGAATAATCAATGTGGTATTCCGCTGTTATTATGAAGCTTGAGTCTGGAGTAGTAGGAATCAGTGCAAGTGTAACACCATATGATCTGACTGTTGAAGTGTTTTCCCCCCTCGTTTTACTTTTGACTTAACATTTGAGAATATGGACTGACTAACTTTTTATTTATTTATTTCATATACATTAGTTAAAAATGTTATTTTTTTAACAGCCAGGATATGAATGTTCTATGCATAATTTAATGGTGCTGAATGGTTTATGTATGGATTGTTCCCTTGTGTGGGCTAAAACAGTGTCAATTTAAAAAAGCTGACTTTAAAATTAGAATATTAGATCATATATATTAATATTTTTATTTTTATTTCATATACAAAGTACAATACATTTTCAAGGTTCAGTCAGTAGTTAATTATTGTAATAAAGCACTATTTTACTTTGAATGTTATTTTTTCATTCAGTATCAATTTTAAAACTATTGATTGATTAATCGGTTATCGGCAGACACAGCCCAACTTAGTTCCACTTCTGTCACTCACTCGACGTTGTGTTCCTTGGGAGCCTTGCGTACCTCTGACCTCAGAAAAGGCCAATGTGATAATGGCAGACAGAATTTGCATGCCCCGCCCCCGGACATACGGGTATAAAGGAAAGTGTGCGTGCGTCTGTCAGTCAGGTTTTTGCACTGAGGAGCCGAGAATAAGGCACAGACTTTTACAGTGCTAGGTCTAGTGCTGTGGCAGGAGGGACACGTCTCATTCCCTCCCTCAGGGAACGGAGATTATGACAGTAACCATGACATTCCCCTTCTGTCACTCACTCGACGTTGTGTCAAATGAAGTGACACAAGGGGTCCCATTCAAAAAGGCCACACACTTGTCCGTGTTACGTGAACTGTCAAGACGGGTACAAGCGGGCTGCTGTGTGCTAGAGGCAACTGTATCACCCTCCCCAATGCCCCCAAAAGAGAAGTCATATACAGACCTTAGGTTCCCAGCACCCCTGAGGGGGGAACAGGTGCTACATGACTAGCATGGGAGCAAGCCCAGCAGCCGCGGCCTTTTCTCTCTCTATGTCTCTTGCATAGAGTGTGAAGTGGCTGGGGCTATCTTAGCGCCATGATATGCGTTGGGTAAGGCAGTCTTTCCCGGTCCTATTATTTCAGGGGGAAAAGACCCTGCGGAGGCCACATTCTGCCCAGACTAGGGGGAGGTAACGTGGCAAATACACCACAAGGTTTGTGAAGCCGTACATGGGAGCGGTGCGGTGGTAGGTTTATGTAAGAAACAAGTCGAAATTTAAATTGTTTTTAGCTTTAAATCGGCGCTTCCATCCATGGCTCTGATATAGTTTGAAATGGCCGAACTGTCACGTGACATTCGCTCTTTTGTTGTAAATAAGTGCTGCTTCTGAATTCTCAGTTACATACTGCATCAGCTACTGGCAGGAAGTGCTTTTTAAAAGTTGATAACGTTTTAATTATCAATGTTATTTTTTTACACAAACTTATCAATTTGTTTGAGAACGATTAGTCTAATCATGTATTACATATCAAGTGGGAGTTTACTGCCTGTATTAGAAAAGATCCGTTAAACGTGGTAATGTTTGCCTTAATTCCATTTCACATTGTTTTTGGTCAATATAAATGGCCCATTTGTTGCTGCACATAGTGAAGAGTGCCCCAATAAGTGATGGTGGAAATCACTTAGGAAAGAACACATACTTTGGGCAAATAAAGGTTGCTGTACCACATCGTTTTTACATTGTGTGGTGGAATGACCCGCCTCTCGCTCTCGTCATCATGGCCAGCCTGTTGGACCATCCATCAGCCAGTTTCATAATGGGAGTGTGTTGGAGACGAGGAGAGGCATGTTTTTATTAGCCTTGTTTAGCCTTGCTGCCATAAAAATGGGGAATTGGGGAGCTGGATCTCCATTGTGTGCACAAACTGGCATCCTCGCAGATCCAGGAGCAAAGCTGGGAGGTTACCGGCCAAGATACCTGTGCGCCAGACCCCGGCCCCCAGCACCAATTAGATGCGAGCACACATTGCGGCCGACGGGCATGGATGCCGGGCCGCCCTTCCCCTTACACCACGTTCACACATCCTCTGTGAGCAAGGCCTGAGGGGCACGTTTTCGTTTCGTCGCCCATATTAACAAATGACACAGTATACACTGCAAGCGTGAGTTGTGAGGTGACGCATCCCAGACACAGGAGTGAGCATATAGTTTCGGCGTTGAGTCTATTTTTGCCACATGGCTCACGCTGAGCTCAGCGGCTCATAATAATCAAATAATCAGGGTAGAGTTGCACCAGCTATGCATAAGGTCTCACTTAAGTTGGGACGTAAAGTTCACACCAAGGGCTTAGTAATTACTAGTTAGTTTGTAACTACGTCGGTGCTCAATTTGGTTGCACCACCTGTTCTTAAGGCAAGACTGAACTAGTAGGTCATAAGCACTCTGTAAAGTAATGCGTAGTCACATAATATGATGTTTACCTGTATTTATCCAATAAACAGCATTCAAATGTGTACACAGAAGTGTTAAAAAGCTGTAATTTTCAGTTTGATCTTGTTACGGTTGAAGTTCAAACCTTGTCTGCTCGTGTAACTGTCCGCTGTAATAAATCCCCATTAAAATACGATATGTAATTAAAGTCGATTTAATAAATAGTATATTTGCCCTGTGTAAATAACAATATATAGGAACTGTATCTAAAATAAATAAGGGGTGATAAATAAATACTAATACAACAGGTTGGAAAAATAGTTTTGAATGTGTTGAAACTTGACACCGGGTGACGCACCTGGAAAATTGCACCGTTAGATTGGTTTCATGCTGAAGAGCTGCTTAAAAGTAAGTTTTTCTCTCTTGTAAATGTAAACGAGTGTAAATGTCAACATCTTACTGTAAGTCAAAAGGATTGATGCCTTTCATGCAAAACATGAGCTCATTAATGTCATTAAATGCGTCTGCTTTTTTATTCCAACCTTTACTCCTGGTCGGAGGCTCCTGTGAATGTTTAGTTTATACGTAGGTTTACGTCCTACATAAGTTTAACCCTCTGGGGTCGACAGACGTGCCGGCACGTCCTGCTTGATATTTTCATCATTACGGCAGAAACAACTTAAAATACTCCGTAATTTTTGGGTATACAGATAAGTGTAAGAACATCATTAGAGACTATAAAGGGTCTACTTTTATTTGTGTACACTCATAATAACAATGAAACATTGTGCTTTTGTCAAATAAATAAAATAAAAAGGGTGAGCTGTCAGCAGTCTCTGTGTTCACGAGTATATTTCAGAAACACGTCACAAAAATGACCTGAAACTCCGCAAATACTTATCACACAAACATGAAACATATGTCTAAAGAAAGCTTTAAATGTCTACTTTTTAATAAACCAATTCAAATTTCAAACACATAATCTCCTGCAATGTAATCTGTATGAAAAACAAAGCGATGTTCATTTTTTACTGGTTCATCTAATTATCTGTAATGTGATCCCACCCACCAGCAGAGTGTGCCATGCATATGCTAATGTGCTGAGACGATCAATGCAAATGTACATGCCCCCGACAGTGTTCAGAGGTTTGATATAAACAATTCATTCATTTTACTGCGCGTTTGTAACGATACACAGGCGATGAAACTTCTGGATATTAAGGAAGAGTTAACTTTTCCTCAGAAGAAGAGCGGGACTCTGATGAACGTTTGTATTTTGAAGAGAGACTTGATCCAGCCGAGGATACAATTTCAGAGTAGTAAGTTTACTTTTAATTAGCTGACATGCTATTTTATATAAACTTGAACATATTTTACTAGTGGGACTGTTTCCAGACTTGCCAGCCAGGATTCAGAGTATTGAAATTTGAAATATGTCCTAATAAGCAAGATTTAGTTACATTTAAATGCTGTTTCGGCTAAAGCAGGCATTTGAATTGCATGCTGTATGATATAAATATGATATGTAATATGATATAAAAATAATATGAATGTTTAGATTATATTTTATCTAGTGTTTATAATGCCTCATTATCATCAACAAAGCTTGTGCTTGCAAATATGTGTTCAGGTTAAATGAGTAAAATGCACTTTAAATATGCCCATATTAGAAAATTAGCATATTATAATGATTTCTGATGGATCATGTGACACTGAAGACTGAAGAAGATGCTGAAAATTATGCTTTGATCACAAATTGCATTTTACAATATATTTAAATAGAAAACTGTTCTTTTAAATTGTAAAAAGAGTGCAGAATATCAATATTGTTTCTGTATTTTGGATCAAATAAATCCAGTCATGGTGAGCAGAAGAGACTTCTTTTAATGGTAGTGTAGGTCTAAAATTAAGTAAAGTCTTTATGTAAAGAAAATATATAGTCAGATATCTTCTTTTAACTTAAAACTTGATTTGGATCATTAAGTCTCCTCATAGTCATTCTCTTTCTGTCACATCCCTCATTGATAGGCCCAGAGGTGGGGTCATTGTCTCTCAGGTGTGAATCACCTAAATATTCATGATCATTCACGCCTCCTCGCATATTACCTTTCAACACTAAAATTGTCTTACAAAAGTTAAATTACTATATTGTTTTGTATGAATGAGTGATCAGGATGGTTTTCACATTATTTTGTTGAAAAAACTCTAGGCTACAAGATCCAGTTCTCAATAGTCTTGTGGACAAATGTTTAGTATGTGTTATATGACCTTATTTCAGTGACTTAAAATTTTAGTTTTTTCAAAAACCATGCATAAACGTTATTTTCTCAAATATACAAACCTGTACACACATGTTGCTCACATATTATTGTAGCCCTGTTTGTGCTGAATACAGTGTTATCACACTTTATCCATTAATATGTTTTTAAGCAACTGAAAAAAGCACAAATGTCAAGGCATGTCAAAACTTCTCCAGGGCCAACAATACCCTCAAACCCCAGAGGGTTAATGCTGCAACACTCAAATATTTAGTCCCCATACGACCCCGTAGATAACGTTTTTTTCCACACTGAGGCACTGTTATTTCTTGCGGAAGAGACGTGGCCAATGTGAACTTCTAACGTGACCACTCCACTCACGTGCCGCTTGCGCCTCGCTCACGGCACGCTCAAGGAGGATGTGTCAACTCTGCGTTACACTATCTGCGGCTCCAGGGAAGACAGGCCTTTAGGAAGATGCTGACCCTGCCCACATCCTGTTTCCAGCTGTGGACACTCCTATCCTTACATGACGTCCCCTTTCACCATGAGAAAAGAACACATTTTGAAGACAACAGCCTATGGTAAGAGCTGATGTAAAATTTGTGCATGTAAAGTACTTGGCCGAAGAATAAATTACCCTGTTCTCTCCAAAGGCCAGAATACCAACTGGTCAGAGTTTGGCTGGTTATCTCAGTATAGTTGCTCGTAAAAGGCTTTGACTGTGCACGTTCTTGTGGTAACATCAGCCACTTAGTGTTGTCAGGACATAATTTCCTGTGGCTCACGTGGTATTTAAAGCTTAGGTGATTGGCTTTTTTTCCTGAAACTGAGTGCTAATGAACACTCCAGGTTGCGTACGTCCAAGGTTGTATGCACCATTCCATCAATTGCCATTGAGATGAATAGTAATGTTAAAATTCAAATAGTGTCTTATTCTTTCAGTGCCCTTCAAGTGTGCAAAAATGCTGTTTGGAATTCACCCCTAAAACTCTTTGCTCAATTCACCCTCTCAACTTAGACTGTTTGACTCCCATTAGGTTTCCTGACAGGACATAATATCCATTCTGCTTCAACATTTTGCTGTGCACAGTCATATTTATAAATGCATGTTAATTTGTTGTAATGAGAAATCTCTAGTAGTCTAATCCAGCACATGACTCGGACTGACATCCAGCAGTGATGTAATCCCAAGGTGAGTGTACATCTTCCAGAATCACTGTTATACCTTTGAATGAGGATAATAGTGATGGTATGGGTGATATAGTCCAGCTGTTTTTAATCAAAAATGAGATTGCTGATTTCCATATCCCATTTAGAAAAGTAATGGAGCCCGTCTGAGCTTCTGAGCCAATGAATACAAATGGTAATTAACATGCGATCAGTATTTTAAACAGACCATTGAGTAACAGGAGAGAATTAGTGAGCTCACTGTACTGAAGAGAAAGATCAGAAATGCAAGATCATGGCTTTCCGAACAGTGAAGTCTAGCCCAAAACAACAATAATTGGCCAGCCGAAACAGGACATTGAGAGGAGTTCTTTGCAAAAATGAATGATGATTATATCGATCATTTATAAACTGGTGCAAGACTAAAATATAGAAAACACAATTGTTAATTCTTGATTGATAAATATTTTAAGAAGCATTTGTGTTTTCTTCTTGTGCAATAAACAATGTTGGTGTTTTAGTAAAATCTAGTTATTAAAGCAAATCCAGTTGTGAGCTGCTGGTCCAGAGTTTGTGATTGAAGTGGAGTGGCAACAATTTCCCCTCCATGCTCAAAGAATTCTTTAATGACTCCACTCCAGCTCAACTATGGCTGTCCAGTTTCCGCTCCTTGCTCATTCTCTACTCACTAATAAGAGAAATGTATACGCTCCATGGAAAATTATAAACCTAACTATAAACCTAACTTTAAAAACTATGGTCATCCTCCCTGACCTTGCGAAGCACCTGTGCAAGAAGGCTCACTGGGGGAAATGCGTACTTGCGCAGCCCCGCAGGCCAGCTGTGTGCCAGTGCATCTGCCCCGAGGGGAGCCTCTGATTGGGCATACCAGAGCGGGCAGTGGGAGGTCTCTCGGGAGGCAAACAGGTCTACCTGGGCCTTGCCGAACTGCTCTCAAATCAGCTGGACTGACTGGGGGTGAAGCTTCCACTCTCCACAGGGCAAGCGTTGTCGTGACAACGCATCCACTACCACATTGAGGTTGCCGGGGATGTGAGTGGCACACAGCGACTTGAGAGCTGGCTCCAAAGGAGGAGATGACGGGCGAGTCGTGATATGTGGTGGGAGAGTACACCACCTTGGCGATTTATGTACCGCGGTGGTGCTGTCTGACCTGATCAGGACATGTTTGTCCTAATAGGAGAAACTTCCACAGGGCAAAGAAAACTGTCAGCAACTCCAGGCAGTGTATGTGCCAGCGCAGCGGGGCCCCTTTCCAATGGCCCGCCACTGAGTGTCCGTTGCACACGACGGCCCAACCCAATCTGGAGGCGTCGGTCGTGACCAAGATGCATCGGGACACCTGCTGCAAGGGTACTCCTGCCCGTAAAAACCAGAGGTCTCTCCAGGGTTTGAACATTTGGCGGCAGGTGGGGGTGATCATCACACTGTGCGTGGCATGGCGCCATGCTCGTCTTGGGACTCGAGTCTGAAGCCAGTGCTGAAGCGGTCTCATATGCATCAACCCCAACGCCGCGACTGCCGCGGAGGATGCCATATGCCCCAGGAGCCTCTGATAAAGTTTTAAGGGGACCGCTGTGCCCGGCCTGAAGGTGACGAGGCATTCCAGCACCGACTGTGCACGCTCGCTGGTGAGACGTGCTGACCTTGAGACTAGGTCTAACTCCATGCCGAGAAAAGAGATGCTCTGGACCGGGGTGAGCTTGCTCTTTTCCCAGTTGACCTGAAGCCCCAAACGGCTGAGGTGCCTGAGCAAGCGGAACACCCAGTCGGTTGTGCCGCGTTACCGAGTTCTACCGGCTCGGACCTGACAAAACACAGGACGAGGCCAACTCAACCCTTAGATTGTAAAATCTGGCAAAGGTATTGGGTGTTGCCCAGCCCGCTGCTCTGCAGATGTCTGCTAGGGAGGTGCCGTGGCTCAGTGCCCACGAGGACGCCACACTTCTAGTAGAATGTGCTCGGACCTGCATGTGGGTGTGCATGCCCTGGGCGTGATAGGCTAAGGCAATAGCATCAACGACCCAGTGGGCTAGCCTCTGTTTGGAGATAGCGTTCCCTTTCCGCCGTCCACCAAAGCAGACAAAGAGCTGCTCAGAACATCTAAAGCTCTGCGTGCGGTCCACATAGGTACGCAAAGCACGCACCGGACACAGCAGCGAAAGGGCTGGGTCTGCCTCCTCCAGGTTCACGACCTGGTCCCTGAAAGGGGTCGTAGGATCCTTGGCCACGTAGCCCGGTCGGGGTCTCAGGATAATGTGAAAAAGCACCGGAACGAACTCCAGGCAGGTGTTGCTGACAGAGAACGCTTGCAGGTCTCCAACCCTCTTAATTGAGGCTAACGCGATCAGGAGGGCCGTCTTCAGGGAGAGGGCATTGATCTTGACTGAATCAAGCAGCTCAAATGGGGTCTCTGAAGGCCCAAGAGGACCACTGAGAGATCCCAAGAGGGAAATAGGATAGGCCGGGGAGGATTCAGTCACCAGGCGCCTTTCAGGAACCTGATAATCAAGTTGTGCTTACCAAAGAACTTGCCATTTACTGCGTCATGGTGGGCTGCGATAGCAGCTACATACACCTTCAAGGTGAAGGGGGACAGCCTCCCCTCCAGTCTCTCCTGCAGGAATAGAAGCACCGACCGATCAGCGGATCTCTGTGGGTCTTCGGCTCGGGAAGAACACCAGTTCACGAACAAACGCCATTTCAGTTGCCTGGTTGAGGGAGCTCTGGCTTGATTGATCGTATTTATGACAGCAGGTGGTAGATCTACTAGATCTTCCGCTTCCCGTCCAGGGGCCAGACATGGAGATTCCAGAGGTCTGGGTGCAATGCCAGAGGGTGCCCCTTCCCTGAGAAAGAAGGTCCTTCCTCAGGGGGACATTCCAGGGAGGGGCTGTCGCGAGGAGCGTGAGATCCGAAAACCAGGTGCAGGTGGGCCAGTAGGGGGCCACTAAGATGACCTGTTCCTCGTCCTCCCTGATCTTGCACAGCACCGATACAAGAAGGCTCACTGGAGGAAATGCGTACTTGCGCAGCCCCAGGGGCCAGCTGTGTGCCAACACGTCTGGCCTGAGGGGAGCGGCCATCAGGGAATACCAGAGCGGACAATGGGAGTCGTCCTGGGAGGCAAAGAGGTCTACCTGTGCCTTGCTGAATTGGTCCCAAATGAGCTGGACCACCTGGGGGTGGAGCCTCCACTCTCCGCTGGGTGAAACCTGTCACAACAGCGTGTCCGCTGTCGTGTTGCGGTTGCCAGGGATGTGAGTGGCGAGCAGCGGCTTGAGTCGCGGCTGACTCCAGAGGAGGAAATGGCGGGCGAGTTGTGACTCGATGCCGCCCTGTCGATTTATGTACGCTACCGTCGCGTCTACTGTCTGAGCGATTCAGAACGCGCTTGCCTCGGATTTGTGGAATAAACCTCCGTAGGGCAAGAATTACAGCCATCAACTCTAGGCAATGCTGCTGGGGTCCTTTCCAGGTGCCAACGGCATCGTGCCCGTTGCACACGGTGCCCCAAACCTGTCGAGAGGCATCTGTGGTTACCACGACACGTCTGGACACCTGCTGCAGGGGGACTCTGGCCCGGAGAAGGCAGAGGTCTGTCCAAGGGTTGAAAGTCTGATGGCAGGTGGGGGTGATTATCACACGATGCGTGCCGTGGCACCATGCCCATCTCGGGACTCGAGTCTGTAGCCAGTGCTGTAGCGAGCCTCTGGAATTGTTTTAGAGGAACCGCTGTGCCGGGCTCGAAGTGAGCGAACAGTAAGAAGGGTCGGTGTAGTGACAAAATAGAGATGTGGAAGTATGCGTCCTTCAGGTCTGCCGCCATGAACCAATCTAGCTGTCAAACGCAGGTGAGAATCTGCTTCTGTGTGAGCATTTTTAACAGGAGTTTGTGCAAAGCCCGGTTGAGAACTCGCAAGTCCAAGATTGGTCACAATCCGCCATGTTTCTTGGGTATGATGAAGTAAGGGCTGTAGAAACCCTTCTTCATCTCGGCTGGAGGGACGGGCTCTATCGCGTCCTTGAGGAGCAGAGTGGAATCTCTGTTCGTAAGGCACTGGCTTGTTGGCCGCGCACTAGAGTGGAGCGAATACCACTGACGTGAGGCGGGAGCCGGGCGAACTGAATCGCGTAGCCAAGTCGGATGGTCCTGGCCAACCAGCGTGACGGATTGGGAAGCGATAACCACGCATCCAAGCTCCATGCGAGGGGTACTAACGGGACAAACAAATTTGATGTACCAGGCGGGGCAAAAGAGCAGTCCCGAGGCTGGGGTGCTGAGAATAGACTCAAAGTACTTACCTTCCTCCGCACACCCGGCAGGGGGCGGGTTAGATACTGAGGAAGAGGTCCTAGAGAGGCGTCTTTGGAACTCGTCAGTGCTGGCCTGCTGGGGTTGGACAGTCGCGGGGCCGGAGGCGAGAGTGCTGTGTCCGGGGAACCAGGACTGGAGAGTTGTAGGGCCGGGGTGCCATGAGAATGGCACACACCGGCTGAATGACCCAGGGAGTGAGGGAATCGCACTGTGGGTACCGCAGCCCGAAGGCAGTGCAGCAATGAAAGCAAGGATTCTCTTCCCAGCCCTCCACCGGGGGACGGAGTGGTTTTGGTACCAGCTCCGGAGCGAACATCCCACTTTCTGGGTCATCCGTCTCAGGAGCACCTCTGAGCTTTTCTGGTCCAGGAAGGTGTCCTAGAGACGGGGGGGGGGGGGGGGGGGCGTACGCCGCCTGTGAGGTGCTCGACTCTGGGGCTGAGAGCTGGGCCCAGGTTGCGGAGCTTCTTGTAATTGTTTGATCGCAGGGGGATGCCCTCGGTGAGTAAGCCGCGACCGCAATGTTGCCATGGTTATGTTCTCGCACTGAGAACATGAACCATTTAAAAAACACTGCCTGCGTGTGATCACAGCCCAGGCACACAAGGCAGCTTTTATGACCGTCAGAAGTGGAGAGAAATCAACCGCATCCAGGAACTACACAGAGGCGGAAAGACATCTTTAAAAAGACGCATCCTGAAAAGGACGTTCAACGCCTGCTGTGTATTGCTCTTTTATGAGTGGGAACTCAAACTCTTTCAGAGAAAATATACTCTTTTAGGAGGAGAACACTCTTTTAAACAGGAAGAAGCGCTGTCGAAGCGCCCAGGGGCATGAACTGCACAGTGTGCAGAGAGAGAGACGCCAGCTGGAAATGCGCCGTGCGGATCCAACAGCAATGCTTCTCGCTGATAGAGGTGAGTGGAATAGAAGTGAAGCTCAGCTGCTTGTTGCACAACCATTCGGCTCAGAATTATTTTTTTGACTGGCATTCGCTGCCCCGCTTCCCTTTATACCCGTATGTCCGGGACATGCAAATTTTGTCTGCCAACTTGACATTGGCCTTTTCTCAAGTTCAGCGGTACGATACGGCATCCAAGAAGACCCCTTGTTTCACTTCCTTCGACACAACGTCAAGAGAGTGACAGAAGGGGCATGAGCTTTACTGCCAAGTGTTCACATGTAAACAAGGATTTATTTGTTTATTTATTTTTGGTGATAGGACATTAGCACACAGAACATTACAGTGAGACACAGAATATAAACAAGGTAAGTATAAGTAGACATACAAATAATAGGACATATGTAATGGGAGCCAGCTGATAGATAGTTGTGTAATGTGTATAAACCTCACTCTCTTGACCTCAAGAGGTGCACTAGTGACTGATGCTAGAGGCTGTCACAAGGAGCCTTTAGCCTCCTTGTTAGCGCAACCGCCTCCCAAGCCGGAGACCAATAATCCTCTCAGTAGTCCTGACTGTCCATTGTAGTTTCCTTCTGTCTAATTTGGTGGCTGAACCAAACCAGACAGTAATAGATATACACAGGACAGACTCAATGACAGCCAAGTAGAACTGTGTCAGCAGCTCCATTGGCAGGTTGAACTTCCTCAGCTGGTGAAGGAAGTACCTTTGCTGAGCCTTCTTCACAAAGTCTATATAGGTGTCCGACTTCAGGTCCTTCAGGTCCATGGTAGAGCCCAGGAACCTGAATGACTCCACTGGTACCACAGTGCTATGGAGCATTTAACCCTTTATGGAGCATTTTAACTTTTTTCGGAATAAAGTCTTAACCGGTTAATAACCTTAATCACTGATGTGGATATAAATGTGGTCAATTTTAAGATGAGCTCCAACTTTAAATCACTTCAGACCAGGAATTTAACATTGTGCTCAGGTTTAGGCTATAAATAAATACATCAGAATCTTGTGTGATACATTAACATAGACATTTTAAGAAGTGGAAAGTGTACATGATGCCGTATCTAAGTTACACTTGATAACCTCCAGACGTGCACTATTAACAGAGTCCTGAATTCACAACTTAAGCATTTTCACTTGTACGGTTTGCACATTAGAAATATTGGCTACACAACTTCATAATTTATTTGTAATTTTGGATATGTTTATTTAAAATGTCGTTTTATCCTTGGATTATCAGTCATAAAAATATTTTTTTATATATTATTCTGATTAATCCGTTATTTGTTTTGAAGTCCGTGCCTTTCCGAATAAGGTATTTGGCTTTGGGCACATCCCTAATATATACATACTATACAGTGGCTATAAAAATTCTTAACAACCTTGCTAAATTGTCAGGTTATTGAGATGTACAAGATGAATCCAAGATAAATCATGTCAGGTCTTTTTCTATCTTTAATGTGATATTAAAACCAACAAAATACAAGGAACAAACAAATAGAAACTTTTAAGAAAAATACAATAAAATAAAAACTTAAAATGACCTGGTTGCTATTAACCAATCCCATTCATACTCTTACTCGAAAGTAATTAAAATCCTCTGGTCTTCAATTAAGTTATGCTGATTAACCTTGAAAAAAATCAGCTTTTTCTGTAGGATATTCTTGGCATCTTATTGTTTGCATCTTACTGAAGCCATGGTCGACTGATAGCTCAATCAGATTGAAACAGCTTCATGTAAACACAAAAATGATCCGACTTTAAATTTTCATCTGATTGAAGTAATCAGATCAAAAGAAAATATTAGCCATGTAAATGTTTGAATCCGACTACTATCTCAATCATATTCTAAAATAACTTGCGCTCATGTGCAGAGATGTGGTGCGTATGTATGTTTAAACATGATACTCTTCGTAGGAACCAAATTTATACAAAGCAATGACAAAACACACTATTAAGGGTATGTGGGCTCGCACTGAATATTCTGCAGGGCACATATGTTCTTTCATGACATCACATAAAGCAAAAAAGTATGTTGTGTCATTCTAATTAGGGACTAGAAAAAGCAGGTGTGGTTACGGTGTTCTGTATTCCATTGTGTGCATGCGATTTCACTCACTTACTAAGCATTTCTTCTTTGCCATAGTTACAGTCGATTGTACATAACAGATTAGGAAAGTAAATGTTAGCATATGTTTTACAAGAGATGATGCCAAGTAAACAGTAAATAGCCTAAATGTCCTCAAAATGTGTTAAATTACACACATGTAAATACTGTCACATTCTTTGTTTGCATAATAAAAGGAAAAAAATTACACATGGTTATAGGCTTTGAAAAAAAAACTCTAAAATATCGATAGCCTATTAATAAGATGTAGGCTATTTATATCGTACAAGAGTAAAACTCATCTTCTGACAGCTATTTAACACTGCTAGCATCCCTTCTCTTGTTGTGAATAGCTTACTTTTTTTCTTGCATGATTTTTGCGAAGTGTCCCGTCTGCAGCTGTTGCTTAAAGTCCCTATTATTTTGTTTCCATTCCACATCTGTAAACTCCTTTAATGACAACTCTCACCCACCTGTCTCAACTTCGTTCTCGCATCCAGAAAAGATCAGAGATGCCTTTGGTTAGATTGGAGGAGGAATGAGCATCAGAAAAATACATGGTAAAATCAGACAGGGTACTTCGCCGATTAGAGTGAGTAACATAAGCAAAAAGCTTTTCTGGCATATTTTTTAGATATCTCAGCAAAGCAAAAATGCCAAATAAGTTTTGTTCGAAATACATGTAAAGCACATGTAATCAAATATTTGTATCTGACTGCAAAGTTTAGGGGACATATAAACCGTACATTCTGAATCTGCAATTGGATTTAATCTATTTGGACTGATGAAATTTAGTGCATGTAAATATAGCCACTGTGAATGCCATTGTCAACAAGTGGAGAAAATGGGGCACCACAATGACCTTCCAAAGAACAGGGTGCCCATTAAAAAAATGGATGAAAAAAGAAGAAAACTTATCAGGGAGGCTGTCAAGAGGCCTACAGCAATATTAAAGGAGCTGAAAGAATATCTAGCAAGTAATGTAATGCATGTGACCACAATATACTTATTCTATTCTTCATTTGTTTGGGCTATGGGGTAGGGTGGCAAGATGGAAGACATTAGTCAAAGATATTGCCAAATCATATCACCCAAATCACCCAAAGCCATGTAGCAATATGTTTTGTGGTCTGATGAAAACAAGATATTACTTTTTGGTCATGAAATTAAAAGCTATGTTTGGTGCTAAAAAAAAGACAGCTTTTCACACACAGATCACACACACGGTGTAACATGGTCGTGCAAGCATCATGCTATGGGGCTGCTTCTCTTCAGCTAGGACTAGGACACTAGTCAAGATAGAAGGAATCATTGATAGTGCCAAATTATGCCATGGATAGGCACAAAACCTGCATGCCTCCATTAGAATATGAAGATGAAGAGGAATTACATCTTTCAGCACGATTATGACCCCAAACACAATTTTAGGTCAACAATGGAATGGCTTCAAACCCAAACCTAAATCCAGATGAAAAATTGTGGAATGACTTGAAGAGGACTGTGCACAGGAGATTTTCTCGCAATAGACTCTTATTCAAAATGACTGGATGTTGTATTTAAAGCAAAAGTTACTTCAACCAAATATTAGTTGAAGAGTGTAAACATCTATGCAACCAGGTCTTTAATTTATGTATTTATTTTCCTAAAAAGTTTCCATTTGGTGTTCACTTCAATTTGGTTGATTGCATCATCACATTGAATGTAGAAAAAAAAAAATTGGCATGATTTATTTTGTATTCATCTTTTAGATCTCAAAAACCTGCCATTTTAACAGGGGTGTGCAGACTTTTTATAGCCACGGTATATAACCCTAGAATAATGGCTGTCCATTGGAAAACAGTGTTTGCAGCATTGGGTGTGCTTGGTTTTGTAAAATGGCCCCATGTTCCTTGGCAGTAAGACAGCCATGGTGAGCAATCATCACATATAATGATGCCCAAGAGATGGTTGCTCATACCATTATTCCATCTTATGGTTTCCTCTTAACATAAACCTGAAGGATGTAGGAAATAAGCAACACACTGTCAGACCGACTGCAACATGCTGTTGTTGGAACAAGTTGAAATTTGAGAGCAATGGTCAAGGACAATTTTTAGTGAATAACAACTTTCACTCTGTTTCTCACACACAGCTATTGTATTGTTTTGGAGAACTTTAATGGTAGTTTTAGATCAAATTTATGTGACTCTACAGTTATATGCCTTATGTTTTAGTGGTTAGGAGCTTAAAGATATCTATGATATTATACAATTCTACTAGTATAATTATAATGTAAATAAATTAAACAAACATGGCAGTTGAAGCCACTGACATGTTTTGTGTCATTCAAACTCATGATAATGTACCCTTTTCACATTTCTGGGTTTGGAAGACGGAATTAAACAATAGTGGGGTAAACGTTTATAGAGGTGAATAGGAGGCCTTAGCTAACATAATTTTTTCATTCCCATATGCTCCAACAGTAAAAAAAATAAAATAAAAAAAAATCACTATTACGTTTCCACTAATTTCCAAATTAGGCAAAAAGAAATGTAGATAAAGGTGGATCTACCGCCCATACTTTCACAATGCCTTGAAACAGATGAACTTAGTTGTGGTAATTTTTTTTGGTTATTTTTATACATTTTTTAGAAATGTCCTATGACGCCTGGTGCCAACTATTTTTCCCAACACAGATTTAAATGATTGACATATACATATATATTTGCCAAATTAAATGTAAAAATGTTTGAGACTTTGGCACTTGCAATTCAGGAAACAAATAATTCAAGCTATTTGGAACTCTATGACTATGAACACATTAATCAGGATAGGTTTGAAAATAACGTTTTCATTTTCGAAACTCCATCCACACTGTCGTTTTCAAGCATTTTCCAAAAATTGTTCATCCACACTAAAACATATAAACACTCTTAAATCAACTCGCCTTTCCATGTGTGGTCTGAAAAGCAGTTGTCCTCTTGTTCCGTCCCCAGACAGCAATTCTGGGTAAACTTTCAGTTGCCTTTCAAAGCAAGGTGAAGGTTGTACAAAGTAACATTTATCTTTAACAATGCTATTAAAGTAGACAGCTGGCACAACAACACTTCTAAAACATGGGCCACCATCTTGATTGTTTTGGGTTGAATGGATCATATGACTGCGTCACATGACAACAAATACGTCATTGATTACAACACACAACAACACGAAGACAGTGTTTTCAAAATGATCCACTTGGGAGACCATTTTCAGTGTGGACAGAAGGCCAAAACATAGAGAAAAATATGTGTTTTCAATCGAAAATGTATTAGTGTGGATGTGGCCATAGTTGCCTAAGGTTCCTGTGAAAACTTAAATAAAAGAGTGCTACTTGCATTTATAATTGTGTTTTAGGTTCCTCGCACTAATTACCTTACTTGAAAGGTCCACATTCCTGTTTACATAAATTTTTTCCCACCCCTGTAAGGCCTCTTTTATGAGAAATATTTTTTTATAATATGAGCTCATGCTTTGTGTAGTTCATAAGAAACTCTCATTAACAGTGCAGCTGCTCAGTAAACATAAACTGTGCATCCTTAGTGACCAATTTGTATAAATGTAAATCTGAGAATTCAAGTCTGAGGAGCTCCTCTGTAATTTAACAGATAACACAGCTGAAGTCAGCTGGGTAATACAGTTCTAAATAATAAAGGGGAAATTATTTTCCTTTTGAAGTTTGCCCCCAGCAGTGGCCTTATTTACGGAATAATTCAAGAGGGTCTAGTCATAAACAAGCCATTTATAAAGTGACATAAGATTGTGCTTGCCAATTTAGTGGCTGCTTTTAAAGGGATTGGAATATAAAATATGTATGTGTAAAGGGTAATGGGTTGATTTGAGGATTAAGTCAGGGACCATGTTACAGGCTCTTGGTTAGCGTTCCCTGGAAATCCAACCCATGACCTTGACATTGCTTGAGCCACACTCTACAGAAACAAAACAAAAAGTAATGCACAATCCATTTCATTTATGCATTTGTCAGACACATTTTTCCAAACAAACTTATACTGCATTTCAGATACACATTCCTTCAGTATTTACTAGATCTAGGTTACTAGCACTAGGGAAGCTAAATGCTGCTATCAGTATGCATTGCTTTGGATGCATATCGTTACTTGTTGGAATCAGCTAACTAATAAAATTGACGCCACAAACTTAACTACAGTTTAGTGGTGTTACAGTAGCTCAGCTGTTTGTAAAATAGAGTAGCATTTTCAGTAACAAGCATATTTTTTAACAAGTAGGATTGTATTGTGACTGTGGCGAGCAGGGCATGGCCGAGCAGCGTCTGGGCAGAGTGAGACCGGGGAGATACTTGGTGAACGAGTTCCACCTGTGCGCCACAGTGACAAAAACGCTAGCCTATTATTCAGGTATGCTGTATAATTAATAAAACGTAAATATAGTTAGCTATATTTTTGGTAACCAACTGTAGTTTTTTAAAAGGGTAACTTTACTGTGGTTTCAACACACTCTCATTACGAAGTGTCACTATACCATATCCAAATATTTGGCAGTATCACTAAATCTTTGCCCTTGGTCCATATCTTAAATGTCACTCTGATGTTGTATTCAACTCAATTCGGAGGATTTTAATACTTTAACCTCCTGAGACCCGAGCGTGACTGCTGTGTGCATTTTCCATTCCCCTTTATGATTTATAACTAGTTGCCCCTAATAAACATGCAACAACAATAACAAAAAAGTATAATAAAATAAGAATTATTTTTTAGACCAAATAGTTTTCCTAAAAATTTATGTTCACAAATGTGGACATTGAGACTAAGTTGTGAAATGTTAAAAAATTCCAAATTCTGTTTCAGACATTACATCAGAAATTAGCATAATATATTGTGATTCAAAGTAATGGCCAGCATCATCCAATCACTGCCAACCATGTTCAAATAAAATTTTGCATGAAAAATTCTGAATCTGTGTACTGATTACCATTGTCCCATGTCTGCCAAACATGTTGATTGGTCCAAACGTCATCTGTGGCCTGAAACTGAACTTTTAGATTAGGAAGTTTGGATTTAGTGCACTTAGGTGTATTGAGAGATATAGGATTGTCCCTTGCTCCCTATTTAATGAATGGCTTAACCTCCAGTGTGCTGTCTGTCTTCACTGGTCTCAGAACAGTTTGAAATGCACCTTATTTTCATCCTAACTCTGTATACAGCATCTGAAAGCAACATTTTCCAACTTTTGGATGCATAATACACAGTAAATATACAATATTTTAAATGAAAATGAGCAAACAGTCCATGTACGAGGTTATTATGTTGAACAGTGTGCCCTATCGTGATAAATATCTCAAACTTTAAAAATTGTATTTCAGATGACACCAGAAACACTAATCTTTAACTCAAACAGGTTTCAATGTAAAAACTTAATTTGCTGTCTTACCAGATGTAGTTTTACTATTAAATTAAATTAATTAAATTAAATTAAATTAGTTGCTGCATGTAGCGCAGCCAAAATACAACATCCACACATTTAGACATGTGGTCGCACAAGGTTAAACAAGCGTAAATGTAAAAATTTAATAAAAAAATGTCATCATTTACTCTTTCCTATTCATTTAATTTTTATTTTGTTTGCTATTGCATTACAAAAGTGATATCAAATGCCGTTAGCTCTCACGTGTCATGTGACAGTTTGGATGTAATTCCATTATTGACTAACCCTCCTTTTAGTCAGACAGTTTAACTTGCTATCTTAACTTATCCTAGTGCTATTGCTCCTTAAATACACAAATCTATGTACAATATTTTTTCTGAAATGGCTGTTATATTAAAAAGATGAACAAGGAGAGTGAGCTGAGAGTAGTGCTGTGTTCACAGAAGATGGTAGTGTGGGTTCAAACCAACTTACATGTCTAACTACAATCAGCTATCCCTTGGGCCATGTACAATTACCTCTGTGGCAAAGAGCAGACACTAGGACAGAACAAACCTAATCTGCTATGTATGGAGCTGCAATCAGCTCTGAAATCGATCAGGCACACAGCTGGTGCTGAACTGGATTTTGAGGGAATAATTGAGTGGCTTAGCATTTTGGGTGCAGCAGGTCTAGAAATTAAACAAACTCCTTTAAAAGAAAAGAATGATCCACTGGTTAGTTTAAGGCAAATTGTGTCTTCAGAGAGCAGGTTCTAATAATAAAGAAATAGTTTGCAAAAAATAAATAAATAAATAAAAAGAAATGTGTCCAGTATAGCTCTCACACAAATAATGAATTTATTGAATAATATCCTATATGGTGACTGTTTTCCATACAGTGTACAGTAAAAAAAATGTAAATAAATAAAATGTTGTCATGCTCAAAAAAACCAAAACAAAGTGAAATAGAACTATCATTAAAGTAGTACATACAGTACATGCTCCAAATTCCAAGTTGTCAATGATGCCATATTTCATCTGATATTTTCAGCTGAGAGAAGGTTTTTCTTGTAATAATGGTCAATTATGGTCAATTTGTTACACAAAGCTAACATATACTTGCTTCAGTGTTGTATGGACTACTTTTATGGTGCTTTCTTTCTTTCTTTTTTGTCATTGTGAAGCTTGACAGATACGGTCCCCATTTCCACTCTTTTAATTATTTGGAAAAGTGTGGTGTGGATATACATCCCAGGAAAAGAAAGAAAGAAAGAAAGAAAGAAAGAAAGAAAGAAAGACATGTGAGTTAGGAACTACCAAGGTTGAGTAAAAAATTACAGAATTTTTATATCTGGATTAACTGTTATGTCCTTCAGAATGCTGGTTCTAATATTAATGTATGTTCAGAGTCAGTGATAGAGGCAGTTTCATTAGATAAATCACATTTACCTGTTGCATAATTGTAAAGTCCCCTACAGTGGAGCCCTGGGCACCATGAAAATAAAGTTCTGTCTTCATAATTTTTCCAGACGCTGAATGAAAAAAAAGTGCAGATGTATTATATGATCCCAAAGGGACATTTTAGTCATTAAACCATAATGCTTTCTCCAAAACATGTCTGAATGCATTACACGAATGGACCCCTCACTGCACATTGACCCAGTGCTTCAATATACCACAATAATGTATAATTTACACCATGATGAATGGGTGTAAATTCATTGCAGGGATTCTGTGTTGAACAACAACAAACCAGCGGTTGGTCTGGAGGAAAGTAATTAGCCATGTGCAGCTCCAGACAGTTGATTCAAGTAAATATGACTCCCTGTACACTCCTCACACTAATTATTTCAATTCTGAGCAAGCGCTTTTCCCCACTGTGTTCCTCCCCTATGCATAATACAGCAACACACTACAGTTAAGTGAATCAGTCTGGTTTAATACCATCTCTGTCTGCATCTTACACAGGTTAACTCATACTGGCTTCCTCAAAATCAACTTCTACAATATGCAGTGAAGCAGCACAATCGTATTTACATTTCTAGCTACACATACTTGAAATATTTGACATATGTAATCAATCAATAATAATGCCATAAAATATTATAATTACATTGTAATAACTATATATTTATCTGCTCCAAGTCAAAAGAGCCTACCCCCAATTCTTTACGATGTTCCGGTGCCGAGATATGGGTGGTAATGTACGGTTGCTTGGGTGTCACATATAGCTGCTAAGCTGTTGCAGGGTGATATCTAAGAGGATGATTGCTAGCCCAAGACAAAAGAGCCTACCTCATGTCTCTACGATTTTAAGGTGCTGAGATATGTGTGCTGAAATATTGTTGTTAGGGTGCTAGGATGATTTTTTAAAGGCTGCTTGCTAGCCCAAGTAAAACGAGCAAACCCCCATATCTCTATGAAATTCTGATCCAAAGATATCCCTCTGAGCCATTTTTAGTAGTAGTCTATTGGGTTCGCTTGCCAGGTTGCTCTGTATGGTTGCTGATTCCTAATAGCTGCTTGCTAGCCCGAGTCAAGTGAGCCAATGCTCAAGTCTCGATGACATTGATCCATAGATATGATCCCAATGACCCCTTGTCAATGTTAAAGGTGTCATGACGTGCTTTTTTATATATATAATTGTATTATCTTCCCTGAGGTCCAATGTGTACGGCTAGGTGAAAAACAGTTTGAGCCAAGTGAGCAACGCTTGCTGAGAAAACAAAGGATTCCTGAGAAAAGCAATAAATGGACCTTCTCACAGACTCATCATCATACCTCACTGAATGAAAATTGCTTCATTGTTGTCCTTCTCCATTTGTTCCTCTCTTCCCCCTCTCTCTGTCCTCTGTCTTCAAGCTCAGAGTCACCTAAAACTCAACTAAATCCTGTATGTATCATGTATCTTATTACATGTACACAATGAATCTGACTACACGTTTAGTGTAATTTAAAAGGTCTCGGTTTGACTGGTTCTATGGTCTCATCCCATCACGACAGTAGAATATGTACACAGTTTTAAGAATGTAGAGAAATTCTGGCCACTGCTTGGGGGTGCACATCCCTCCTTGGTCTTTCATCTAAATTACCTCCTGTATGCAGATAAGGTATGACCCCGGGACTTCCAGTCCTAACCACTCTAAAATTCTGATTTGGGTTTTTAAGGAAATGTAACAATCCCAGTGGTCCTTACACTACATAATTTGCTGAAGTCAGAAGAATGTATTAATCATGTAATTGGATTGATACATATTTACCTGACTAATAAACTGTTAAACTTGATTCTATCCTGATTTATTCCGAAATGCTTGCCTTTAGTAGATTATGTTATGTACTTGCTGACTTAAATCTGTGAACAGTGTTAGTACAAACTAATGGCTCAGCATTGATAGTGCATCGGGCATGTCTTCTGAGACCTTAGCTTTCTGGTTAACTATTCAGCATTAACTAAGTGTGTAGGGACTAAATATAATCATTACTTAGAACAAGAAAATGTTGGTTGATTCGCCTAAATAATGTAGTCTTTACCTCTGATTACTGTTAACATTATTCCAGCCAAGGGTACATAGGAAACTATGGAGACTAATTAAAATGCATTGGTCGGCCGATCCAGATAGTATATGTCACTCCTCTGGTTGAGAGTAGTGTTATTTTAATTAAGTATATGCAGATCTAGGGGGACTAAACAAAACTATTATTCAGATAAAAGTATGCAGGGAGTAACTTGTCTGAATAGTATAGTTAATTACCTCTGGGTAATGATCCAAAGCTGACCAGTTTGTGGAATGATCACGTATATCTCAGCCAATGTGAAGACTCCACTAACAGGAATCCAAATGAAACAGTGCAATGTAAACGCATAGAATTAACTAGAATAATCAAGTATCCAAATCTAGAGAAGATTTCAATTTATGATCAATAATAATTGGAAACTCAAACTAAATTCAAGGTCTAAAATAATAGGAGTCAGATTAATTTATTTATTTAGTCAGATTCGGTCTTAACTAAATCAAATAGTTTTTGTGCTACAGCAACACATGCATGAAAAAGACAAACACGCAGATACTTTCAACACGTCACTGGATTCTGCCATTAGGCCAGCAATGTGTCATTTTTACAAATTATAATTTTATAAAAGTTTTTTGGCTCCAAAACAGTCGTTAATATATGATCATTTTCCACACTGTTTTTGGCCCTCTCTCTGAAATGCTCGGTTTTCTCCTAATGGCTCCTACACACTACACGACTTTCAAAGACATCGGATCGTGGTACCGTTCATATGACAAAACTGTCTGCCTTGTCACTGAAGTCGTAGTGTTTTCAAATTACACGATGAATCCGCGACAGGGGTGAACACATGACTTGACATTTCAATATTGACGAATCCCCGACGACTCTGCCTTGACATTTCACAGCAGAGAACACGTGAGAAGTGATACGAGATACGAAAACAAATGCATGATCATATGCTATGCATTTCAGATGGTTACAATATGAAAAGTACCCCCTACTGAAAAATCTACGTAGTTGCTTTCCTGACTGTCCAAGACAATTGACAACACTTCTCTTTCTCCACCCGATTGTGGTACAGTTCAGAGGAAACATCAAATATGCACTGGTGCTCCTGCCAATGTTGCACTAATATTTCCTCCATTTCTTCTGTCCAATGAGACTTTCTTGATATCGCAGCCATGCTAGTTGATGTTCTGTTGCAGGTACATCACGACTCCTCTCACTGAAACATCCCATGCCCGGTTTCTTGCTCTCTCGTTGGCTGTAGGTCAACGCTGCTGTTGTATTCAGTCAAAACATATTTCACACTGCACGATTTGGAGTCGCAGACAGGTCCAGATATTTAACATTTTAGATATCTAGCTGACATCTGCATTCTCTCAAATCGCGACAGATCATACATTGCGACTATTGCTCACGGGAGCGAGCTCCGATTTGCCCACAATTTCAGGCTTTTATCGGCGATCTCCACAAAACTGTCTTTGAGCGAAAATCGGGCTTAAAATCGTGTAGTGTAAACTCGGCATAAGCGCCTCCTTAAAACTTCAAATCCCACCTTCCACTATTATGATTGACAAACATCATGCAGCCCCTCAAATTCAGCAAACTCAGAAGACAATGAACCTCAACATTATAAAACAAAATTGCAGTGTTTACACAATGCACATCCAACACAATGCATCTGAATATATTTAACTGTTCATCTAAAGCACAACTGCACCATAACACTCAGCACCATAAACTATCAAACAGTCATGACATATCATGAATATTCATGAACTAAACAGTTTACTTACTTTTCTGAAGTCTACTTTTCTGAAGCCCCATCCTTCAATAATAGTTCCTTTGCAAAGCTTGATTCGTATTTTTAGTGTTCACAAGCAATCCATGGTGACATGAGCTGAAAAAACCGAACACACTACAGTCCAAAGAATGGTAAAATTACGTAGACACATACTGAAGGCACACTGAGGCACACATCGCCGGAAACACACATAAATGTTCAAAGAAGTCCATTGTCAAAGATGTCCTATGTTTACATACACCAACAGTTAAAAATAGCCCAGATGGGCGAAGGAATGCGTCCATGACAGAGGCATGTTCCTTCTCCCTTTCAGAGTTGTAACTTGACACCGCTTACTTTAAAAGTGGCGAGATACATGCCAGTGGTCAAGTCTGTGTAGTTCAAGTTTATATACAAAATAATTAAAAATAGTCCAGATGGGTTCTGTTTGATGTTATGTTAGGAATAGGTAGCCGCAGAATGCCTGCCATCTTGACTTGAAATGCACGCTAGTGGGTGGGGCCAAGTGTGCAATGACGCATGTTGTGGGATGTGTAAATACAAATAAGCAATGTTTCACGATGTAACAAACAGACAGATTTCAAAACAAGACGTTTTGGAAGTGTGGCAACTGAAAATGCTCTTTTTAGAGGAGGAAGGTTTGAGTTCTGAAATTTACAGTATGTTTTTATAGTACAGTTACCTCTTATATGTCTAAATATCAAGGAATATTTGATTCTCCATGTCATGCCTCCTTTAAGTCTATGGGATTTTTCACCAGAAAATTGGAATTCATTTACTACCACCATTAATGTTCTCTGGTTCAGTTCGCAGCGCAGTGCCAGCACCATTGGTGGAACTTCTTGGGTAAATCATGATGCAAATAGTGAAATACTTGCAACTAGAAGAATGCCTAAAGAAATCTTTGACTGAAATTCTGTAAGATATTACATATTTGGAAGCTATAAGACAGTGTGCAGGCTTTTTCTATTTTTTTCCATATTGTATTGTGTATGCATGCCTGCTTGCGATGTGTTTATTTATAGATGTAACAGCATTAGCATTGACTATACATTATCAAACCAATGTGATTTACTGATGCCTATATTAAATAATGAAAACTAAATTATAGAGCTCACATAAAAAAAAACTGTCCAACCAGTCATGTTAGAGGGCATTAAGTCTTTCCATGAACCTTTCACCCCATGTCAAGCATTTCTGCTGGAAAAACAATAAGCAGAGAGGAAAAACTATATTTTGAAAAAAATAAATACAAGCAGCAAAGAAACATTTCTAAATAAGTGTATGCTATGGTGTAAAAAGAAAATATAGTTATATTTATAAATTATTACTCATAAATTTTACTAATTTGTGTAATTTTTAAGTTTAATTTCAACTCATTTAATTGTTAGTAACATTTTTTATAACTTATTTAATTTCTGTTCTATCAAAATGTAGTCGTTTGCCTGAAAGTACACAACACGTCCAGATGTCTTCCGTATAATTTACCCGTGGTTGGGAGCAGGTGTAAATTTCGTTCGTACCATTTAAGTTTTGAAAATGCAAAAACTTTTATGAATCTGAGAATTTACGTCAGAACAGCTTTATGCACGGTTTACACTGTTTTCAAACAGGCTTCCCTAGAATTGGTTGAACAAACAGTAACCCCCGCTCTAAACTCACGGCATTGGTTGAGCTGTGTCAGGCTGCTCGGGCAACATGATCACACAGAAACCATATGTTCGGCATGATGTTTGTCATTATGCAGACTTACTCACAAGCGGCATCTCCCATCAGACATGTTGCATCGGCTCCAGCATGTTTACCTTCCCTTGTGGCATGACCAGAAGCAGGTTGCATCAGCAGAGTGGGAGACCTGGGTTCAGATCCTTTGTTGAAACCTGGAAGTAATTGTGTTCGCATAATCAGTGACGAGCGCAATTCAAAGGTTGCATTTTTCCCTCTACCAATATATTTTTACTGAAGGTTAGGTTTAGGTTTGGGGTTCAGTTTGGGGGGTACAGTTATAAAATATGCATTCCTCCTCACTGTTTTACAACCTGTACAGCTGAAAACAACTTGCTTTTGTGCCCCTACTAGGGCACAACACCCAGAAAAAGTGAAGATGCCAATGGGGGCACTGTTTAACATCTCGGTAAGCACAGACCAATTTTAGCTAAAGAAAAGACAACCCAGTGTTTCTGATTTCACTGTGAGCTCTAAAACAAAGGAATTATGTTGGTATAGCAAGAAAATGTCTGCCATGGATATAAATATAAATTCAAACAATGTTTTTGGATGCAATGAGAAATTCCTATGCTGTTATACACAATATGCAAAGTCTTCAAAGTCTATACAAAGGCATAAAATGGGTTTTGGTGAGAAATAACTCAAAAAGTGAATGAACTTGTCCTATATTTACCACAATTAAATGTTTAGATTATATATATATATATATAATTTTCTGAAAGGCTGCTGATATCTTGTAAGATTTTATCTTAAAGTGGAACATACTGTAGTCTTTGATGAAAAAATAGCCAACATCCTGTAGTTTAAAAGCAAACTTGAACATGTACAGATGTCAAAAGCAATGACGATATTTCACATTCAAGGTACACTTGGTGTCTATTACCCAAGATTCATTACTATATGTGTATAAGTGTATTAACAGACAGATGTAAAAAATAGTTAAACAGTTTACATGTAGTTAATTCATAATACATAGTACTTCTGTTAATACACAGTAACACAGACAAGATAAAATAAAGTTGGGAAAATGGGAAATTGTCTAGAAGCAACAACCACTTTTTAAACATTTAACGTGTATGTAATCAATAATCATGCATGAAAGCGTTGTAATTACATTGTAACAAATATGTAATTACCAAGTAACAACTTATCACTGTAATAAAGACCTCAAATTATTACTCCGATTTTTATTTCATGGAGTCTTTGAAACAAATTGGTGTTTAAATGCTTGGTGATGTATCTCAGAATACTATTTAAATAAATGAAAATATTCTATACTTATTTCAAACAGTATTAATAATTTGCAACATTGCAAATGTTTTTGGCAATATTTTTGATGTTTAGTGCATCCTTGAAAAACTGAAACATTGAGTTCTTTCAAAAACAAAAATGTCTTCTGTTCAAAAACTTTTGAACGGTACTCTGTGTAAAACTGCATTTTATTGGCTTTTAACTAAATTCCCATAGATTACATAACATATACTGGTCATTTAAATACATTCACAAATATTGTGAAATAGTTGTTTACATTCACATTTCCCTCAGTCTAAGCTGTTGTAGGAACAATCTTGCTGAGGACATTGTGTTCTTATGGCTCTCTTTAATCATCTTTTTAACATGCCACGTGAGTAACAACATTATATTGAAAAGAGATTACAGAATTAAAGCAGAATGCATTTGCTGCCTAATTTCAATTAGAGAGTTGAGTGAAATTTGGCTGTGGTGTTTAAAAGGCATCACAATCCTAAACATTTCACCCATACCAGAATCTTTAATATAAGGAGTGTCAATGATAGTGGACTGCTATGTTTAAAAATCACCACAGTAATATTGTTAAGTAAAGTTATGCATAAGCACTGTTTTTGGATAGTTTTTTAGTTTCCTATTTATAAGAATTAGTCTGTTCTGTCTGTTTTAGCTCCACTGTGCTAGTATTGTGATTTGCTCATAAACAGAGAGTGAAAGATCATATAAACATTAGTACGTTCTGTGGAAAACGAATACTACATTAAAATTGTACGCCATGTGGAAACATCAACATCCACGGACCATTTTATCCAACATAAACATTCCTGGGAGTTACAGCATATGAAACAGGACCATTAACCTAATTGGAAATAACTGTAACACGGCTGGCAATGGGAGCCAAGTATTCAAATGAAATCTAATTCCAATAAGGTCAAACATAATAAATATTTCATAGGCAGATTCATTTTTGCCACCTCTTTAATTATATATTTGCTAAACTTTCCTACTTTTTCAAGAGTTTGACTTCGTATTTCATCACCCAAACAGATTGTGGGTCATTTCTTGTACTTTCTCACTTTCAAAGAATTCAAACATCACCATATTGCATTATTTATTTCACTTCTTGGGCTTTGTAACCTGCAGACGTGTTTAGTCTCAGTGATGTCTGTTTGACACTTGTTTTTCAAGTGCTCCTCTTTTGGGTTATAAGTCAAATGCTGAAAAAGCTATTGAGATTAAAACTGGGGATTTGGTATTAAAGATGTAATTCCAGTGTGGGACACTACCAAGAGACTGAACCAACTGTGGCCTTGAAATGCATGACAGTTTGGCATATGAGAGTGGAATAAAGACTAGATTTGCATATATTACACTGAAATAATAAAATGTAGTTTGCTTCCAAACTGTTAAAAGGTGCTGGAAAGTTCTTAATTTGTGTGATGCTTTATTCGGATGGATCCAAAAGATGACTTATAGTCTTAAATGTCAAATCTAGCAATAAAGAACAAATCAAGATATATCTAACATAAAAAGCACTCAAAGAAATATTCCAGGTTCAATGCAAGTTAATCTCAATTGACAACATTTGTGGCATAATGTTGATTACCACAAAAAGAGTTAAAAGGAAATACCCTTTGTTTACCAAGATTACAGTGAGGCACTTACAGTTGAAGTGAATGGGGCCAGTCATTTGAGGACTGAAAGGCAGAAATGCGAAGCTTAGAATTTTATAAAAGCAATTACATTCATTCTTCTGTTAAAATGTGTCCATTAATTGAGCTGTAAAGTTGTAAACAACTTTACAGCTCAATTAATGGACACATTTTTGTTTTTACTGACATTTTAGGGTTTTGGGGTTTATGGTGTTCTGTTGTCAAGGCAACAAAGTAAAACATTAGAAATAACTTTACACAGAAATGTCAACACACCTTTTGTTTATGTCTTGTGGCTATACATGTATTTTATACTCAGAGGGGAACTGGCCCCCACAGTGAGTCTGGTTTCTCCAAAGGCTATGTTTCTCCATTAATCAACATCTTATGGAGTTTTGTGTTCCTTGCCACAGTCGCCATCGGCTTGCTCACTGTGGTTCAATTATGATTTAATAATTTATTTTTATACACAATTTACAATCATATTTAATCAGAATACACAGTGATGACAATAAGACTTTATAGATATTACTGTTTCATTTTCTGTCAATGCATGATTTTCTGTAAAGCTGCTTTGTAAAGATGTGTGTTGTGAAAAGTGCTATACGAATAAAAATGATTGACTTGACTATACTTTTGAAACAGTGAGTATTTGAACGTTTACGGATTGGCCACATTCACTTCCGTTCTTTGTATATATATATATATATATATATATATATACACAGGTTTGGTATCCCACTACAGATTAAAGAATACATGATGTAAAATATAATTTGTAACATATTTCGTTAGATTACTCAAGGTCAGTAACGTAATAATTATAGTTTGGATTACTTATTCAGCACTGGCAATTTTTTTTTTTTTTACCAGTTTTGACTCTAAACAAGTAAATAAAGTATGAAAATACATGTAAAAAAAACAGTCTCTGAAAAAAAGCGTACATATCTTTCGCAGTTTTGCTGCTCAAGTAAATTTACCTTGTTTTATGGATTTTTAGATATTTTAACCACATAAAAAACATGTTAAATGTTCACATGACAATTTACACAAGGTTAACTACTTTTGCTGCTCCAAATCTATGCAGAGTGTACACAACAACATACTTTTCTGTTCGTATGTGGATTCTGTTCATAGAACGAAGAAGAAAATATTTTACTTGTAGCTTTCTATACAATAATAAAGGCTACATTGTATTAGCATACCCTAACCGCATAAAAACAGTGACAAGGCATGAAATCAAGTATTTATTGTATTTACTGCATGTGCTCTTTGTCAAAGCATTTCTAACTGTTTTTGTGAAGCTGTAGATACATGTGACTCTGTCAAGCTCCCAAGGGAAAGTTCCTCAATTACATCATATCCACCTTTTCACTCACAACAGTATGAATTTAACACATAAGAAAGTGTTCCACTGCTTTCATAAGCTCATAGGAGTGCATCATTTATATGGATAAATGTTTTCCTACTGAATAGTCTAAATATTAAATGAAACAAATTATAATACAATTCAAAGTAATCTCCAAAGTAATCTTCATTGATAAAAGACTTTTTGAAAGTAACTGTATTCTGATTACCAACGATATAAATTGCAACCGTAGTGGAATAATTACCAATATTTAGTATTATAAATGCATAATACCGTTACATGTATTCCATTACACCCCAACCCTGTCTATACAGTATATACCACCTGCCAAATATGCTGTTGTCTTCCCACACGTCCATGGCCATCCATGTGATGTAAAAGAAAAGTCCTTCTTCCACTGCTCTAAGCTCTAGTTCCAATGTTCACCTGCCCATTGTAGGCACTTTCAATGGTTGACAGGGGTCATCATGGGCACTCTGACCAGCCTGCAGCTACGCAACACCATACAAATCAGGGTGTGATGCACTGTGTGTTGTGACAGATTCCACCTCTAAGCATCATAAATATTTTCTGTGACTTGTGCCTCAGTAGACCTTCTGCAAGTTCGGACCAGACAGGATAGCCTTAGTTTCCCTCGTCCATTGTTGAGCCTTGGGTGCCCAACACCCTGTCCCTGGTTTGTGGTTTGTCCCTCCTCAGACAACTGTTGGTTAGTATTCATCACTGCTGACCAGGAGCACACACAAGCCTTGCAATGTTAATTATGCTCTGACCCAGTCATCTGGCCATAATAATTTGGCCCTTGTCAAAGTCCCTCAGGTATTTACTCCTGCCCATTTTTCCTGCATTCAACATGTTGACTATGAGAACTGATTGTTCACTTACCATCTAATCTACCCAGACCTTGACATGTGGCCTTGTTAAGAGATTATCAATTTCATTCACTTTACCTGTGAGTGGTCATCTGTGTGTGTGTGTGTGTGTGTGTGTGAATATACTGTATATGCACCGATCAGCCACAACATTAAAACCATCTGCCTAATATTGTGTAGGTCCCCCTCGTGCTGCCAAACCAGAAAAAATGCCATTCTGAGATGTTATCTCACCACAATTGTACAGTGTGGTTATCTGAGTTACAGTAGACTTTGTCAGTTCGAACCAGTCTGGCCATTCTCTGTGGACCTCTCTAATCAATAAGGCATTCCATCCACAGAACTGCTGCTCACAGGATGTTTTTATCACCATTCGGAGTAAATTGTAGAGACTATTGTGTATGAAAATCTCAGGAGATCAGCAGTTACAGAAATACTCAAACCAGCTCATCTGGCACCAACAATCATACCACAGTCCAAATCACTGAGATCACATTTTTCCTCATTCTGCTGGTTGATGTGATCATTAACTGAAGCTCCTGACCTGTATCTTCATGATTTTATGCATTGCATTGCTGACACATAATTGGCTGATTTGATAATCGGATGAATGATTGTTGTGCAAGATGGTCTGGTTTGAGTATTTCTGTATCTGCTGCTCTCCTGGGATTGTCACACACAACTCTCTAGAATTTACTAAGAATGGTGCCAACAACAACAACAACAACAACAAAAATATCCAGTGAGGGGCATTTCTGCAGACAGAAATGCCTTGTTGATGAGAGAGGTCAAAAGAGAATGGCCAGACTGGTTCGAACTGACTATATTTTAACATGAGATGTGCAATTAAATCACTTAACACCTACCAGTTTGTCTTATTACTGATTCATCTTGATGGAGCAAAATATTGATCTAAGACCCATTATAAATGAATAATATAAGGATTTAAATGTAACCCTGCAGTGGATGTGAGTATCCCACAGACATTAACAATCTATATTCACATAGGATGCTCCTCTGAACTCAGTTTCATATGCCCTTGTATGTGATTATAGCGTTCTATGCAAAGAGACGACATCCAATTGGGTTTTGGGGAACAGGAGACTTTGGTAGTCTGTTTATTTGTTGAGCAATGGAAGTTTGTTGAATGAAAATGTCTTGGGAAAATCTCTCATCTGTCTGTCCATCTCACCATTGTGTCATGGGATGCTAAGCATTAAGGATCCAAATGCAGGGATCCAGGAATAATACATCTTTATTAAACAGATTTACGAGGCGTCTGCTTCCGTGTGGGAGTGACATCACTCTCTGGCTGAAGCAGAGACAGAGATACCTCAGAGGCACAGGCTGTGGTGAACTTGCCCCAATTTATAACCAGCCTAATGGTGTCAAGGCGGCTTCCCTCTTCTGACCTTCGTGTTTGACTCACACACCAACAAACAAACAAAACAACTCAGTACAGAACAGAGCACAAGCAGGACTTAAGTAGGGAAAGGTAGATGCAGCCGATGATGCTTAATTGGAGAACAAGCTGTTAACCGGGCAAAGGAGTTGGTGTTCTCCACGTGGCACCTGCAAGACAGTGAGAGACAAAACAAACACAGGAAATACTCAGACAAGACAGACATTCAGGCCAGACTGACACATTGTGGTCAGGCAGAACTGATTATCTGCCAACATTAAATGTATTAGTCAATGTAAGCGTAGCATAGTTCTAGCGGGAAGACTAGCAGCTGTACATCATCGCACCATTAGCTGTGTAATTTCCAGCCAATCACATGTAAGCCATTGCTTTATAAGTCTGCTCACAATCAATCACATTGCTGTTTCAGTGTGCTAACACGGCAACCTCCACCACCCCACCACCACAAGTTGTGTCCCATCCTGCACGGGTTAGGCGCCTCACCCATGCCTCCTATCTCCGGCAGGATATGACGGTTCCGAGTACAACTTCTTCGGACTGCCAGATGGGGCCTGCGACAAAGAGAGACATTACCTTTCTGTTTTATATTCATCAAATAAATGTCATCTTATATCTCACTCAAGTCTGCAAGTCTTCCTGATAGAACTGCTTTTCCTCTGCATTGGTATTTAGGATTATATAAAAAAAGTTATTCACAGTGTACTTTAGACAGAAACCAAGTTCAAGTCTTATGACCTGCTTTGTGCTTTGATGTCTTCATGGTGAGTCAAACTCTTTATCCAGCCTGTTCTCCTGAAACTTACGTGACTTTTTAAACTTTTTTGCAAAATTAAAATTACATGGTTAATTATGGATATTGCTGCAGTTTTGAAGTGAAATGTTCACTGCGGGGCATTAAAAGCAAGTTAAATGTTTTCCCCAGAAGATAATATTTTAAGGTAAATGCTATATGGAGTTTTTTAAATGAAGAAAACATACTTCCTTAAATAAAACTTTTACTGAAACCTAACCAATTGTGTCAGTAAAAGCAAATGTGAGATGATTGTGCATTAACCTTATAAAATCTAAATTTTTCTTGTAAACCCCCCCAAAAAAACAATGTCCCTAACCTAAATCCTACATCTAACGCTAACCAATAGTCATGAAAGCAAATGTGAAATAAAAAAAAAACTACGACAAAAAACGCAATAGCTGAAGCAACCATGTCGTTTTGTGGCGCCTAAATGAATATTTCGGCACACATGTCAGTTTGTGTGCTTTGCTGGTCTCAAACCCAGGTCTTCCACATTCTAAGTCAAATACCCTATCAGCTATGCCACTGTGCAACATTGTTATAAAAGTAGTGGAAACTTTGAAAAACTTAAAGGGTTACTTCAGGATTTAGCATTAAGCTTTGTATCAGCAGAAAACCAGTAGTATTTTCTAATTACCGAGCTCCCCCCCCTCATATCCCCCTGAGACGAGAGATTTATTTATTTTTAGTCTGGAAAAAATCCTCTGATGACGCAAAAATCGTCATTTTGCGTCATCGGAGGATTTTTGGTCCAGAGGCTTAAAACTACAGCCAGTATTCCGCATGTTTTCACCACGCCCATATGGGGCGGGATCTCACTCACAGAATGTGAAGATAGTGTCAGCCATCTTTCTGTAGAAGCTAAGCTAACAGGCTCTTGCTCTGTGTAGAAAGTTTGTATACAAGTAGGCTAATCACGATGGCGGAATGTAGTTTTGAAGTTGAAATGGCAGAAGGGGATTTCGAAGATCTGTTGCGAGAATCTGATGCTCGCGCTACCCGTACGTGCCGCAATACAGCGATGAACAGAGGCCGGAGCAGCTGCTGTAGCAGGGGAGCAAGACCTGCTTGGCAGGCAGGAGGAAGAGAGTGTTAAATTATATTCAGACTCGAGTTGGGGCGGACTGGTGGTGTCAGTGCTCTCGCTGTGCGCCTATGGAAACAGATAGAGTGTCCTATTGCTGTCGCGAATTTCAGCGATACTGGACGAGATCGCTGAATCCGCTGATGAAACTGCACCGATAACATGAGCATGTATAACTGAGCACCCAAGTTTTGTATCACACATGGACAGGGGAGTCCTGGAAACTTATTTTAGGATCCCGAAGATAAATTGGAAACGCCAGCCAAAGCCCGCAGGGACAAACGGACGGCTTAGTGTAAAGTGAGTATTTTGTTTGTTTTTCTTTTTTGTTACTAAGACGTCATGTACAGAGTTTGGACACACGGAATTATAATGTACTTCCCGCGTAGTCAGTCAATTTATCTACTAACTCACGATTTATAGAGTCACGATGTAGCATAGTTGTATCATATTTTCAGACACTGCCGCCTGTAACCGGTAGGCGTGGTTTGGGAGTGGCCTCGTAAGGGCAGCAAAGCATGTGCATTCTGGAAGTTGTTGTCTTTAAGCCACATGTGTAAAAAATACATTTTCTGCCTTTTCTCTGTCTAGAATGCTTCAAATTCAAAAATAATTTCACATTTATACTATATAAATGACCAATTTTAAATACACATTCATCTTCCCAGAGGTGAAGTATCCCTTTAAATAACACATAAATAACTTTGAAAAAACACATAAAGATTCCTGTATTCTATTGTGTTTGGCCCACCTGTTGTGCTTCTGCTTCCTCAGACTGAGTGAATCTCATTATTTGTCTGTACTGCTTATGAGGTTTGTTTAGGCGTGCTGCCACTTATTGCCGCAGCTCGTAAAAACAGATGTAATTCAAGCTGGAAAAAGTCTGTGTTTTTGTTTGATGACATCACCTCTACAACTGCTTCACATAGGTAATGAACTTTGGAAGATCTCTCCACCCACTTGCGGCTCAAATAGTAAGAAAATCCATACTTTTATTACGAAATTTACGTACTCGTCAGGGGGCACGATTACATGCGTTTATTGTTTTTACACTTTATTTTTTATATAATTAATCACACTAAATTAAAACGTCAAATCGACAGCCCTAGTATTAACATTATTTTAGTCTGAAAGAATTGCTTTCTAACCTTTTCTGTATAAATTATATATAATTTTACACCTTTGTTCTTATGATGACGTAACGCCATAAACCCTTAAACCCTAAAAACGACAGTTAAAAACAATGATTTCAAGTTAAGTTTTTAAGTCCCCAAATAATACACAATTTTGATGGAATTAATGAAATAAGTTCTTTTATAAAATTATAAGCTTCTTATTTCATATTTTTATACAAACACATTCACTTCCATTGTAAACAGGGTTGGGGAGTAACGAAATACATGTAACAGGAATATGTAAGTAAAATACAAAATATAAGTAACTGTATTCCACTACCGTTACAATTTAAATAATTGGTAATTAGAATACAGTTACATTCAAAAAGTATTTGGATTACTGAAGAGATTACTTTGCATTTTATTGTCATTTGTTTCATTTAATATTTAGTGCTTTCAGATTTATACATATAAATGATGAGATCCAAAGTGCATTTGAACAGCGGTGAAACACTTTCTTATGATGTGTTACATTTATACGAGCAGACAGAGAAGAACGTTTAAGTAATTTGGAGAAGAAAAAATAAAAATAAACCTTGAGAAAATTGTCAGATTTACGCTAAGCTAAAATGCTATTTCTAGCCATTTTACATGCACATTTTACCTGACACGATCACATTTTTTTTATCAAGAAAATTCACGTTGGATCATAATTTTTTCTAGTAAGATCTTTGATATTTGGGCAAAATCCATATTCCTAACAATAATTTTTGTATAGTTTTCCTATAAAAATATATAAAAAAGTTAAATTTGACTTATCTTGTTTTAGAAACAACACTGCATAAGATTTTTCGTTTTTTCAGAGAATGTATTTTTAACATTTGTATTTTGTCTTACTATACTTTCTTGCTCATTTGCAGTCTCTAGAATGTATAGAGAATGGTGCAAAAAACAAACATCCAGCAAGCAGTAGTTCTGTGGTCGAAAACGGCTTGTTAATGACAGAGGTCAGAGGAGAATGGCCAGACTGGTCCAAGCTGACAGGAAGGTGACAGCAACCCAAATAAACAGTAAACAGTGCTATGCAGAAAAGCATTTCTGAACATACAACACACTGAACATTGAAGAAGACCCCTACAGGTATCACTACTGTCAGATAAGAACAGAAAACTGAGGCTGCAGTGGGCACAGGCTCAACAAAACTGGACAGAAGATGTTTGGAAAACATTGCCTGGTCTGTCAATTGTGGATTTTGCTGAGGTACACAGATGGTAGGCCCACTGCAGCCTTAGTTTTCTGTTCTTGGCTGAGAGAAGCAGAATCCAACATGGTCTTCTGCTGTTGTAGCCCATCCGTCTCAAGGTTCGACATGTTGTGCATTCTGAGATGCTATTCTTCTCACTACAATTGTACAGTTGAGTGGTTATCTGAGTTACTGTAGCCTTTCTGTCAACTCGAACTAGTTTGGCCTTTATCCGTTGACCTCTCTCTTCAACAAAGCATTTTTGTCCACAGATCTGTGCTCACTGTTTGTTTTTTTTGTTTTTCACACCATTCTGAGTAAACTCTAGAGATGGTTGTGCATGAAAATAATAAAATAATCAAACCAGCCCGTCTGGCACCAACAATCATGCCACAGTCGAAATCACTGAGATCAAAAATTTTCTCCATTCTGATGGTTGATGTGAACATTATTGGTGTAAATTGGCCAGTGAGTGTATACTATCAGCAGGGCTGGACTGGCAATCTGGCATACCGGGCATTTTCACAATGGGCTGACGCACTTTGAGGCCGATCAGGGGTGGACTGGCAGGAGAACCGAGCGGGCCGGTGTGTCGGAAACGTGTCAAATGGGCCGCGATAAGCAAAAATGAGCCGCCGCGTTATGTGGAATGGACCACAAAATGGCGCCGCGATATGCAGAAAAGGACAGGGAACCCCCCCGCTCAACAAATTTTGGATCAAAAGCCAGTCCAGCCCTGACTATCAGGTGATAATAATATCATCAACTAATATACATATATTTAAAAAAAAAAAAAGAAAAAAGAAAAAATAGCTTGGATGCTGTTTAACCAAGTTATCAAGAGCTTGTAGCTTGGGAAGCGACAGTTTCCCCAACACTGGTTAATTCTTTCATAAAATACGTACATATATATATTTTCTACTTGAATAAAACGATTCAGAAACCCTTGTTATTAATGACACCTGTGGCCGTTAAGTGAACTGCAGCCAGCTACCTGTTGCTCGTACCTGCGCTCGTGCACACAATCCATAGGGACGCAAGCGAGCATTGACCAAAACATGTATGTAACCTACAAAGAGGCAACATGATTCACCAGCATCATGCTGACAGATGAGGTAGCATAATTAAAATGACACAGTAATGATTGTTTAACTACAAACTTTGAGACTGTATATTATATTTGATTCTCCAGTGCTGGAACAGGGCTAAAACAAAGTGTGGATATAGGTCTGACTATGCAAGACTAGTTTGAAGTAATCACTTTTCTATGCATGATACATTGACTGCATTAATACAATGGCCTATGTCGGCTTTAGCGAGCTAAATTTGGTGTATGATGACATTAGCTGTTTATAAAATAGACTGTACATTATAAATATTTTGACACAATTCAGTATTGATGTGTGTAAAGGGATTTAGACGGGCAAGGAGGAGGCGAGAATCAGCTTGACATTATAAATAATAGTTTCATGAGAAACTTAAACAAAAGACATAAACACACTTGACGAACATGCCCGTAAATGATCTCTCTCTCCCGCACCATCTTCCGCAATCAGCCTTATCCCTCTTGGAGGCTTGATTAGCCTGATAAGGGACCGGGTTTGTAGAATCACCACCCGGCCCCACCCTCCACCCTGCCACAATGTGATTCCATCACAACTGTCTTTTTCATATATCGATGTGCTATTGTTTTATAATAATAAAATGTACTGAATATATATTTTCTGTATAACCAAGTTACATTACATTAATGAATGGATCTTTTTGCATTATCTTGAATATTGTCAAGCATTAATTTCATGTGCTATTGTAGTAGCTAAAATTACACAGATCAATTCTAATGGCACTATATTTCACATGCTTTGCAGTTATGTAAGCTTAAGAAGAATTCATGGTCGGTTTTGATCCCCAAAAACAAACAAAGGTCCCTCCAGGAATCAAATGCCCTGCCGATGTTCACTCTAGTTTTTGTTCGACTACGATCACGTTCCCGCTTAGCTAGAAGGGATTCAGTAGAGAAACTTATTTTGGTTTAGTATTTGTAGGAGTCAGTGTTGTGCTGGGAGCCGTACGTTTGCTGGATTCCATCTCTAAGTTATTTTTTTTTAGGGTGGCTGTGGCTTAGGTGGTAGAGTGGGTTGTCCAGTAATCGCAGGGTTGGTGGTTTGATTCCCGGCCTACATGATTCCACATGCCGAAGTGTCCTTGGGCAAGACACTGAACCCCAAGTTGCTCCCAATGGCAGGCTTTAACCTAGGAAGTCCAGGAAGGGTGTTACAAGCCATTCACACATTGTCAAAAACAATAGTTAACATGAACTAACAATGAACAATACTTTTTGAAATGTGATTTTCATTACATGCACCTTTAATTTAGATATTACCATGTGAGACACATTTTTAAAGTTAACGTGAAATGATGTAACAACCCATTTTAGGATATTGGACCAATGAGATTTCACAGTGGGTCAGTGGAAATGAAGTGATTGCCGTGTACTTTGTAACGTAAATCAGATAAATAGCTTGCACCCACTTCTATGCATGCATGACAGTCAGGTTCTCTGGTGCAACATTCATATACATATGCAGAGAAAATCAGTGTTGTTGAAACTTCAATCTACAGTATGTTCTCTGGTCTACACTATTTCTTTTAGTACCACAGTACATACTAATGATACAATATTTCTTTACAGCCCTCCAGCTCATACTGCAAATGAAAGCCATTGATCTGAATCGAAATTAGAGGTCACATTAAAAATGCTCTCCACAAATCTGTATAATTTCCTCAAAAGCATGGAGATAAAGCACTTTGGAGAGAAGCAATAAAGTCGCTGATGTCTTTGACGTTTAATAGAAAGTTCTTTCACATTACTGTGTGCTGCAGCCTTTAATATGGTGTACATAAAGTAGTACATCAAAACCCAGGGTAAATTAGGCTCAAGAGAGAAATTAAGCATAATTTGTTGAGCGTGAGGGGAACATGTCTCGACAGTGGCTGCTTTTCCCTTGAGGAGGCAAATTCAGACCTCCCACTTTGACAAAAAGGATATAAAATGACAACTGGAATGAGGTGTATTGGCTGCTCAGCTGAGCTGTGTTCTGAACTTTTATGAAAATATACAAAAATGTTATAATGTTACGCTTGAAATTTGATTTTGTCTGAATGTTGAGGATATAACAGACTTTTCATTTTATAAGGTTCTTTTTGGTAGCATTAGTTAACAATTACATATCATGGACTAGGACTAACAATGATGTTTTACAGCATTTATTGATCTTGGTTAATGTTCATTTGTTCATTTTAAATTCATTTTGCATTAACGATATCTTGTGTTAACATACCTACAACTTTTAATGTAAAAAATGTCTTGTACTATGTAAATATGAGATTATTAAATGCTGTAAAAATATTGTTCATTGTTAGTTCATTTCAGTGTCTATTGCATTTAAGGCAACATTTTACAATAAAGTTGTTAATATTAATTAACATTAAGCATAATAAATGCTGTAAAGATATTGTTCATTGATAGTTATTATACATAATGAATTTACTGACGTTAACATACAACCTTATTGTAAATTGTTACCGCATTAACTAATGTTAACAAAAACATGCAACTTTTAATGTAAATAATGTTCAGTGTATATAGAAATTAACATTAACCAATATTAATAAATGCTGTAAAAGTATTGTTCATTGTTAATTCCTGTTAACTATTTCTTTTTAACTAATGTTATTGAATACAGTAATTCGTAAGTGTTACCGTAATTTAATTTAAAATTGTTATTTTTTCTGAATCAGCATATATAATGGTGGTACAACAAATATTGTCATGATGAAGAAATACTTCTTTAAATAATATAACTTTTAATAATATAATGACAAAGTTATAAATTGTTTTTTCATTACATTAATGTGAATTTGGACCGTAAATATGCCTAATTGTCTAGAAAGTAATGTCACAATGGGAAAAAATAAATCTTAATGTTTTTCAAAAAATGTATTTTATTTATTTTATTTATTATTCCTTTCTTTTTTATTTTTGGGGTGAAATGTGACCTGGACGTGTTCTTGACAGGCTTGTAAGATTCGCACTTTTGAAAATAGTATGATATACAAGTACGCCAGATAATAAAATAATAATGAACTGCAAATTGTTCCCTTTGAGTTACAATGCAAAATTAGACAATATCAGCCAATTTATATTTCAGAAATTACCCAAAGCACCATAAAAATGTTTCAGCTTAAATTCATATAGCACAAGAGTACGGTAAGAAATGCATGACCTTTAATTTTCCATGAATATATGAATAATAAAATGAGTTTGTACATATACTGTGTGAATATCTATTTATTTTCCAAATGGAAATTTGTATAATACACCGTAGCTATATTTCAAGCCATATTTTCACCGTTTTTCACCTTTATATCCCACTGTTATAATGCTGGCATGGCATATTAGTGTGTGCCATATGTAAAAATGAACTAACCACAATTCCCATCGCAGGCCTCACATATTGGGGGTCTTTAAGTGTCTAAAGAGGAAAGGGGGCCACCCTGCAATCTTCAGAGAACACACAGAATAGTTTTAACTCTTTAGGTTAAAATACCACAGTAATAATTGCTCAATAATGTGTTACCCAGAACCACTGACTTCACAACCTCAGTGGGGCTGTGTTTAATAAGTGTACTTTGCTGGAACACCTATTGACTTCGAATGCTATTTGATTTACATATTATACAGTTCAATATTAGCTTTGTATGAAATCAATGATCTGAGGACCTGAGCTGCTTTTGAGAATGCATTTTAATGTTTCACTGTGTGAATTTTTAAATATTTAAAGAGTCAGCAGATATGCTTTTCAATAGAGGATTTGTTTTCTCCACCTGTTCAAGTAAAATATAAAATAAATGCAGAAAATTGTGATAGAACAAGCTGTGTGAGGAATCAATTTTGAGCATCAGAAAACTAAAGAATGCATAAATAGCATATGCAAAGTGTAAATGTCTAGTGAAGCATACACAGTGATATTGTATTTTCATTGACTGCTAACAGCAGCTCATGCAGATGTAAAGTTGATGAAAATTATTTAAATCGAGAGCCCTGTTCACACCACCAATGACTTTGTCTCTGCATGCCATCAATACCTTTACTGGTTGGTCGCTAGTGGCAGTTCATTTACCTCTGGTTGATCTAGTATTATTCATGAACGTCATTACCACTAAGATGTCATTCCATGTTGACATTCAATCATTTTGACATTGAATCAACATTTAACATTTTAAATTAAAACCCATCAGCGGGTCCAAAGGGGGCACTATATCCGTATACATAAGTCAGGCATATGAGGTGTCATTTGAAAGCATAGAATCTGAACTTTTCAGAGACAATGCACTTCTGCATTTGTGTTACTTAAAATAACAAAATAAGGCATCAACACATTTGAGTTGAAAATGGGGTAGAAATATTTATATAAAAATACAAAGTGAAATATGATTTCTGTAAGTGCTCAAATACAAACATCTCGTTTATGCTCCAATAAGTGCTGCTGTACGCCCCCACATAACCAAAAACGTTATACCTGCTTTTACCTTTGGAGGTTTTATAAAAATGATTTGACATATTTACTTGTCTGTGAGCTTGCTTGACTGAATAATCAATTGTTTTTATCATATATGTACAGAACAAAATATGCCATCCAGTAGGAAAAGCAGGCAAAACAAATCATCAGAAAAATGTTTTCAACTATTGATGATGTTATATATCATTGCAAAGGGGAGGGTCTCAGTTTTCAAATGACACCTAGATTGAGCTTCTAGTTTACTCAGAGGCCGAGATATTCAATGAAACAAAAATGGTGGTGCTTGAACTGGAAATTAGACTAAATGTCTATGGACGAGCATATCTTTTAGGGTTAGAGCACCACCTACGTTTCATAGCTGTAAATTGTGATGGAATGTCATAAAAAAAATAAAAATAATTTCTAGTGCTCGCTGCCAACTAGTGGAATAAAATGAGACTTTTCAAATTGAGGAAGAGTGAACAGAAACAGAATAAAAAAAAATTTTTTTTTTACTTTTGGTATCATAAGATTATAAACACGTACAATATTATTTATGAATAATTTGAGTTTTTTTGTATTATTATTTGAGGTATGGGGCATTTTTCTCTGAAAAATAAGGCAATGTTTTGGAATTAGTACACAGTATGTGTGAATAGTAAGCTTTTAAATTTGAGTGTGAAAAAATGTGGGTGGCTGCCCAAAAATGCACCAGAGTTTAAGCCGCATCCACACTAATCCACACTAATCCAAACTAATCCATTTAGTCACTGTGGAGCTCTTTTGGTACACTTTGTTTGCAACTATCCTCTGATAGGTGAAATGCCTCTCTTTGGGATCATAGGTGGGGTAATTCTTCACCAGGAATTCCACTATTAAACATTATTTTGAAACAATGCAGTTGAAATAAAGTAGACTGATGGCTTCGATAAAGGCATATACCATCAATTAACAACCTCTGAGCTCATGGTAGGTCTCTCTTTAAATGTTTATAAGTTATTAATAAAAAAAATACATTTGCCTATGGAGAATGTGAATGGGATTTACTTCTGGAACCCAACTCTTGAGCTTTATAACTAGTTTTGAAGAAAAAGAAAAATGAACTTTACAATAAGTATGAGAAAACCTTCGAAAACGAACTGAATTCTATGGATGGCAGTTCAGTTAGAAACATAAATAACAGGTCTAACAGTTAGTATTTCAAACATTCAACATTTTACATGAAATATTAGGTATCTAGTTATGCAGAAAAACAGCAACATCCATTTATATGTAATATTTGTCAGTGCATTTCTGCAAGTAACAAGCACAATCTTGTCAGACCACATTCATTTACTTTTACACACTAGTATCAAACACTGTATCAGGTCTAATGACATGCTTCCAAGCTCTTTTGTGCTCAACAAAGCCTTTTTTCTTTTCTTTTTTTTTTTAAGTTCAAGTGCTCATTTGGTTCTCAGTATTTCAACACCCCTGTGCTTTTCCAGTAAAAAGCGCTCCCTGTGTTTTGGTTTCAATTTCAATGTGTCAATGTGGCCTTTTATCTGTCTGCTTTCCTCCTCTTTGAAGTCCAATGTGTTTATTTGGAAGATTTCAGAGTGCTGAACTTTCAAATGGCCATGCATTTTCTATTTAAATTACTGCACGAAAGTGTAAAAAAGTTACTTTTTTGATTACACCATGATTGTTGTGGAAAGTGGTCAGAATGAAATATTATTTTCTATCTGTTCTCAATGTCAGATGTTTGGCCCCATTTAAAGCAAACATCAAATCAACAAAATATAGTAATTGGGGCATACAGTATGCATACTTTCGTAACTACTGCAATCAATACTTAAAAATAAAAGCAGGTTTTGATAATAGGTGTGTATGTGTAAATGTGTGAATTACATTTCTCAAAATGTCACTAGAAGAATACAGTGGCAAGAAAAACTATATGAACCCTTTGGAATTAGCTGGTTTTCTATGCAATCTCATCTACATCAAAGTCATAAGTATAGACAAAGCACAATGTGCTTAAGCTACCAACACACAAACAATTATAATCTTTCATGTCTTTACTGAACACATCCCACTAAACATTCACAGTGCTGTAAAAAAATTAAGTGAACCTTTGGATTTACAGTAATAACTGGTCGATCCTCCTTTAACAGCAATAACGTCAACCAACCAATCAAGGATCTGTGTATTAGACCTGCAAAACATTCAGAAGTAATCTTGGACCATTCTTCCTTACAGAATGGCTTCAGTTCAGCCACATTCTTAGAATGTTTGGTGTGAACGGATCTCTTGAGGTTTTTCCACAGCATCTCTATTGTATTAAAGTCTCTGACTGGGCCACTGCAAAAAATTGGATTTTCTTTTTTTTTTTTAAGCCATTCTGTAGTGGATTTACTTCAATGTTTAGAGTCATTGTCCTGCTGCATCAGCCAACTTTTACTGAACTTCAGCTGGTGCACAGCCACCCTGACATTATTTTGACGCTGAAGTTATTTTTTATCTCACTGATCTTTCTGCGGTGTACCTTTGAGTCATCTTTGCTGAACAGCCACTTCTAGGGATAGTAGCCACAGTACTAAATCATCTCCATTTATAGACAATTTGTCTAAATGTGTACAGATGAATATCTAAGCTCTTCAAAATAACTTTGTAACCATTTCCAGTTTTATGCAAAGCAACATTCCTTGATCGTAGGTCTTCTGAGATTTTTTTTGTGAGGCATGGTTCAGCAGTTGCTTCTAGTAAATAGCAAACTCAAAATGTTTGAATGCTTTTTATAAGTCAAAGTAGCTCTAACCCACACCTCCAATCTCGTTTCATTAATTGGATACCAGGTTTGCCAACTCCTGATTCTAATTTGCTTTTATTGACATCATTAGTGTAGGGGTTCACTTCTAAGGGTTTCATAGCACCGTTGATATTTAATGGGATGTGTTAAAAAAAAGACATGAAAGATTATAATTGTTTGTGTGTCGTTTGCACATTGTTGTTTGAATATACTTGTGACTTTGATGAAGATGAGCACATTCTACAACCAATTAATGCAGAAAACCAGCTAATTCCAAAGGGTGTACATACTGTACACAAGCTCATGTGTTCATGTGTGTGTCACACTCACATCTAATGAAATTACTCTGAAGCATTTAAGTGTGGTTGTGTCTGTGTGTGTGTGGGGGGGTTTGGGTATGTCTCTGTGTGTGTGTGTGTGTGTGGGTTTGGGTGTGTGTGTGTGTGTGTGCGTGTGGGCAGTAAATGACTAGCTTTCATTGAGCCCAGTAGAATCTATGGATTCTGGTCTGATCTGATGGATTGAGTGGATGTGAATGTGGTTGGTCTGTGTAAGTGGACAGATTCCAGGACCACAGGCTGATCCTTCAGGCTCCCAGCAGACTAATGTGACACTAATGCATTTCAAAAGGGGCAGGTCCTTCCATTTTCAGCCTGAAATATGTATTCCTCTTCTTAATATTGTCTGTTAATTTTGCTGTTATAGTCTGTCGTCTATGTAATCTTTGAACCAGTAACCTTCATCAACATTTATGCGTAACAATGTCCATAAACTGAAAAAAACACAGGTATCGAATTTCCTACGAGACAGTTAAAAATGACATTTGATCAGATTTTGACTTTCAATACATTTGTATTCATTTAAAGATTTTATAGTTGAATAAGTGATTTTCATGTTATAAAAACCTGTGTAAATCCATTGAGTTAAATGAATAAAGTGAATAACTGTGTTTGATGCTTCCTTACATTTATATGACATGTAAATCAAGCATAACTTAACCATCACTACATTCCCCTATCACTATCATTCCAAAATACAATGTATAACAGCAATTAAAAAGGATTTGGCCTGAATGAATAAAAAGAGCTTACTGTGTATTGAAAGAATCAATTAACATTTTTATGTGAAGTGCAACGCAAGTACATTTAAAATATGTTAAAATATTGAGCTGGAAAGACACCTTTATTGCCATGCTTAGTGTGTAATGTTTAATGTGTGTGTTCATGTATTTCATGTCTTTTATTTTGAAAAGTTTAGTTCCTGTTCATGTCATGTGTTCCCAAGTCATGTGATTCCTGTTTCCCTCCATGTTCATGTGTTTTGTGTTCATTGGTTTATATTGGTTTATTGTATTGTTACTAATTATCAGTTCTAGTTTGTCATTGGTTTAAGTTTATTAGTCTTGTTATCTTGTTTATAGTTCTGTCTGATCATTGGTTAATTGTTTGTCTTGTTCTCCCATTTAATGTATTTAATCCTCATGTTTGCCATAGTCCATTGTCAAGTATTGATCGAGTTAGGGTTTTCACGTATGTAAATAAACTGCCTTTGGGTTCGCCATCGCCATCGCCATCGCCATCGCCATCGCCATCAGCTACGTTACATAGTGGAGTTATCTTATGATTCTTTAGCTTAAATTATGATTATAATTTTTAAGGTTACTGTTGTGTAATTTAACTGACAGATTTATATGCTATTTGTTTTTCTCCCCATTATGAAGAATAATGTGAGCATAAATGACTACTTTCCCACCCTAGTTTGAACAAGGTGGATGTATTTTGTTGTTCGCATGGTACAAGTTTCCGAGGTAAGTAACAAGTGTGTGTGCACGCGTGTGCCTGTTCAAACTCCAAAAAGCACAAATTCAGCATAAAAGTAATCCATAAGACTCCAGGGGCCAGATTAACTGCCAGATTAATGGTTCTTAAATACTATTTTCTTAATTTCTATTTTAAGATATAAGTTACGAATGTTTGTATTCCCCCCAAAAATTCTTAAGTTCTTATCTTTTTTCTTAAGCACAAGCATTAAACAAGATTCTTAAAAATTGTCGTAAATATCTTTTATTTATGAATTTTTTCTCCCCAATTTTGGAATGTCCAATTCCCACTAGTTAGTAGGTCCTCGTGGTGGTGCGGTTTCTCACCTCAATCCGGGTGGCGGATAACAAGTCTCAGTTACCGCTACTTCTTAGACAGTCAATCCACGCAATTTATCTCGTGGCTCGTTGTGCATGACACCGCGGAGACTCATAGCATTTGAAGGCTCATGCTACTCCCTGCGATCTAAACACAACTTACCACCTGCCCCATTGAGAGCGAGAACCCCTAATCGTGACCATGAGGAGGTTACCCCATGTGAATCTACCCTCCCTAGCAACCGTGCCAATTTGGTTGCTTGAAAGACCTGGCTGGAGTCTCTCAGCACACCCTGTATTCGAACTCGCGACTCCAAGTGTGATTGTAAGCGTCAATACTCGCTGAGCTACCCAAGCCCCCATAAATAACATCATATAGTTAGGATAACATCACAGTTGTCTTAAATTCTAAATGGTAAGATGTGTAATGAATTGAACTGGGTTGTTTTAAATGTGATGCGTTCTATCGTGTTGAGTCTGAAGTCGCAATGGGCTGTTTATGTAATAATGTGATTTTAGACCAAAACACGTTTCTGACTGTTTTTTGATTTAATTATATTTTTATTTTCAGCTTTCAAACCATGCAAATATTATCACCAAATGCATACAATAAATGTTGTTTTGATGTTTCTTAATCTGGTGACCAATCATGCTAATTCAAACGGATGTGCTGCATATAGCACTCTCTTCCCGAGATCTTTAGAGTTCAAAGACTTAGACTTCTCCTATGACGGTTAATGTCATTAAACTAACACATCTCACGCATTTGACATTTAAAATAAATTAGCGTGAGGTGCTAGCTATTTTAAAAAAAAATTATACATTTATTGTTAGGATTACAAATTCAATTGCAATTTTACAGCGCTAGATGGCGCTATAAGAAGTGTAATCAAGCTTGAAATCATGATTGCCAAGGAGATTTATCGTGAAAAATTCATTATATTTTGGTCTGTTCTCACCTACAATAAAACCAACTGGATCACTTCGAAAGATATAGATTTAACTACTGGAGTTGTATGAATTACCTTTTTATGTTGCCTTTATGTGCTTTTTGGAGCTTAGGTTTTTGTCTCCATTCACTTGCATTGAATTAACCTACAGAGCTGAGATATTCTTCTAAAAATCTTTCTGTGTTTTGCAGAAGACAGACATACACATCTGGGATGGCATGAGAGTGAGTAAATTAGAGAATTTAAATTTTTGGGTGAAGTATCCCTTTAATGGTGAGTGTACTGAAAAGTTGTATTCACATGTTATAAGCCCAGACAGAATCTGTGCGTTCAGGAAACTCAGCAGAATTTAGAGGTCTGCGTGGGTCTTAAAATGAAACCCGACCCGTACCTGAAACCATGTGGCCTGTCCCTACCCGTCCCGTCAGATTTTAAAGCCTGAACCTGACCTGAACCCAAAATTGCTTACTATCTAATTTCTTCTCCTAGCAAGTACTGTTGCAATAGGCTATATTTTATATAAGCATATAGGCAACATTCGTGACAGTATTGAAACAGTAAACATACCCAGTTTTAACAAGGCACGGCAGCCCCATGGTAGGCTACACTAGAGCAGAAGGGGAAACAAAACACTGCCTTAGGTTTATGTGCTGAAACTTCACTTGGTGCAGAACAATCTGGAATAATATGAAACAATGCAACAGTCCCCTCTATGCAGACTGAACTTGTTCACAACGTTGAATCTTTGTGTCAACTATCTAGACACAGTGCAAAGAAGCGCAAAAAATTTGTGTCATCATGCGTTTTCGAAAATCTGAAGTTCTTAATTGACATGGTGTTTAAAATGTGCCGGTCCTGTGTGAGACACTGAAGTAAAAGCATGATGCGGTGCAAATGTCAAAGACATTCGTCCAACATTATTTAAACAATGGGATAACATTCTGATCTGTCGTGTATGAAAGTACTTCCGTGCACAAATGTTTTTTTTTTTTTAATGACTGTACTCAATTTTTCCTAATTTGTAAAAAGTTAATTGAACTGTTATATCTAAGCAATATCACAATATCACCTATGGCACTCGGCCAGCGGCCAAATCACAGTAGTGCTGATGTAGGGACATATCACACTCTTGCTCGTGTGATACTGCTTATATATATATATATATAGTCTTAGATTTGCTGTATTTCAATGGAAATTATCTGTAATTAAGCTTTTTTTTCATTCTTTTAAAGATAATTATTCTGTGTTTTAGAGGTGTATGACTATTCTAACAATGAATATATGTTAAAAAGGTAAAAGATTTCATGGAATTATAGGGAGATTTCTTGTAGAATTACAGTAATCGATGTTAATTATGGTCAAGGTAATTACCGTTTGTTTGTTTTTTTGTTTTGTTTTTTTATATCTATGTTTTTAATCCTGCAGTACTTTTCTGTTTGTCAACAGACATTTTCCAGCTCCCCTGCTGACAGAAAATGTATAATTTCAGAAAAGAGTAAAGACATGCTGTCAGTTTACGAGAAAATCAACAGGAAGTATAAGCAAATCTGATTAAATGTCATATCTAAATTTATGCTCAAGGGATTGCTGTTTGGCCTTTGAAAAAGAGCCTTAATCCAACCATTTCCACAGAGATTTGAGAAGCAGACAATAATGTCACTGTGAGTGGTTTGATGGAACAGAAGGCCTTATGGGAACTTGCACTGACAGTTTGTTTGACAACATTCCTAAGGCAATGCCTTTTCCATATGTTCATCTCACATTCTCTGGCAAACATTCCTGTAGAATGCACAGATACATCTTTATGAGCATATAGTATTTCCTGTAAATGCTGGCCCCTCTGTGAACCAGGTAGATTTTGTCTTATTTTGAGTGCTGGTCATCTTGAATGGCTTAATGAAGACTATTTAGAGTAATGGAGAAAATGGTGTTTATGAAAACTCTTACAGAGGTCATGGAATACATGATTTTCCTTGTTCTTTTGAAAAAACAATTGTTATGGACAATGTAGACATACCTGAACTTAAATGGTCACAGTCTACCCATATTCAGTATTCAGCAACTTAGCCCAGCCTAATGAACTACAGTGTGAACTACAAAATTTACCAATCATAACTGGAGGTTATTTACATAAAAACACTTTTAATGGTACAGTAGCAAAAACAGATGTTTAAGGGTGGTTTCACATATAGTCAATTTTAAACTAACCAAATCGAGTTCAGTTAAAGTGAACCAGAAAGGGAACCAGCTGCAAATGATCTTGGTGCTTTTGGTGTTCACAATGTAAGTGGACTTAAAAGAGGACCCAGTTTCTTTTTTGGTCCTCTTGGTTCAAACTTGGTCCGGACCAAAAAAGAAAATGCTACATTTAGTTCTGGTTCCCTTAGCTTTCACACTGGCATTTTTAACACTGAACCTTAAGCTACAAAACAAAAGGATAAGGTCACAACCTGATTGGACAGATTTTATCATGTTTATTCTCCTATGATGAGAAGAACCAGGTACTTGAGGTCAGTATTAGGCAAATTACTTCCTGTTTTTGGTCCGTGTGGCAGCGGGGGCGTGGTCAAGTGCCCGTCCGAAGGGAGAAAGCGGTAAGGGCGCTTGCACCTGAGCTAAATTATGTCTAACACCTGTCTCTAATTTCAGTGAGTATGGGGAGAGCGGCATAAAGAGAGCACCAGTGTAACAAGAATTAACTTCAGAGGAGGAAGGGACGCGGAAACAGGGTGGAACACAAAGGTAAGGGTTTTTAATCTTTCCAAAGTAAAATTACAGAACTGAACAAAAAGGGTATTTATAATGGACGCAGATTTTTGAACTTGGCTCGCCAACACTTGACTGGCGCTCTCTCTCCTTCTCTGGAGGCACTGGTGCTCTCTTTATGCCGCTCTCCCCATACTCACTGAAATTAGAGACAGGTGTTAGACATAATTTAGCTCAGGTGCAAGCGCCCTTGCCGCTTTCTCCCTTCGGACGGGCACTTGACCACGCCCCCGCTGCCACAGTCCGATTAGACGTCTTTGGTCCATTTTGCATTCATATATCAATCGAACCACAACCGAGTTCATTTGGAAGCGGACCGAGACCCACTATTCAGATGGTCTCGTTCCACTTGTTTGGTGCGCACCAAGGTTTGGATGGCAGCGTTAACACTTGTTCAAATGAACCGCACTAACAGAGCAATCGCACATTTTAATTGAACCAAACCTGCCAAGTGCGAACACACCCTTAGGGTTGATGTGATCTCAGACCTTTTATTGTTCACACCACAACTCCTTAAGTACTCAGACCCCATGGCAGTCATGATTATGTCATTTGGTTAACAATTAATTTTTTATATATATTGTTAATTTAAAAAAAAAGAATATATATATATATATGTATATATCATCATCATAATCTCAATATGTATATATTGTGATTTATGATTATAAATTGTCATAATAGTTTAGGTGTAAGTTTGTGCTTAATACACATACACATTAAGTAGTAAGAAAATGCATATCACAGCAAAAACCAAGCCATGAGGTCAAAGAAACTGCATGCAGAGCTCAGAGACAGGATTGTGTTGAGGCACAGATCTGGGGAAGACTACAAGTTTGTTTCTTGTTGCATTGAAGATTCCCGAGATCACAGTGGCCTCCATAATTCTTAAACAGAAGAAGTTTGGAACAACCTGGACTCTTCCTAGAGCTAGCTGCCTGGACAAACTGAGCAATCAAGGGAGAAGGGCCTTAGTAAGAGAGGGGAACAAGAACCCTATGGTCACTCTGGTTGAGCTCCAGAGATCATGTGTGGAGATGGGAGAAACTTGCAGAAGGACAACCATCAAAGCAACACTCCGCCGATCTGGGATATATTGAAGCCTTTCCAATGTGCAAGATGCAAAAAAGCACCTAAAAGAACTGATTCTATGGTCTGAAGAAACAAAGATTGAACTGTTTGGGCTCAATTCCAAGAGTCATGTCTGGAGGAAACCAGGCACCGCTCATCACCTGCATAAAACCTTCCCAACGATGAATCATGGTGGTGGTAGTATCATGCAGTGGGGGGTGTTTTTAGCAACAGGGACTGGGGGACTGGTCAGGGTTGAAGGAAAGCTGAACACAGCAAAATACAGAGATATCTTTAATTAAAACCTTGTTCAGAGCACTCAGGACCTCAGACTGGGCCGAAGGTACACCTTCCAACAGGAAAATTACCCTAAGCACACAGCCAAGACAATGCAAGTGTGGCTTAGGGACAACTCTGTGAATGTCCTTGAGTGGTCCAGCCATATCCCGGAATTGAACATCTTTGGAGAGACCTGAAATTGTCTGTCCACCGACGGTCCCCATCCAACATGACAGAGCTTGAGAGGATCTGCAGAGAAGAACGGCAGAAAATCTCCAAATCCAAGTGTGCAAAATTTGTCGCATCATACCCAAAAACCTTGAGGCTGTAATAGCTCCCAATGGTGCTTCAACTAAGTACTGAGTTAAGGGTCTGAATAATGTGATAATTCAGTTTAGTTTTTATATATATACACTACCGTTCAAAAGTTTGGGGTCACCCAAACAATTTTGTGTTTTCCTGAAAAGTCACACTTATTCACCACCATACGTTGTGAAATGAATAGAAAATAGAGTCAAGACATTGACAAGGTTAGAAATAATGATTTGTATTTGAAATAAGATTTTTTTTACATCAAACTTTGCTTTCGTCAAAGAATCCTCCATTTGCAGCAATTACAGCATTGCAGACCTTTGGCATTCTAGCTGTTAATTTGTTGAGGTAATCTGGAGAAATTGCACCCCACGCTTCCAGAAGCAGCTCCCACAAGTTGGATTGGTTGGATGGGCACTTCTTGCGTACCATACGGTCAAGCTGCTCCCACAACAGCTCAATGGGGTTCAGATCTGGTGACTGCGCTGGCCACTCCATTACCGATAGAATACCAGCTGCCTGCTTCTGCTCTAAATAGTTCTTGCACAATTTGGAGGTGTGTTTAGGGTCATTGTCCTGTTGTAGGATGAAATTGGCTCCAATCAAGCGCTGTCCACTGGGTATGGCATGGCGTTGCAAAATGGAGTGATAGCCTTCCTTATTCAGAATCCCTTTTACCCTGTACAAATCTCCCACCTTACCAGCACCAAAGCAACCCCAGACCATTATATTACCTCCACCATGCTTAACAGATGGCGTCAGGCATTCTTCCAGCATCTTTTCATTTGTTCTGCGTCTCACAAACGTTCTTCTTTGTGATCCAAACACCTCAAACTTGGATTCATCTGTCCACAACACTTTTTTCCAGTCTTCCTCTGTCCAATGTCTGTGTTCTTTTGCCCATCTTAATCTTTTTCTTTTATTGGCCAGTCTCAGATATGGCTTTTTCTTTGCCACTCTGCCCTGAAGCCCAGAATCCCGCAGCCGCCTCTTCACTGTACATGTTGACACTGGTGTTTTGCGGGTACTATTTAATGAAGATGCCAGTTGGGGACCTGTGAGGCGTCTGTTTCTCAAACTAGAGACTCTAATGTACTTATCTTCTTGCTCAGTTGTGCAACGCGGCCTCCCACTTCTTTTTCTACTCTGGTTAGAGCCTGTTTGTGCTGTCCTCTGAAGGGAGTAGTACACACCGTTGTAGGAACTCTTCAATTTCTTAGCAATGTCTCGCATGGAATAGCCTTCATTTCTAAGGACAAGAATAGACTGTCGAGTTTCAGATGAAAGTTCTCTTTTTCTGGCCATTTTGAGCGTTTAATTGACCCCACAAATGTGATGCTCCAGAAACTCAATCTGCTCAAAGGAAGGTCAGTTTTGTAGCTTCTGTAACGACCTAAACTGTTTTCAGATGTGTGAACATGATTGCACAAGGGTTTTCTAATCATCAATTAGCCTTCTGAGCCAATGAGCAAACACATTGTACCATTAGAACACTGGAGTGATAGTTGCTGGAAATGGGCCTCTATACACCTATGTACATATTGCACCAAAAACCAGACATTTGCAGCTAGAATAGTCATTTACCACATTAGCAATGTATAGAGTGTATTTCTTCAAAGTTAAGACTAGTTTAAAGTTGTCTTCATTGAAAAGTACAGTGCTTTTCCTTCAAAAATAAGGACATTTCAATGTGACCCCAAACTTTTGAACGGTAGTGTATATATATATATATATATATATATATATATATATATATATATATATATATATATATATATATATATATATATATAATGTATAATATGTGTATATGTGCAAGTTTATCAAAATCTTTTTCTTTTTTTTTTTTCTTTGTCATTATGGGGTATGGAGTGTAGATTGTTGTGAAGAAAAAAATATTTAAAGAATTTTAGTATAAGGATGCAACATAACAAAATGTGGTAAAAAAATTAAGGGGTCTGAATACTTTATGAATGGACTGTGTATGTATATATATATATATATATATATATATATATATATATATATATATATATATATATATATATACACACACACACACATTAAAAATGAAATTCACACAAAATAATTACTTGAATACACATCTAAGATTAATGGGTTTTCTATTCTAAAAATAAAAGTACTAATTTTTATAGACAGTAAAACAAATAAATAAAGCTGAAATTCTTGATATTTATTTTGTATTTTTGCACAAGTTGTTTTAAATGATCTTTTAACAATTTTTTTTTTAATATATTATTGATATTTGAAAAAATCAGGTGGTGAAACCAATGTGCAGGTCACCATTCTATTTTCATGTGACAAGAAAACAACAAAACAGAGAGGATCCCTTTGGACCCTTAATATATTTAGAATTTTTTTATGAAAATAAACATTTTGTTCAGGTCAATTGGAGAAATCATAAGAAAACTAAATATCTCAGACTCTGTGGGTAAGAAAATATGGGTCTTGATCACCCTGTTTAGGTTTATTTCGTGATAATGAAGCATTATTATAGACCGTATTGTGATACCAAACTTGCACAACTATGTAGGAATACGGTTGCCTGGGACCACAGTCAATTCTATAATCTAACATTATTTATAGAAAAATATCTGACCACAGAATGCTACGATCCGACCAATCAGAATCAAATATGAAATATGACACTTTTTAAATGTGTAAATGCACAGGTCACAATTAAGTTCTTTTCTTTTTTTGTCATAAAACATTAAGCAAAAAAGTCCAGAAAGGACATAAAATGGAGAAGAAACAGAGCAGCATCAGCTTGAAGCAGTTGACGCCCTTTGATCTTTGTCAAGTTTGACATGGTTTAAGGGTGGGAGGGTTGGGTGTTTAGTCAGATGGGAGGGCAGAGGGGTGGAAGCTGTTCTATAGAGGAAATCCCAGAGCTGCCCGAGTATAATATACCTCTCAAACTGCATGGTGGGTGGTGACATCACATCTATCACAGCTCACAGGCCCTGCCGAGGGGAAGGAGGCCAGGAGGAAGCATATCAGGGTGGGAAGAACCGGTATGTCCGCAGGAGGGCCATCAAGGGATCTGAGCAGAACAAAGCTGAGGCTTGTAATTTATACCCGACACTCGCATCCTTTTCCTGACAGTAACAGTCCTAAAGAAACATGCCTGGATGTGCTGAGATCTCATCAGGTATCAGCAACAAGACATGCTAAGTTGTTTTGGACAAGGTGAATGCATTAGCAGTTACTTTATAACTTCCATTGGGGAACGGGAAGCAAAAACAAGCCATTTTCTTTTTAATGTGTGCAAAGGAAGGGAAGTAACTAATGGTTTTAGCATTGCCACCTTAACAAATACTATTCAGTCAAGCTACTTTGCTTGAAATATAGATGTGTTTTCAAGTTCTGTTACACTAATACAAACCCCCCATCATGCTTGTGTTTTACCTAGAGGCCTACAGTTATGTATTAATAAATATGTCCTCATTGTTCAGGCAAAGCTTTGTGATTTTTAGCTATCTTGTATGCACTCATTTCTGTAATGGTTAATTTCTCCCATATACATAATGCTTTGTTGAAAGTATATGGCAGAAGGACAAGGTGGGGATGGATGGATGAATGGATAGATAAATACAGTAGATAGATTATAAATCATTGTTTTTCATACTGACATTTTTATGCTAATGAACAATATGCCGATGGTTTTTATTAGTCAATAACTGGCCAATAAAAATCGATGGCCGATGCATTGGTGCAGCCCACTCCCAAATCTCTATAATATTCTGAACCAAAGATATGGCTCCAGAGTTTATGGGATTTTTTTCAGGCAAAAAATTACATTGAAGTAGGAATCCAAGCTGTGTTTTGGGCCAGCAGCAACCACTCTTGCAAAGCAACTCTAAAAAAACACTCCGAACACTGTAGCTACTGCATAGCAATGCACGTTTTGGACGGAAGTAGTTTAAGTTGCGTCATTTGAATATCTGTTTTTATTAGGGGTGTCAATCTATTAAATTTTTTTATCAAATTCATTACATGGTGTCCCGATTAATTAATCGTGATTAATCGCATATACAAATATTTGCTGAGAAAGCCCCTCGTATAACAGTAATTCAATATATAATGATTATACATATTTATATCAATATATATTTATACATAGTTATCTTTAAATATTTTTTAATTTATTTATATATATATATATATATATATATATATATATATATATATATATATATATAAAATATTCAGATAATTAAAATGCATTACATTCTTATGGCAGAAGAGTTAATCATTAAGACAATACAAAAAGCGGCTTTAGAATACAATGTATTGTTTACTACCATATTATTGATCATAAGTCAATCATTGGCATACAGTTCACAGCAATCCATTTCACAAGTGAATTTGTCAATCAGTTGGAGATTTATTATGAGGGCTTGTTTAAGGACCCGTCAATTTACACCTGTGTCAGACATTTTTTTTATTAATGCTTACAAAACTCTTACATCTAGAGCCAAGAGGTATATTAAAACAAACAACAACAAAAAGGAAAAAAATAAATAAACAGTTCAATAAAAATATCAAAATGTTTTACATATTTCAATACACTTTACAGCTTTCTTGTTACTCAAATTGGAAATTGTTCTTAGGTATTGCTGAACCTCCTAAAACTAATGGTTTATAACCACCATACTTACATTTATGAATACTAAACTTTGCCAACAAAAGCAGAACATTAATCAAATAATATTCCTTATGAAGAGTCATGTCATAGCTAAAAAAAAAATAATTAATAAAACATTTTCAAAACAAAGTTAAATGCGGGAAATTATATGATCTCTAACAATCTTTCAGAAATCAGACCAAAAACAAGTCGAGAAGGGACAACTCCAAAATAAATGAAAAAATGTTTCCGCCTGCAGACCACAAAATGTACAGAATATATCGACATCACAATTAAATCTCTCTCCATGAAAATAATTAGTGAGGTAGTACTTAAAAATAAGTTTGAAGGAAATTTCTTAGATTTTATTCATGATTAAATATTTATGGGTAACTTCCAAATTTTGCACCATCTCAATCCAGCCACACCCTGCGTCAGACATGCTTTTGTAGCGTCTCGGGTGCGTTGCATCATAAACATAAAATGTTTAGGTCACTGTTTCAAGTTAAATATAGTTTAATACTCAATCTTTAAACACATCTTGAGATCCCTTAGTTCTAATTTGCGCTCCTTCAAGTGTTTTGAACACAGCGCATGTTTGTGTTGTTCTGCTACTGAAGTGTTTTCTTCACTGTCTAAACTGTGTGTTGCTCATACAGCTGAAATTTCACTTACTGCACTCTGGAGTAAACAGGTGGTACTACAAGCTTGCATTTCTCAGGACTCTTCCTTATTATGGTCCGGGGGTATTGCGATTAATTTTGTAAAATTTTTTTAATGCGTTATTTTTTGTAAAATTAATCGCACTGAATTAACGCGTTAAATCGACAGCCTTAGTTTTTATGTCGGTATTGAGAGGAGCTGTTCTGCCATTTGCCTTCTCTGGCATTGATACCGATTCACACAGTAATTAAAACCCACCTGGACTACCAAGATGCCCCCCAGGGCTGTGTGCTCAGTCCACTGCTGTTCACTCTGCTGACTCACGACTGTGCAGCAATGCACAGCTCGAACCACATCATCAAGTTCGCTGATGACACGACCGAGGTGGGTCTCATCAGCAAGAACGATGAGTCAGCATACAGATAGGAGGTGCAGCGGCTAACAGACTGGTGTAGAACCAACAACCTGTCCCTGAAGATCGACAAAACAAAAGAGATTGTTGTTGACTTTAGGAGAGCACAAGGCGAACGCTCTCCACTGAACATCGACGGCTCCTCTGTGGAGATCGTCAAGAGCAACAAATTCCTTGGTGTTCACCTGGCGGAGAGCCTCACCTGGTCCCTCAACACCAGCTCTGTTACCAAGAAAGCCAAGCAGCGTCTCTACTTTCTGCGAAGGCTGAGGAAAGCACATCTCCCACCCCCCATCTTCACTACATTCTATAGAGGGACTATCGAGAGCATCCTGAGCAGCTGCATCACTGCCTGGTTTGGGACTTGCACCGTTCGGACCGCAAAGCCCTGCAGAGGATAGTGAGGACAGCTGAGAAGATCATCGGGGTCTCTCTTCCCTCCATCAAAGACATTTACGAAAAACACTGCATCCGCAAAGCCAACAGCATTGTGGACGACCCCACACACCCCTCACACAAACTCTTCACACCCTCCTGCCATCTGGCAAGAGGTACCGAAGCATTCGGGCCCTCACGGCCAGACTGTGTAACAGCTTCTTCCCCCAAGCCATCAGACTCCTCAATATTCAGAGACTGGTTTGACACACACACATGTCCTGAGTTGCACTTTAATTACTGTCACTTTGTAACTGTCTGCTACCTCAATAACTGCTATGTCCATAGAACACTATCTCATAGTATGTTATGTTTACATTACATTTTTAGGAACTGTCATCTTTTTGCACTACTGTGTACTGTGTTCATTGTTAGTAATTTATTGTATTGTGCCGTACTTTTTGCACACGTTTGCATGTGCACTTTATTTAGGTACTTTATATAGTCTGTGTAGTCTCATGTGGTTCTGTGTTTGTCTTATGTTGTTTTATATAGCACCATGGTCCTGGAGGAACGTTGTCTCGTTTCACTGTGTACTGTACTAACTGTATATGGTTGAAACGACAATAAAAACTACTTAACTTGACATATATATATATATATATACACAATAATTAGTTCTGGTCCTTGCATCTGATTGGATGAGAGATGTTCCATGAGCACCGATGGTTCACTGTGTGTATCACTCCGCTTGTGTTTGTTCCATTCTAAACTAAAGTGTAAGAGCAGTGCATATGTGTTAAGAGCTACTGTTTGTAATTTTTTTTACATTACATATGTCAGCCAGCAAGTTGTGGCAAAATATAATTTTTGTGTTTAATATGAGCCAGTTAGGTGACGTGAAGTCAGTCCATGTCAGCCAGTGTCTACATAAAACAGCTCTGCGTGATCGCTTGTATTACTACTACAATAATACAGATAGGAAATAGCTTTAAACAGCTATAAATCAACAACTTCAGAATTACATCTCATCACAGCTGAGAGACACAACAGACTGATTAATTACACAATGAGTGCTGTTTAAAATGGCGGAGGACATTGCGGTTTCTATAGTGATCGACTCTTGCACACCTACCACAAAATAGGGAGAAATACCCCCACCTGGATGCTATTTTTCCACTGAGAAAGCTGATCTTCAGAAAGCTGACAGCATCTCTGCTTGGGAGTGGCAACAGGTGATCACACACACTCTGTCTCTCTCTCACTCTCTCTCTCTCTCACACACACACACACACACACACATCCATCCTTGTTTATCCAATAAGTTGTTCGAAACAGCACAAGCCATGATACTTTTTATGAAGTGAAATTTTTTAACCTGTTGATACGCACCCCCTTTTTGAGAACAAACCATGAATATGACATACCTGAACTTAAATGGTTGTATTTACTGGACCCTTTGGAGTATGGACACAGTTGTAGTATCTTTTGAAAGACGACACTTTGGGCTTTTATTTGCCAAGTTTCAGAATTAATATATGTTGTTATTTTTTTAAAGTTAGAGAAGCTGAAGTTTATAGTAATGGAAATATTTTGTGCTGAACATGTTTTTATAATCTAAAAAAACAATAATAAAAATGCCAAGACAACCCAGAAATACAATGTTCTCAAAGCCACAAGTCTAAAGAAGTTTAACAAATTTGAAGATGATCTAACAAAAACTGAGGTTCCTGCAAGCTTTTTTTCTCTGTAAAATCGCTGGTGGGAGTACAGAGTAAAAATAAGGCTCCACCTTTCAAGACAACACAAAATCTGACTGCACTGCTTGGCTATTATGAATAAAACTACGCCGCATTTGGGGAATGCTTGTCATGGACAATTGACCCAAGTGTGGCGAACTGGATTCATCTGGCAATCGCATATTCAAAACAAAGGTATGAAGTCCCGTTTTGATATTGCATGTTTCCCTTCACTATGATGCTGCACTTTGCTAAGCGCTTTGGGAACAATCCTAGTTGTGAATGAGCTGTGAATATGTGTGTAACACGTCAATGAACATTGACCGGAATTTATAGCCTCGGCTGATGTAGTCATTAGACGCACCTGTGGCCAGGCTATAAATGGATGCGTCACCAGGTGTCATCAGATCCTCTTTTTTCAGAGCAATTCTGTGTGTGTGTGTGTTTTACAAACCCTGTCAAAACTTTCTTTCCTCTGCTAGGATTTTGTGAGAATTTGTGAGGCAGTGTGAAGTGAACCTTTTCTCCTTTCTGTTCTGTCTAGAAAATATATATATATATTTTTAAAAGAAAGAGAGAATGACTGAAAGCCATACACGATGCATGTTCCTCTGTTCTCGCTCTAAAGCTGAAGAGGACACGCATCAGTTTTGCTCTGTTTGGGTGGGGCTCTCGTATGGATCTGGCTGAGGAGCGAGAGACGGGTTCATCCCTTTCGCTCACTCTCTCCCCAGATCCAGCTGACCCTCGTAAGCCTGAAGCGCGCTTCGACGCCTCTTCGGTTCACGAGGACACTGAACCTCTGTAAATCCTGCGCATAATAATAAATCAGCTGTGGAATTAAGAGACAAATGCGAGCATTACGATCTGCTTTCAGGCAAAATGCTTCACGCTTGCCTCGCTTACTTCTGGGAGTCAACGCCCACATTTCATTCGTGGGGCTCTCGCATGGATCTGGCTGAGGAGCGAGAGACGGGTTCATCTCTTTCCCTCGCTCTCTCCCCAGACCCAGCTGGTCCTTCCCGTGATCTCGAAGCGCGCTTCGGCGCCTCTTCGGTTCACGAGGGATGCGGGGCGCTGAACCTCTGTACATTTCACGCACAATAATAAAGTGGCTGAGAAATTACTTGAGGTGATTACACGAGATGTGGCCAGACTACAGCTAGACAGGCCACGCGAACAAGAGTCCCTCCCCCAAACGCTCCAAACTAGAAGACAAATTTCTGTCTGGTGGCCAAAATGATTAAATAAATAATTAAACCTCCTTCTATGACCTCCATAACAAGTATGTTCTTTATGGAGGAAATTTATACTTCCCGTGTCTTCGTGCTCTCGACGTTGGTGTATTCAACTATTGTGGGTGCTGAAGCTCAGGGGTATTCGGTGATGCCGCCGGTAGAAGAGACACCTGCGGATTTTCTCTCGCCTGGCTCGGCATCATCGCTAAAGAGACCTACTCTCCACACAAAGCTGTGCAGGACCACCTCCACGCTTGTGGGGAAAGCTTATCAGGCAGCAGGTCAGGCTGGTGTTGCCCTGCACATTATGGCAGTGTTACAAGCGCACTAGGCTAAATCTGTTGAAGGACCTTAGTGTGGGCACCTCACTCAGGGGGAGGGGCTGTCGGCCACCCAGCCCCGCCCCTGTCCTTCTAGACGTGAGGCTCTAAAACAAAACGTGGCGAGTCGTGCTCCCCCTCGTAAAGACTGGGATCCAGTTCGTCACCCTCAGCAGCCCCCAATGCAAGACCTCAGGGGCGTGATTTCTAAGAGAAAGAAACCCTGACGGTCTAGTACCCAGCCTTGTGGGGGTAGTTCCCCTCGGGACAGGGCGCGTGTATCATCCACTTCTGCCCTTCTGATACCCTCACAAAACCTCTTCACTCCCGCCGCCTTTGGTGTTTCGGGTGATAGAGGCTTCCAACAAAGAGTTGGGTGTACCGTTGCTTCCTGCCTTGATCCAGGATGCGGAACACTCGACATCCCCTCAACAGGAAGTGTCAGAAATAATACCCATCTCAGAGAACCTGGCAGCGTGGAAGCTTCTGCCAGGTATTTCTATGTGGGTTCTAGAAACTGTAGAAAGAGGCTACAGAATTCAGTTTGCCCGCCATCCTCCCCGTTTCAATGGCGTGGTTCCCACTACCGTGAAACCGGGACAGGCATGTCTACTGTGGAAAGAACTGCAAAATCTCTTGGTCAAAGGGGCCATAGAACATGATCCCCTTCCAGAGAAAGAATCAGGCTATTACAGCAGATACTTCCTGGTTCCTAAGAAGGGTGGGGGGTTGCGTCCGATTCTAGATCTTCGAGGCTTGAACCGATCGGTGTTCAAGTCCTAGAAGCTGACTATCAAGACGATCGTGTCACAAGCCCAACATCACGTTTGGCTGGTCACCATCGATCTCATGGACGCATATCTTCATATAGAGCCACAGCACAGGAAGTTCCTGAGGTTCGCTTTCGGGGGCGAAGCCTTCCAGAATCGGGTTCTTCCATTTGGCCTAGCCCTATTAACCCGCACATTCAGGAAATGCATGGATGCAGCACTGGCTCCTCTGCGACTCCAGGGCATCCGCATTCTGAATTATATAGATGACTGGCTGATCCTAGCGCAGTTCCAAGAACTGGCAGTTCAGCACAGGGATATCGTCTTGACTCATCTGGGGGGTTTTTGGTCACGATGCAGGCACAATCGTCTCCAGCATGAATCGTTTCCATTCACACCCTGAGCAAGGTCAGGCTAGGTCGAGGTTGCACTGCTCGTCAGTATCATTGAATACTAGGTCTCATAGCGTTGGTGTCCGCGGTGATCCCTTCGGACCTTCTGCACATGAGACCGCTTCAGCTGTGGCTAGAAGCCAGGGGGTTTTATCCGAGGGCCGGTCCCCTAAGGCAAATAAGGGTTACGCGCCACGTGCTTCGTTCCCTTTATATGTGGTTCAGACCCCGGTTCTTACCTTGGGTCCCACTCTAGGTGCGTCTTGTCGTCGCAGGCTGCTAACGACAGACGCCTCCCTGACGGGCTGGAGAGCGGCCTTAAGTGGTTGTCCGGCTTAAAGGGATAGGAGGGTCATCAGTTCGGTTGTCACAGTAACTGTCTCGAGCTGATGGCTGTATTTCTGGCCCTGAAATACTTCCTCCTGAGGCTGCCATGTCTTGGTGCGGATGGGCAATACAGCGGTAGCCTCTTACATAAACCATCGGGGGATCCACGTTCATGTAAGCTGAATTTCTGGCACATTGGATCCTCCTTGGGGCCCAGCGCAGCTCCTGTCACTCAGGACAGTTTCATCCCTGGATGCCTGTGTGTGTAGAAGCAGATTTACTCTGAGGTAGTGAACAAATCTGGGTGAGATTTCACAGGGCAGAAGAGGACCTCTTCGCCTCTATGATAGCGCAATGTCTCCGCTACTTCTCCCTAAGTCACCCAGCCCCCTTGGGTCTGGACTTACAGGCACATACATGACCCTGAATGCGTCTGTATGCGTTTTTGTCCCCTGGTTTTTTCTGCTCCCGGGAGTCTTGGCAAGGTTCGCCAGCAAGGGTCTTGCCTCCTCCTAATGGCGCTGCGCTGGCCGCAGGGGTATTTTTTTCTCGAATACCTCTCCTCGACGGCTCGCCTTGGGCGATTCCGAACAGGGAGGATCTTCTCATCTCTGGCCCGAATTGTGAAACCTTTCATGCTTGGCCCCTAAGGGTACCAACTGAGGTTCACAGGGCTTTCTCTTGAGGTTATCGAGACCATTTCAAGTGCTAGGGCTCCCTCCACTTGGAACTGATCTGGGTAGATTTTACAGGGCAGAAGAGGACCTCTTCGCCTCTGTTGATAGCGCAATGTCTCCTCTACTTCTCCCTGAGTCACCCAGTTTCCCCCCCTAAGTTCATATTACAGAACCAGCTAACTGCCAGTTTGCTTCATTTCTGGATTTTCTGTAGAAAGAACTGTCAGCAGGCACTTGCCTCACCACTGCCAGGTTCTATGTGGCCTCCACTGCGGTTTGCCACGCCTTGGTTGTTGGGGTGCCCCCTAAGAGGCATCCTTGCTAGGACCTCTTCATAGGGTAAGATCCCCCTTTTTAGACCTCTAGAGTCAGCGTTTGGTAGACTTCTGACTCTCCAGATCGTTTTTCTTATGGCAATTACATCTCTAAAGAGATTTGGGTACCTACAGGCTCTGTCTCTTTTGCCGGCCTGTTTAGAGTTTGCCCCAGCTATGACCAAAAGCATTCTTTGCATCCTCACCCTAACTACCTGCCCAAGGTACCTTTCGTGACCCTTGGCCGGTTATTTTCTAAGCCTACTGCTCCCTGCCGTTTGTAACGCCGGAGCAGCTAAGACTTCTCAGACTTTGTCCAGTCTGTACCCTTCAGACTTATGTCCACCACTTTTGCTAGTGGCGTAAAGTCAGGGCAGCAATTCCTCACTTGGAAGCCATGCTAACTGCCAGTTTTTGGGCGGTCACCTCCTGGAAGACTATGTCACTTTGGGTGAGAGACATTATTGCCCGGCCCTACAAGGCGCGCGGTCAAGCTTCGCCAGTAGGTTTTAGGGTGCATTCTACCCGAGGGCTCTCCTCCTCTAAAGCCTTGGCTAGATGTCTCCCTCTATGTTTGTGATGCGGCAGGCTGGTCCTCTCTGCACACATTCATCTGGTTTTATGGTCATGTTGCTAGATGTTCATGCTACCCCGGGCTCTTGTGCCCTTGGGTCGACATCTACGCTCATGTCTAAGCAAGTTTGTGATGCGGCAGGCTGGTCCTCTCCGCATACATTCTCAGATCTTATGGCTTAAATCTTTCATGCCTGAACAAGTTTGTGACGCGGCAGGCTGGTCCTCTCCGCAGACATTCTTCAGGCTCTATGGTTTTGGATGTTCATGTTACTCCGGGCTCTTACGCCCCTGAGTCGACATCTACGCTCATGTCTAAGCAAGTATGTGATGCGGCAGGCTGGTCCTCTCGCACACATTCTCAGATCTTATGGCTTAAATCTTTTATGCCTGAACAAGTTTGTGATGCGGCAGGCTGGTCCTCTCCACACACATTCATTAGACTTTTATAGTTTGGATGTTCTTGCCACTCCGGGCCCTTATGCCCATGAGTTGACATCTCAAGCTCATGTCTGGTCAAGTTTGTGATGCGGCGGGCTGGTCCTCTCCGCACACATTCATCAAATTTTATGGGTTAGATGTTTTGCTACTCCGGACTCTTACGTCCTTGAGTCGACATCTCAAGCTCATGTCTGAGGCCTCTCGCGTTCTTGTGAGCACACTTCACAACCGTAGGGGTCCGGAAGGCCCCAGTGCGGCGGCGTGGGTATTGCGTTCCCAAATCGCTTAGCAAAGCGCAACATCATAGTGAAGCTTTTTGTAAAGGGAACGTCTCGGGTTACATGTGTAACCCTTGTTCCCTGAAAAAAGCGGAACAAGATGCTGCGCTTCTTTGACGCACTGGGACGTCCCAGGACTGCTCTTCAAAAAGAAGTATCTGACGACACCTGGTGACGCATCCATTTATAGCCTGGCCACAGGTGCGTCTAATGACTACATCAGCCGAGGCTATAAATTCCGGTCAATGTTCATTGACGTGTTACACACATATTCACAGCTCGTTCACAACTAGGATTGTTCCCAAAGCGCTTAGCAAAGCACAGCATCTCGTTCCGCTTTTTTCAGGGAACAGTGGTTACACATGTAACCCAAGACGTTTTCTTTTGTTCTCCTGGCACAAATAAATAAATTGCTGTTTATGGAGCATTGCCATTGTGAAACAGAGATTGGATATCCATGTTGAACCTTTAGACCTTTGAAAAGATGTATAATTGGTTAACACTAATTACATTTATGGTAAATTATATATTAAATGTAAGCAGAGTGACATCGCTACAGTGTGCGGGGGATTGTGTATCAACAAGTTAATTACTAACGGAGGCTTGGACACATCATTTGTTTTGAACCAGCAACAGCAGATTCTGATCCATCGCATACAAAAGTAGTTCCATGCAAAAATGCCCATGAGTTGAAGTATATATATATATATATATATATATATATATATATATATATATATATAATTATTATTATTTTTATTTATTTTCTAATAAAGGCTTAGCCTTCTTTCCTTGTTCTGATGGGCCTCCACTGGTAAAATAAACTAATTTCATATTCTCCAAACAGCTCGTCCTTACTAGCAGTTCTAAAACATACAGTACAGCTTCACTGTGTGACGTTATCCACACACACACACACACACACACGTTGGTCTACCTATCATTATGGCCTGCTCGAATTGCTTTTTGGTTAAAGGTTATAATGATCAGATCTCTTCAGTTTCAGTCCACAATATGGGTATTTTAATAAGCCTCAAAAACAGCTGAATGAATTTTACTTTGGGTCTTTTGGGTGTTGTCAACCTCAGGCACAAATAGCTCAGACGGTGCTGTATTAGAGACAGGCGTGCATGTGTATACATTTGACAATTTAATCTTATACAGTGACTACTTAAAAGCTTCTTTGGAGGAAAATGCACTCAATTTGTATATAAATCTCAGTGGAAATCTTAGCTTTTCTGTAGAAGAAGAAAGAATCTTAAACCAGACTAAGATGGTTTGGTGGTGTTAGCTGGATGATGTTTAGCTGTTTTAACTGGTCAGCCAATTGGTCTCCAAGCTTGACCATCTGGCTACTGCACAAAACCACTCTGAAACCATCAAAAAGACCACCATAACCAGCTTGAACAGGCTGAGAGACCTGCTAACCACCTTAAGCAGGGAACCTTAATCAGTTGAAAATATTCATTAACTCGAGAAGCAAGATTAAATTTAATATTTAATCATCATGGGTCGCTTGTGGTAAACATATCTACGTCCCCTTGTTCCAAAATAATTTTCTTTTGACCTATTATTTCCAATTGCCCACTCATAAACTAACATAAACTGCACAAGTGCTGGTGGCATGTTGTGCGCATTTCTACTGATTCACATCATTTCCACTGGGAAGCAACATTACAGCTGCGCCTCTTTCATTACAGAGACTCAAACAAGCATTGAAACTTTTTTTATGAGGCTGAAGTTATAAAAAACAAAGGAAAAGAAGCAGCCCTGATCAGATCCATAGTGTTGTATGGCTGTTATTTAGTCTGTCTCAACAACTTTGAGACATTCAAATAATTTCAAGCAGGGCTTGTCAACTGTCATTAACTCTCCCACAGATGGTTGGCATTAACAAAGCTTCCTCCCTGTCAACCTCCTGGGGAACACGTTCCCTTCGTGCTGAGAAAGAAGCAAATTCCCTCTTTATATTTGTTAGTGGAAAGGCTCTTTTTTTTCTGCTGTGTACCGAACAGAAAATGCCTCACGTTGCTCAGGCTGTATTTCACAGAGGAAATGGGGGCTTCTTCTTAGACTTATCTCGCTATATTTGTAAGATACAGATTTATATTTTTTAAGGAGCCTTTGGAAAGCCTGAAGAAAGATTGCAGCAACTGCCCCCACCTAACATTTGTCTTTTTGGGGACATCTGGTCTGGTCAATTGTTGGTGAAATATTTCCAACCACTTGTGCAATGGAGGGGTGTAAACTGCAAGAATTCTCTTCACATCTTTATTTTCCAGTTCTTTTTTTAATGTATTTTTTTTTTGTGGATAAATCTGAAAAAGAACTGAAGTTGGACAAATAATAGATAGGCCTGTGTTTTTTTTTTAACAAGAAATATTGTACTGTAAGGACTAATACAGAAATCCGTTGACTCCTTTAAACTTTAATTAGAAACAGGGCATGCATTGGCAAAGCGGCACTAGACTGACTTGAGGTTGAACGAGAGAAAGACATAGGCCATGTCCACAATTGATAAAGTGTCCCTATAGTACTATTAAAAACATAACCTTCAGTGATTCATGTTCAATTTCACAGAGAACAAGCACAATCTTGAGCCATTTAAACCCTCCCCTGCACAAGATGTTGCTTAATAAAACGTACATTTCTACATTTCTTATTATATATTAAAATGGAAAATCTGTTTTATGCCATGGTAAATGTATGCTTTTATGGCATACTTGCTCTGCTTCATCGCGTGAATTTTAGTGTCAGTTTAAACCAATTTGTTTGACTATTGGGAAATTAACCCGCTCTTCTGGTGAGAACACTTTTCCAAGTCAAGGCTTTTGAATTTAGCACCAAACAAAACTGCATTGTCCTCTTTCTATTTCTTTTATCTGTACAGCAGTGTTAAAAAGAGACCATTCATTAATTAATATTAATTTAATTAAAATATTGTCAATTAACTTCATGGATGTTTCTCCAAAAATATCACTTATGAAAGAAAATGCTAATATAGCCTAGAAATTAGCTAAGCACATGTGCACCAGTCCCATTGAGCTGTAGTGCTCATGCAGTTATAAATTCAGTGATGTAGCAGCCAGAGATCAAATAAACCAGGGCAAAAATGGCATCAAAAGTGACAAAATGCTGGCCAAAGTTGCCCCTGAAGTGAATTCCTCTATTTTTGTCTGTCTGTCTAAGGCCTTTGTCTGAGGATCCACATCCCTGCCTTAATCCTCCGGCAGATATTATGGTTGTGAGACTATCAATCAGCGGACCGCCTGATGGGATCTTATGCCAAAGGACAATCACTGATCTCTAAATAAATATGTTAAATTCATTATCATCTGAGAGTCTAATAATAGACATAATAGAAAAAGCATTGATAGTATGTGAAGGCAGCATGTATAAATGAATTTTGTGTTTTTATTAGGGCTGTCGATTTAACGCGTAAATTCAGTGCGATTAATTTTTTTTTAAATAACGTGTTAAAATAATTAGCGCAATTAATTACAATGCCAGAGGACCGTAATAAGGAAGATTCCTGAGAAATGCAAGCTTGTAGTACCACCTGTTTACTCCAGAGGGCAGTAAGTGAAATAAACGCGCAGTTTATACAGTGAAGAAAACAACCATCCAGCAGACAGACAGCATTCAAAACACTTGATTGAGCACAAATTCAAACCTAGGGATCTCAAGATGTGTTCTAAGTATTAAACTATATTTAAATTGACACAGTGACCTAAAAATGCTATGTTTATGGCGCAACGCACCCGAGACGCTACACAAGCATGTCTGACGTAGGTGTAAATTGACGGGTCCTTAAACAAGCCCTCATAATATATCTCCAACTGATTGACAAATTCACTTGTGTAATGTATTGCTGTGAACTGTATGCCAATGATTGACTTATGATCAATAATATGGTAGTAAACAATACATTGTATTCTAAAGCCACTTTTTGTATTGTCTTATCAATGATTAACTCTTCTGCCACAGGAATGTAATGCATTTTAATTATCTGAAAAAATAAATAAAATATATTTAAAATATTTAAAGATAACTATTTTTTAATTATTTCATCATTATATCTTGAATATATGAGGGGCTTTCTTAGCAAATATTTGTATATGCGATTAATTAATCGGGACACCATGTAATTAATTTTTTATTAATTGTATTAATTTAATCGATTGACAGCCCTAGTTTTTATATGATTAAGTGTTTTTATATGGTTAGAAAACAATGTACCAGGAGGGCAGATATTGCTCTTAAATTAAAATTAATTTAAAATCTTTCATGACAATACTGTTTGGCTGATGGCACCAGAAGATCACGCAGTCCCAAGCCCTAACCTGAGATGTAATATCAGCAGACAGTGAAAAATATAATTTTTCAGACTTTTAAGAGTACTCCAAAAAATTGGTCACTGGTAAAACATACAATAAAATGAATATATATATATATATATATATATATATATATATATATATATATATATATATATATATATATATATATATATATTTATTTTGTTGCTTGCAAAAAAAGAAAGAAAAAAAGATGCTGGTTTAGCTTCTGTCAGCAGTAGCTATCCCACCAATGCTAATGTAACAAAGTGGGCAGACAAGGGAGTAAGGATCCAGGTGCAGCTTTATTTAAAAGTCACAAAGTAAAGGGAAGTAGAAACACAGAAACAAATGAAACATCCACGAGGGGAAAAGACATGAACACAAGATAATGACACGGGGAGTCTTCCAAGGAGGGCATAGGCAGGAACACGGACTAAGGCAGGACATCAAACAACATGGACTGAACATCAAACACCAAACAACGACCAACGTGAACATGAGGGCCTAAATACAAAACCAAAGGGAAACTAAAGCCAATGGGCAAACAGAACTCCAAACAAGATAATGAGGCAATTAACTAAAACCAATAACAAAACTAGAACTGATAATAAAGTAATCAAACAATAAACCAATGAAAACCAGACACATAGACAAGGAGGGAAAACAGGACATAACAAGACTTTCAAAATAAGAGTGCATGAACACAAGACAGTATGGAAAGTAAAAGGTGCCAGAACTTAAAAATAAGAGTGCATAAACAAAAGAACAATATGGAACATAAAAGGTGCCAAAAACTTAAAATAAAAGGTACACAAACCAAAGACGGTGTGGATCGTTACAGCTAAACAGCTAAAACGTGACCCCTTGGCTTGAGGAGAAAATACATAAAAATAAACAGCTTAAACCACAAAGTTGGTTAGTTGTTCTTGTTGGGGCATTTGTTAGCTGGTCAGACTAGAAAACCAGGAGGCCAACCAACTTAAACCACCCAAACACCAACTTGTAAGAATAATACGAGGTGAAATTGCATGAATTGGCTCATCGAAAATAGAACTACAGAGAAAAATAAACAGAAAAATAAACCAGCATGTTTAGCCTAACCTCGAACCCAAACCTAAGCAAGTTGTCATGAGACTATGTAGGATTGATCAGACGGAGAGACTAGCTAAACCACCTTTGGTTGGTTCTTTTTTTTTTTCCGTAGGCTTTTGTGCCAATCCTATTCTCCCTGTCTCTATTTCAAAATAAATATTTAGCATGCAAAACTTGATATCGATTATATAGATATCGTGGTACAAAATTATCTACTCTCTTTAATGTCTAACATCTTCATAACCTACACAGTCTACCTTATAGCCCAAGGGAAGTCAACTCTCTATTTGCATGGCAAGTAGCACCCGTCCATCATTGAATGGCAGCCACAGATGTTACTCCCCGAAAACCAGTTACCAGTCGCTCATCATCATTTATATATTCTCCTCCTCTGGCTGCATCAGGCTCTGAGAATGATGTCGTCCATCACCACAGATACTGCCTGACAGTGAACATACTGAACGATTCATCAGGTTCAAGGCTCAGGCCCAATCAGACTCGATTTCCATGGAAGAAGGTGGGTTAAGTGTATCACAAGCCAAGTGTATCACAGACAATTACCACAGGCCCAATCTCCTCCCCTCTGGCACCTCACATTAAAAATGTGTAAAAGATCACTATAGTGATCAACCATTCACACTACATACAAAAAGAATATAATTTCTCTCCATCCTTGCTAAAGAGAGAGAGAACAGGAGGGAGAAATTGAGCAGCATTATGGGATGCCATTATTGCTGCAATGAAATCTCTTAATTGGCCCCAATCTATCACACATCAAACAAAATGGAGTTGATTGTTCCCCTTATTCACAAGACATGAACATAACATATTCACTTTCACAATCTGCCCATCAACTCAAATAGCTTGTAAGAGGCAGGGCTGCAAAAATGTTATGAAATGTACAAGGCAAAAAAGTGAAAAGGATAAGATAAAATAAGTAGGGAGAGAAAAAGGAGACAGATAAGAATTAATGAAAGTTGGAAAAGACTGTATCATGTCAAAAGTCATAATTGGAGACAGTGGGAGAACTTTAAATGAGAACACATGTCAGCTTCACTTCACTGGAAAAGACTGAATAGCTTTTACAGTTTCCTTTAAACCTCAAATGTAATAATTTGTGGACTTATCCAATAAAACCAGTGTTGTATTCTTTTCACCCCTACTCTGAAAAGTTTGCCCAGTATTATACACTGTAGAGAGGAGCTTATAAAATGATCTGAATGCGATGACTTTCTTGTCTCAACACATGATGAAAGTGGTATTTTCCTTACCTTGTATGTTTGTCTAGGTGAACATTAAATAAAAGAAGGATGCCCAGTATTTACATGAACTGTGTTTTCATAAAGAGCTCAACATCACAGACACATACATTGCACGTTGCATTGCACTCTACAGTCCAGCATGATGCGGCCTTACTTAGTAATCTGCGTCTTAACATCACTTCTAACTAAACATTGCATCACCCCCTTTAAAATATATAAATAAAAATTACTCCTTGACGTCAGCATCATGCTTCCGTGCACCTGAAGTATATTTGGATGAAATGTTAAACAAACGGTATACAACAAAATATAATACATATTTCTGATGTACAGAACTGCTACACAGACTCTTTCAATATGCATGAATAGATCACAGTGGCAATTTCAGAACAATCTTCCTTTTTGTTTTTAGTTATTTTAATTTTTAACTGAACTGTCACTTTGAATAAGCACTCTCTAAACAATCCACAGTCCAACAAATGACAATGCCACCCATTCTCTACTCATATGTACTTAAGTAGTCTAAGAGGGTACCTCCTTGTTCCAGTAAGATTGTCAGTTTCAGTGAGTTTATCATGTGACTAAAACAAAGTGTAATGTATCTCCAGGTTGACTCTTTTAAAGAAAGAGGAGATCCTTGTGACGGCATGTCCACAACGTTAAGCTGTCACCATGGTGCCTTTGACTCTGAACACTTTGAAAGATTGTGTGCTCTATGGTTTTGTGAGTTTTTATTGTTGTCGACAAAGCACGGTGTTACCTGACTTGATGTTGGATGTTCTTGCATGCCTTTGAACATCTGAACAGGCTTTCATCTTTGCTTTTGCTTCGATGTCTCTCTTGTGAATGGCCACAGTAACCTTGATCAATTTAAGATGTGCTGATGGGACCTTTGTCTGCATTTTCCTTTGGAGATCGGTTACGCTGGTGAGATTCCTATGGTGCTGTGAGGAGTGGATCGGGATCAGTCTTAAAAACACAAGGAATTCCAAACATGAAGAAGATGTTGTCCAGGACTGGCCCGACTGCGTTTGCTGTGATTGATCTGAGCATTTCGACCACAGGGTACCATGAGTATTCAGCTACTATGACTATCAGGTATTCACCTGATGGGATTGATACATAGAAGTCTGCACTTGCATTATGCCATGGTGAATTAGTAAGTTTGGACATTCTGAGTGGTGTAGGGCTCACGGTTTAGTAGCCGGTTTGGTTATTAGCAATAATTAATAATTATCATAGATAACTATCACTTATTAAAATCAATAGAACATTGATTAGAATCAATGTTAGCTTTTAAATACTTTAAATCAACAATCATCAAATCTAATAGAATATTAATTATTATCCAAGATAATAATCAATTATTAAAATTAATTAAACAATGATTAGACTTAACACTAGCTTATTGATCCTTCAAATTAAACAATCATCAAAGATAATTGTAAATTATCAAAATCAATAGAATATTAATTAGGATTAATGTCGACGGGGCACCACCCTGGAATCAGGGACTAATAACCAGACAGTATAACAGTCTCAATATTAGATTGTTCTCTTAGGAAAATCGATGTCCATAGATCATCGAGATTAAAAAGGGAACAACGAAGGGTTGAATTCGAGCACTGGCATCCCCTGCCAGCCTTTGACACATGTGTATGCAAAACAAACCAAAACACTTCTCTTTTAATTATAACAAAGTTTATTGAAAATATAATATCAATTAATAATCAATACAATGCAGTCAATAAACTTCCGACATTCAAACTACAAACTAAACAGTGACAGTAACACCTGAGAGGACGGTGTGTGTGTGTGTGTGTGTGAGAGAGAGAGAGGAGTGACGTGCACAAAATGGCGGACGTGACTCTCGTGGAGAGTACGTCATGAGATTTCCGGCCAGAGAGTATGGCCGCGAATGTGGGCGGAGAGAAGCCGGTTAATGGCGTCTGCCCGTTTCCAGCGTGTCTCCGCTTGCCCGATAACCTGGGGACAAAGCTGAGCTTTATCACAAAGTTATCTACTAGCAAATGGTTGTGAGGGGTCGTGTGTGTGTGTGTGTGTGTGTGTGTGTGTGTGTGGTTAGTACGAGAGAGAGAGAGAGAGAATAAAGTGGCGGCGTTGAGGCCGGTTTCGCGATCGTGGGAGAGAAGGCAACTGTTAGTTTACCACTCAGAGACGCGGTGAACGGCTCGTAACCCGTTCCGCAACCTCTGGTCCTTTAATGGATAAACACAGTATGCCGGTCTGGCGTAAACACACAACAGTCCAACGTGGTTGGATTACAACACAGCAAACTCTAATTTATGATAACAGTATGTTGCATTAATACCTTGAGTATTATTAGCAGCAATGAGCGGACTCTGCAGTCCTTAAACTGTACAAAACAATAAACTTGATCCACAAGAATAACACACCTAAATATTCTATCTCTGCCCAGACGTTAACCTCTTTCTTGGATTGCGTGGGGACGCATGTAGAACGTGTGTTCATCCGTCGTTCGACTCCGGCTCGGTTCCTCGAGGCTCGGGTGATAACGGGAGGCCGTTTCCTCGCTCTGCCGGCGGGCGGTACGGCTGCTGATTCTCGGCGGGCTGGCAGAGAAATCAGCGACGTCAACTTGATTGAAGAGGGAAGGGAATTCTTCTTTCTTCACTTCTGCAGGCAAACGGATGAAGATTGCTCAGCGGATTGATCGGTGCTTTCCTTCGGATCCGTTAAAGTGTTCGGTTGAACACAATGTAATCTCAACTCATCCAGTGAGATTGTATTGCTGCAGTTTCAAGTTGCACGTTACTTCCTTGTGCAACGAGGCAACACCACGTCTGTACACGGCGGGCAAAGTCACTGGAAGCGCTGAAGGAATCGATTTCCGATGCATTTCTACTCCTGATGACATCATAGTTGAGGTGTGTTCTGTTGAGTGCCTCATCCAATAGGAGTTGAGAGTTCGATCCTTTGGAATTTCACACAGTTTTAAAGTGAGCCAAGCTTCTTGGGATTTGCAGTTGGTTTTGTACTCCCTTTGTTTGATTTTGGCGCAGTTTTTATAAGTAAGATTTATGACTTTGTTTTTGTGGGCCTCAGTCAGGCTTTACGACTGTGTTAGGCCTGCCTTTGTCTTGTATCTGAATACATGAGGCCCTACAGTGGCTCAGTCTGAGGGGCTGGAGTATCTCATTTTTTATGAGAGCTTCAACATTTAGGTCTATGTTTGGAAACCATACTTTTTAATTAAACAGTCCTTTGGTCTTTACAATGCCCTGATGAACTACGTGCTCTAGTTGTAGTACTTTTTGCTCGAGAGTGGTTGTTATGATAATCCTGGAACCCTTGTGTGACAGGGCAGAGGGCGGGGCCGGGTCATGATTCTATACACCCGGCCTCTAATCAGGCTAATCTAGGCTCCAAGAGGGATAAAGGCCGACTGCAGACGGTGGTGCAAGAGAGAGAGAGAGACAGAGACAGAGAGAGAGAGAGAGAGAGAGAGAGAGAGAGAGAGAGAGAGAGAGAGAGAGAGTGTGTGTTTACGGGCAGCTGCCCCGTTTGTGTTTGTGTCTTTTTATTTAATTAAATGTTGTTTATATCTTCAAGCTGGTTCTCATGTCCTCCTTTCCATTAATTTCTTTAAACCTTGATTATCAGGTCTTCATCAGATGCCAGTGTAAGCTCTCAACTGATGTCCTTGTACTGGTTTAGAATGTCTGCATACAGTGTGTCAGTTTTGATCATGTACAATGTGTTATTCTTGATGTGCAAACTGACCTGTTGTCGAATGTTTTCTTTCACTGTGTCTGTTTTGATTCCATCACGTGTCATTGCTTTCGGAGTTGCTTGTATTGCCATGAAGTTGACATAATCTTCTACAACCTTTGATACTCTCGTGTGCACCTCTGCCTGTGCTGGGACTGGATGTCTGGACATATAGTCATCTTGGTTATCAGCTCCTTTTCTGTACTCAACTCTGAGGTCTTATGGCTGGAGTCCCCATCTCTTGATTCTGGCTGGTTGTTTTGAACTTGAGTTGTTCCAGATCAGCTCCAGTGGTTTGTGGTCAGTTACAATGGTGAATGGATGATCATAAAGGTACAAAGGAAATGCTCACTGCTCCAAACTATGGCCAGGTCTTCATGTTCGGCTTATGATACATTGCTGAGTGCTCTTCTGGCGTACGCTATGATGTACTTCCCTTCGTCATCGAGTTGAAACAGAATGCTCCTAGTCCTACTGAGGAGGCATTTATAGCATATTCAGTTGACAGAGAAGATGAAACAAAATAATTAAGTCTCTGTTTGTTGAAATAACACTTTGCTCTGTTGAGTGTAAGGCAGTCTTTCAGTCTTTTGAACACAGTTCTGTGCATCATAATGCGTTCCTTGAGAAGTGCCATAGACAATTATGTCGTCTCTGAGGTTTTTAACCCCAGGTATGCCTTGCAGTGTTTGAGATATTGCAATTTGGATCTCTTCGGCCGCAGAGGATATGCCAAAATTTAGGTGCTTATACCATTATGTGTTGTGGATGTGGTAATGTAATTTTTATCAGGGTGTAATTCCAACTGATTGTAACCTGCTCAAAGGTTTTGAGAATTTAGCATCATTAAGCGCATTGATAACTTTGTTGGTGGTGATGTTCTTGTTGAATGGCAGCATTTGTTTGCCACATCTCAACACATATTCAGATATTGTTAGGGTCATTGTGCTTTGGCGGTGTCACAGTCAGAGAAACCCATGGCGTTGGACCTGTTTCTTTTTGATGATGTCATCATCTTTCCCAGTTCATCTTCAACATTTTGGCGCACCAGAAATGGCACGCTTTTGTGTGGATGGCAAGTTGACTGAACCTCTGGGTTGCTGTGAAGCTTTACTTGGAAGCTTATTTCAATTTTCCAATTTCATCAAATAGCTGGATAGCTGTCTACGAGCTCATCTGCTACTATGCGACTCTTTGATTTAGGGTCTACTGCATTGATGATTTTTAACAGTCCAAGTTCTTTTGCTGTGCCATAACTCAGAAGGGCCCTTTTCCTTTAAGGATGTTTTATGTGGCTCTGCACTTTTGTTTGAGACCTGCGTATGACACTGAATTGTAACGTTGACACTGCATTGTTTACTTTGGCTGGACAGTCACTTCTATGTGGATATTTCCCTGTTTGCTGTGTTTGTGCTGAAATGCGTTAACAGTTGCACTGTGTTCGATGCCCACTGCTTTCTGCTCTGAAATCTCTAGCGTCCTCCCATAGTCTAACAGGGCTTCTAAAGACATGTCTGGTTCCCTCAGCACCCGTCTGTGTAACCTGGATGATGTGCAGCTTTCTATTTATCAATAGCACATTTATCTCTCGACTGACATCCACAAATTCACAGTCTATTGCGAGCACACGCAGTCTTGTTTGCGAGAAAAATAGCAGTGTAATTTTGCTTTCGTCCCAGCATAATCATCGTCTGTGGAAGCAATTGTGTAATAGATATCATGCACACATTCGCCTGCCATGTTTAAAAATGCTTTATGTCTTGCATTGCTGGTAATGTTCATTGCAACAATTACATTTTCAAATCACTAACTGTGTTTTACTTTAGAGCTCAACATCACCAACACATAGAGTGCACGTTGCATTGCACACTGCAGTCCTGCATGTCGTGACCTTACTACTTCATCTGCATCCTTACATCACTTATGACTAAACATTACAATGAGAACCCTGGTATTCAATGCTGCTGACACAACATGCTATTGGTTGTACCACAGGAGAAGGTAAACAAATTTAAACTGTTGCAGAAATGTCTTAGGGGAAATTTCACTTGTCAGTACCACTGCAGAATGGGACTGATATCAGGGTACTAGAACATTTGGTACATTGCAACAAAAAATAAAAAATAGTAAGGATTTTTGTCTTATTTTCTGGTAAAAAATATCTAAACATCCTTAAAACAAGAAAAAACTACACGAGAAGCAAAATTACATCAATTTGGTGCGGTCTATGCTTAAAACAATACAAGTATTTACCAATGGGGTAAGAAATATAAACTTGTTTCCCATTTGAATCAAGAATTTATTTATACAATGTCTTTGGGTGGTAAGAATTACTGGCTCCACCACAAAGAGCACTTTAGTGCAACAGTGAAAAAGATACCATCATATTTGTATATATATATTTTCATTATTGCCCTGGGATGAGTTGTTCCGAATGTGTTAGTGTGTGTGCATATGCTAATGAAAAACACTAAACCATTGCAAGTGTGCACCCTTGCAACAAACTAGCATACTGACTGGATAGGTAGGGAGTGTTAAGAAGATGTTTGTTTGAGCTGCTCGAGACCAACAGAACCCTCCATCACATTAACACCCTTCTCTTCAAGAATGTAGATGATCAGCAATTGTGACAGGTAGTCAGCAGTACAATGCTTTTCAAGATCCATGGTGGATGTGGAACTTGAAGGCTCGTAATTCCATGTACTACCGTGTCTCTCAAGCATTGTGATATTTCATGTTTTTTATCCTGGAAAGAGCTTGATGATCTGTGTCCAAATTCCCTTCCCATCTAATAACAGCACAGGCTATCCAGGGCCCACGTGATTGCTAAACACACTTTCTCTTTGGTAGAGTATCTTGTACTTGGGACCACACCCGAAGGTGGGAACCCCGTCGAGTCCTCAGCATCAGACTGAATCAGCCCGCTCTCCAATGCTGCAATCGAGAGCTCATCCCCTTCGCGAGCCCCGAATTAGATTGCGAACTCACCCTGAGACGAGCTGGTGGTCTCATCGCAGAACTCGACTGAGGCAAACGAGCAATCTGGGGAATGGGATACCTGTGGGGGTGGAGCGACTCCCATTGGAATCCCCAAATTGCCCCCAGTGCTAACCGACACGGCCTCAAACCCATAGTTTGAAGGTCCACGGTGGGGAGCCACTGGGTGGCTTCCCTTCTGAGGCAGGAACGCCGCAACCGCAACATTGCCATAGTCATGTTCTCGCAGTGAGAACATTACCCATCTACGAATGCTGTCTCCGCGCGGGCAGAGCCCAAGCATGTGAGGCAGCAATCGTGGCTTTCGGAAGCAGAGAGGTAACGACCACAACCAGGAATTATACACAAACGGAAAGGCATCTTTAAAAAAACACTTTCTGTGATGCCACTCATTTAGAGGGAAATATAGAAGTTTTAGACTGCTCTCTACACTCCACTGGTGCATGAGAGGGAGAAGCTGCTGTAATGCGGCATTAATCCAAAAGCTTTTTGTAGAGGTGAATGGATCAGCGGAGGAATTCAGCTTGCTGAACACAACTGATCGGCACCGAAGAAAAAATCTGAATGAGTGGTTGCGATCCAGCTCCTTTTATACCCATACTACATCAACACAACATCAAGTGAGTGACATATAGGGAACTGTTTTAGACTTTGAAAACCCCTGGTCTACTTCAGTGTTTCTTTTTTGTCACTTTTTTTTAGCCCCAACCTTAAGTATAGTTATATAGAGTATGAGCAATGGTAATAATAATCATGAAGGCCTTAGCAAACACCACAAACCTATTCAGAGACATCTTATTTCTACCATTAAGTCAGTAGAGAAATGTGCACCTCTTTTAACTCAGCCTTGAGTTTAAGCAAGGACATTCAAGTACAAAATCTATTGGTTGTATTTTAATGAAGTGTAGTTGTTAGAACTGTTTTTAACTCCATAATCAATGGAATATTATGTTGAGAGGGCAATAATGTGAATTGTTCTGAAGAGGCTACAAGAGGCCAGTTTGCTGAGACGTTGATGAACTACATCTTAGCTGAAAACTGAGTCAGTGGAAGTGACATTTTATCTTTCAGTCTAAAACGCTTCAGTATCTGGCGCCTTCTCTATGGTGACGTTCCCAGCTCTTTGTTTAATTGTACTTTATAAGGTTTGATCAGTGAATATGATGTGCAGTGTATCAATATTGAGGTATTTGCCGATATGCTTAAGAACAAACGTTCACTCCCAGGGTGACTAGTTAGTATTATTAGCATCAAAGCCATTTCGTAACTTCCAGAACAAAAGTGCAGAGAATGAGAAACCCGCGAGACCAGTGTGACATTTCTCCTCATTATGCTGATGGAAACTTCACCATGGTGTCTAGGTCATTGCAGTTCATTATGGTTTTAATAACTCACCAGGAAGAAAAGTCACATATAAGATGGATTTAAAGTCTGAAGTTCTGTCTCAAAAGGCAATGTGGTGACCGTGCACCTGTGGTTCAGACCCAATATCCTAATATTCTACAGTTGGACATGCTTTCAATTTGCAGCTGCTTGGGAAAATGTGATCATGTTCTCAAAACAGTCTTGGATTCATTAGTGGAGTGTATATGGAATCAATCGTTCAACTCTCAAAGCAATGAAATTGTACGTGATGAGTTAAGCTTTATTGAAAGAAAAGCAATTTAATGTGTTTAGAGGAGTTGATGGAAGAACCCAAAATTCGTTTTCTGCAGATGTCTCGGTGCGATGACAATCTTACCACGCGGTGTTTGCAGTTCTATTTATGCAGTATGATTCAAGAAAAACACTTCTCCGTTGGAACATACACAATACTAATGCTTATACGTCACAGATCGTACCGTGCAACAACATTAGGGATGAACTGTGCCAGTAAATGAGCAAACGATGAGTGAACAACAAAAACAAAAAACAACTTACACATTTCTCACTTGTGTTTACTGCTGCCCACGCCAAATGCATCACGCTCAACCCATTCCGCTTTCCAAAATAATGGCCACTAAAGTCATCCATTAAAAGTCAGCCATCAAGTAAAACAATGAAGAAGTGTGCAGGAAAATCAGACACCCAATGAAAGGACCATATTTGACGCCTTGAACAATGGATGTTCTTGTTTGATGTATGGTCTGAGAGCAATTTTCTATTTTTTTTTCTTTATCTCTTCTCCACTTTAAAGCATTGTTATTTCCTTAGAATGTCCCACAAAACTTTAACAGGAATGTTTTTGGAGTCAGTGAAAGGTAACATGAAGCCCTTTTTTGTCTCAGCCACACATTTTCCCCCTTGACTTATATCCAGCTGCCATTTTGTAAATAAAAAAATTAGAACTGCTTAAAATGTCAAAATTTAAAGAGTTACAAGTTGCTTCCTAACACAGGGCAGTTTGTACACTGGTAACCCCACCCACTGTAAAATCTCATTGGTCCAAACTCCTGCTCATCATAACTTTGAAATAAAATAAAATATCTGCTGATATGGTGTAATAGTCTTAAATACTATCACATCACTATTACTCTTGCTAATACATGTGGTCAGGGTTGTAGCTAATTGGGTGACAGGTCATAACTATTCTAGGGGCCCACAGGTCCAGTGGGGCACACAACAAATTTTAAACTGTATTTCTTTAATATGAAAGGGGCCCAGACCAGTATACAGTTAGGGGGGCCAGTATTCCTTGTACGGCCCTGCGTATAGTTAGGGATCCCTTAGTAAACTTTGCCGGATGACATATCTAGTACTGTTTTTGTTAAGGACATGAATGATATCTAAAATGGGGCTGTTAAAGTGAGAAATAGTAAACAAATGATGTTTGCCTTGGTTACAATAAAATGGCCCAAAAAATCTTATAGACATAAACTGAAGGAGGGAGTATATATCTACGGACTTGACTTTGGCCAGTAAGAAACAACTTAGAACACTCTTCCAACCATCTAGAAATATCCAAGCAACCAAACAGAACACCGTAGCAAACACAAGCAACACAGACACACACACACACACACATATTGTGTTTCCATGTTTTATGGGGACTTTCCATAGACATAATGGTTTTTATACTGTACAAACTATATATTCTATCCCCTAATCCTAACCCTAACCCAAACCCTCACAGAAAACAACATCATTTAGTATGATTTATAAGCTGTTTTCGTCATGGGGACTGACAAAATGTCCCCACAAGGTCAAAAATTTCAGGTTTTACTTTCCTTATTGGGACATTTGGTCCCCACAAAGTGATAAATACATGCTCACACACACACACACACACACACACACACACACAAAACAGCTAGATAACCTTGGAAACTGCATAGCATTGCCCTGGCAACCACCCAGAAACCCTACCAACCAAAAGCAACATTCTAAAAACCACCTGTTCATCTGTTGTCAATCTGTGAAATGCCCTCAAGACACAGACAGATGTATAATAAAGGAGTTTAAAGATGATCACTTCTCTAAGCAATTTGAAACTTATTAATGCAGGACTTCTCATATTATTGCCTCCTTATGATTAATTACTTTTGCTGTATTCATCATTTGTAAGTCAATTTGGATAAAAGTGTCTGATAAATTAATACATTTTTGTATTAACATTTTAAATTGATGGAAACATGTTCACCAAAACATCTGGAGCTACAGCAGGGTTAATATAAATGTTATCAGAACATTTATAGAACATTTGTATAGCATTTTTCTCTTATCTATCCTTTAGCATTGTGTATAAATTATAAAACTTTTTTTTCCAATTAAAGTGGTGCTTGCCAATGCATATCTTGCTGCCACAATGCTAGGGTGTTTCGTGTGGTTGCCGGGAAGTTGCTATGCAGTCGCTTACATGTTTCTTGTGGTTGTTTGATGTTCTAAGCAACCACAAGCAACACCTAAGCAATTGCATATAAAAAAATACATTAATAAAATAAATACACAAAATGTTTTAATTTATCAGACACTTTTATCCAAAGTGACTTACAAATGATGAATGCAGCAAAAGTAATTAATCCTAAAGGGGCAATAATATGAGAAGTCCTGCATTAAAAAGTTTCAATTTGCTCTGAGAAGTGAATATCTTTAAACTCCTTTAGAGTATCTGTCAGTGTCTTAGAGCATTTCACAGATTGACAACAGTGAACAAGGTGTCAGCTGATCCGAGAGGAGATAGTGTAAGTGTTGTAACTGTCAACTTGCCTGGATGGAAAAACGTAGGAGTGAAAAAGCCCTATATCCAGATTTGCATAGCCTGAATACTTGCATAATGACACAGTCAGATGAAGGAAATCCAGTACAGTGCCCAACATGTTTCAAGATTTAGAGGCATATGTCTTTTACTTTCGAAAAGTAATGCATTTTTATTCAGTCTAGGATTTCAGTCAACATATGTCCACGCTAAAAACAGGTCAAGTCAATTCATTTTTATTTGTGTAGCAATTTTCACAACACAAAGTAGCTTTTCAAAGCAGCTTTACAGAAAATTATACTGGAACCGAAAGTCCTGAATTAACTGTGGAAATGCATACAGCCATTCGTTATTTGGCTCATGAAGGCTTTAGTTGGCAATTGATGTATTGTCAATGTATTCCATTTTAAGAGAGTGTAGTCCATTCTTTGACCAGGATGATGCAGGCAGAAGTCAGTGAGGGGACTTGCAGTCTGGTTGGAAGCTTGTGGCAGTTCATTTCCACTGAAGTCTATCCTAAGTTCAAGGTTCAAGCAGTGACGAGTGAAGCATCCCATGTTTAACTGCTGAAGTTGGTAACAATTCATCCTCTGTGAAGTCCATCGTATTAGCCTGAAGTGATGTCTGGCTGACACAGGCTGCATTTAGTCATCATCGCTCAGTGACAAGTAGCAGTGCGAGTTAGACATCAGGCAGGGCTGGAGCTGGATCTTATAGGCTCTGGATATGTACTCCAAGGTTGAGAAAGGGAAAAAACAGAATAATATTAGCATAGACACCATTCACTTTAATGCGGAGTTATAGAATATGAGAAGAGTTTCCGGTGAACCTGACTAATGCAGCATAACTACGAGTTAAGACATAAAATAGGTGTATGACTGGGTGAAAAGATTCGTTTTTAGTCAAGACTTAAGGCCTGTTCACACCAAGTATTTTGCAACAAGTAGGTCTATATTCCAACTCCCGAACTCAATTTCTCTTTTTATAATGCCGGGATTAATGCCTGGATAACATTACACAAGGTACAGTGATATATTGTAAATACACATGGGATAATGTACATTGAGAATAAAAGGTAAAGAATAAAATATGATGCATATTAAAAATAATATACATGAAAGCACTGGCTCACTGTCTTTTCTTTATTTAAATTATTTCAATACTTTGTTATATTGTCCTTGCAATAAAAATTGTAGCATGGTTCTGCAATTCGTTTGTCTAAAACATTGTATGTAACAAATCTTTTCATGATATATTTTACTGTAAGCTTAAGCGTAAACAAATTGCTGAACCTCGCTGCTATATTTAATGCCATGAGAATATACAGGGGCATTGATATACATAATAAATAATGTATATTAAGACAAAACAACATAAGCAAACTTTCAAAAATAGACCAGGATCATGTATGCAGTAAAAGGGGTTCATGAACTGCAACTATTTATTTTTAAGTATATAATTTTCATGGGTGTGTATCAGCTGCACGTCATTTGCCAGTTGATTAACACCACCAACACGCTGGATTGAGCAGTTGCAGTGACTCTGGAAAATTGACAAATTGCTCTTTTCTCATTGGTCAGTCCAAAGAAGAAGAAAAAAAATCAGACCACTCGCTGTAAAAATCACCTTCGGCTTGTCGGCTGACGATGAATAGCATCATCGGAATCCGTTGTTACCTTTCTAAAGCTCCTTCGGAATGAATAATCGCACCGGAAAAATGGGTTTGGTGTGAACAGGCCTTTAAACCGAGAGAGTGTGTCTGAGTCTCAAACAAAGCTAGGAAGACTATTCCATATTTTAGAAGCCAAATAAGAAAAGGATCTACCTCCTTTTGTGGATTTTGACATTCTAGGTTTTATTAACAGGCCTGAATTTTGCGATTGTAGTAAACATGATGGATTATAGCGTGATAGAAAACATAACAGCATAAACCATTAAAACATATTTTATTCAGTCATTTGAATTTTTATTAAAAAAGGGCATGTTTTACTTATTTCATCATCTTAAACACAAACACATGTTAATGTAATACAGGTGCTGGTCATATAATTAGAATATCATCAAAAAGTTGATTTATTTCAGTAATTCCATTCAAAAAGTGAAACTTGTATAATGTATACATTCATTCCACACAGACTGATATATTTCAAATGTTCATTCCTTTTAATTTTGATGATTATAACTGACAACTAATGAAAACCCCAAAATCAGTATCTCAGAAAATTAGAATATTGTGAAAAGGTTCAATATTGAAGACACCTGGTGCCACACTCTAATCAGCTAATTAACTCAAAACACCTGCAAAGGCCTTTAAATGGTCTCTCTGTCTAGTTCTGTAGGCTACACAATCATGGGGAAGACTGCTGACTTGACAGCTATCCAAAAGACGACCATTGACATCTTGCACAAGGAGGGCAAGACACAAAAGGTCATTGCTAAAGAGGCTGGCTGTTCACAGAGCTCTGTGTCCAAGCACATTAATAGAGAGGCGAAGGGAAGTAAAAAATGTGGTAGAAAAAAAGTGTACAAGCAATAGGGATAACCGCACCCTGGAGAGGATTGTGAAACAAAACCCATTCAAAAATGTGGGGGAGATTCACAAAGAGTGGACTGCAGCTGGAGTCAGTGCTTCAAGAACCACCACGCACAGACGTATGCAAGACATGGGTTTCAGCTGTCGCACTCCTTGTGTCAAGCCACTCTTGAACAAGACACAGCGTCAGAAGCGTCTCGCCTGGGCTAAAGTCAAAAAGGACTGGACTGCTGCTGAGTGGTCCAAAGTTATGTTCTCTGATGAAAGTAAATTTTGCATTTCCTTTGGAAATCAAGGTCCCCGAGTCTGGAGGAAGAGAGGAGAGGCACAGAATCCACGTTGCTTGAAGTCCAATGTAAAGTTTCCACAGTCAGTGATGGTTTGGGGTGCCATGTCATCTGCTGGTGTTGGTCCACTGTGTTTTCTGAGGTCCAAGGTCAACGCAGCCGTCTACCAGGAAGTTTTAGAGCACTTCAAGCTTTCTGCTGCTAACCAATTTTATGGAGATGCAGATTTCATTTTCCAACAGGACTTGGCACCTGCACACAGTGCCAAAGCTACCAGTACCTGGTTTAAGGACCATGGTATCCCTGTTCTTAATTGGCCAGCAAACTCGCCTGACCTTAACCCTATAGAAAATCTATGGGGTATTGTGAAGAGGAAGATGCGATACGCCAGACCCAACAATGCAGAAGAGTTGAAGGCCACTATCAGAGCAACCTTGGGCTCTCATAACACCTGAGCAGTGCCACAGACTGATCGACTCCATGCCACGCCGCATTGCTGCAGTAATTCAGGCAAAAGGAGCCCCAACTAACTATTGAGTGCTGTACATGCTCATACTTTTCATGTTCATACTTTTCAGTTGGCCAACATTTCTAAAAATCCTTTTTTTGTATTGGTCTTAAGTAATATTCTAATTTTCTGAGATACTGATTTTGGGGTTTTCATTAGTTGTCAGTTTTAATCATCACAATTTAATGAACATTTGAAATATATCAGTCTGTGTGGATTGAATGTATACATTATACAAGTTTCACTTTTTGAATGGAATTACTGAAATCAACTTTTTGATGATATTCTAATTATATGACCAGCACCTGTATATGTGCTTCATGTGGTACATTCAAAAGTAACTGGTTAGTTTCAATTTAAAAATATAGTTTTACATATCTGAACCAACCCGGCTACATTACATTATGCAACAAAACAAATTTTAAGGGTTAGATGAAGTAGAAATATTTACCTACGGTAACAATTGCAGGTTACCACTTTTATCAGCGTTGAAGACATGTGTGGGTTAGTTAATGAATAAAGGATATGATATGTAAAACCAAATTAAAGACATGTCTTTTAATTGTCATACATTTGACTCTTTGGTATTCACCATTCTGTTTTAATAAAAGATATGTTGTAATATATCTCCTCTCTGTGGCATTGGCTATTCACAGTCAGACACTCTTGGAAACACTTCGATAGATTGCTCATTCTCCACTTTCCTTTGATTAATCTGGCCTACTTATAAGGTCAAATCACAACCGTAATTTATAGAGAAGCATTCTGTCAGGGCCAGCAGCGATGAGATAAATCAGAGTATTAAACATTGAGGAATACAGAGGAGGAATCCATAATCACATTGAATTATATGTCTTTAAGAAAAGAGCATAATAAGGTCAAGAAACAAAACAATTCCACACATGATGAGAAAGGAATCAAAATATATGTTTACTGGTCATCATAGTTCACTCTTTTTCCGTAAACTCAGATTTGCCACACATATAGTTAAAAGTCAGCATGAAACTATCCTTACTACCAATTTTACTTCTGTATTCTGACATATTTACGAGTGAAACAGGATATTCAATGGCAACATTTTTTGGAATTGGACTTAATCCATCGGGAAATGATTGATCATGAAAATTCCATTCCATACCACACTAGAGCTAGGTGATGTCAGCAGAAAATATGTTTCAGATATGGGATTTTACATTTTATGAAAGATTAAAAAAAATATTTTGAATAATATGGACCAATAAATCTTGGACAATAAGACCAGGAATATGTACAGACCGATCTCTTGTGAATGAAGCCAAAGTGTTTATGAACATGTGGGCATGCATGAGCTCCAGTTTATGGGTCTAATGTCCACCGAGGGGTGACAAAAGCGAGTTGTATAGATGTTTTTAGTTGTAAATGAGGTAATGCAGTGTAGCGAAATGGATATATATTAACTCTACCCCCAAACCCCAACCAAACAGTTTACCATCAGTGTAGTAAAAATGCAATCTTGCACCTCTGAATCTTGCTTATTATTAATTATGCAAATGTGATTACTTCCTGGTTTCAACACAGGATTCGAGCCTGTTTCTGTGATGCTGCTGACACTGGTGATGCAACGTGTTGTGTTCATTCAACTAAATTTGTTTGCTGCTTGCTGTTGTTCTTGTTGCTGCTGCTACCATTAAAGGATATCATTAGCGACAAGCTCTTGTCATTGTTAAATCTTTACTTATTAGTGGTCACAACCAATTGGCGATGAGTATTTTGGATTACTTAAAACTTACCAACACTTTTCAATGTTTCTTGATGGAAACGACTGCTGCTGTGCCTTTCGTCACATGGCTGCGGATCTTTGATAAAAACCTACAGGTCATCGATGCTACAGGGGATGCTTGGCCAGACACAGAGCAGTTCTGCTTCACTGCCTCTGCACGGAGGGGCAAAGAATCTTATACACACTGACTAACAGAGGTCCAACTTATAAGGTTGCAGAAGATGCACTGAAAGCTTACATTACCCTGAAAGCTTACATAAACGCCCTCAGGCACCTCACGAGACAGTTTTACAATATGCTACCTTGCATGAACATGTTGTGTCATATGAGTTCAGTATCAGTGCCAATGAAAAAAATAATGGCAAACTGGTGGAGAATGTGCTTAACCCATGAATATGCCAGAAACTTTTGTTAGAAATTAAACTTACTGTACATTGAACAAAATTGCTATGATTGTGAGCCAAACTGAATCTGCTGCTGATAATACTAAAACCATATAAAATTCTCACCAAGTCACTGTCCCAGTAGAAGCCGTGAAACACAGTCAACGCAGACATGAGTTGCATCAAACAGTCTCTCCTGACTCTTTGATGCAGCTCATGTTTCTGCTCATGCAGGCAAGAGGAAATCGTGGTTTGCTGCTGATCAGTCTCATTTAGTGAACTACCCAGCTGCAAATGCAACATGCAGTAAATGTAAAAAAAAAATAAAAATAGCATTATGCAAAAAATGTCCGATCCTCACAATTAAAAAACATGCAAGGTCAGACAAATTGAGCTACTAGAGGTTACAGTGCTGCACAGCAACACATACTCACTTTGTGCACCCAGCATTACATTAAAACTCACATATATGTACAGTTGACTTGGTTGTTAACACAGGGTCATCATATTAACACCATATTAACACACAGTTTCTATGCATGCCACTTCAACAACAGTGAGCTGATGAAACCCACAGCCAGGCTTGGGACATACTCAAAAACTCACATCCCTATTCTTGGGTGTTTGTTTGTGAATGTTTCTCCATATCGTCATGCAGCTTCAGCTATATTCTCCATTGTAGACAATGGGAACCCACTCATAGGGAGTGACCTAATGTCAGCACTGTATGTAAGGATTGAAAACAACAACAACAACAATAATGCTCTGCCTCCTGCTCATTTTGTACTGTACTGTTTGATTGTACTGTAAAATCGAGAGTTTGCCGCAAATTTGCTACTCGTTATCTTCACATGCACATTCACTGCAAATGTTTTTCAAAAGTTTAAAGCTCTTTCCAGGTAGTGGTGAACCTGCAGCAAACCTTTGGCAACAATGGATAATTTGCCGCAAGTTGGCTGCAAAGCTTGTTGGTTGCAAATTGCATGTGAAAATAATCAGTGGCGAATTTGCCATGAACTCTCGATTATTGTAAGGGAGATGAATTAGACCATCTGCTGACTGCTGGTGTGATTAAGCATGTCAATGCCTCTGCATGGGTGTTGCCAATTGTGGTCACATAGAAAAAGTCAAAGAAAGGTCACGTAGAAAATTCAGAATGTGCTTTGAACTGAGGCAGCCAAATAATGCAATCACTGTGGACTCTATTCCATTGCCCCATCTCAATTAAGTGTTCTGCCCTAAAAGGTGCCACTGTTTTCACTACAATAGTCCTGACTAATGCTTATTACGAAGAACCACTGCACGAGGACAGTTGCAACCTTACTGCTTTCATCACCCAAAACAGGCTGTTCCGATTCTGCAGTGTAACTTATGGGCTGGCTTCAACCCCTGCTGCATTCCAGAAGATGATGACTATCATCCTTGCTGGCCTGTAAGGGGAAGACAATTACCTGTGGTACATCATAAGAAGCTGCTGGCATGCAGCTTTATAAAGAAAAGTTATGTTTCTGTTAAACAAGCCAGCGGTTTCTGGGTCACAATGTGTGTTGGCTCATTCCTGACATTTCATACGTGCAGGTGATCATCAATGCTCCTGTGCCTTTCAACACACCCACTAGAGTTGGGGTACTTGAGTTCATACTATGTAGCCAATATACTAGAAACTAAACAAGGTAGTTTCACACAGCAAGGGAACTGACAACAGCATGACGGTGCTCGCATCGTGGTTTTGTCATGGTAATGAACTTCAGTAAGTCAAGACACCCACATCATGTCTCTCACAGTTTACTAAAACAACATGTAAAAATACAATTTTAAGTCTTTTTAGGTGTAATGTATCCACACATGTAGGCATCTGCAGTATCTTGTGGTCCATGCAGTGTTGTTAATTTAAACTGGTCCTTGAATAATTAACTGTCATTTTTTATTTAACTGTAAATATTGTTTTTGCTAAAGCAGACTGCAACTCTGAAAAACAGATAAACAGTACCTATTTATTGTTTTTCTATTTTAAAAGCATTGACGAGCTGCTTAAAATACAGTTGAAGTCAGAAGTTTACATACACTTAGTTTGAAGTCATTAAAACAAATTTTTTAATTTAATACTATCAAATGTCTAGTTTACTGTCATAACCCCTCTTCCCTGATGGAGGGAACGAGACCTTGTGGGTCTAGGGGTCTCTCTTGAGAGCCTCAGTTGCCTCTGAGCTATGAGAAAAGGCCAATGAGAATTGGCGAACAGAATTTGCATGTTAATCCCCCGGACATACGGGTATAAAAGGAGGGAATCGTGCATCTGTTTTGACAGGTTTTGCACTGAGGAGCGAGAATAAGGTATGGCCGTTACAGTGGTTGGTACGGTGTTGTGGCAAGAGGGATACAACGTCTCATTCCCTCCATCAGGGAACAGGGGTTACGACAGTAACCTAGACGTTCCCCTTCTGTCATTTACTTGAAGTTGTGTCGGTGAAGTGACACTAAGGGTCCCTTTCCAATACCGCAATGATACTGAACCATGTTATGTGAACTGCTGATGCGGGTGCAAGCAAGCTGTTGCGTGCCAAAGGAGCAGCCCATGCCAGGCTGCACGTAACCTTCCCCAATGCCCCATAAAAAGTCATACACTTTTTAGGTTTCCGGCATCCCTATTCCCTTGAGGGGGGGGGGAATAGGTGATGTGCCAAGCATGGGAGGAGGCCGTGCCATCCGCAGCCTTTTCTCTCTCTATGTTTACTATATGGCTGTTAGAAGCGGCTGGGGGCATCTAAAACTCACATCGGGGTAAGTGTTATATTCCGATCCTATTCTGCCCAGGCCGGGGAGGTCACATATGGCAAATACGTCACATGGGCTTAGAGTCACACATGGATGTGATGCGGTGGTAGGTCCTAACTGGTGAGGCAGGAGTTCTACAAACACAGCAACCAGGGGCAGAGGGATCTGCCCAAGGGAGACGCGGGTCCGCCTACAGGGGGACACCTATTCCATTACAGAGTGAATGGTACCCGTAGTGGGTCTGGTCGGGAATTCCTTCACCGAATTCATAAGCCAGAGGGCTATGGAGGAAAGACATCCAGGGAACGTGAGCTTTTTTGGACACACCTGGAGGAAAAAGCGCACAGGTTCGCCTCGGAGGAGGGGAAAGGCACTATGCACAAGTGGTACACCTGGTCAGCTGTCCCGTATTACTGCATTCTATGTGCTCGGACCTGAAGAAACAAGGGCCAGGACCAACTCAACCCTCAGAGGTTATTGATCTCGCAAAGGTATTGGGTGTTTCCCAGCGCTCTCTGCCAATATCTGCTAGAGAGGTGTCATTGGCCAGTGCCCACGAGAATGCCACGCTCCTCATAGAGCTTGCTCGAATCCGCAAGGGGGCGGGGACAGTCTGGGTCTAATAGGCCGGGCGAGGGCGCTGAAACCTGACCTCGTGGACAAGCCTCTGTTGGGGGACAGCGTCCCTTTCCGCTGTGCACCGCAGCAAACAAAGAGCTGCTCAGAATCATCTAGAGTTCCATGTGCGGTCCAAATAGGGCACAAAGCACACACAGCAATGATAAGGCTGAGTCTGCCTCCTCCTGGGGCAGTCACTTGCAGTTTCACAGCCTGGCCCTGAAGGAGGGCCATAGGAATCTTGGGCACGTACCCGGGGTCTTAGGATGATGTGAGCGTCTGCTGGACCGGGCTCCAGGCAAGTGTTGCTGACAGAGGGCGCTTGCAGGTCCCTGACCCTCTTGATGGAATCAGGAGGGCCATCTTCAGAGGAGGGCACATAGCTCAACTGACTCTAGCGGCTCAAAGTGGGTTCTCCGAGGGCCCATGGGGAGCACAGAGAGAACCCGTGAAGGGAAGAGGCATAGCCTGGGAGGATTCAGGCTCCAGGCACCTCTTAAGGGACCTGATGACCAGGTCATGCTCCCCCAAAGGGCTTAGTGCCACTGTATCATGGAGGGCCGGTATGGTGGCTACAAAACCTTCAAGGTGGAGGGGGACAGCTGCCCATCTAGCATCTATGACCGTCAGAAACAGAGAGAAATCTGCTGCATCCAGGAAGAACATCTTGAAAGGCATCTTGAAAGGCAGAAAGGCATCTTGAAAAAGACACGTCTTGAAAAAGACATGCCTTTAAAAAGATGTTCAACACCTGGGGGGGGGGGGCTTGCAAGCTGAAGAACACCATCCCAATGCATGGGGGTTGCAGCATCATGTTGTGGGGGTGCTTTACTGCAGGAGGGATTGGTGCACTTCACAAAATAGATGGAGGAAGGAAAAGTATGTGGCTATATTGAAACAACATCTCAAGACATCAGCCATGAAGTTAAAGTTGGTCGCAAATGGGTCTTCCAAATGACCCCAAGCATACCTCCAAAGTTGTGGCAAAATGGCTTAAGAACAACAAAATCAAGGCATTGGAGTGGCCATCACAAAGCCCTGATCTCAATCTGAAAATTTGTGGACAGAACTGAAAAAGAAAGGAGGACTACAAACCTGACTCAGTTACACTAGTCTTGAGGAATGGGCCAAAATTCTAACAACTCATTGTGAGAAGCTTGTGAAAGGCAACCCAAAAAGTTTGACCCAAGTTAAACATTTTAAAATGTAATGCTACCAAATAATAACAAAATGTATGTAAACTCACTCTCTGGGAATGTGATGAAAGAAATAAAAGCTGAAATAATTAATTTTCTCTATTATTATTCTGACATTTCACATTCTTAAAATAAAGTAGTGATCCTAACTGACCTTAGACCGAGAATGTTTTCTATGATTAAATGTCAGGAATTGTGAAAAACTGAGTTTAAATGTATTTGGCTAAGGTGTATGTAAACTTCTGCTTCAAAACTTCAACTGTATGTTATTTTACAGTTAACTGCAGAATAAAATGCACAATCAAATATGAGGTTATTTTGGGCAGCAAGAAGTTTTGTTTATACTTTAATTATAGATTGGGTGACCAGACATCCCAGTTTATTACACAGGACAGTACCAGTTTCTGGTAGGGTCACTGATTTTTTTCTGCTTAAATTAAATCTCCTAATTGTCCTTCTCGCTATTATCTCTAGTACAGTGTGCATAGAAGAAAATCAATTCAGTTGATTTGATTTGATATATTCATTCTAATCTTCAGCAAATCAGCTGAATTGTATCTTGTTACCATAGCAATGACATCATGCGCTAGCGCTTGTGCTCTTATGTTGTCCAGTCAGTCGTGTAACTTCTCAGCCAGTGCTAATTACTATTGTTGACTCATTCTTTTCCCAAACCAGTCGGCAGATAGACAAGAAAATCTCGGTACATATTATTTATTTAGATAGGGGTCATTTTAGATAAAACTAAAATAAAATAAAAGGACAAATTGAAAATGATGTAGAAATAGAAAAACAATTTTTATTCGAAACCATAATAACTCTGGTTATAATGACTAACTCAGCTTTCAATTTCTTTAGTCTATGTTTGAGTGGAGGGGGAAAAGAAACAAATAACTGAAATGTCAGCAGAACGCAATAAGTGTGTTGAAGGACAGTTTTATCTTTACACACCAATACGCTTTCATTCTGAAACCACTTTGAAGTTTGTTCAGCAGGAAACTAATCATAAAATATAGAGGTGTTTTGTTACTTTTATATTGGCAATTGTGTTTTCCTAGTTGTGAAAGTTAAAATAAGCTTAAGATATTGATGTTGAGTTTATGGTTACAATTTGAATTCAGATTCATGAACAGATTCATTCGGACTCTGAATGTTATGGACTCAGTCTTGAGTTCGACTCATCCCCTTTTGGACTCTGACTCTGCTCTGACTCGATTGTTTAAAGACTCGGACTTGACTCGGACTGGACTAAGATGGACTCGAACCCAACAATAACACCCACCTTGCATTCTTTACTTGGACTTGGATGCAATTGGATTCAGCTGGTTAAAATGAGCAGAGCAAATTCTTTCTGAAGTCAAGCGGTGTAGGGCCTCAGTTTCCCAGAATGCTTCACAGCTAGATGGGAAGTCCTGCCCATGGACCCAATCTCAAACGTCATTGGTCAAAAGTGGCCTATGACCGATCTTCTCCACAAAAATAGCAGATAGATTTGATTTCGGTCTCTCTGCATACAGCTGCGCAAGCCTGTGGTTTAAAGAGATGTGTATCTACACATACGAAGAGTTTTCCCTCCTCCTCGACAAAGAGAGACCACGTTTTTCTAACCTCACCATTTGGCCACGGTAGAGTAAGATTAACTTAGCTTTGTTCCAGTCGTGTAGTATTACAACCAGTTCATTTAATTTTCACTGCGAGACAACAGTGAATTTATTTAGAAAACGGAAAAGGCGACCAGCTTCCCTTCTCAATCATTTTCTATCAACGTTGACTTCCTCCTGCATTCCTCTCCATCACTGGACCTGTGAAATAACACAGAGACGCATCTTTTCGCTGAAGAGTGTAAGACAAAGGACCCACTCCAGATCGTTTTCTCCTGACCACTCAATGCAACAGGAATTCAAACGGACAACCCTGCTGAAAGTGAGGCTTGACATATGGGCAGAATTAGGTTAGAAAATGTGACTTTTCTTATAAACTAAATCATATATTTGATGCTGAATGTTTGATGTTTTGACTATAATTGTATGTTTAACTACGATTGCTGATTGCTGAAATGTAATTTTATTGAGTGATCTGAACTAACGATTCAATCACGCTGTTACCAGCGTGTATCCTCCGTTAAATTGCATGAGCCCCTGTTTGTTCACTCTCTCTCTCACACACACTGAAATTCATAGGAGTGAGCAGACCATGGCTTTATGTTCAACTCAGGCTGGTGTTTCAAATTCTCCCGCCCGTTTCATTCAGTTCCTTTGTGTGTCTGCTCATTACTACCCGCACGTGGTATTAGCTTGTTGCTCTGGATCTGATCCAGCCATCTTTCTTTCCCTCCACATTCAAATAATCGTTGGACCCGCACTTTATGATCTAATCCTCCATTTTGAATTCAGTTTGCCATTTTGAACCTAGATCTCAATGTTGAAACCGCTCCTCCATTTTGAAACTAGTTCCCCACGTGGCGTTTAATCCAGCATTTTGAGTTACCGAATCTAGACACACACCCACACACATACATCCATACACTAGCATATAGCTCCACTATTTAGTTAGGATTTCCATTGTATGTTTTTGTGTTATATTCATATAGTATTGGCGGTGTTCAGTGCTGTTTGATTATAATAAATCTTGTTATATTATAATAAGTACTCCTGGTTGCACCCTCTGCCACGTCAAGAACTCCCATATTACTTCAGTATTGTTAAATTTGTGTTTGTTAGAAGCCAACTGTAACCAGATTACTGTTGGATTCGTACAGCAATAATTTGACTAGCTTCTTCCCTTTTTGATTATTTAGATTATTAATCAAAATTCTCAACCTTCAGGCTAGAATTTTATGAGACTTGATCAGTCACTTACTATCATTTTTCTCTTGTCAAAGAGTGGTGCCCCGGGGATAGAATTTAACGAGTTGTCCCTCAGGTGGCTCACAATGTCGCTGTTCTTGCTGATGATACTAATGAATAGTTTGTTGATTTCTTTCTGCTGCCTGCAATGCTGTGTCCACTGCTGATGTTGATGCTAATTGTGCTTCTTGCTCTGAACTGACCAAACTCAATGCACATGTGATGCATGGCTGGCCTCCTGCACCAAAGGGGCTGGATCCCAAACTGTTGTCATACTAGAGGTTCTGGCTGGAAGTGTATGTAAAGTCGTAAAAACCAAACAATGCCTCTGTGACCTCTACTGGTGGCCTAAAATGGACGTCAACTTTCACAGTGCTATCCGCTCCTCCCATGTGGGTCAGCTCAAAGACAGGTCTGCAAAGACACACCCTGCCCCTCTCCAACCTGTGTCTTTGCCGGACGTGCCATGGAATTGCCATGGACATTGTTGGCATGTTCAACGCTTTTGGATCTGACTGCAGGTATACAGTAAAGTTGATTGAGTATTACAGGAAGTGGACTGAGATTTCCTTTTCTTTACAGTGGGTCTCATTCACCAACTGTGAGTATGCTGGTATTTGTGCATGCTGGTATTTGTGCATTTGTTTCACAAACAAATCATGGTTCATCAATACATTTTGCACTAACATTTTGCTTATGGCAGTAGTGCTAGAAGTGTGTAATTAGTGTCAAGTTTCAGGCAGCGATTCAAACTCTTAGAAGGTGTCGGAACGGTATCCAGTTCGTGAAATGATCAGGCGAAGGGGGAGAACCGGCATGGTTTCTACCCACATCGAGCACTGCTGTATTGACCACAATGTACAGCCTGAATTAGTGGATGATGAGACACAAATAAATCCTCCTGCTCAAGCAGCGCTTCACGCTTTCAGTTCATCCAACATCTACAGAAGGTGTGTGGTACATACTTTAAAATCATTCTAAATTGTAAAGTTGTACTGTGCTATTTTATAGTCAGTGGCAGAACTAGAAATTGTATACAGGGGTGGTTGGGAAGGGTCCACTAATCACTCTGGGGTGGCACTGAAAAAATAATTATACAAACACAAAAATCTTTTCAACCTTAAATACTGGGCCGCTTTAGTTACCCACCACACAATCATCTATAATACATAAGACTTTGTAATTAAAAGAAAGTTTTACCTGGAAATTAAAACTATGTCATCATTCATGCTCACCCACATGTTGTTTCTACCCCGTATGACTATTTTTGTTTTCTGTGTAATACAAGAGATGTTAGGTAGAATGTTAGCCTCTGTCCCCTTTTATAATCATTGTATGCAATGAAAATGTTTATTGATAAGCCGCTGGGTTAAAAAAGTAAGCACACTTGAACTGATGCAAAAATGTCTGATGGGAGATGCTGCATTTTGTACAATGTCCGAGTACTGGAACATTCTGTAGCAGCATTTTGACTCCCCATGTGATCATGTTAATATGTATTAAGAAATGTTCAGACTGTAAAATTAAACATTTCAACTTGTGTTCCACAATTACCTGTTGCGAGCACCCTTATAAACAATGAAATGAGAAATAGGACACCCTACGTTCTTGTAGACTTCACAGACCTGTGCAACCTAAGGTCACATGACCACAAGTCCATATCAAGTTTAAAATTTGGGACATGTCCAATGTTGTCATTTACGCACTGTATAATATTTATGTAGTTTACATGACATGCACACAATAACTTTAAATAAAAACATTTGATTGCAGTGTTCTTTTTAAAACTAAACAATTTTTTTTATTATATATATATATATACACTCGCTTTGCACTGACAATTGCGTGACAAAGAAGACTTTGAAAAGGGAAATTAAAAGAGAAAAATACTTTGACATGAAGGCTGTCATGTCTACAGCTTTATTTTATACTAATGCATTTCTTTTATTTATTTTTTTTTTACTTTTCGTTATTCATTCAGGCCAAAATCAACTATGAAGGTAGATTTTGTCTGCAAAAGCATCTTTCTCCATTGATGGCCATTTAAGTGTATATTAAAGATATTTTATTAAATTATAGAAGTTTTGCGTGACAGATTTTTATTTATTTTTTTTTTTGCCATTATCAGCGGATTGTTGTGCATGCTCACATTCTCATTGACATTAATTGGAAAGCTTGTATTCATGATTCATCAATACATTTTGCACCAAAAATGTATTCAGAATTAAGAAATTTTTTAGGAAAAACTGAAACCACACATATGCAAAAAAGTTCTGTTGGCTGATGCGCACTCTTAACACTCGTCTCTCACCCCCACTCTCATCATTGATGAGATCATCATAAGATCAATCTTATGTGAAAAATAACATTAAAATTACAACAATAAAATGTGTGTGTGTGTGTGTGTGTGTGTGTGTGTGTGTGTGTGTGTGTATATATATATATATATATATATACACACAACAACAACAACAGTTTTAGTGGTTTGATTGAGTGAACCACACTTTTATATGCAGTTTATACAAAGTACATGTTGCATCCTGCTTAAATGTCCCTGTTTGTTTGGACAATCTTATTTTCGTGAAAAATCGTATGTTCTTATTTATTGTTCTATTTATTTAGGTGTAATATTGAGAAAATAACAAGTTTGCAGTAATGCAAAGATATTATTTAATTTTGGAAAAATATTTTTATTTGAAAACACTGTGTATTTATAGTTGTTGTTGTAGCTAGTTTGAGTTGAGAAATACACATTTCAGCATTATCAGTAATCTATTTGTGCATTTTCCTTGATAACCAAACAAGTTGACTCATGATACTATTTGTTTATTATATCGCATATCGCAATATTAACCTCAATAATCACAATGCGACTTTTTTCCCAAATCGTGCAGCCCTAATATACACACATATATATATATATATATATATATATATATATATATATATATATATATATATATATATATATATATATATATATAAAATACACACACATATTAAATATTATTATTATTATTATTATTATATTATTATACTTAATAGTATTATACTATTATAAAGAATAACTCTCTCCAAGTATTATAGCCAACCTTGTGCATACTTAATATTTGATTAGAATATACAAGGTTTATACAAAATGAACCACTTATTGTGGGAGGCCCAGGCTTTAGTATTTACCCCAAATTCTGTGAAGAATGACAAAAAAACAAAACAAAACTGGTGTCTTGATCATTGTACTTTATGAAAGTCAAAGACTCCAATGGCCTCCTAGCAAGGGGAGTAAAAAAACTTGTAGATCATCCTTATTATGTTATCACTGCAGTCAGGTCAGTTTTAAACATGATAGGATGATAGGAGCACTGGGAAAGACAGCAGGTGGAAGAATTTGAGTCATAGAGTGATTAAAGACACCCATTTACTCATATACAGCGCTAGTTGCAAGTCTTCCCACACTATTAACTCATCATCTATCTGGAGGCCTTTAGATCATGCAACAAAGCTCCTCATGAGCACAGTCTCTTTACACTAGAGGTGCTAACTCGAGCTCTCCTCTCGAAGAACTGACTCGGCCTTGCTGAGACCTTATAATGCCTCTCGTGTCTACAGTGACCCTGTAGGAATGCTAACCCTCCCCTAGCGCTGATGTTTATTAGCTAGAGTTCTCGAATGTCAAAGGGAGGACAACTATATAACACGCATTGGTCATGTGGACATTTCAGAGCAAGATCCTGTTGGATCTGGCCCGGATCATAGGAAAATCACTTAAATGTTTATAGGCCCAGACCAGATGTGAGAAAGAGAGTTCAGGAAGTCACTTTCACAAGCAGCAATATGGATGATATACTGTATGCATGCGTTTGAGCAGGGCAGTAGCGGCTAGCCTGCTGCATCACTTTACTGCGACTACTTTATGAAACATTGCAGAGATTTCACCGTTTAATTAGGTGGTGGCGACGATTGCAGAATACTTCGGTTTGACGAGTCTATTTAATATAATTCATGATGTCTGGTTTTCATCAACCTGCTCTGGGAATGTCGACTACCAAATCTGCACAAATGTAACTTTTTTTTCTTTTAAATAGAAAGCCATTGCTCGAATGAAAGAGAAATGTGAATGTACAGCTGGACCTGTTCTGAGACAATCCCTCAGAGTATAAACCCGCTACTAAAATTTTAGCATTTTTCAAATGAGATTATTCATCCATTTAATAACTTACAAAATAATATTAATACCTTTCTAAATCCTTAATTTGAGGGTTATTATTTTATGAGAAATGGTCAGTTCTGGGTCACTGCCATTGTTTTGTGCCATATGATACGTGAGTGAGAAAAGATAGAAATTAATGTAGAAAATATAGTACACTTTATGATAGTTCACACAGAAATGATACATTCTGTCATAATTTACCCAAGCACCCTCATATTGTTCTGAAAACATATGACTTTCTAACATGGAACACAAAGAAAGCTATTTTGGAGAATGTCCTGGCTTATCTTTTACATTCAATGGAGGTGTATCTTTAAAAGAATGTTTCCAGTTCAATACAAGTTAAGCTCAGTCAACAGCATTTATGGCTTCATAAGTTTCGACCCTTCCCTCATTTATATAAAGAGAAGCAAACATTTTGGGTAAGGCACACACAATGGAGGGCATTGTGCCAGTCAATAAACAGTAAAATATTGTTTCAAAAGTATAGCCAAAAGCCATAAACAAGTGACATAATGATGATCCAGAATGATCTCAGAATGATCCAGTGCTGGTCGGACCAATCAGACTCTGCGCTACAGGACTGTTTTGATCACGCGGACTGGGAGATGTTCCGGTCTGCCTCCGATGACGACATCGAGGTTTACGTTGATAGCGTAACGTGTTTCATCAGGAAGTGCGTAGAGGACGTTGTTCCGACGAAAAACATACGGATCTACCCCAACCAGAAACCCTGGGTTAACGGCGATGTTCGCGCGGCACTTACTGCGCGGACCACCGCTTTTAATTCCGGGAACGCGGAGGAGCGTAAACAAGCCAGTTATGCCCTCCGTAAATCCATCAGCACAGCCAAACGCCAGTACAGGCACAAAATTGAAGGTCAGTTCAACACCACTGACTCCAGAAGTATGTGGAAGGGAATTAACATCATCACGGACTATAAACAGAATAAAAACTCCGCCATGAACACCGTTGCCTCTCTCCCGGACGAGCTTAATACATTTTATGCTCGTTTCGAGAACAACAACACCGCCCTCGCGGAGAGAGCACTCGCGGCCGATACTACAGAGGTTGGTTCACTCTCCGTCTCTGTTGCGGATGTAACCCGATCCTTTCGACGGGTGAACATCCGTAAAGCCGCGGGTCCAGACGGCATTCCGGGCCGCGTCATCAGAGTATGCGCGAACCAACTGGCTGGTGTTTTTACTGACATTTTCAACCTGTCCCTCTCCCTGTCTGTAGTCCCCACATGCTTCAAAACATCAACCATTGTGCCTGTACCGAAGCAAGCCAAAATCACTTGCTTAAATGACTGGCGTCCTGTTGCCCTCACCCCCATCATCAGCAAATGCTTTGAGAGGTTGATCAGAGATCACATCTGCTCTGTTCTGCCCACCTCTTTGGACCCATTGCAGTATGCCTACCGCAACAACCGCTCCACTGATGATGCCATTGCATCTACAATACACACTGCTCTTTCCCACCTGGAAAAAAGGAACACATATGTGAGAATGCTGTTTGTAGACTACAGTTCAGCATTTAACACCATAGTGCCCTCCAAGCTTGATGAGAAACTCCGGGCTCTGGGCTTAAACAGCTCGCTGTGCAGCTGGATCCTGGATTTCCTGTCAGGCAGACGTCAGGTGGTTAGAATGGGCAGCAACATCTCCTCACCACTGACCCTCAACACTGGAGCCCCGCAGGGCTGTGTTCTCAGCCCACTCCTGTATTCCCTTTACACACATGACTGTGTGGCGACACATAGCTCCAATGCCATCATTAAGTTTGCTGACGATACGACGGTTGTAGGTCTGATCACTGACAATGATGAAACGGCCTACAGAGAGGAGGTGCACACTCTGACACGCTGGTGTCAGGAGCACAACCTCTCCCTCAACGTCAGTAAAACCAAGGAGCTTGTGGTGGACTTCAGGAAGAAAGACAGAGAACACAGCCCCATCACCATTAATGGAGCACCGGTGGAGAGAGTCAGCAGCTTCAAGTTCCTCGGTGTCCACATTACTGAGGAACTCACATGGTCCGTCCACACTGAGGCCGTTGTGAAGAAGGCTCACCAGCGCCTCTTCTTCCTGAGACGGCTGAGGAAGTTTGGAATGAACCAACACATCCTCACACGGTTCTACACTAGTACTGTTGAGAGCATCTTGACTGGCTGCATCACCGCCTGGTACGGCAATAGCACCGCCCACAACCGCAAAGACCTGCAAAGGGTGGTGCGAACGGCCAGAAACATCATCGGAGGTGAGCTTCCCTCCCTCCAGGATATATATAACAGACGGTGTGTGAAGAAAGCTCGGAGGATTATCAAAGACTCCAGCCACCCGAGTCATGGGCTGCTCTCACTGCTTCCATCAGGCAGGCGGTATCGCAGCATCAGGACCCGCACCACCCGACTACATGACAGCTTCTTCCCACAAGCAATAAGACTTTTGAACACTTGATCTCTCACGATCAACAATCAGCACTGCACTTTATTAATCATCACTATGTCAATATATTCTCCCAATTCAGTTAGTGTATATATATATATTTATACCCGTATCTAGTGTGTGTATTCTACATTGTGTGTATTGTGTACATTTGTTATGTAAATTGTTGTGTAGGTATGTGTACATTTGTTATGTAAATTGTTGTGTAAGTTTATGTAAATTGTTTTGTGTAATATGTTGTTTATTGTAAAGTGGTTTATGTCTTGTCACTGTCATTACTGCTATGTTGCTCGGAACTGCACACAAGAATTTCACCTGCTGTTGCACTCGTGTACACAGTAGTGTGACAATAAAGTGATTTGATTTGATTTGATTTGACATAAACAATGATTTTAGTGTGATAAAATCACTTACTAACCTTATCTGTATAAAGTTATAACCAATATTACATCTATGTTGTCATGACGATGTAACTTTATAATCCGGTTAATGGCGTAGCACTGTAAATCCCTAATTTTATCACTTTTTCTTCTTCTTCTTTTTTCCTTTTTTTTGGCATACAACGTTATGAAACAAATGCTGTTGAATGAGCTTAACTTAGATTGAACCTGGAACATTTTTTATTTTTTATTTTTTATTGTAGGTTGTCATATGAACAACCAAAAAGTAATTACACTGATTTAAGGCTTGCAGGCTTTATGTATACATAACACAGTAACAGTTGATTTCAAGTTTGACATGATGAAAGTAATGACTTTTGGTTCAGTGAATAAGTCAAACACCACTCTTTTTTGGTCTTTTTGTCACATTCTTTAAAAAGAACTGGGTCATTAGTGTCAAGTGTGGGTGTTGCTGTGTGCAACAAGTGAGGACATTTTAATAGAAAGATGTTTAGTCTATTAACATTATTTGTATTTGTTTTTCAACGCCTAGTATTTCTTTAATCATATTCAATTCAAATGCAAACAGGTCTCATCTTAAATATATTGTAATTTCACTTGCTGTGAGTTTAGATTCAGTAGTGGCTCAGGAAACACTGTAAAAGTACTGTATTATAGTACATAGAATTTTTTCTTTCATCCACATGAAAAAGAATTCAGATGCTCAAAAACCATTTAAGGAATGTTCAGCATTCAATCAAGTTAAGATCAATCGACAGTATCCGTGTCATTATGTTGATTATCACAAACAATCATTTCAGTAGTTCAGAAGTTAACATAATTCTGCCATGAGGATTTTGTAAATGTGTTTGGCTGACTGTCCATGGAGGTGGGCTCGAGACTTGACCCGAGCTCGAATACCACCCCGGACTTGTTGAGATATTAACAAATAGATGGGAGGAGTTGGGGTGGTGGAGGGATACTGGAGGAATTCTCGCAACATGGATGTAAGCAGATGTTTATATACGCTAACTCTGGCGATGTGATTGGTCGGATAAAATGAGCATGCTCCTCCCGAGCTTTGTTATGAAACTCCATTTTAACTCTTCATTGGATCGTTAAAAAATGTAAAAAAAAAAAAACAAATACTACAAAAAAAGTACCGTCATGCCATCTCAGACGAGTATGACTTTCTTTCTTCTGCAGAACACAAATTAAGTATCTGTAGATACTCTCAATGCAAGTGAATGGGTGCCAAAATTTTGATGCTTCAAAAAGCACATAAAAGGGAGCAAAAAAGTAATCCATATGTCTCCAGTAGTTAAATCCATATCTTCAGAAGTGATATTATAGTTTTGGGTGAACTATTCCTTTAAAAAAATACAAATAAAAAAATCAAGGTTAAGGTACTTTTAACGGAAGTGAATGGAGCCTTTCCACACATGCTAATATACTGTACATACTGTTTCAAAAGTATAGCCACAATACTAATTATACATTTAAACATTATACTGTGCATGTTCAAATTATTTCAGTGTGATGAACCACTTATTAATCTCATGTGTTTACAGTTATATCCAATATTACAACTTTTTTTACATGATGCTGTACGCTGGTAAACTGTAATCCCTGTAAGTGGTTTTATCACACTAAAATCTTGGAGAAAAGATATTTTAGCTATACTTTTGAAACACTGTGTATGAATGTTTATGGACTGGCCTCATTCATTTACATTGTAAGTGCCTTACTGTAACTGTGATTTTATATTTATTTTTTGTTTACCTCTTAGTACATGCATTCAAACCGGTGAGATTACTTAAGGCTGAGCTCAGAGGTGTGCAATCAAACTGGTGTGATCTGCATTTGCGAGTGTCATAATGAAACTCAAATGTATTTTTTTTTTTTTTTAGCATCAGAATATCTATATTTTTTATGTTACGAACATTAAAATAATCACAAAATAAAAGTTTAAAGCCATTGCCGTGTGAGCTTGATGCGATGCAATACGGTGATATTTTCCTCAATTCGAATTAATCACATTATGTTTAATAATATTAAATTCCTTCATTGAGTATGTCTGCTGTGAAGTGCAAGGCAACATTTATTTTTTTATTTTTGTTAAATACAGCACACATTAGTCAGTTCAGTAAGAACTCATGTGCAAAAAGTTTAATAAACAAGATTCAAATTGAAATAATTATTTGTGGGAATCAACATTATGCCACAAACACTGTAAATAGAGCTTAAATTGTATTGATCCAGAAACATTCCTGTAAAGATATTGAAATATTATAAAGCATTCGGTTCTGGTAGTTTCTTAAAAAGATAAAAAATAATAATCTGGTTGTGAATAAGAACCCAGTCAGGACCCAGCAACCCTATTCCAGATGCTCATGACTTTGAACTTGTAGTCTCCTTTAGATAAAGAAAACCAACAATGATCCATTAAAAGACATCTCCAGCCCTGAGAACTACACCAGTTACAATTACTTTGTTATTGTGTTCAATAAGCTTGCCTTTCAGTCTCTCTCTCTCTCTCTCTCTCTCTCTCTCTCTCTCTCTCTCTCTCTCTCTCTCTCTCTCTCTCAAGATCTGCTTCAGCATTTATCACAAATGTCAGAAGTTTAACTTGGTGTCTAGGCAGAGATCCAGCCGCTGCAGTCTTAAATGGTCCACCAAATAGTTTCCTACAGTTGAATGATTATATGACCCCATGCCTCCTTCCCTGGCCATTAATCTAGAGAACGACACTGTAAAGTGGTGATGAGCTCAGAGCAATGGCCCACCTGCCTTCAGAGTTGTTGCCAGTGTGATTACAAGCAGAGATAGAACTTTGTGCAGGAGTGGTTTGAACTGTCATTTTCACTCAGCGATGAACTCTTGCAAGCTGTGTTTTGGTTCACTTGAGTTCACTTAAAGCAATAGTTTACCCAGAAATGATAATTATCTTATTTACTCACCCTTATGTCGTCTCAATCTCGAATGGCTTTCTTTCTTCTACATAACTCAAACAAAGATATATTAATGGAGATATAATGTCTGTTTGTCTATACATTGCAGGTTAATGGTGATCAAACCTTCAAGTTCCATAAATGACATCAATGCTGTATAAGGGTAATCCATAAAACTCCAGTAGTTTAATCCATGTCTCCTGAAGTGATACAATCGATTTTGGATGATAATTTAGCTGTAATCTTGCCATTACCGTCTCTAGGTATGATCATGATTTCAAGCTTGATTACACTTCCTAGCTCTTGCAATACAGAAATGGCGCTGAGTAGCTTAGTAGCTGATTTGTACTTTAAAATAATGGTCTTTTCACCATATGCTTTACTCTGTGTAAAAATATTTTTTTCAGTTAAGTGCACTTTCAAAAATAGTTTAAAACAGAATATTCAAAACAAATTTAGGGCAGAATGTAATTTTATCCATCAGGAATTGATTGGATCATAACAAGTGGGTGTTACATACCAGAATTGAGCCAGGTGGTTGGAAGGAGTGGTGGAAAAGTAAGAGGGATTTGTTATGTCATTAGAAAAGGAACATTTTAGAGGTGGAGAAAGTTGTTATATTTTGATTTACTTACCGCTATGCCATTTCAATCCCATTTTATTTTTGTTTTCCCTTTGGGACGCAAAAGAAAATAATTTAATGAATGTAATAATTAAAGCTTGTTTATACTATTTTTCATTGGAGAGGTGGTGTTGTAGCGAAGCCGGTTTTCTTGCACATTTCCTCTGTGCAGCGTCCCATGAAACAGCCAGCCACCGACACCCCCAGAGGGCGGTGACGGAGTCTGCAGTGAGGCCCGAATAGCCGTGGCCTAAACATAAATTGTGCTCTTTGGCTCTCGTTCCAGTGAAAAATCTCATCTTGAATGGGGAGAGTTTTTCTGATGGTCCATGGACTGTTAATCGGGAACTAGAGGTCACAGAACAGTCCATTCTGACTCCTATAAAGGCCCAGAACACACTTCTTTGTCCCAGAGACAATTCTCTCACCCTCCTGCTGATGCATGCCAGGATCGAGAACACATTTCCAGTTTTGTAACTGTTTGTGCTTCTTTTGTCAGAGTGCCAAATTTTTTCCACATTCCAGTGAAGTTTGCAAACCTTCAAAGAGTTGACACACAATGGTTGCCTGTGTTCATTAGCTCGCTACACTGACACATGGCATGGCCTTCCGGGGGTCTCCAGCTGGCTATGTGCTTAAGTTGGCAAGGCAGCCGCCTTGTTTCAACTGCTTTTTGTCCTTCAACTTGATAGTGCTGGACGTGCCAGTATTATTTTTAGAGGTACAGTGTCTCCCCACCCAAACTGTGATAGAGTGTGTCTACATCACAAAAAGGCTTCTATAGGTACCGTTTTCTTGTCGTCAAGAAGGACGGTGGGCTGAGCCCATACTAGATGCTCTCATTCAGTCTATTCTCCAGTGCTTGATGAAAGTTAAACTGGGAGTAGCTTTACCACTGTGACAGTTCAAACGGATGCTGGGGCTGATGGCTGCGGTCACCCCTTTTGGATTTGTTACATACAATGCATCTCCAGTGCTTGGTCAACTCGAGAGTACCTCGTCAGATGTGGCGATGCAGCTTTTTACATCTCCTTGTGATGCACCACTGTCTAGCCACCCTTACCATTTGGAGAAAACCCTTGTTCTTCCAGAAGTGTATTGCAAAGTTTTTAGTTGCAAAGTTATCATAAACATAAATTGCCTAGAACTGCTGGCAGTCTTCCTGGCTCTGAGATATTTTCAGACAGACGTGCAAGGCTTTCACGTTCTGATCCACACAGACAGTACTGCGGTGGTGGCATACATACATCGCCAAGGTGGAGTTTGTTCGCGCATGATGTTGGCTCTTGCATAACGAGTTCTCCTCTGGAGCAAGTTTAATCTCCTGTAAATACATGCATCTTGCTCACACGGCAGGCAGTCAGACTAGGGAGTGGACACTACACCCTCAGACAGTTTAGTGGATTAGGGAGGTATTTGGGGAAGCCGAGGTGGACATATTTTCCTCCCCAAAGCCTTTGGTACTTTATGACTCAAGCTTCACTGGGCTTGGACATAGCTCACAAATGGCCAGTGAAACACAAATATGCATTCCCTCCTGTCTGCTTGCTACAACAAGTATTGTGCAAGGTTTGGACAGAAAGGGAAACTCTGCTGTTGGTTGTGCCCAACCACCTTTGGTTTTCAGAGTTGGTAGAACTGTTGGATACTCTTTAGTGGGAAATTCTTGTGGTCTGAGGTTTATAACAGCTAGAGCAATGCAAGAGAGCATGTAATGCATGTACAATGGGACCACGCATTGGTCAAACACTCGAGTCTATGTTTGCGTATTTGCATGAAGTATGTTTCGGCTTTTAAGGGGCCAAGAGATGGGTCCTCTGTTCAGTCAAAAAATCCTGATGAAATAGCACTATGCTCCATTTTATATGCCTGTTGAATTATTTCTTAGGTTAAGAGGTAATAATTTCTCGATCCTGAGAATTTGTGTTAATGATTAGATTAAATTGAAGTAAACAGATTAGGCACAGTTTGTTTTAAACTGTTAAAATAAAATGTGCCCTCATAAAAAGGTAACAAATGGCCCTGAAAATAAAATCCTGGGGGCAAATTTTAACCCTTAATGAAAAGTTAATTTCTGAAACTAGTTTTGGCAAAACAAACAAACATTGCAATTACAATCATGGTTACAACAATATTACTATAGTAAAACCATGGTTATGGCAAATGTTTGTAATGGTTAAACAAATAGGGTGACAAATCCATACACACACACACAAAAATAAAAAATAAAACGAAAAAACACCATTCTTAATATAACTGAACTGATAAACAGCAGCAATTAACTACATATTTTACCACACGACCCCAACCCCCCTCAAATTAAAAAATTAAAAATTGAATTAGTGAATAATTTATATGAACTAGTGTATTGCCTAAAATGAATCAGTTTCCAACGCTAAATACAAGGCAATTGTTTTTATTTAAATCATTTTCATGCTCCATTGCTGCTTTCGCAATTCAAAGTGACAAATGTTGCTTTATGTATATGACACACAAGCTGTATGGACTACTTTATGACACTCTTGGGTGCTTTATTGAGCATTAAAGTGAGTCTCTATGTATTGAATTCAGCCAGCTGGACATCCATTTAATTATTTAACTTTGTGTTCCATAGAAAAAAGGGAAAGAGAGGCTGATAAGAATGTTGTTGAATCCCCAACTTCATTTCTGAGTCTAAACCTTAATCTAACACTAAAATCCGATTGGTTGATAAGAATGTTGTTCCAGTACTAACAAGGATGTAAATCCAGAATCTCCTACTTGGCGAAATCATGGTAAGCAGATTGCAGATTGATTTTTCAAGGCTCATTTCAGCAATCCAATTCTATGTTTTCGGAACTTTCACTGTTGAACACCCTCAAGACCCAAATATGACTTGGACATCATTCATGTTGATATCTGCATAATTTTGTCTGGCTTCTTCCAAGAGACATCTGAATTTGTGTCATTATATCATACAGATTGTAAAAATGACCATTGACATCAACAACAAAAAATTGGCATATTCTCTCCTCCCTTTAAAAATTGATGCAGAGCATATCTATTTGCATGTTATTATTGCATTTTGCATGATTATCACTGCTGTCCATAACAGTATTCAAACAGACCTGTTTGAATTTGGTGACTTACCAGGTCAGAATCACCTATTATCAGTTCCCACATGCTAAAACTACATGTATAAAACTTTGCGGGAGATCGAGCTAAAGGGGAGCCAGAAGCACCAGATCGAAAGATGTATGTGAAGAAACAGACAGAGGCCATCTCTCATATCATGCCTTGCCGCCGTTCCAGCACAAGGCATCCCCCTGCGGCTTCCAAACGTCAAGCAGCTCTGCCTCAATCTGGGCCCAGCTCTCAGCCCCAGCGTGGACCGCTCCGCAGGAAGCACCCGCCCCCCATCTCTCAGACGTCCTCGAGGACCCGAAAGGCTCCCAAGATTTCCTGAGACAGATGACCCAGGGTATTAGACATTTGCTCTGGAACTGGTAAACAGACCACTCCATCCCCCGGCGGAGGGCTGGGAGGAGAATCCTCATTTTCTGTTGCCGCACCCCCTTCGGGCTGCAGTACCCTCATTCTCAATAAAAGAGCTGTTTCCGCATTCCCTGGGTCATCTGGCCTGCAAATGCCATTCTCACAGCAACCCGGCACCAAACATTGGCAGTCCCGGCACCCCTGATGTGGACCCCTCGCCTCCGAACCCACGACTGCTGTCCCCTGGCCGGCCGATTCTGACAGAGGACGCCTACACATACCTTTACGAGATTCTACAATCTCAGGGTTGAGTCTGTTTCATCAGGTATTTTCTCATTTCTGAGCACGTAGAACTCGGGAATACAGAACGTCTGACCAGGTGTTCCAGTTCCACCTAGCGCCATTCTCTCCACTGAGGCGATCGCGTGCGCTCTTTCTCCCAGGAAAGTCCACTAAGCTCGCGCTCCCTGGATGTCCTACCTCCCTAGCCCTCTGGTCTGCGAATTCAGCAGAGGAATTCCCGACCAGACCCACTACAGGTATTAATTAATCTGTACTGGAATAGGTGCTCCACAGGGTTGGCCTTCAAGGATTAATCCCCCTGTGTATATTTTCCGTGGTACGGTAGCCCTTCTGGTGGACCCGCATCTCCCTTGGGCAGCCCCCTCTGCCCCCCGGTTGCTCTGTTTGTTGCAACTCCTCACTTGCAGCAGGTTAGGACCTACCACCGCGCCACTTCCAGATGTGGCCTGAAAATCCACATTTAACCTCCCACCAGCCTGGGCAGGGTGTGGTCTCCATTGGGTCTTTTCCCCCTGAAAGAATAGGATTTGGAAAAGAACGCCTTCCCTGATGCGTGTTATAGCGTTAAATGGCCCCAGCCGCTGTAACTCTATGTGATAAACACAGAGAGAGAAAAGGCGTGGCTGGTGTGGCCTGCTCCCATGCTTGGCATGCCACTTGTTCCCCCCCTTTGGGGATGCCGGAACCTAAAAAGATTATGATGTCTGACGCAGCCTGCTGCTTTGGCATGCAACTGCCTGCCCGCACCTGCGTCAGCAGTTCATGTACACGGTTCTGTGCATGGCGTGATTGAATAGGGACCCCTAGTGACGACACAACATCGATTGAGTGACAGATGGGGAACGTCTAGGTTACTATTGTAACCTCCATTCCCTGATGGAGGGAACGAGATGCCACTACACTACCGAGCCACTGTAATGGCCGGACCATATCCTCGGCTTCTCAGTGCAAAACCTGAATGGATAGATGAACGATTCCCTCCTTTTATACCCATATGTCTGGGGGAGGGACATGCAAATTCTGTCTGCCAATTTCTCATTGGCCTATTCTGAAGTTCAGAGGTAACCGAGGCCTTCAAGAAAGACCCCTAGTGTTGCTTCATTCTACACATGTCTCATTCCCTGCATCAGGGAATGGAGGTTACAATAGTAACCTAGACGTTTGCTCTAAATGGCACATTTTAACATCACATGCCGGACCTTGTAATATTTCACAACTCATTTACTCTGCTAATGTGTCATATTGCCTTAATCACTTAATGTCTGTGCTATCAGTAGAGTGAATCTAACTGCTTTAACCTTGAAAGTGACCCTATCAAAAGATCAGTAAATCTACTGCTGTATTACTCTCAATAACACCCTTTTCTTCCTAGTGCTGTGCAGTGGCATAGCTAGATCCTGGTTGATAGTGCTGAAGCCCCGAATCTTTTGTTAATAACCCCAAATGTTTTTTTTTGTTTTTTTTTTTTTGTGATGAGAGAAAAAAGATGAGAGAAAAAGCTTAATTATAATTACATCGGGGTACAAAATCAACAACACAGGTTTCAATTGTAAATGAATTCTGATCAATGAACCCCACCTACATTAATTGACAGGTCACACTTTGACTTTTACCTGCTGTTATTCTCAAATTCATTAGATTAATCGTTCTGAACGCCTCGTGTGGGAGCTTTATATTTTCTCTCACTGGGGTGCAGTTTTTCCGTATCAGAGGCACTGGGGTTTTATTATGCAGCCTTATTTATATATATAATCTATAAGCCTCATTTCTAATCTTCATTTGTTTTTAACAATCCACACATTAGAGTAGTAATGTAAGTAGATTGTAATCCATGCGCCAGTCATCTTGTTCGGTTATTCGGGTTTAGTCGGGAGTCAGTACATAGGGATAATTTTTTTTTTTTATTGCAATGGAACTTCCTCAAACGCAGATCAAAATAGCAGCACAGTGAGCTATAAGCCTAACTTGCACAATATATATATATATATATATATATATATATATATATATATATATATATATATGCACTTTCCATTTACCGAGCATTGAAATTTTGCTTTGTTAAAAACAACCTGGTGTCATGGTTTGTTGAGGAAGTACCAAAACTCAGAAGGCAAGTATAAGGGCTTTCATTAAAAAGAACAATAAGCAAATAAAAACCATAAAATTAAATCGAATCAAGACAGGACTGACTGGATAACTGGAACAAAACAAGGTAACTCACAGGCAATATAGCACGCTGCAAGGAAAACAAGGATCCTGACACCTGGTAACATGTTTAGTAACAGTCATGAAACCCAACCCTTACTCTGTGATCCCAGAATGGCGTTTTATTGCCACGTTAAATAATAAAAAAAATAATAACAATTATGATTTTGATAATTAAGTCGTAATATTTTGTGAATAAAGTAAAAATTACGAGAATTATGTTGTAGCATTATGAGATTAAAGTCGTAATGTTTGAGAATAATGCCATAGCATTATGATATTAAATTTCATATGAGAATAAAGTCAATATTATTAGAATAAAGTTGTAGCATTTTGAGATTATATTCATAATATTTTGAGAATAAAGTAAACATTACTAGAATAAAGTCTTAGCAGTGTGATAATAAAGTAGTATATTGTGTGAATAAAGTCTCAATATTAGACTAACCAGAGTGCCATTATCACAACGATAGAATGGACGCCGAGCCAGCAGCTTCGTTAATGCAAGAGATGGATGTGGAGGACGTTTTTAAGTAGTTTTTAGTTTGTGATGCGTTCCAGATGAAAGGATCTAAAACAGACATATTGAAGATCCATCATAGTTAAATTATCAAAGCATAACATCACATGACAACACAATGTGGTGCTAATTTCAGTGAAATGCTTCTATGTGAGCAGACCACATAAATGTGCATCTGGTAAGAACGTTTTTACATCAAAATCTGTTTGTGTCAAAAAGAGTAATATCTCTAGTTTCAATTGATGTGCCATTTTGAAATTTCAGCAGTTTATCACAAACCAGCACACTGCTAATCACGATGTCCTTGTATGAGGAAATTGGTTCTTCATTTATGGAAAACCGAAGGGGGGTGGTCACCATTGAGAATCAATGGCTGCATCCAAAAAATAGAAAATACTGCCTTTAAGCTTCGTTAATGCAAGAGATGGATGTGGAAGACGTTGTTAAATCGTACTTTATAATAAGATTTTGCAATAAAGAAATCCTTGGTCTTTTGGCGCATCAGTTAATAGTATCCAGACTCTGCAGCGGTTATGTAGGAAATGTAATTTTTTTAAGAGAAAGAACCACACAAATTTGAGCAGTATGCTCTGCGTTGTTACTGTTGTTACAATACTGTAACTGAGGGGATGTACCACATACAATATATTGATATGGACTCAGCAGTTCCAATTATTTTTAGCTTCACTTGAGTGCAAGCCTATATCTTGTGCCTCCCATTGGTTGCCCACATGTTGAAAACTACCAATGCACACCTCATTCATGAACAGAGAGCTTGCAATAACTTCCAACAAATTCAGTTGGTTGGCTAGCCAAGTTATCTCCCTGGTTAGTGATGTTGCATGTAAAGACCCAGATGCTCCTCTTTGCTGCTGTCCACCACATCACTTCGATGTTACTTTTCTTTGAATTTATTCTCAAAATATTATGATAAATTGCCAATTTAAATGTTTAAAATACTTTGATTTTATAGTTGGCATTATAGTTTTCTGCACAATGATCAATGAGCTGACAAGTTGTACTTCTCGCTTTTATCCTCCATAATTGAAATGAAAAAGTGTTTGATCCGTTTATTGTGCGACTGACATATGCTTATATAAAGTTCTGAACCGGTGTCAGTGTTGTGTTTAATACAATTATTATTTGACAGGTAGGGTGGTCAAATTTTTAAGCCATGGAAGTAAGGATTCTTCTTATTTTTATATTATAATATAGCCTGTGGGCTAAGCCCCAGATGACACTGAAGTCTAGCAACGCCCCTGGTGCAGTGCCCTAAATCACCAAGGTGTGACATTCATGCTAGATATATATTGGATTGATCCATTTAAGAGCTATAAAAGAGATTTTTGGCAATGGCCAGTGCAAGAGGATTTTTGCCAAGTCAATTTTTTGTATAATTTATGAAGCCACAACTTTCCCACTTTGGCGGATCAAAGCAGCAATGACATCATAGCTTGGTGATTTATGAGTGCTTTTGAACATTGAGGCGTAGGGTGATGACAAATGAGCAGATTCAGATTTCAAATTATTTTGGGGAAGTTCAGGGCGATAATTACAGTCATAAATGTTGCTGCTCTAAGTTACAGTAACAGCAGTAGTAAAATTGTATTGCATAATCATATGGTACATACCAGTGTTGGGGAGTAACGAACTAAAAGTAGACTTGGTTTAAAGCTTAAAAAAATGACCCAAAAGTATCATAAAATTAGTCCATGTGACTCATGCGTCATATTCTAAGTCTTCAGAAGGCAAGAGTCATTTTTCAGTGAAAAAGTTGACGTCTGTTGCAAGTTCATAAGTGCTTGAGAGAAGCTCATTCACAGTGGCTCACATATTTATGCAATGTTTAGCTTTAAAAACAAAGTAGCTAATCATGATGTCCTCGTATGAGGACATTGGTTCTTCATTAATGGAAAACCCAAGACCCAGTGGGGGTGGTCACCATTGAGAATCAAAGGCTGCATCCAAAAAATAGAAAATGCTTTGCAGGTTGTATACTGCGGTAAAATGAAAGTAAGGTCCTTTTCAAACTGTTCTGATATCAGTGCTGATCAGTGCAGATACAAAATGCTGTAGGTTAAGCCATTAACTGATTAGGCAGCAAGGTAGCAATACAGCTGTCCTATGCAGCCAAGTGCATTCACTCCTGACATCGGGTTAGGAGTTTAGTTCCAGACTGCTGATTACATTTTGCTCCGATCGACATGTCATTGGTCTAAGCTGAATGGTACATAGATTCAGTTGTTTCAATTGATAAAGCTAATTTCAGATTTTTCAAATGCTACAGCACTGGCTATCTCTGGTTACCACTTTTTAGAAAAACATTTAGAATTTTTTTTTTTTTTTTTTTTTGCCAATGTAGAGAAAGAAAATAGTCAATTTAATACACACAAACTTTCTGTGGGTAAAAAATAAATAAAACAATCCATAACATAGACCCATGATACCCATATGAGGACATGTTTTTTTGGCAAAGTATTTGTTGCTCAAGGAAAATGCTTTGTTTGAATGCTTTTTAGGTGCTACTAGTTTCAAATCATAAAGGGAATTTGAAATTGCATACAGCAATCTCGCCCGGGTCTCAGGAGTTAAATTAAGTAGCTTCAATGTAATGTGATATACAAAAAGGATACTTTAAAACAAAGAGAACAAACAAAACGATTGAGCTACATTAAAGTGTAGTAACTCAACAAGCAACAGATTCAAGAAAGCCCCGTCAACAAAAGTGAAAGTGGTCTGGTCCATCAGCGGTGGTCTTAACTGAGTACAGGTCATGATGTAATTTGCTTAGTCCGTTAACGTATCTACAGAAATGAATCCAAAAGTCAGTCATTCCAAAAAAAAGGAGTGGAGAAAGAGCGGGAGGTAGCAGACAATTTATGATTTTTTTACAGAAGAAAAGTGAGCCATACATGTCAACTGTAACATTCCATATTGTCTCTTGTTTATGTACCTTTACTTAAGTTTCTGGCACCTGTTACACTCCAGATTGTCTTTTGTTTATGCACTCTTATTATTTTGAAACCATTCTTATGTTCCTGTTTCCCAGTCTTGTCATGTCCTGTTTTCCCTCCTTGTTCATGTGTCTGGTTCTCATTGGTTTATTGCTTGATTGCTTTATTATCAGTTCTAGTTTTGTCATTGGTTTTAGTTAATCACCTTATTATCCTGTTTAAGTCCTGTTTGTCCATTGGCTGATGTTTCCCCTGTTCATGTATTTAAGTCCTCATGTTTCCCTTGTACCTTGTCAAGTATTGTTGTTGTCACCCTGACCCCTGCCTGATGTCACCCTGATGTCACCCTGATGTCACCCTGATGTCACCCTGATGTCACCCTGATGTCACCCTGATGTCACTTAGCCTTAGCCCAGTCTGTCTAGTCCTAGCCTTAGTCCTAGACTTAGCCTGTTCCTGTTCCAAGTCCTTGTCCTGTTCCTGTATCACCTACAATCTTCAATAAATCTGCACTTGGGTCCTACTCATTGCCTTCATCCTTGCCTTGACTACCACCAAACGTTACAGAATACTTGACCAACCATGGACCCAGCAGCCCTGACACCCATGCAGGCAAATCTCCGGCTTCTCAGCCTCATACAAAGGGACCGTCCAATAGAGGCCCATGTCAGTGAGTTTCTTGAGCTGGCATATTTATCTGACTTCCCGGAGTCCCTTTTGGTCGGTATCTTCAGGGCCAATCTAAACCCCTCACTTGAGGAGCAGTTGCCACCAGCGACCCCCTGTTGGACGCTCCACGACTTCGTGGAGGAGACCCTGTGGACCTGCGGTTCTCCATTCACTGTGGGTGTTGTGGAAGAGGGCTTTTTGTTTACGTTGGTTTATTGTTTGATTGCTTTATTATCAGTTCTAGTTTTGTCATTGGTTTTAGTTAATCACCTTATTATCCTGTTTAAGTCCTGTTTGTCCATTGGCTGATGTTTCCCCTGTTCATGTATTTAAGTCCTGGTTTCACTTGTACCTTGTCAAGTATTGTTGTTGTAACCCTGACCCCTGCCTGATGTCACCCTGATTTGCCTTAGCCTTAGCCTTAGCCTTAGCCCAGTCTGTCTAGTCCTAGCCTTAGCCTGTTCCTGTTCCTGTATCACCTACAATCTTCAATAAATCTTCACTTGGGTCCTACTCATCACCTTCATCCTTGCCTTGACTACCACCAAACGTTACATCAACATAATTACTCATAGTATAGTGCAGAATATTTTTTTGATATCCATGTAAACATGGTACAAAATTAACACTTGGCACGCACCAAATACGAGAAAAATGCTTTTAATAATAAAAAAAATAAAACACCTGTCGTGCACTCAGATTCTGTTGTCTATTTAAAGAGACAGTACCGATTTAGCATGTGTTCTGAGTATCAATGTAAATAATTGTAAATGGAACAAGTCATGCACGTAACAAATATATCTGCGAAATATTAAATGCAGTTTCAAGGCATTTATTGATGGAATATAATGAATCTGACCATTTTTCAAAAGCTACAATGCAACCAATATGATGAAAAACTGATAAAATATAATTTGTAAAAGTAATATTTTCAAATTGCACCTAGAAGGGTTACCTAGATGGTTAGAAGGTCCCTTCATAATTACCAGCATGAGCTGAGAAATCATTTATTTTATATTTAAGTTAAATGGAAAATGTAACTAAAATATATGGAATCTGGAAACCTGTAGCAATACCCAGGCAATCACTAATTTTAAGTACATTTTGGATCCTGTGTAAGTATCAGTTAGCAAGTTAAGAATTTCCAAAACGTCTAAGGATAGACCGAACATCCTGACACTCTTTTCATATCAGAAATGTTATGGTGACTTTGACAACAAGAAAACTCATGTGTACACATGTAGAATTTATTTTGTTAGTAGGCTTTTTATTTAATAAAATTTTGTTTGATTCAAATAATTTTTGCATTTGAAAATAAAATGTTGTGAATTAGCACTGTTAAATATCTATCTAATCTGTTTATAATGGATATTATCCTTACCACAAACCCAAATTGGGCAGCGGGGGCCAACAATAGTTCTGTGCCTGGGGCTCAAAATTTGGTGCTACGCCTCTGAGTATGGTTAAAGAAAAATACGTTGTATGTTATGACAGATATGTCCCTTATGATCCATCAATATCTTCCTATTGTAAGTTCTCATGATTTTTGGGTTGAACATACTGGGACCATTTCAGCCCACACACTCTGTTATGTGCCATCATTCCATTCTTTCTTCCCCTTCCCTCACTTGTGAATGCTAATTTACAAGTTATGCTAAATGTTCCATAGCCTCTGGATGTATTTGTATGTGTCTAGAGAGAGAGAGAGAGAGAGAGAGAGAGAGAGAGAGAGAGAGAGAGAGAGAGAGATCACACCAGACATAAAAGTAGATTTCACATTTAACCTAAACATAAGGTCCCATAAATGGAATTGTAGTAGTATTTCTGTCAGGAAGACTTGTAGTAGCATACACCATACACTCAATTCAGGTGTCTTGTCCAATCATGATCCAGCATCTTCTTTATAAATCTGCAGCTGTTGGTTATCGCATCATGTGTGTTGTTTTCACTCACTCGCCCGTGAGCAAACACTCAATCATAATTCATGCTATCGATTATACTTTGCTGGTTTACTCACCTCAACATTCACGCTCCTCAGCACAGCTGGTATCATCAGCGAGATATGCAAGTCCTATGTTTATTCTTCTCATGGGGGAGCTATTGTCATACACATCTAATTTGTGGGGTTTATGTTTTGCTATCAATGATCTCAGTTCTATCCATCATACATACATACTGGAACAGTTTGGCTTTTCAAGCAGCAATAGTTCATTTTAAGTGATCTCGGTCTGTGTTGATATTTATGTTTGGTGTGTCAAAGTGTGTGTGTTTTTCCAGTATGGTGGCATGTCACGTGGGAGAGCCTCGTTCACATTGCTCATATGTTTGCAAGTGTTTGCAGGCATGAATGTTCTCCTGCATTGGGGAATCATTTTCAATATTCATGCATGTTGGTCATGCATAATACTTTGGTGTACATGGTCTGATTATCTCCATTAAGTTTGATACTTCTCCTGTTCTGTCGCTCCTATCGCACATTAAAGATGTTCTTGAATAACATAACATGTCTACGCTGCTGTTATCTTAAAGGGGGAAGTATCACATGTTACTGTGTGCCTTCTGTCACCTAGTGGTAGGCTATGGCGCATCAATATTACTAAATTCAACCAAGTAACCAAGCAGAACACCTGAGTCATTATCTAATCATTATCTAACACGTCCCTTGACTTTCAGTCATGGTGAAGATTCAAATAGTTATGAACCCCATTTATAGGCATCTTTCTATACTTCTTATTAAATACATTTTATGTTTTGATTTTGATTTTTGCTTAATTTAGGTCATATATATATAAATTGTCAACTGCCTTAGAAACTCATTCATCTGGTTCACCACTTTTTGTCATTTACAGTTGTGTGTTTTACTTAAATAAGTGGTGATAGACAGGCCTTTTGACTGTGCAAACCTAATAATTAATTTAACTATCGCATGGCTTATTAAATATGTCATTGGTGTTTAGTGCTAATGATCATGTAACAGATGCATTGCAAATAATTATTTAATGGTATTTTGATTAGTTTGAATAGACCTTATAATTCATCTTTTAGAGAATTTGTAATTGGTCTTCGTTACTGGTGGTTCAACAAAGTTCAACCCTCACCTTCTATGGGCAAATACAGAATTGGAATTTTAGTATTCTTAAATTGGGCAGTCATCTATTTCGAGTTTGACCATTTTTTTTTATTTTTTTTATTTTTTTGCTCAATACATCTTATAACCAATTTAACAAGGGTGTTTTACATTATTGATACTGGGATTGTCACTAAGCTTCTATACTATTCAATGATTCTATTCTGTTCAATTCTGACATCGCTGGTCAACCATTAAACACATCTACTAAATGCTTCTACAACATGTGCTTTGATAACATCTTATCATTAGATAAGTAATAATATATTTGCTACTGTATAGTATTTCAATGTTCTGGGATTAGTATTTCTTGAAAGCAAATATCTTCAGTCGAATGACACTTTACACGTCATGTTCATGCAATGCGTGTTGGCTTTGACACAGGCTTCGACAAAGCTTAGGTATTAAACATCACATAATTTGTCCACTTTATCTGCATTTTATTTGTCATATTTTCCAGATTATTTATATTTCCCTTTTTGCATGGATAACCCTTTCTCACTAAGGTAGCATTAATCTACGTATGTTCACCTATTTAAAAAAAAAAATAAATAAAAAAAAAATATATATATACACTACCGTTCAAAAGTTTGGGGTCACATTGAAATGTCCTTATTTTTGAAGGAAAAGCACTGTACTTTTCAATGAAGACAACTTTAAACTAGTCTTAACTTTGAAGAAATACACTATACATTGCTAATGTGGTAAATGACTATTCTAGCTGCAAATGTCTGGTTTTTGGTGCAATATGTACATAGGTGTATAGAGGCCCATTTCCAGCAACTATCACTCCAGTGTTCTAATGGTACAATGTGTTTGCTCATTGGCTCAGAAGGCTAATTGATGATTAGAAAACCCTTGTGCAATCATGTTCACACATCTGAAAACAGTTTAGGTCATTACAGAAGCTACAAAACTGACCTTCCTTTGAGCAGATTGAGTTTCTGGAGCATCACATTTGTGGGGTCAATTAAACGCTCAAAATGGCCAGAAAAAGAGAACTTTCATCTGAAACTCGACAGTCTATTCTTGTCCTTAGAAATGAAGGCTATTCCATGCGAGACATTGCTAAGAAATTGAAGATTTCCTACAACGGTGTGTACTACTCCCTTCAGAGGACAGCACAAACAGGCTCTAACCAGAGTAGAAAAAGAAGTGGGAGGCCGCGTTGCACAACTGAGCAAGAAGATAAGTACATTAGAGTCTCTAGTTTGAGAAACAGACGCCTCACAGGTCCCCAACTGGCATCTTCATTAAATAGTACCCGCAAAACACCAGTGTCAACATGTACAGTGAAGAGGCGGCTGCGGGATTCTGGGCTTCAGGGCAGAGTGGCAAAGAAAAAGCCATATCTGAGACTGGCCAATAAAAGAAAAAGATTAAGATGGGCAAAAGAACACAGACATTGGACAGAGGAAGACTGGAAAAAAGTGTTGTGGACAGATGAATCCAAGTTTGAGGTGTTTGGATCACAAAGAAGAACGTTTGTGAGACGCAGAACAAATGAAAAGATGCTGGAAGAATGCCTGACGCCATCTGTTAAGCATGGTGGAGGTAATATAATGGTCTGGGGTTGCTTTGGTGCTGGTAAGGTGGGAGATTTGTACAGGGTAAAAGGGATTCTGAATAAGGAAGGCTATCACTCCATTTTGCAACGCCATGCCATACCCAGTGGACAGCGCTTGATTGGAGCCAATTTCATCCTACAACAGGACAATGACCCTAAACACACCTCCAAATTGTGCAAGAACTATTTAGAGCAGAAGCAGGCAGCTGGTATTCTATCGGTAATGGAGTGGCCAGCGCAGTCACCAGATCTGAACCCCATTGAGCTGTTGTGGGAGCAGCTTGACCGTATGGTACGCAAGAAGTGCCCATCCAACCAATCCAACTTGTGGGAGCTGCTTCTGGAAGCGTGGGGTGCAATTTCTCCAGATTACCTCAACAAATTAACAGCTAGAATGCCAAAGGTCTGCAATGCTGTAATTGCTGCAAATGGAGGATTCTTTGACGAAAGCAAAGTTTGATGTAAAAAAAATCTTATTTCAAATACAAATCATTATTTCTAACCTTGTCAATGTCTTGACTCTATTTTCTATTCATTTCACAACGTATGGTGGTGAATAAGTGTGACTTTTCAGGAAAACACAAAATTGTTTGGGTGACCCCAAACTTTTGAACGGTAGTGTATATATATATATATATATATATATATATATATATATATATATATATATATATATATATATGGCTTGGATGCACAGCTAAGCATTAGATATAAGCATAAGTTTATTGTATACCAACACTCCCCCTATTCAGGGCTCGGATGCATCATGTCATGTCAAGTCAGTTTTATTTGTATAGTGCCTTTCACAGCACACATCGTTTCAAAACAGCTTTACAAAAGATCAGGCATTAACAGAAGATAAAACTGTATTGTCTATAATGTCTTAGTCATCATTGTGTAATTAGATGAAATGCGATTGTTAATCGTGTATAAAAATAAATAATTAAATCATAATTGTATTAATAACCCCAGTGAGCAGCTGAAGGCGACTGTGGCAAGGAACACAAAACTCTGTAAGATGTTGGTTAATGGAGAAAAATAACCTTGGGAGAAACCAGACTCACTGTGGGGGCCAGTTCCCTCTGGCTAACATCATGAATACAATGTCAATATTAGTTATGTATAGTGCAAGTCATGGTTTAAAATGATTAAACTTAATAAGTGTTAAGGGACAGTGTTTAAACTTAGTTTAAACTTAAAATTTTGTAATGAACTGTAAGATTAATGACTAATGTCTTTGAAGTCCATCCTGGAGAAGTTCACATAGATGCAATTGTCTTTTTTAATTGGCTGATGAAGGCTTTTGTTGGCAATTGATAGTCTATGTATTCCATTTCAAGATCGTAGTCCATCAGTAGACCGAGATGATGCAGGCAGATATCAGGGATGTGAAACGCAGTTCAAGCTGGCTGATAATTTCAGTGAGTTTCGGTGTGCTCCATCCTAAATCCAAGGCTCAGACAATGGCATATGAAGTATCCCATGTCTTATGGTTAGATTTGGCATCGATTCACCCTCTGAAGTCATCAATCATAATAGATTGAAGTGACGTTTGGCACAGGCTGCATTTAGTCATAGTGACACGTAGCAGTGGAGTCCATGGATGCCATTACATTTATTGCAGAGTTATAAATCATGATCAATGTTTCTGGTTTCTGGTTCCGGAAGACCCAACTAAAGCAGCCTAATTGTGGGTTGAAGGATAAATTAGGTGTATGCCTGGCTAAATAGAAGAGTCTTTAGTCTATACTTAAACTGAGGGGGTGTGTCTGCATCTCGAACAGTGTAAGGGAGACTATTCTATAGTCTCATAAGAATTGTTATGCTTTTCAAGGGTATTGCACAAACAATACTTCCCTTTTCATGGGTTCGGACATATAGGTAAGCAACGTTTTTCCTTTTCAAGGGTACTGCACAAGCGATACCGCCCTATTCAGGGCTCAAAAACCTCATAATCATTGTTTATTCAAGGGTATTACAAAAAACATTTCCTGTGTTATGTTTGTCGTTCTGAGTCCTTATTTTTATTTTACTTTTGAGTGTTTCATTTTAATTAAGCCTTAATTCCTTGTGGGGTATGTTCCTCTCCCCTGCCATTCGTATTCTGGCAGGATCTGATGGATCAAGTGAGAATCTAAGCCCTGAACCATAGGACAAGGCTTACCACAAAGGAAACTGTTCTATCCCTATATGAGTCTTTCTGGTAGAAATAACATTTAATTCATTTTCGACATAGATACTTGAATTTTTTAATGACAATGTAAAAACATTTTATTAGATAGACCTACCATGAGCTCTGAGGTTGTTAATTGATATTCTTCTGTAGAACCCATAATTCATTGTGATTTTAATTTTGTTCTAAAAAAAAAAATAATGCTTAATTAATGAATTCTGGGTGAAGAACTACACTACCCACAATCATGAAGCAAGATCCACCAATCAGAGAAGTCGCTGTAAACATGCACAAGGGAATCACTCCAAAAGAGCTTTCATCCACGGTGTAGAAGATATATTCACTGAAAAGTTGTAAAATTTTATTTTAATAAATCATTTTAATGAAGTAAATGTAGGATGTTTTAAGGATGTAAAGATATTTTTACTAGAAAACACTTTTTTTAGTACTGACTTGGAATTTGTTTTTGTTGTTTTTTATTTGCTGGAATTCCATTAACGGCCTAAAGTGATTGAACAAAAATTAATCACAACAGTGAGTCAATCAAATAAGACACACTTAGGCTGTTCCAAAAAGTGTGTTTTTGCATTTTTTGTTTCTATGTGAACATCCACTAGACCAATGCTTTGCGCTGTAAATGTAAGACACCATGTCAGGGTAAAAGAACTTAAACATATATAAATGTTTTCAAGGCATCTGGATTCTTTTCCATTCATAGCATAACCAGCTTTTTTAAATGAATGAAGGCATTCAGTCTAAACTGCCCCTCATCTAACTTAACTTTGTGACACTTTTTAAATAAAAAAAATTCAGGTAGTTCCTCTGTCTGTAATGGATGTTGTCTTGAAAGAGTCTGGTGTTTACTGTCTTACTGCAACACCCCACACATATTTCCTGCGCATACCTTCTGCTCCACTTTTAATTAACAGCATGGCACCCTCCACACATGCTGGCGCAGACCTTGCAACCATCTGCAGCACCAGCCAGGGGAGCTGACCAATGAGCTTCATTTAACACTTCTACCAGCCAACAGTCGTGTTATCGTTCATACCCCATGTGTGTGTGTGTTTCGTGTCGATAGCCTGCTCTCAGTTTACATAATCTAATAAGAAATTCAAAGATGGAATTAATCATTTTATTCAGATTTGATGTTCATCATGCTATCTAATGAGAATCAAGGCAGTGAGTGTGTTTTAATCCTTCTTTGAAAAAAAACAAAAACACTTTCTACTCAAGGTTGTGTGTATATTCTTATTAGGGCTGCCAATGTTAACACATAAAAATGTAAGATTGATTAGATGTTTATTGTTGTTCAGTTGCAGTTGGCACATTTACCACAATTGAACAAATGTTTGATTCTGTTCCATGTGATTTCTAAATCAGAGGCCCACTTTGGGTTTATTTGGGACCAATAGTGTAGTCAGGAACATATACACGAATGTGCTGTATGCATAATTTTTCCCCAGGGCTGTTTGCATATATCAAATTCTAAGGATCAATATTTATACACTTGTTTTGCTGCTTCAGAAGTTCATAATCTACTGTCATGTTAGCTTCTCTTTTAACTGTATCATGCTGTTTTGTGAAACTGATGATTATTTGTTGTAATTGGTGCATTATCACTTGAATTCTACAGTTCCCTGCCCCTGACAACAGCTGTCAACACTGTCATGGACTGAGGGAAGACATGGCAGTGAGTGGAGATTGAGAGACACTCACATGATAGCAGTATAGATATGTACTATAAATAAGGACTGGGAAGTTTAATATATTAATTTCTTCAATTAATAGTTGACTGTTTAACATGTTTAAATAGTTGACCGTTTATTTCCATAGTCTAAGTTTGTCTCCACTGATGTAAGGGTGTTAAACAGGTTTGGATGGGCACTACGACCCTTACGAAAATTGAGAGTACATGGCAAATTCGCCACTGATAATTTTCACATGCAAATGAGCTTTGTGGCAAATTGCACAAATTGCCGATTGATGCTAAAGGTTTGATGGAGGTTCACCATTACTAGCGAAAAGCTGCAAACTTCTTGCAAACAGTTGCGGTGAATCAAAAACACATTTGCATGTGTTAATAACGAGCAGCAAATTGTTTACGATTTTTTTAGTACCCAGACTATAATGAGTATTAATTTTTCATAGATGTAAGACAGATTGATTATTATTAAACACGTGCAGAAACCTATACTTTTGTAGTTAAAATATAGATCGAATAATTATCTTGAGTCAAATTGTGTGAATGGGTGGTGTTGGCTTCAAGTCAAAATAGTAATTTGTCTTGGGTGGTAGAATTCTCTTGGGCACCCCATTGAGCCTAGCCATGCCCTGCATCAGTGTTATTTTCACAAAAGTGTATTTTTCCAGTAAAATATACTTTATCCAATGAGTAATGGTGTAACATGACAAAGCACTACCATTGATTTTTGTCATGTTATACCGAGCAAACCAAAAAGACCTCTGAAGTCACTAAAGGTTTCTATCACTGAAAATCTTCCTCTCCGTGAAGGCAGTCAAATCTCATTCAAAATATAAAGTAAATTTAAAGGCAATAGACCAAGTAGGATGTTTTGGTAGCGCAGGCAAAAGTTGCTAAAGGAATATATCATTATGATAGTGTGATGACCGAAAATAAATATGGAGATGTTGTCACTTGAAACACCCTCTACACACCAATTCGAGTTGTGAACATTGTATGAGGTCCATCATATCTTTGTGACAAATATAATACCACATTAAAACCAAACCTCAAAATGCCCTTTTGAAGCTGCAAATTTCAAAGATCTCAAAGAAGCTCATCTAACCCCTCCCTACCTTTAACCAAAGCCACACACACTCCTCTGACTCTTGTCAGAGAAGTTCCACTGGGCTGAATTTGATCCAAAAACGTCCTGACACTCAATTAATTTCATGTGGTCTTACTTCACAGACAGCCCCCCTAATTATACGTCAGCTCCACAATTACACCCTTTGCAGTGCTGAGTGGCTGAATTGCTAGTTGTTACACATGTGTCACAGAGAGTGAACCTAATCTCCTTTCCCTTGGGAAAATGTTTGCCCTGGGTTGCATATGTTTTGCAGAAAGGCATTTAAATTCCCTCAATCACACAGACAGATGTGAACAAACAAGTAACCCTCAACGCCCAACTCCAAACCAGCTTCCTCACTGTGGGCTGAAGCATTTACATGAGGAACATTTCAAGATGAGTCCTCACCAACGCACACTGAGTTCATTTCAAGAATCCACACAAACCACATGAGATCAAATGTTGTTGCAGCAGTTGTTCTTTGTGGAAAATCATGTTTTGCTTACATTTGTATCATGTGTGTCCCTGATCATTTGGCGTAATGTTAGATTACTTAAGCAAAACGATGAATATGCATATTCAAGCAAAATTACAATAATCTTGATTTCATGCTCCAACAGCAATGAATGAGATGTTAATCGGAGGAAAGAGGATGATTCAAAACATGATTATATGCAATCATTAAAGCACACTGACTCAGAAAAGCAAACAAAATTGTTAAAGTGTGCAATGGATGGACTCCAAAGCATCCCCACAAGTCCACAATTTGTACATGCTTCTATTGAGTTGGAGAAAGGAAGTGTACAATATATGAAAAGAGCCATCAGCTAGCATTTCCCATTTAACTCAAAGGCAGTTACTTGGAACGTGCAGGCCCCCCTGTAAGCATGTTAACTGTTTGCTGCCATCTTTGCTCATGGGAACCCTTCAAGGTACTTTTTGAAATTTTCGAGCCAATCACTCGAATAACTGCTTGTCCGCCATCGAGCCAATAGGTTCAGAGCGTGGTTGGGTACGATTTGAATACAAACCATTTCTGGCCTGAATTTTTTTCAGCATGGTTAGCTAAGCATACTCAACTGTGCTGGTGAAACACCTTTAGTACGTGGTGACCAGCAAATTATATTTGGTCACTTGCCCAGTAAGTACATTTTAATCCTAAATTTCACAGCAACATGATGGAACAAGAAACTGTAACCTATTTGACAAGCCTGGATCGGTACAGAATGGAACAAAGTTCAAAAGGATAATTATCTGGCCCAGTTGTGGAAAAGCACCTTTACACTGTCCAAATGAGTGGTATACAGTGCTGGTATGGACAATGGCCATTCAGAAATATTTGATGACTTAATGTTGTGATTGACCAATCAGATTCAAGTATTCCAGGGAGCAGTGTAATACAATAAAAACAAAATTTTAATTGCACATACTTGCAAAAATATTTATTTCATTAGAATATACAGCTACTTTTCATTGGCCATCAAAGGAGGAATATGCATTTGGACCCCAGATTTACACTTTCTTTTGTACCCTTGTGAACGAAGGAGATGGGGGAGGGTGGACGGATGGGGAGTCATCCACTATAAGCATGGAGTAGGGGGGCGCCCCCCTTTACATGTTGCCCCATGCATTGCATAACTTGCATATATGGTTTTTGCGCCTCTAAGAAAATTATTGTTATCAGTGTGCCTTGTAATAAGTCACACATACTAATAAAATCTATTAATAACTCAAGACATTTCTCTTTCATAGCATGTTTTGTGCCTTCCCTGTATATTCAAAATGTTTCATACTTGTCACATCCTTCCAAGCGTCTTCCTCTAGTGTCTCTGGCTGTTTTTTTTTTTCTTCTTTAAACTCTTTGTTTCTTGATGTTACAGTAATTTGGGGCTGCTAGTCTCTCCACTGTCCGGTTCTTCTCTTTGTTTATGTTGGGTTGGATGACCAGTACTTATTTATCTGTCTGGATGTGGGTGTTCTTCAGGATCTTAGTGTTGCTGTTATTTTCCTCCATGTTCTGTAGAGCAGAATCCATTTGCTCAAATTGCAGATCTTGCTATTCAATCCCAATTAAGCTTGTCTCTTCCAATCAGTCTATGCTTTCGTACTGCATCTTGCACCCTGTTATTATGTTTCAGATTGTCACTAATACAGTTTAAGTACTTATGTTGTATATTGAGATGGCAAAAGTGTAAATGGGCATACTTGCATTAAAGGCTAAAAATGGTGTTGTTTGGCATGCGTTACAGCAGCCAATCAAATTCCACTCCATACTTAAATAACATGTATGCCACTGGGAATAGAATTCACTCTCTCACAGAATGTGCTAAATGTAGTGATGTGAAATGCATGAAATTCTGAGAATGTCACCCTTAGGATTTAACAGAAAGTACAAGTAAAATAACGAATTAACGGTGGTAACACACAGCTCTGGTTCAATTTAGAACAAGATTTCATATTATACTATACATGGGTCATGCAATTCAGGATTCAAAGGAAATTGTTCAACATAGTCCCATAACAATTCGTAATGATTTATACAACATGTCGAAATTGTAAGATATTGTATGAAATGGTACATATTTTATTCCCATAGAGATCAACCAATCAACCAACAGAATTTCAAATCTATATAATACAGGCATCAAATTTTAGTTAGCATCCTATCCAAAGCCTTATTTTAAGAAAGGAAGTGTCCGTTAACATATTGGGTTACTCCATATTAATTTATGCAATACAAATTACCGTTTGTATGCATGATAACCTGTAATATCTGATGTTTTCTTTCTTCCATGGTGCACAAAAGTAATTTTCCTATTGAAATCATGGTTAGGTTTAGAATAACATTGTTCATCGGTTTCTATATTTTTCTTTATGGAAGTAAAAGTCGTAGGGGAGAGTGGGGTAAAATGAGCCTGAGGGTAATTTGAACCACCCCCTGTATGTGGGCAACTGTAAATTGTCACTTGACCTTGCAAGCTGGAAGTATCCATAATTATTATCAGGCTGTGAAGAAGAGAAGCACATGGGAAAAGAGGTATGAATTTAAACAAAAAAGTACTTTTTTGTATAATTTTTTTTGCTGACCACAGTTAATTTTTTTACATTTGAGGCTTACAGACTGTTGTGTCAAAGCAAATGTATTCAAGAATAAAATTGCATATCATGCATGTTGTGTTTTTGTAAGTTAAAAGGAGTGATTATTATATTTATTTACTTTAGACAAGGTATTCACTGAAGTTGACACAACACCCTTTTGGAGTAACCAGGCCCCCTTCTGTAGTAATCCCACCCTCTTTTGGAGATTCTGCACCCATTTGAAGGTCTCCAGTTTGCCGCTATACCTATTTGGGCTGAAGAGGCAGTTGATAGCTAGTTTGTGTATAAATGTTTGTTTGTTTGTTTCACTTTTTCCTACCTTTAATTTCATTTTTAACAAGAGCATAGTATTCTAGTTATTAAATATATGCTTGGTTATCTCTCAAATTCTCTTGATTTATTTCTAGATTATTAGACCTTTATGGTTCTGTTGGACTGAACAAATACTAGTATCACAGCAACGATGTGACATAGTGCTACCTTGGAAGCCTGTCTGTAACCAGTTTCCAGAGTTACCTTCGTATGCAAACACTGTCTGTTAAGTCATTGACCGATAGGTCAGCGAGGCAACAAGGCAGCTACCTTTGGCTTCAGACAGAGCCCAGGGGCAACTTACCCCTAACCTGGAGCAAATTAAGCCAATGATTCACATGTTTTTAAAGGGAATGTGTTTCTGGGTTTCTGTCACAGACTTACTTTTATGATATAAAGGAATAGCAGACACCTTGATATAAAGGTAGCTCTATTTATTTTACCTTTTTCAAATCTTCTTACTCCACTCTCCGCTAAGTTTTTGTTAGGGCCAATGAGCCAACTCATATGATTTCTTATGATTCCACCATCTCTTACAAATATTGTGACTTGTTAAGTGACTGGTTTGTAATGGAGCCATATGTTAATTTTTTAATCATTTCATTTAAAAAGGTCACTACTCTAAGGCCCAATGTACCAGGGACATTCAGATTAAGCTGGCGTCACACTAGACGATTTTCAGGTTTAAGCTTCATTAACATAATCGTCGGGCAGGCGGAGGGAAATGAAGCACGCATTATTGTCTGCCAGCAGGAGGCCATTAATCACTTGACCCTCGGGACTCTGTGTTAATGGTTCCAGCAACAGAAAAAAGGATCCAACATGAGAGAAAAAATCTTTCTTTTGCCGAGTGACCAATGAGCTTCTTTTCCTGAAGAATTGACATGTCAAGCTGAACTTTTTCCATCTGCAATCACACAGAGCTGCAAATCACCACAAATTATGTTATAATCCATAGTGTTTCTTTCACCTAGTGTTTTTTTCTGTGTTTTTCCCTACAAAAATGATTAATGAAACCAGACAGCGGATGTACAACAGTTTGTTTTTATTTAACATAATTTCACTTATAGACATTCTACAGAATGTCTTGAGGGGATAAATACACAAATCACACACTTTTACAAGGTAAGGTTGCTCCATGAATTGTTTACTATTTTACAATTTTATTGTTAATGTTCACGCAGAATAATTTTAATCAGCAAGTATGTCATACCTCTGACTGAAGAGAGTGAGATCTCAGCAAAACAGTCTGCTTGTGTGACACCCTTGGCCATAACTAGTTATTTTGACTCTGCTAGTGTGCCACCAGCTTTAGTTGTCAACAAATATCTTTTTTTTTTCCAATGGCCAATTATTGAACTATTGCCTCCAATCCCTAATATGTTGTTACGGTCTAGCAAAATGCCAGTAGTTGTTGATTTTTAACCCTAACCCTAAAGCATTACATTATTTCAACCCTGTCACAGCTTTGAAATAATATTTTGTGCCAGACTGATCTCAAAGTGAAATCGGAAACAGCAGGTTTAATTTTCTTAAGCTGAAATTGGTCTGTGGCTACTAAATTTGAAAACACTGCCCCCAGTGGCCAAATCTGTAAGGATTGTTAGGCATATGGGCATGTGTGAGCTCCATTTTTCAGGTGAAATGTCCACCGTCAGGCACCAAAAGTGATTTGTAAAGCAAGTTGCTTACAGCTATTCAGGATGTAACAGTGAAGAGTAATGGATATTTTATAAACTCCCCAACCCAAACCCTTAACCTAACCATCAGTGGAGTAAGAATTTAATATTAAAGGGAAAAATGCATCCTCAAATCTTGTTCGTCACTGATTATTTGAATAATAGGAGGTGGTGCTTGTCAGTAAGTAGGCATAATGTGATTCTAGGGTACTGAAATTTTTGGGGGGAAAAACACGCAGACTTCCTGAGTGATCATGTTGTTTGTGCAAGCCTGGTTTCATTTAAAATGTTACAAATGTTACAATACAAAATGTAAAGTCGAGCATAAAATAATATTACCAAACTTAACTAGCAAATATCATTGCACCTCACCACATTATTCAGTTGTTCTAATAAATGATGTTCTAATGTGAGAAGGAATTATTTGCTGAACAGCTGATTTGCACATCAGGTTTGGAGTTTTGGTGGTGTTTATTTAGCAAAAATTACTGTCTGACTGCTCATTATCCAGCTTATAACTAGACGTCTTGCTAAATAATTAAATGAATAGACATGAAAGAGTGGAAACTATTTTATTAGCTTACTGGTAGAGATCACAGAGTGATATGAGAAGCAGTTAAAATGACTCGCAATACCTGGATAACCTGTCTAATATGACTTAATCCCTGGATGTGTGGTTGTTACTCAGACCAAACGATTGTGCCACTGACCAATCAGAATCGAGCATTCCAGAGAGCCATGCAATAAATATTGACCAAAGCTGTAAGATAAACTTATTGTTTGAACCATCTGGTCAAAAGACTTTCATGGTGTCACTCCCTCAAGTATCAGGTCAGACAGGTCAAACTATTGTTTTTAAAGCAGGAAATGTCTTGAGCCAGCTTTGTCCCTGCGGTTAAACAGGCTTAATGCAAGCATAATGTACCATACATTTTGCACAGTCAGGTCAACACAGGAAAAAGCTGTCTTTAATTAATACAGGTCATTTAGCAAACAATCACTAGAAAAATGCAGCGCTCTGCGATAATCCATTGCTACATTACGAATTTGCCACATCAAGGACACTAACCTGTACTGCCCTCTCAGCGTTTTCACAACGAACAGACGGTTCATCCATACAAAATCCATGTTTGTGATGTTTGGCAAATATAGCTATCTTTGTTAGCTACTTGATTGTACTGACCACACAGAAAAAAAGTTAATGATTGGATTTCATGTACTTGAAATGTGGGCACATAGTAACCTAATTTCAACCTCTGTAAACATATTTTAATGCTACAAATAAGGGCATAATGAGGTTGGTAAAGCCTTCGTTTTACATAAAAGGCCATTCGCATAGGACTGTGAGGCTAATAAAGGTCGAGTAAAAACCTTTGGCACTATTTGTCTTCTGGAAGTCATAATTCATTTGCTATATGGGCTTGTAAAACATAGAGTCAATAAAGCAACATGCAAAACTCAAAAATGTTTATGGTAAAAGCATTTGGTAGGCTCCCACATGCTTTTAGCGGATGATATCACCTTTCTTTAGATAAACAGGATCAAAAGGAGGAATAAGATAAGGAATAGGCGACAGATGGGGAAAACTGCAGTGAGCTTAAAAAAATACAAAATAAAAAAGTAGAGTCTTTGAAGTATGGCGCTGAGCCAGTGCAGTTTTTTATAGATCTTCAGAAGGACATGTTCAAGCCCTCAACAAATAGCGTGTCCTCTTATGCGGGGTTCACACATACTCTGTGAGCGATGCGTGAGCAGCGTGTGAGCAGGGAGGTCGCATTGGACGTTCACGCAGGCCGCGTCTCTTCTGTGAGAAACAGCGGCACCTCTGCGAAGAAAATACATTTATTTATGGGATCCTACACCAAATTATTCATTATTAAGGTCATAATAAGCTGAGGTTATTACTGCTTCAAGGACAACAGCAGTCACATGCACTTCATATTTATCAGCACACTTGGTTGTGATTGGATAATGTTGTGTCTATACTGTACACCTATATACACAGAATGGCAAAAGGTCCAGCAGTTTATTAAGTTTTTCTTTTACTTAGTTTATTGAGTTTACTAGCATGCAGACATATACATTGTAGTGTACTATAGGTTAGGTTTGAATAATTTTGATTTGCTTTTGTGTCTTTTCTTTAATCTCCTAATTAATTTAGTATTGTACTACACCCAGAGCCGTTGAGCTCAGCGTGAGCCACACCACAAAGATAGGCTCAACACTGAAACTATCTGCTCAATGCTGCGTCTGGGACATGTCACCTCATGACTCATGCTTGCAGTGAGAATGGTGTAATTTGTTAATATGGGTGCCGAAACGAAAACACGCACGCTCATGCCCCACTCACGCCCTGCTCATGGAGGATGTGTGAACCCAGTGTTAGTTGTTGAGCTGAGAAAAGTAGTCTTACATATCCTGATTAGGGCTGGGCGATATGTAAAAATTATTTTATCGATAATCACCTTAAAAAATATTGCGCATATATTTATTATATAAAAAATACATGATTACATCATCAACCCCCTGCCAAGATTTTGATTTTGCTTTAATAATTGTATTCATTTATTGAAACAAGAAAAACATAAACAAAAGACATTTCTAAATTCAAATTGCACTTTAACTAAACTAAAAAAGTAATAAAATAACAAAGTTATAAAAAAATCTTTACCACCTTATATAAACATTTAACTTCTACAACGGCTCCATTTGCCATCACGCAAGTATCCGTCAACGACACAAGGTGAAAAATTACTAATAGCAGATTAAGAACTAAAGACAATTACAAATGTAATCTTCATAATAATTATGTTTTCTTATTGAATTTGTGTTTGAATTGCATTTTGGTAATTCAGTTAATGCTTCCTTAAGAAAAGAAAATCAAACTCAATTTTAGGTTCAAGGTGAACGTGTCTTGTATTACTTTATGATTTAATCACTTTTCCCTTAATACAAAGATAAATATTATTGAACCTGCAGAGCTGCGTTCACAATGCAAGATAACCATGTGGAAATAAAGCAAACTAAACTCACAGCACCTTCTGAGATGATCGGAGATGATTTGTAGCATTATCATAGATTACATTATTCTTGCAACCTGTTTCTATAACATCGTCCTATCACGCAGCCCTAATCCAGACTTTTGACAAAGTCTGGTCCACATTACAGCTAATTTGGGCCAAGAACCACCCACTTAAAGACATTGGATCTTCCACATCCCATCCAGGGACCAGACCTGGAGGTTCCAGAGTTTTGGGCGTGGGTGCCAGATGGTGCCTTTCCTCAGAGGAATTTGCCAGGGAGGTGCTGTCGCGAGGAGCATGAGGTCCGAGAAACAAGTCTAGGTGGGCCAATACGATGCCACAAGGGTGACTTGTTCCTCATCCACCCTGACCTTGCACAGGGTCTGTGCAAGTAGGCTCACTGGGGAGAATGCATATTTGCGCAGCCCCTGGGGCTCCCGTCATTTCATACCAGAGCAGGCAGTTGGAGGATTCACTCTCTGCCCGTAGAAACGCAAAGTCTGTCCAAGGGCTGAAAAAGTGGCAGCAGAATGGCATAACAGCCACATGATGTGTGCCGTGGCGCATGCCCATCTCGTAACTCGAGTCTGAAGCCAGTGCTGAAGTGGTCTCATATGCATCAACCTGAATGGCGTGACCGCCGCCGAGGATACAATATGCCCGAGGAGCCTCTGAAAGTGTTTCAGTGGAACCTCTGTCCTCTGCCTGAATGAGTTCAGGCAGTTCAGCACTGACTGCACGCACTTGCTTGTGTGCCGCGCAATCATCGACAACGAGTCTAACTCCATGCCGAGAAACGAGATGCTCTGAACCGGGGAGAGCTTGTTCTTTTCCCAGTTGACCCAAAGCCCTAGACAGCTGATGTGCGTGAGCACCAGGTCCCTGTGTGCGCACAGCAACTCTCGAGAGTGTGCTAGGATCAGCCAGTCATTGAGGTAGTTGATTATGCAGACGCCCACTTCCCTTAACAGGGTAAGAGCTGCCTCGACGCGAGGGAACAGGGACATGCCGAAGGGAAGGACCTTGTACTTATATGCCCGACCGTCGAAAGTAAACCTTAGGAAGGGTATGTGTCGAGGTAAAACCGAGATGTGAAAGCACGTGTCCTTCAGGTCTACTGCCGCAAACCAATCTGGATGCCGGACGCACGTCAATATGTGTTTCTGCGTCAGCATCTTGAACGGGAGTCTGTGTAAGGCCCGGCTCAGAACTCGCAGGTCCAAGATTGGCTGCAACCAACCGCCTTTCATTTTACAGTGCTTGTGAATATCCAACATAGTAATAATTCATACTGAAATAAAATCCAGGGTTCCCACAGTAATTTCAGGGAATTTCTTTTCGGGAAATAGCTCTCCCAGGTCTGGAGAAATCATTAGAATTTCTATAGTGAACATGCTTTTACTATACTTTTAGTCTTGGTTAGAGCTTGTGTAGAGTAGAACGTGATTATGAGTATGTTTTTTTCTTCTGTTAATTAGCCAAAATGATTCACAAAATGCTATGAATTATTTGCAGTACTAGCCAATCAGTTTGAATTAAAATTATTTCCAGAAATCACAAAAAACTGGTAAAAGTCAAGGATGGAAATTATTTTGTCAAAAAGGGTAAAAACCCTGTAAATCACAATATACATTATCACAAGACTTTAATTCTCATTAAGACCAACCAATCAACAAATGGAATTTCAGATCGAAATTAGAAAAGAATAATATTACATCTGAGAACAAATTTGATTAATCAAATATATATATTTATTTTTGTATTTTTTTTATTTGTATGAGCTGTCTGAATTGTTTTAGCACTCAATTCTACAAAGGACTTATGCAAATCAGGGAATGGCCAAACATTCCCAAAAAATGACTGCTAATATATGCAATTTTCATGGTGCAATTGACCATTTTTCTTAGTTGTAGGTTATAGAGGATGCAGCGGACTGCCGCAATCTGGTATTCTTTACTTGGACTGTACAGTATCGCTTGACCACTCTGATCCAGGAACCTGAATCTGTTCTTTGAAAGACCAAAAGTGCGCTTGACTAAACTGCACAAATGGATATATGTGCTGTTATAATGCTTTTCTTATCATGTGAGCATTGTTTGATAAATTACAGCTGCTATGATCAATAGAATGCACCCAAATGTCTACTTTTCGTAGATATTTTATCAATGAATATTAACAGTGCTAACGCTTGTAAATGGGGTGCAATCTATACAAAGCCTAATTTGCATAGAAAGGAGGTGGCTTACTCTAAAAATAATGCCAATTACATACTTACAAAGCCATTTTGTATACAATATCGGATGGTCAGTGAACCAACTGTGGTCCTACTGTTGGTGCAAAGCATTGAGAACAGTGAAAATAAGTGGAGTGATGTGATTAATAATAAAACTTATTTTCAAACCTTTGCTGGGTTTAGATAAAATACAGATGCAACAGCATCCAGAATGCTTTCTTTTCTGCCTCTTTCTCTTGATCACATTGCTCTCCACAGTCTCCTCTTTCCTTTCCTAACCTTTGTGATAGATATAGGCAACATTTACAGTGTAACAAATACATTCTGGAGCATTGAAGTGAAGAGAAGAGGAAGAAGAGGAGGAGGAGATGTGGAAAAGGGGGGGGGGGGGACCATTCTGCCAAGGGAACGGTTCAATTTGCCGCTTCATTTACAGCAGGTGTGTATAGGTGGAGGATAGACACACACAAGCACACACACACACACTCAGTAGGAGTCGGCAAGCACTTAGGCATCTGTTCGCCAAACTACAGTTATTGGTGTACATTTCAAGGACAACACGATGTGGCAAACAAAGGCATTAAACTAAATTCCTAACCTTGAATCCACAGGAATAAACAATGCCAGGATCTGCACGTTAAAGGAGTAAGTCATACAAAAATGACATTTATATTGTTTTATTTACTCAGCCTCGTCTTGTTCCAAACCTGTATGCTATTTTTCTGTGGAATATAAATGTAGGGATTGTTGAACAGTCGCTACGCAGCTCTTAATAATGTATACAACAACAGCCTCTATTGACCACGGGCTATCAAGGTAAAAAAAAAAAAAAACTAAAGGAAATTTCAAAACAAAATGACAAAAAACACCATAAATATGGTCTATATGACTCACTGAAGCCATATGCTAGGTTAGTGTGAGGAACATCATATACGCCAAAATAGTATTGTTTTATGTATGTCTAGTTACCAAACAAGACACACCATTTTTAATTCTGTTTTAATAAACACTAGCTAGACGTAAACTTCAGTCTCTTCCTCACACAAGCTACTATATGGCTTCAGAAGGCTTGTAAAATAATGCATAAGTTGTATGTACTACTTTTTTATGTACTTACATTTTATAACATTTTCAAACAATTTTTCCATTATTACTTGTTGTTGTGTCTTTGTCATGTTAATATTTCCAGATGAGGGAAACATCATGTTGCTCATTGGTCAAGAAACCATGTAGGAGACTAATGGTGTATCCCAATTTGCCTACTTGTACTGTGCTTTTAAAGTGTGCACTCTTTTTTGTAATGAAAAATTGTCTACTTTTTATTTTGTAATAAAAATATGTACACGTATTGGGACATACTATAACATCATAAAATCACATCTTTAAACCAAAGACCCTCAGTCTAATTTTTATGTGCATCCTGTCACCGTACACCAACCTGTTCATCATCCTGTTGCAGTTATCATGACATGCATGATCCTAATTTCATTTTTACTATAATTTATTTATTATTCATCATTGCATTTCAGTTACAATACCCTACAAGGCTTCCTACCATATTGTAGAAGAAAATGCGTGTCGCTGAACATGTCTGTCACGGGTTGTTTTGTGTGAAGAGCAGCTGATGTTATCAATTTATAATCAAATTCCAAATTCAGAAATCACTTGGGTGACAATAATATAAAATATAAAATAATAAAGAACAAGTAAATAAATCAATAAAAACAAGTGGGGCAACGGGCCAAATCAGTCGTCAGTTTCTATACTGTTTCCAATGGTATCTGGGCTTGGCACAAATTCAGTAGATGGACATAAAAGAATGCATGATGGTAAGAGGAGGATTAGCAATCACTCGTGTCCTTTTCTGATCACTGTAAATGGACCTGCTTGATTGTTCACAATTTAATCAGCCAATCAGCATCTTCGATCTACAGCAAGATCAACGTAGTTTCTCTTCACAGTGTTCAACCAAACTTACGTAATGTTAAATAATGATTGTATGTTGTAAAAAAAAATTTGATAAACAGATTATGTGCTCTTATTATGTGATTATGTCATTTTTTTTAGTTTTTAACATAAATTCAATGACTGCTTCATAAGGTACACATGTAAACCTTAATTTTCATGCGATTATCTAATCAGCCAATAGTGTGACAGCATTGCAATGCATGAAATCATGATGACAGCATTGCAACGCATGAAATCATGCAGGAGCTTCATAATCATAATGGAGAAAAAAGTGATCTCAGTGATTTCAACCATGGTATGATTGTTGGTGCCAGATGAGCTGATTTTGGTATTTCTGTAACTGCTGATCTCCTGGGATTCTACGGATGGAAACACCTTGTTGATGAGAGAGGTCAATGGAGAATGGTCAGACTGTTATTAGCTGGCAGAAAGGCTATGGTAACTCAGATTACCACTCTGTACTATTGTAGTGAGCATAAAAGCATCTCAGAATGCACAACATGTCAAACCTTGAGGCAGATGGGCTACAATAGCAGAAGACCATGCCGGGTTCCACTTGTGTCAGCCAAGAACAGAAAGCTGTGGCTGACCATTTTGAAGTAAACAGTCAAACTCATCTTCTTTCGAGCAAAGGATTGTTGGCAATAATAGCCGAAAAAGTGTTCAAGGATCCACACTTCAAAAATCTGCTGGAAATAGTAGACCATCCAGGCAACTCTGGGACACTCATTTCAACATGTAATTTAGGACACCCTAATTCTAATCTCGGGTAATATTTAGGTGTTGATTGGGCTGCAAAGTCTGAATACACTTTAAATTTGATGCTTCACTCAATTCACTGAAATGATAGTCTTCCAGGGAATATTGTTGAGATGATGGTCACGCATGTTGGTGATCTGAAATCCTGAAATGCCTCTTGGAATTGCATGCCAACATTACATCAGGTTTCAACAGATGTTCCTAAAGCGGCTAATTCCGGTCAAACAGACATGCTATGAGACAATGTTAAACTGGTATGAGACATTCATGACAAATATCCAAGGCAAGAGATGCTGTAATTTATACTTGTAATTAATAATCCAGCTCTACACTGCATGCCCAATTATTAGGCAAGTGAGTATTCTGATCTTATCATTATTTCAATGCACATTTTCCAACTCCAAAACATACAAACGTGAATGCTTATTGGATTCAATAATTTTCAGGTGGTATGTATTTATGTAATGAGGTAGGGTGTGGCGAAAGTGACTAACACCTTATATCAAGGTTAGGGTTAGCTTCATTACCTCAGGTAAAATGGGCAAAAAAAGAGATTTAACTGACACTGAAAAATCAAATATTGTAAAAATGATTTTCAGACGGATGCAACACTCTTGAAAAAGCCAAACTATTGAGATATGACCACCGGACAATCAAACATTTTGTTGCGAATCATCAACTGGGGTGCAAAAAAATGCATGGAGAAGAAAAGGTGCAAATTAACTGCAAAAGACTTGAGAAGAATTAAACGTGAAGCTACCAGGATCCCGTTATCCTCCTATTCCATAACTGCAACCTACCTGAAGTGTCCAGAAGTACAAGGTGCCTAGTGCTCAGAGACATGGCCAAGGTCAAGAAGTCTGAAGCACGACCACCACTGAATATATTCACAAGTTGAAGCATCAAGATTGGGCATAGAAATACATAAAAACGGATGATAGTAACTCTTGATGGACCAGATGGATGGGCCCGTGGTTGGATCACTGATGGACACAGGGCACCACTTCAGGTGTCAGGAGTCAGGTGCCAGCAAGGTGGAGGAGGGGTACTGGTATGGGCTGCTATCATTAAGGATGAGGTAATTGGACCTTTTCGAGTTGATAATGGACTGAAACTCAACTCTCCAACCTTCTGTCAATTTCTGGAAAGTACATTCTTCAAGCAGTGGTATGGGAAGAAGTCCTCAGCATTCAAGAAGGACAATGCTCCATCACATGCATCCAAGTACTCCACTGCTTGGCTAGCCAGCAAAGGCCTCAAAGATGCCAAAATAATGACTTGGCCCCCATCCTACAGAAAACTTGTGGGCCCTTCTCAAATGTGAGATTTACAGCGAGGGAAGACAATACACCTCTTTGAACAGCATTTGGGAGGAACAGATCAAGAAACTGACAGACTCTATGGATGGAAGGCTCATGGCAGTTATTGAGAAGAAGGATGCTATATTGGTCACTGAATATTTTTGAAAGCCCAAACATTTTATTTAATTGTCATATTGTGTTACTTATTTGTTGAACCTACTCTAAAAATTTAGAATAAACAATTGAGTTTGGAGATATTATTTTTGTAATTTAGTTGCCTAATAATTGCACACATCAGCCAATAGTGTATAGTAGCCAATAGTTATATATTCCCTTGAGAAAGACAAAACTCACTTTGTCTTTGTTAAACATTCAGGTTTAAGGTTCAATAAAATTTTGGATTGACTGAGAGCATTGTGTTTGTTCAACAAAAAAATTAATCCTGAGGAATACAATTTGCCTATTAATTGGTCATGCAGTGTACATGACATTGAAATTGTGGATGAGTCTATTAAGCCCAGATGCTGTGAACCAAAATAAATAAATAATAAATGGTGTATTTGTATACCAGATTATGTCCATCTGATCAGCAAGAAAGTACATTTGGCAGTGTTTGTGTTTACATTTGTGAGTTGTAGTAGAAGATGGTTGCTTAGATTACCTGTTGCAAAAGAATGAGGTTAAAATGTTTGTAAGCAAAAAATAAATAAAATCTTCATTTAATATTAATGTTAATATGGATTTGTTGTCCCTTGATAAACAGCCCCAAAGTACTTACAGCAATAAGACATAAGAGGCAATCTGTTAAGGTTATTTTACCACTGTTAAGGGTTGTATAGTGATTTTAACATGGTTAAACCACCTTAACTTAATAGTAAAATCATTGCATCATCACATGCCTATTGCTTTTTTAAAACAGCAGCAACAACATTATAAAAACACCAATGTTCAATACATAGTCAAATTTATGAATAATAATTTGAAAAATTATGTAATACAGTTCAGCCAATCTGTAAGAAGTTTATGGTTATTAAAGGGATACTTCACCTCTGGGAAGATGAATGTGTATTTAAAATTGGTCATTTATATAGTATAAATGTGAAATTATTTTTGAATTTGAAGCATTCTAGACTGAGAAAAGGCAGAAAATGTATTTTTTACTCATGTGGCTGAAAGACAACAACTCCCAGAATGCACTTGCTTTGCTGCCCTTACGAGGCCACTACCAAACCACGCCTACCGGTTACAGGCGGCAGTATCTGAAGATTTGATACAACTAGGCTTGCTTTGATACATTGTGACTCTATAAATCGTGAGTTAGTTGATAAATTTCCATCGAAATGGTGCTAAATTGCGTTGTACCGGGATGTACAACCAAAACCAGGAAAGGACAAGAAGTAAGTTTCCATCATTTGCCGATAAAAAATTTTGAGCGATGTTAGTGGCTGCGGGCTATCAACCACCCAAAGTTTGGAGAGGACACCGATATGGAAAACCTGAAAACCCGTAGGATTTGCAGTCGCCATTTCAAGCAGGAAGACTACGAACCGAATATCCTTCGAATGAAGAGAACCACTCTGAAGGACACCGCAATTCCATCTATATTCACCTTCCAGCCTGGGCAATCTGGTACTAAACGCATTCGCCTAGAGGTAAGACTCTCACTAATAATCGACTTTATTTCTGATCACACAGAAGCCTATAGTGATATAGTTGTTAGCAGTAAAACAGCACATTTAGAAAAGTAATGTAAGATAGACAATTACATATAAGTTGTATATAAGTTGACTGTTCTTGCAGTAAAGCCACTGTTCTGTAAGCACAACGTTAGCAATGCGAACTATTTGCACATACAGTATGCTAGCATAGATGTAAATATAACAACAATAGCTCAGCTGACTACGCAGGAAGAACATTATGATAATGCCGGGTGTCCAAACTCTGTACTTGACGTCTTAGTAACAAAAAGAAAAACAAACAAAATACTCAGTTTTCACTAAGCTGTCCGTTTGTCCCTGCGGGCTTTGGCTGGCGTTTCCAATTTATCTTCGGAATCCTAAAATACGTTTCCAGGACCCCCCTGTCCATGTGTGGTACAAAACTTGGATGCTCAGTTACACATGCTAACGTTAGTGGTGCAGTTTCATCAGCGGATTCAGCAATCTCGTCCAGAAGAAAATGGACATCGCTGAAATTCGCGACAGCAGTAGGACTCTCTATCTGTTTCCATAGGCGCACAGCGAGAGCACTGACACCACCAGTCTGCCCCAACTCGAGTCTGGCCGAGCTCTTCCTCCTGACCACCAAGCAGGTCTTGCTCCCCTGCTACAGCAGCTGCTCCGGCCGCCTCTTGTTCCTCCATCTCCCGCAACTGTTCATCGCTGTATTGCGGCTCGTACAGGTAGCCGCGAGCATCAGATTCTCGCAACAGATCTTCGAAATCCCCTTCTGCCATTTCAACTTCAAAACTACCTTCCGCCATCGTGATTAGCCTACTTGTATACAAACTTTCTACACAGAGCAAGAGCCTGTTAGCTTAGCTTCTACAGAAAGATGACTGACAATATCTTCACATTCTGTGAGTGAGATCCCACCCCATATGGGCGTGGTGAAAACATGCGGAACTAGCTACTAATACTGGCTGAAGTTTTAAGCCTCTGGCCCAAAAATCCTCCGATGACGCAAAATTACGATTTTTGCGTCATTGGAGGATTTTTTCCAGACTAAAAATACATAAGGCTCGGAAATTCGAAAATACTACTGTTTTTCTACTGATACAAAGCTTAATGCTAAATCCTGAAGTATCCCTTTAAGCAGCACACCAACTCACTATTTCTCACGAAACCTATCAAGAAGGACAAAAAGCTATTTTACTTAAATCAAAAGAAATGTATAATTATATTTTGCATATATAAAATGGGCCATTAAGGTTATATACACTGTGATATTTTCAGTTATGTACATTTAGTACTCTCTTGGTACTGTAACAATTGCAAGAATTCGGGAGAGAGGATCTAAATGTAGGCTTATATTTAATAAGAAAACGAGCCCAGATACAAAACTAGAAAAACACAGGAACAAAACAAAACCAATACTTGTGAACAGAACAAAAGTTACATCCATAAAGGTTAACAGGAACAACAACTGACAAAGACCAAGCAAACACAAGGACATGATACGCATTTGGGAAAACAAAGTAAATGAGATACAGCAGGGAACATTCAAAGCAGGAACCAGGAACAGAGACACAAGAAGGTAAACAAAACTTCAAACTAAAAGTCTGCTAAACTCCTAGTGACATCTGGTGGCCACTAGGGCAAAAGTCTCTGGTGTTGCATACCCCCACCCCCTTTAAGGAGCGACTCCTGATACTCCTAAACATAACACCAGAAAACAAAATTGTTCATGGGAGGAGCACGACATCATGGAACCGGCAGTCCATGAAAGCACAGAGGAAACGAGAGGGCAAAACTGACCAGGCAGCCAAGGCGGATCGAATGGGGAATCCGCAGACCATCATGAACAAGGAGTCCAAGTAGGCCAGGGCAGATCAGGCAGACAGTCAGGAGACCAGTGCAGATCAGGCAGGCGGTCTGGAGACCAAGGAGGCCAGGGCAGATCAGGCAGACAGTAAGGACACCAGGGCAGATCAGGCAGATGTTCCGGAGACCAAGGAGACCAGGGCTGATCAGGTGGATGGCCCAGGGACCAAGGAGGCCAGGGCAGATCAGGCGGTTGGTTAGAAGACCAAGGAGACCAGGGCTGATCAGGCGGTTGGTTAGAAGACCAAGGAGACCAGGGCTGATCTGGTTGACGGCCCAGAGACCAAGGAGGCCAGGGTAGATTAGGCGGTTGGCTAGAAGACCAAGGAGACCAGGGATGATCAGGTGGACGGCCCAGACACCAAGGATGCCAGGGCAGATCAGGCAGTTGGCCAGAAGACCAAGGAGACCAGGGCTGATCAAGTGGACGGCCCAGAGACCAAGGAGGCCAGGGCAGATCAGACAGTTGGCCAGAAGACCAAGGAGACCAGGGTTGAACAGGTGGATGACCCAGAGACCAAAGAGGCCAGGGCAGATCAGGCAGAAGGCAAGAAGACCAAGGAGGCCAGGGTAGAATCAGGTGGTTGGCCAGAAAACAAAGGAGACCAGGGCCGATCGGGCAGATGGTCCAGAGATCAAGGAGGCCAAGGCAGATCAGGCAGATGGTCCGGAGACCAAGGAGGCAAGGGCAGATCAGGCAGTTGGCCAGAAGACCAAGGAGTCCAGGGTTGATCTGGTGGATGGCCCAGAGACCAAGGAAGCCAGGGCAGATCAGGCAGTTGGCCAGAAGACCAAGGAGACCAGGGCTGATCAGATAGGTGGCCCAGAAACCAAGGAGGCCAGGGCAGATCAGGCGGTTGGCCAGAAGACCAAGGAGACCAGGGCTGATCAGGCGGTTGGCTAGAAGACCAAGGAGGCTTGGAGGGCAGAATCAGGTGGTTGGCCAGAAAACAAAGGAAACCAGGGCTGATCAGATAGATCAGCAGGAGACAAGCCGCAGGAGGTTGAGGCTCAGAGGGCGGAGCCGTGGATCTACTGGGGATTCAGAGGTCAAGGCAGCCTCGGGGGAACTGGACAGGCTTGTCGACAGCCACTGTGGTCAGGAGTGCTGGCAGTGACTGGGAAACAGCCTCCATTGCCAGGAGTGCTGGCAGCAACTGGGAAATGGCCTTTGTGGCCATGAGCGATGGCAGCGACTGGGGAGTAGGACCCCTTCTCCTCCTCCTCCTCTTCCAGATGGCCATGAGCACAGCTGTGGGAACAGCCTTGGCAGCCCTGGCTGTGGAAGCTGGCACCGGGACGGTCAAGGCTATAGGCGCTAGCTCTGGGATGGTCGAGGCTACAGGCGCTAGCTCTGATATGGACAAGGCTTCAGGAACTAGCTCATGGACCATGGCAGGCATGGGCACTGGCTTGTGGACCGTGGCAAGTGTGGGCTCTGGCAGCAGCACAGAGTTCCTGCCATACCCCACAGTGTAACGGGAGAATGTGAGCCTCAAAGCATAATCAATGAATTCTACTAAAGAGAGTTCGCACTTGCCTCTAGGCAGGCAGGACTTCACCTGCTCATTGAGTCCAAAATGATAGATGTCCTTGAAACAAATAACTCCAAAATTAAAATCATGGGAAAGACTGCAGAAATGCTCAGTATAATACTCAATGTTTAAGTCTACCTGTTTGAGAGACAGCAGCTGTAAAGCCAGTAGATCCATAGTGTTGCAGTCAGTTGTTCTGTAACAATTGCAAGGAGTCAAGAGAAAGAGGATCTAAATGCAGGCTTATATTTAATAAGAACACAAGTCCAGAAACATAACTAGAAAAACACAGGAACAAAATAAAACCAAAACTTGGGAACAAAACCAACATTACATCTGTAAAGGTTAACAGGAACAACAACTGACACAGACTGAGCAAACACCAGGACATTATGTTAACTGGGGCAATTAAGAGATACAGCTAGGAACAATCAGGGCAGGAACCAGGAACAGAGACACAAGAAGGTAAACAAAACTAAATGTCACTTAAACTCCTAGCGACCTCTGATGGCCTCTAGGGCAAAAGTCTCAGATGTTACAGGCATTGCCTTTCATTTCTGCTGGTTTTAAAAAATAATTGCACAACTGGATCTTTTTTAATGTAGTACAATAAAAAAAATGTCTGCATGTCATTAATGAGAATCATCATTAAAACAATAAAATGTTTTAAGTCTACCTGTTTGAGAGACAGCAGTTGTAAAGCCAGTAGATCCATAGTGCTGGAGTCAGTTGTTCTGTAACAATTGCAAGGAGTCAAGAGAAAGAGGATCTAAATGCAGGCTAATATTTAATAAGAAAACAAGTCCGGATAAAATGTCTGGATGTGTTACGGTACTGACAATTGGGGGTAAAACATACTTAAAAAACATCTTATTAGTAGAGATGCTGGGCAACACGCAGCTTACACAGAGAACAAACCACACTCACCAACAGCTGACAGCATAAGATGAGAACACGTTCTTGTGTTCATACAAATTAACTCCAACTTTCTCAGAATAAACTTGAGCAAAACAGAGATCATAATTACTGGTCCATCAACTCTCACAAAAAATCTAATGTCCCTAGATGTGACTTTGATGCTTAGGGATCATTCTTGACCCTTCATTTACCCTAGATGCCTATATTAACAAATTCTCTAAAGCAGCATTTTTCCAACTTTGTCCCATCGTTAGCCTGAAAGATGCTGAATCATTATTCTACGCATTTATAACATCTCGCCTTGACAACTGTAACACCCTTTTTCTGAACTACCGGCACACTCTATCTCCCGCTAGCAATATATTCCAAATTCTGCTGCAAGAGTACTAACTTACACCAAATGATCTGCACATATTACTCCCATCCTATTTAACCTTCACTGGCTACCTGTCGCATTCTGTATTGCATACAAAATTATCCTGCTTACATTTATGTCACTCCCCGGTCTAGCTCCTTCTTACCTTTCTGATTTACTTTCTCCCTAACTCCCTATTCGCTCACTCCGATCTTCTGGGTGCAAACAACATCTTGCCTTTCGTCAAAGGGTGGCAGGTCTTATTCTGTTGTGACACCTAAGCAATGGAACTCAGTCCCCCTGGCTCTCTGAACTACTACCTCTGAAATCTCTGAATTCAAATCTCAGCTCAAAACCTATTTGCTCTCCCAATATTATCAGTCATAATGTGTATATGCTTCATGTACTGCTCGTTGTATTTGTATGCTTATCAGTATTCTGATTGGGCCACTGCCTATACTTCTTTCATATTCTCTACTGTCAACACGATGTTATGTGTTCTTTAGTACTGGATTGATATGTCTAATTGATTGCACGATTTGGTCCGCTATATGCAACTGCATTTGATTTTTTTCCAGACTGTGCAACTGTTCACTGTCCATATGAATTTTAATCGATTGATAGCACTACATATTTATCCTCAGTTTAGGCTTTTTTATTTATGCAACATATACTTTCATTTTTCTTTTATTTATTTGGGGTTAAATATGACCAGGTCATTTTCTTGACAGGTTTCATACGAATATCCTAACTTTGCTCATTAATATAGAATGGGTGTTCTTAGGCACAACACAATGTGGATATCCATGGTAACATTACTGTAATTACACGAGTGGTTTATAGCTTTTTATAAAATATTGGCAACAGCGATACGATCAAAGACACCAAAATAAAACAACCAGGCACTTTTATTATTAATAATGGACCCTTTTCACACTTCTGCATTTGCAAAGTGGAAGTCGTCATATTTGGGTAAACTATGGTGGCGATCATGAAGAACAGGAATAACCAGTGCCACTAGTGTTCCTATTTGCACAAATTCTAAAAGAAAATGTCCGTATTTGTTTTCCCATTCATTAAAAAAAAGAAAAATGCTGAACTATGTACGAGCTCGGTAGGTTCAGGCAATTAAACAAAGAGATAACTTTGTTATTAAATGAGGAATCACTTCTGTCTGTGGAGAGTATTTTCAAGATGAGGACTTACAGCAGTTGCTCATATGCGGAATTGTGAAACACTTTTAAATCTTAACTGTCAGTTTCATTGGAATGATTACACATCACAGCCGACATGAGAGTGTGTTCGACAGGGTAAAAAGTTGGATGGAGCACAACATTGCTTTCTCCACTCCTTCACATCCTGCGTCGCCCCCGTCAGGTATTTGTTTTACCAAATTTATTGCAACAGATTTGTAGATTGTGCCTATAATTCATATATATGGGCCTGCTGAACTCGCGATAATAATTCATTTTTATCGTCTTAACTTCAAATTCATGCAGATAACCCTTGAAAAATAACTTTTAACCTTTGTTGCGTTTAGATTTAACCATTGATGGACGATGTGGTCAACGTCTCCAAGCAGGTAAAACTTTTAAGGACTGTGAAAATACATACACCTCGCCAGTGGCCATTGTTGCGTTTACCAAATTATGACGACTACCGCATCGCAAATGCCGAAGTATGAAAACTGTCCATTCTGCCTAGTAATGTAGTTCATTATCCTAACCACCCTAACTTTACTATACCGTATATTTGGAAGGTTTTAGAAAGGCTATTATTTACCATAAACCAATAATCCACACAGCTTAAAAATGAAGGTGACGAGCTAAAAAGGATAGTCATTTCAGATGCAGAGCAATAACTCCAGGAATGTGCAAGTTAATGCAGTCATTTTTGCTTTCATATTGGTTTTAAAGTAAGTGCTTGCAAAGAGCCTACTTCAATTATTGTGAGGCAAAAGGTTTTAATCACCAAAGCACAGAAATCTCGGCACATACAAAAATCTGGAGTTAAAGCATGTCTAAACAGATCCATTATTCTTGGCATAAATTCAAGCATCCAATTATCTTTGATAAAGCCATTTTTTCAACACATTATTTCAAACCCCAGAGCAAAAATAACTCGACGTCAAATGTGAGCAGCCTGACAATGATGCATTAGCCCTCCTGCGAGATTATAGATCCTTCAAATAGTATCCTAAAAAATAATTTATCCACTATTCAATAATCAATGTCACTCACAGGTGAGATAACGTTCAGCAGCTCTCTATCGAATGTGAAAAACCTGGACCTTGATTACAAGACATCTTTCTAATAGACATATATCTCCTTATGGATTTTAGACAGGGCCAGCTGGTAATGGCATTCACAACACATAAACTGTGGAGAAGTTGAATGAACAGCCTCAAGGGGTTGTTGTGATGTGTGTGGAATTTGTAGCGGACTTCAAAGTGGGTTGTTGGCAAAGACTAAGCTCTTATGGAAATCAAAATGATCGAACAGTATCAATCCGCAACTTCGGGCGAGGAGCCAACCATAGAGGACTGTTTGGCTTGAAGATGAAGATTGTGAGGATGGAGAAGACAGTAGGGTAGGAGTGATGTAGCTCGAGGGAGGGGATGCTCAGTTAACGGATGACAGCGCAAGGACCCAATCTTAAAATCTAGGACAAATTACCTTCAAGGAACAGTTACCAGGCCGATTTATTATTTATCGATTTCTGTGCAGATTTTTCACAAACCGAAGTTTCAGTTTCAAGTTTTATGAAATGTAACCAAAGAGATTGAAATTTTCAGAGGAATAATGACATGACAGAAGTTATTTTGCCATATGAACTTTTTTCTTTGAAGTACATTTATGCATTTGGCAGACGCTTTTATCCAAAGCGACTTACAGTACACTTATTACAGGGACAATCCCCCCGGAGCAACCTGGAGTTAAGTGCCTTGCTCAAGGACACAATGGTGGTGGCTGTGGGGATCAAACCAGCGACCTTCTGATTTCCAGTTATGTCCTTTAGCTCACTACACCACCACCACTCCAAGTGAGCACTCAAAGAACTAGCAAAACATCAAAGATACTACTTATAACTACAAAAATATTTTAAAATTACAAAATGGATATTTCTTATCCTCGAAGCTGAAAATCTATAATTATCATAAAAGATAACAGTATACAGGATTGGAGCAAAATGAGGGTGAGTAAATCATGGCAGAATTTTTCCTTTGGGTGAACTATTCCATTAACCCGTATTTCTTTTCCTTTATGATTTATGATTTCTGCCCAACACGCTCAAGATCTCGTCGGACTCAGCATCTGCTCTGAACAATCCTAACCCCTTGTTTTCAGTGACAACAGCCACTAGAACAGATGGATGCTGCCGCAGACAGACTGAGCCGCTCGCTTTCTTAAGTACACTGAGAATCACAGACAGAGAGAGTGATGGAGCACCTGGCGCAGGAAAGAGACCTTCTGTTATGCCACTGTAAATTGGCGTGACACGGAAAACATTTTGCATTCAAATGTCAGCCATTTGTGCATTGGCGTAAATGGAACTTCAGCTAGGCAGGTGCAGCGCGGGAAAGGGAAAACTGATCAGCCGAACACATTTCCCTCATTAAGACATTAAGGTAGAGTGTTCTGTATGGTTGCTAGGGTGTTTTTAGGGGATTGCCAGATGGTTTTATGTTTCATTGCTAGGCCATTGCAAGGGTTTTTTAGGTGTTGTTAGGTGGTTACTGGGTTTTCTATATGGTTGCTAGGGTGTTTTTAGGGGGTTGCCAGATGGTTTTATGTTTCATTGCTAGGCCATTGCAAGGGTTTTTTAGGTGTTTGATGGGGTGCTGTCAGGTGGTTACAGGGTGTTCTGTCTGGTTGCTAGGGTGTTTTAGGTTTTTGACTGGGTATTGTTAGGTTTGTTACAATGTGGTTGCAATGGTTTGAAATATGGTTTTCTGTTTGTATGCTAGTGCATTGCTAGGTGTTGATAGGTGGTTACAGGGGGTTCTGTGTGGTTGCTAGGATGTTATTATGGGGGTTGAAAAATAGTTATATATGTGGTTGCTAACAGTTTGGTTTGGGACTAAACCCTTTTTCCACAACTGAACTTCCATGTTTTTTTTATTTACACCTGAAAATACTTTTGAATTCTTGGACTGGAATACAAACCAGATAATGAGAGGGAACATTCAGACTTTTTTTGTTTAATATATTCTCTTGTATTTTAAATGTTTTATATTTCTGGCCTGGTCAATATACTTTTTTTCAATTTGTAAAAACACTTAAACTCGAATTGGTGGATTCCCCCAATTTATATATGTAGCTTTAGGAGGGTTACAAGGGGGTTGCAAGTTGATTTTCTATTTGGTTTCTAAAGCGTTGATAGGGTGTTTTGTGTATTTGCTGGGGTTTTGATTGGGGGCTACAGGGTGTTCTGTGTGGTTGCACAGGTGAAATTTTCAAGATGGGTTTCTGTGTGGTTGCTAGGACGTTGCTAGAGTGTTGTTAGATAGTTATACAGGGTTTTGTCTGGTTCCTAGGGTGTAGTAAGGGGATTGAAATATGGTTTTCTGTTTGGTTGTTAAGGCATTGCTAGGGTGTTTTCTGGGTTTGATATTTATTTATTTTTGTCTGTTTTTTTTTTTTTTTTTTTAGCCTGTTTTATCATTCAATATTAGTCTGAACGGCCAGAGGAAAAAAAACATGCTTCTCCTCAATAAAGCCAGAAACAAACTTAACTTCATATACTTATAAAGATATCGACTTTAACAAACTTGCTCATCAAGGTTCTTTTCAAACTGTCCGCCATGACAGAAATTGAGAGTAAAGAGAATACGAAACAACTGCAGACATTTTACGATAATGTCAGCTACAACACCCCTTGCAGAAATGCTGAGAATGTGCTGTGTAATGGATTGCAGTCTGACACATTTCGGAATGCTGCATTATAAAGCTAGGCTTCCATTTTTTGGATATGTCACTGTTCCCATAATGTACTTGTGTAGAGTATATTTAAAGCCATAGCAGTGTGGTATGAGTTAAGCACCAAAGTTTAATACTAAGTGTAAAAACCCCTATTTCTCAGTATGATAATTAGTAATAGTTTATACCTTACTGATGCTTGCCTTAGCAAACTCAACTTATTAACAATGAAAGGCAGGATCACGTTTGTTTGTTAGTATATTACATTCCAAAATGTATTTTGCCAAAGAGGAAAAACTGACTTTATTATTAAAAACAAAAATAAACAAAGATTACAACTTTTAATTTCCAACTTCCAAAACTTGTGCCAAGTTTAATTTCTAACTTGAATGAAAACAAAATAAAAGTGGTTCAAAAAGTAGATAACAGTTCATAACTGATCGAAAATGGAGTAAGAGTCATCTTAAAGACCCATCTGTTTCAAACTGTTTTATGTTCTTATTATTTGACCATTGGACAGATGGTGGCTGGCAGGTCACACTCTTTTATTTCTCCATATCTCCACCATCTTCTCTCGTTTTCATCTTATAATGTTCCTCTCCCAGCTTCCTTAACTGTTCTGCAGCCTGTGGATGCAAGGAAAAGGGGGAGAGAATGAAAAATAAAATAATAAATAAGTTATTATTCGGAACATTTACATAACATACAGTGTATGGGACATCTAATTCACAAATTATGGTTTTGGTGTCACAACTATGAGTACATTAACATGTGACCATCCATGTTAATTCAGCAAGGTGTAGTGCCCTCATGAATGACAGTGTGAACTACAGCAGTATACAGAGGTTAGACAATAATAACAGGTCATTTACATAACGAAATCTAAAAATTGCAGTAGCCAAAATAGCCCGCTTAATTCTCAAGGGTTGGAAAAAGGGTGGAACATGGCCATGGCCATTTAAGACCCTTAAACGCTCGAGTAAACTGAGGAGGAATTGCACCCATTGATAGCATTGTTCATTTGCACACACTCTGTGTGGTTTTTACATCCAATTCACAAAAAGAATTAAGAAATAAAGGCAACAAATTTGCATTATTATAGGGCGGCTGTGGCTCAGGTGGTAGAACGGGTTGTCCACTAATCGCAGGGTTGTCGGTTCGATTCCCAGTCCACATGACTCCACATGCTGAACTGTCCTTGGTCAAGACACTGAACCCCAAGTTGCTCCCAATGGCAGGCTAGCACCTTGCATGTCAGCTCTGCCACCATTGGTGTGAATGGGTGAATGTGTCACAGTGCAAAGTGGAGGCCTTTTACCATATATATTTATATACAGAAATTCTAAATACGCTTGGCCATAAAACATCTGCACAGTTTGCTGGGATAGAGATGTAATATCACAAAAAATAAAACTAGAAAAAGAGAAAAAAAAAGAATAAGTAAAAAAGGCAGTGGCAATTTGCTTGTGAAAGCACATTAGGAAAAACACACAGTGTGACCCAGACCCTGAAGTGACAGCAGACTGAGGTATTCACGCCTACACGGAGGAAGCACAAGTTCTCGCTCTTTCCTGAGATAAGCCACTGCAACGGGCGTCATTAAACGTCCCCGTGCCCGTGTCACTTCCTGATCAAATCTCTCCACCACAACACTCTTTAATTCCTGCAAAACCACCGCTTCGGCGCGGTTTGATTGAGGCGGGTGCCGCCGTTGAATGCGAGGTCAGTCTCATAAACACTGGCAGCTGGGCTCACCGCTGGAGCGCTGCATTCATAAAGCCATAATAAATGTTACAGCACATTAAGTCACCCCAGATGTAATGCTCGATATTCCAAACGAAAGCTGCTCAGTTGGGAAGTTTTACCACTAAAGCACCCACTGCATCAAGCTGACCATCCCTGATAAGAGTCACGGAAACATATGAATATGTGCATGTATGCACTAGGGACAGGTTGGAACATTGCCTTGGGAGTAGTACATTGCACCGACTTGTTGAGGGATCACACATATACAGTATGGGGACGACCCAAGTTTGAATCTGGCTTGTGATATTTAAGGAAAAGTTCACTTAATAAAGTCAATTGTGAAGTCAGCTTAACCTTCTCATACCACGTGAATTTAGATGGCAACTGTACACATAGAACGTATTGGTTGGTCATTTGTGGGAAGATGTTTTTTGGTCAGCTTAGAAATAAAATCAGAAATTGCAGCATGTGAGAATGCCGTTCCATCAAGAATGTTTGCACAATGTTATTATTATGAAAATATCTCTTCCACTTTCCAACAAGATAGACGCTGCCTGTACCTCCAAGACCCAAAAGCCCCTAGATGTGACATAGTCGCTATCAAGCAGGGTTGTTTGTGAATTTTCAGAATGGCATTTTTAATGTTTTTATCTAAAATGGTCTGCACTTATATAGTGCTTTTTTTTTAACATTAGCAGTATTCAAAGCACTTTACACTGTGTCCCATTCACACACACTCACACACCAATGAAGGCAGAGCTGCCATGCAAGGCACTAGCCTGCCATTGGGAGCAACTTGGGGTTCAGTGTCTTGCCCAAGGACACTTCAGCATGTGGAGTCATGTGGACCAGGAATCAAACCGCCAACACTGTTATTAATGGACAACCTGCTTTACCACCTGAGCCACAGCCGCCCACATTTGTGTGTGTGTGTGTGTGTGTGTGTTTTAATCTTCTTCCTAACCCAGTCTTTAATTCGACTGACAAAGATTAATACATATTGACACAAAACTGGATACAATATGCAAATTAACCATATTTTCAAGATAAAAAGATGCCACTTGCAGAAAATAAACATGCACAAAAATAAACACAGTGAGGTCCTGTGACAACAATGTATTATATGAATGATTTTAACTAGGCTTACTTCTTTTATTACTGACACTTTTTTGGTGCTTTTAATTATTTTTTTTACCTTTAATTGAAATTTTTGATTTTAGATGTATTTTTGTAAATTACTTCGTATGATATGTAAAAAAAACAATGTATCATGCGCTCAACTGCAATATTTGTGTGAAACTGGGGCTGTATTGATTCTGATGCTGTTCATCCTTTTTCCTTGCGCAGCTTTACTCTATTGCACGTGCGAGCATCAATAACGCGCGTGGATTAATGGCGATGAAATGACTTCATAATGATGACCATAATTAATTAAATGAAATTATGAAACGGTAAAAAGGCTTAAACATTTTTACATTGTTATTATTAACAATAATCAACATGACCTAAAATCGAACCTTTTTATGCTGCTTGTTTAAACTTATTTTGCAGCTTTGAAGAACACATGTTCCGTTTAGTCAAACTAAAAATAAATGGCATAATGACTAAACATCAATAGGGATGTGCACGTGTGAGAAAGTCATACTGAGTTTGTTACGTTTGTTGGAGTTCGGTGTGTAAATTAGCCATTAAATGCCTCACAATAAGCCTACAATTTGCATGAAATGAATCGTATAATGTAATCACGCCTGCTAAATCACACACATCTGAATGATCATTCATGATGTTCATGTCTTGAGCTCAAAATGCACTTACAAACACCAACAAGTGTTTGAAATAACATCCGACTTGGATCTGATGTGGATTCTGATCACAGAATGAAGTAGAATCACATTAATTATTGAGTTATATGTGATGCTTACTCTTACGCATACTAATCACTTTCATACTAAATATACTTTATACTAAAACAAATACCAGAGACCACTTAGACAAATGTCTCATGTGCTGAGAATGTGATAACCATAAAAATATAAATCATAAAAGTTTAAGAACCACTTCATGATCAGAATGGCGACCTTTTGAATCACGCTCACGCCAGAGAATTATTGGATCTCAACCTGAAATTGGCCCGAGACCCTCTACTCTTCCCTGTGGAACATGGAAGCTTGACCTCTGACCCATTTTCTGCAGATCTGAATTTCTGCGGTTTGAATTTTAGATATTGAATTTGGTGTTCTGGATTTCTTCTTCATCTTGAAAACTTGAAGCTGTATTTTTTAAAACGGAATATTTACTGCGTAAGAATTCAGAACCAAAAATTTGCTATTTGAAAATACATATTTATAAAATTGTGCCATAAATAATACAATTCAATTTGGTTAAATATGAAATGTTCAGGATTGGAGTTTAAAAAATTCAAATTCAAACCTATTTAAAATACAACGTTTGGCAAAATCACACTTATAATTCAAATTCAAAAGTCTATAATTCAAATGTACACAATTCAAATTCAAATTGTTTTGTCATTTCTCTGACTCCATAGACAGACAGCAATTGTATTCATGTTTAAATAATGAATACTTATTAAAATTAATAATGTATTCATATTTTTCTGATTTTTAATATTATAGTTACCCCCACACTCAATATATTTATTTATATATTTTTTTTTTTGCATTTAGCTATTTAACATGCTGTAAAGTTTCCCATTTTGAAACTTTCTCTTGAAGATGACTGCCAATGGAAATGGTTTGTCATAATTTCCAAAAGTGAGTAGATTAATTTTATAAGCTATAATAGTTCAGATTACTTTGTCAGATGTCAGCCAATTATAAAAGAGCATGTATTTATTTGCAATTACGCAAATTACACAATTACGCACATGGACACCAAATGTTTTCAACTTACCTCACAATTTTGTGAGGAGGAAGTAGCACATGTAGTTCTTTATGTAGTACCAGCAACATTATGTTGAGATGCTTGAATACAAATGAATGGTAGAAGTCATAATGCAAAATATGGTGATTGTAGTCTGAGACATTATGAATATGGCTGCGGAGTGACCTGACTTGCATACATAGCCCACACACTCTTGTTACTAAAGGACCAGTTCACCAAAAATGACTTCACTAGTTTTGTGTGAGGAACAGACCCAAATTTATGATGTTATTGCATGAAAATATTCCTTTATAGTTGCTATCACCATTCACTTTCATGGAAAATAATAGCTTAAACATTCTGCTAGATTACTCCCTTTGTATTTCACAGAAGAATGAAAGTCATACGTGTTTGAAATGACACGATAGAAGGAAATGATTATAGAATATAACAACTATAATGATTATAGTTTCTGAACCCACAGGCAGGGGTATAGATTCCAGGGGGATTCGGCAGCTAGGGTTCTCACCTACTCAAAGAAATCTTCTCACATCACTCCCATACTTTGTAGTCTACACTGGCTACATGTCTCCTATAATATCCAATTCAAAATACTCCTTACAACATTCAAAGCTTTACATGGTCTTGCCCCATCATACATCACAGACCTCGTACACCACTATACCCCACTACGCTCATTCAGGTCATCTGATTTGGGCCAATTATTCATTCCATGTTGCAAGCTATCCTCACTAGGTGGTAGGGCTTTTTGCGCACTTGCCCCTTCTATTTGGAACTCTATCCCTCAATCTGTCCGTGAATACACCTCCATACATGATTTCAAACTCAATCTCAAAACATATCTCTTTGACCAATGCTTCTCTGACTCTTACATTTTTTTTTTCTACTCACCTGTAAAGCGACCTTGAGTTTGAAGAAAGGCGCTATACAAAAAATAAACATATTATTATTATTATTATTATTATGGCCAGTCATACAGAATAATGATATAATGTATAATACATTTCCCAATAAATAATATTCTCCACAACAAAACACAATAACAAAAAGCACACATTGTCTTTGATCACCGGTGAAACATAAAACAAGAAAGCCCTGTAGCATTTTTACCTCGGAATAACACAGTATCCTTCCATCTTTGTTTACACTTCGAATGATCGCCTCTATGATTTACCTAAGATGCAGTGAAATGCATCCCCGTGAATAATATTACCAATCCTACTATGCTGAGGGCACACACAGTCCTTGACCATAATAGTACAGGTACATCATGAGTTACATTATGATAGTGGAAATCCATATATGGGCGGAATATACACAACCAACACATCGCTGGAATCGTCTTCTTGTTGCCTCTTCATTTTGTTCAACAAAACAATTACACAAAGGACACCGTTTGGCGGTGTAGCTGTAACCTTAGTGGCTACACACATTATGACATCAGAACAGTAAGCTGTGTTGTTTGGATATTTATGTTAAAAAATGTCTCTGATTACACATGTAACCTCGGTTCCCTGAAATGAAAGGAACGAGACATTGCGGTAAACGATTTTGGGAATATCATATCTGACGACCTAGTTGAAACACTTGCTTGTATAATAACGGCAATCTTGGCAATGGTGTTTGAGCCCTGCCCCTGTAGGCGTTCAGTTGGCCTATATAAGTGCGTATGCAAACATAATTTCTTCAGAATTTTATGAATGAAGGACAAGAATGAATCGCTGGTACCTCGAAATTCTAAAGTAGTAGTTTGGCCAAGTTTCACAATGTCTCGTTCCCTTCGTCTCAGGGAACCGAGGTTACACGTGTAGCCGGAGACGTACTCCATCGATTGAGTTCACTCGACATTGTGGTAAATGCTTTTGAGTCCCATCACGCCACACTACACGATGTCATACCCGAGAGATACACCAGGGTATAAACACTTGCAAAAGAAGAGGTCATGGGCTCACCGGGCGGTGACTTATTACAACATATTTCAAGTATAAAGAATAATGAATAACCCCACATGGTGACAACCAGACAAGAAGTTAATCTTATGAGTCATATAATACACACAGTATAAATTTAACCCCTTCAAAACCAGAGGTAGGGAGGGAGGTTTATTCTTAATGGAAGTGCTTGTGACTTCTAGTGGGAGTAAATTGGATAACAGCCTACACAGGGTAACAGGTAGCCCGCCTGTAAGGAGCTCAAGCTCACCGCTGGTGTTGGAATAGCAAGCTCCTCTAGACAGAGAGGACTTGCGAAGCAATGGATGCCACCTCTAGGATATAAAACCTCACGAACAAGATCTGTGAAAACCATCCTGCTGCAAGGCATACATCCTGTAGGGATACACAATTTGTCCATGCCCATGAAGATGCCATGCCTCTGTTTGAATGCGCTTTCACGCCAATGGGGCACCTCACATCCTGTTATTCATCCAGTGAAGCGAGGGTGATAACATCAATGATCCAGTGAGAGAGCCTTTGCTTGGAGACAGACATGCCTTTTAGGTGTCCTCTATAACAAACAAAGAGCTGATTTGACAGCCTAAACTGCCAGGTGGCTCCACATACACGTGTAATGCCCGCACAGGGCATAACAAACAAATGCATCGACTGCTCCTCATCCAAATTAAACGGTAGGGGAAAGAAGGCTCGTAGGTGGACCACCTGAGCCCTGAAGGGCATGGATATAACCTTAGACATATAGCCTTTCTGGGTTGATGGTTTTGAAAGACCTAGCCAAAATACCAGGCATGAACTATCAACTGACAGCGCCTACATATCACCCACCCTTTTAACTGAGGCCAGAGCCAATAGGAATGTGGTCTTAGAGAAAGAACATGCAACTCAACAAATTCCAATGGTTCGAACAGGGGGCTCGTGAGCACCTACAGCACCAGGTTTAAATCCCAAGCTGGGACTGTAGCAGGGCGAGGGGGTTTTGGAGCCTCGCTCCCTTGAGGAGCTGAAAAATAGAACATGTCTGCCCATGGAGGAGCCAGCCTCCGGGGTGTGGTATGCCAATATAGTTGTTACCTAAGCGTAGATGTGGTGAGATCTGCATCCAACTGCTCTTGAAGGAATGCAAATCTCAGCTATGGAACATTTCTTTGAACGCATCTGTGATTGCCACCTTTTGCCAGAAGACCTGACCCAGCATGATGCTGTTCAAAGGTTGGATCTGTCCAAGGTGCTAGAGCAGCCAGAGAGTGGCGAGTTATGCCAATCCGCATGCGACCCTGGCGCCAGGCGTGCCACCAGTGTTGGAGAGGTCTCATGTAAAAGACCTAACAGTGCGATGGAGGATGCTTTTCATCCGGTTTGACATTGCCATTTGTACAGCCTTGGCCTCAGAGTAGTAAATTCCCATGCTCGCACAACACATTTGTATACCATCTCTGCGACCTACAGCAGGGAATGAGCAGCATATGAATGTGCATCTCAATATTTGTGACTATCAGTTTTCTGATTTTTATGAAAACATAATTTATGTGAACACAATACACAGAAACAGCCTACGTGAAGCCACCCGGCGAACACCAGCGGAGAAGTGAAGCAAACCGCATGTAAATGTGCGTGTGTATCGAGCATGTGCAGCACAAGCAGACCCAACAAGCACTTTCTCTATTGTGTGAGAAGATTGTTTATGTGAAAATCATCACATAGAAACTACACATGTAATCTCCCAACAAACTCTGGTGAGGGGGGGGAAGTGAACGGTGTGTAAATGTGCATGCATCTCGAGCCGATGCAGCGTGAGAAGATGTAACAATCACCTTCTTTATTGTGTGAAAACATTATTATCCCTCACTGGGGGGAAGGGACAGTGCAATCCTCCGTGGACCACTCACTCATATTTGATGCTGCGAGAGACATGAAATCATCCCCATTGTCAGAACAACCAACGTGATAAGGCCATGCGCTCCGATAATGGGCCGGAGCTTATCATGTGTATACTGTACTGGTATGGATGCTACATTGGAAGATTGAGGGCATCGCAGGGCTTGCGCAGGTGTGGGATCTTCCTCAACTAATCTAACACAGAGGAGGTGGGTGGGAGGGGCGGGAGGCAGGATCGTCCCTCAGAACGAGGGCGATCCTTGAGCGTAGCATCCGGAGACTCATGCCCTCGCATTGAGGGCAGTCTCTCTCTATGTGAGAGCTACTTCGGCTTCATTGTTTGTCGACAAAGAAGAGAGTGCTATTCAAGATGAGATGATTGCTGTAGTCAAGACGAGATGATGGTGATCTTGAAGGAAGAAAATTCTGAAGAAATGGTCTTTGCGTACCCACTTATATAGGCCAACTGAACACCTAAAGGGGCTGGCCTCAAACACCATTGCAATCATAAGATTGCTGTTATTATCAAAGGGCTTCAAATAGGTAATTGCAGAAGGAATTCCTCAAAAGCATTTACTACAATGTCAAGTGAACTGAATCGTTATGGAACCTTCCTTTAAAAAAATAAAGAATAATAATATTTTGATACGATACAGTTTTACAACAGAAAAGCTACAAGGCGTCCATTATCTTTTGAAGAACATATAGCAGAATTATTTTCGCAGATTAATTCTGATGTAAACAATGGACATTACATTTCTCTGACATTTTTTGGACTAAAAGTACAACTGGATGTTATTTACTGGACGCTTGTCATGGAAAGTTTGTGTAATGGATTGGATTCATCTGGTGATCACATTTTCATAACAGAGGTATGAAGTCCCATTTTGATTTTGCATGTTCCCATTTGCCCTTCTGACACAAATGTCTATATTACTGTTCCTGGAGAATTTCTTTAATAAAACAGAGACTGGATATCAATGCTGAACCCTTAGACCTTTCAAAAGATGAATAATTTGTCAATATTATTAAAATTTTTGGACAGAAGACTATATAATAAATGTAAAGAATGTAAGAAAAGTGACGTCAGGCCTGTGAGTGGGGTTCATTCGGCTCAACATGTTTAAGCTAAGACTAATTTGTGACTGTCTCAAATTTACTGGGAAGTCTGGTCACCCTAGTGTGCACATAAACAGTGACTTGCCTTTCAACTCCCCACCAATAACTACCTGGCTCAGTAAACCGAGGTCAGGTCAGCAGATAACCAAGTTCAATTTATTGCGGTCCACACCATTCTCAATTGTTTCGCTTTGAGAAAAACAGATGTCCTGGTTTAAGACTGATAACGCTCACCACTGGCAGATAAATTTCACATTCAGGTGGAAAAGCTGGGGTGAATTGGATTTGCGAGGAGTCTGAAAGGTTCTTGTATTGCTGTTGGGAGGGAGGCTGGTGATTCTACCCAAATCGGTCACACTGTGACAGATCGGCGTTGATGGCCACTGTCCTGACAGCACCACGATGGAAGGCCGTAATTTGATCAAGCTATCAATCAATACATCCAGATAGGCATCAATCAGGAGCGTAGCTTGCCGCCCACATATCCACTTCCCTCCAGCAGTCACAATGAGAAAGGAGTAAAGGAAATAAGGGACTCAATTTCTGTTCAGTTCCCTCACTTGGCTGGATTGGAGCGAGCAGGGTCACCCTTACACGGTTGAACTATGTTCCATATGACTGGACACATTAATGGTGCACGTGAAGTAGATGTGTGAGTTCTTAAAAAATGAGTCATTGTGGATTCAACTAACTTTAAATAATCCTGAGGACAGTACTGAAGGAAGAAGTCGCAACTGTTAAGTGTGACATTATGATGGCCCTCAGAACCTAGTGTTTTAAAGGAATAATTCACCCAAAAATGAAAATTCTGTATTCATTTACTCATCCTCTTGTTCCAAACTCACATGATTTTCTTTTTCTAATAGAACAAAAAAAGTGGATTTTTATTCATTATTTTTTAAAAGTGACAGAAACAGCACTATAAAAGTATCATGAAAGTGGTCCGCATGATTTGTATGCTATATTCTTTTTAAGCCTTCTGAAGCCATAGAATAACATTTAATGATAAATGAATTAACTCGCGTTTCGAGTCTAATTGATATACAACTATTTCAGAACAGTTTGTATGGTGCTAAAACAATGACGAATGCATTTGAATCTGTTGTTTGTTCATTTTAATTCTTGACATTTGTGTCATGTGACATTTAAAGGTGCATTCAGTAATTTGGGGCTAATTAAAAAAATTGTAACACATTAACAAATTAATTGTGTTTTTGTGAATGGTGTACACTCAAATGAGATGAAGACTATACTCATAATAGTTTTCTATAAAAAAGTGTTTCATTATACATGGTGCGGGTCACCCCCTTCAATGTGATTCGCCATGTTGAAATCACATGACCCGCTGCATTTCACTTATGGTCGAAGAAGAGAATCCTTGCTCTCATTGGCTGCCGCCTATGTAGATACATTTTGCTATGCTTATTTATGCACACAGTTTTGTTGTTTGGTAAAGTGAAGAGTGAAAAGAACACAATGGAACACACTTATTTATCATGTTTAGCAGTGGAGACAACAGGAGATTCAGTAGCTGTACTGCCGAAGAAGCAAAAAAGGTCTGAAGCAAGAAGATTGAAAGACCGGCAAAGGCAATACACGGCATACACAAGGTGGAAAGTAGTGATGCCGATGCTGGTTTTTTTTGTTGGACAAGTAAGACATTATTAATTGTACAGACCACTGTTTTTTTTATGTGCTGTTTTGGTAGCTGTCCGGACCTTTAAACAATAATTTACACCTGATTAATTATACTGAAAAACTTTGAAATAAAAACGCCCCCCTGGATAGTATCAGTGGAATTTACAGAAAACTCTAGATTCCCTCTACCTTTTTAAAATGATGTGTGTAGTCAACGTACTGTAAGTATTCAGCGGTGTTTTCAAACGCAACCAGAAAGCAACATGTATTTTTATTTTCTATGTTATCACAGCTATAGTAAGGGGGCTCCATCTACCTCCATCTCATCTATGTCTTCATTCGTTTAGAGGCTTGGCACAGCGATTGGTGTGGATTTTGTGTAAACCATGACTTTGGTTGCTTGGAAACATAAAAAGTTAGCCAAATTCAGTATTCATGGTCATGCTAAATTTGATAATGAAAAACAATTATAATCTTTCCTTTACCATAACATTCTGTATCGCTAGATAATTGAGCAGGCATGAAAACTCCTCACCTTTTGGCGAAATTCGCCATTTTGAAACCAAAATGGGTCACCTACGTGATTTGTGCTGATCCGATGAAAAAATAAGTTGTCGCCAGCATTTACCTGCTATATCTGCATGGTTACCATAAACTTTGCAACTTTAGGCTCTACCTAACCAATCATCGCTCCTTATGCCAAAACATGACAGCCAATCCAAGTCAGAGTAGGGCGGGGTTTTTTCAAAGTGGACACACTGTCGAACGAACTGCACGACGGAAAGCAAGCCAACATGTTAACTGTCCTGTCAGATACAGTGATGTTCCCAATTTCATTATGTAACCCACTGTTATTAACCAATAACCCAATGTACATAACCAATGGCAGCAACCTGGATGTAATGTAGGCTAACATCAACAACAGGATAAAACGTGCCGGTATCTTTCTCTTGTTGCACGTTATCTATACAACATGTAAGCTAATGCAAGCAGGAGCAAGCTCCTATCTGCTAGATTTTACAGAAATGAGCCTGACCTCCGTTTTACATATTGAATACGATGCTGATAAATTAATAATGCACTTTATATGTTTTAAACGATCATGGCCAGAAAGATATAGATTTTAATTTAATAATTGTATTGTACTGTATTGGTCCAAATATAAGACAATGTTTTTTCCCCTCATAAAAAAAAGCACTTGTCACAGCCGCATGCACATGGAGCAGAAATGCGTTCCAGACACTGTTCTGTACGTGCCCGGAGCAGAAATGCTCCCTCGCAAGGACAGTTTTACACCCGTGGATACGGTTCTGTGCGCTCGTATTACGTACACGCACCTGATTTATGTGCGCTATTATGGTTCTAGGCAAACGCCAAAAGAAAGTATATTTACCCATAATGTGTAACATTCAATAGCCATTCAGACCATCAATTACACCCTCCAATCCAGGGAGAAGACGGCAGTCGAGTTCTTCAGATGAAATATGGGGAGGTGGATCACGCACTCTGCAAGAACATCCGTTCAGCAGGAAGCACTAACAAACGCCAGCAGCAGCAGTCTGCTTGAAAAGAGACTCAATTGTGGCTGCAAAGGATCCAGTAGTGCACATGATCTCAAAAACAGGCACTGAAGAGGAGAAGTGGGCAAGGCTGAGACATGCTGCTAAACAGAGGAAACGGGCCCTTGAGAGACTGGTTCAGGCGAAAAATATAAATAAAAACAGACCCCTCTTACGTTGTGTTTTGTAGAATGACTTGCCTCCACACATTAAAATGGCCCGCATATTTTATGTGCTTTATGTGTTATTATATTTTCTATTTATTCTTTGTGCAGCACTTTAGTAACCTTGTTGTTTTTTAAAATGTGCTATATAAATAAAGTTAATCGGATTGGAATTTTTGCTGACGTATACTTCTCACATTTTTAATCCATGACCAGTTTTCATGCCTGAATTGAGGTTTATTTCACGCTAAGCATTTCTCTAATAAAGATATGTAACTGTCTTAAGAAATAATGTGAAACGTAGACAGTCTCCAAAGATTATTGTAGATATTATAGGCAAAGATATTATATTGTAGTAGTAATAAATAACTTTAGAAATGACCTCAAACTTTTTTCAGATGCAAATGATATTCCAGATCTGACGGGGGCAGCAGAGACGGTCATGCTGATCCATGTCGCTAGATGGCAGTACAGCGTCTAACACCACTGTCACATCGATACTTAAAGTACACGAAGAAGAGCAACGCTAACGCTAGCTAGAGAACCTCTGAATGCCCCATTAACAAAACTATCTTTTTGTTTTTGTGGAGGTGGAATTAGCTAGAATGATAAAATTACAAGTTCAGTTTAAATTTTTTATTTTTAGATTGAGAAGAAATTCAAAACACCAAATGCAAATCTAAAAGATCAAACAAAGCTGGCTTGTTAACTTGTGCCACCCAGTTCTGTTGAATGTCACAGGTCTAGTAATCAAATGAACACATTTTAGATCAAGTCATTGTTAAGTCATTGTTCTAGCTTCATAGGTTTTGAGAACTAAATCAAGCGATCTATTGAAAAGATTCAATTCAAAGTAATGATTTGTTCACCATCCACTATTTCTCATGAATGCACCAAAGAGAGCTAAAGTGGATGTCAAAATTTTTAGTGAATAACGAATTCAGTTTTGGTCTGTTCCTCACACAAAGCTAGCATATAGCTTTAGAAGACTTGGAATCAACGGTGTAGGTTTGGCTTAAACAATGAGGCGGATGCAGCGTGTTTACATGTTTACATTGATCATTGTATATGATCATGGTGTGAACAGGGCCATGGCGATTTGCTTTCGGGTCGGAACCAGTGGCAACCTGCGATAGGCGCAATATCAGGACCAATATTACAGTCCTTTCAGATGGGCAACTGCTCCCTTTAAATTGCAATTCCTCGTATTCTGATTGCATTTATTTGTGAAATTTAAATGGCAGTAAGCTGACTAATTTCAATGAATTGTCTCAATACTCCTCATTTTACAATGAAAGAAAATAGAGACATCTGGAAGGTGAAAGATACACAATTAGCGATATACACACATTTCTGTATGGAAATGGCTAAAGTGCAGATTTATTTTTCGATAAACCAATCTTTTTTGACAAAGTATTTTTTTTAAGCATGAGATCATCATGCACACCTTTTTTTGATTAATGGCCATTTGAATGGAAACAAGCAGAAGACAGAACATTTCAGTTGTGTTTTTTTTTAAACATTTTCACTTAGTCAATAACATTGTGGATAGAAACTAGGTTACTGTGGATTAGACTTACTGCGCTCTCTTCCAATGACTGCAGTAAGAAGTCACAAATTGTTAAGCGTGACGTTATGAAGGCCCTCAGAACTTTAAGAGTTTTAAGGCTCTTTTGTTGAAACCTTCAGATAAAAAACTAAAATGCCAACTCACTAGCCAATTATTAGAGGAAGAAGAAAAAAAAGAAAGAAAAATAAATCTGACAGCAGCTTCCATGCCATTTTAAAACTATGTTTTTGGAGAAATGTGACGGAGTATTGTTAGGTCATAAAAACTTGCCAAAAGGAAAGAAGTTAAATACAAGCTGGGTGTTGAACTATAAATAATTGTTAAGGTAAGGCTTAGTGGAAACTCTAAATGTAGTGGAAAGATACAAATACTGGCGACACGGGAAAAGAATACAGACTAGAAATTTGCAGACGTTAAATTAAAGCCTGAACCTGCTGCCCCATAAACGAGACTCTGTAACTCAACCCGACAAAACCAGCACTGTCAAAATTTAAAACCGAACCTGACCTGAGCATTAAATCATTTACTGTTTTAGATTCCTCTCCAAGCAAGTCGACCACAGATTAAGTGAGCCAGACACAGCAACCACGCGTCTTATTTGCTGTAGCTCTTACTAAGAGATAAACTGAAAAAAATAAAAATAAATTATAGATATATTTATTTATTTTTTGTGGTGACTTAAATATACCAGAAAAGATTAAGTACTTTCTACATTGAATAAATTAAAACGTGAACTTGAAAATGTTAAGTAAATTCAACATTTGTACTCAATTCATACATGTAAAAATGAATGCTCTAGCTTATAAGTATATTATTCATGATTGTTTGTTATCTCTACAACATGTCATCATATATCAATATTAAAGTAGAAAACCTGGTCATATTTACTGGCTTATTTGAGTACATTTCACAGGTGAATTAAAACAAGTACATTTTACTCTGGGTTTGAATAATTAATGAGCTAATATATCATAAACAAAACAGAGTAAATCTATCTAGAACAAAACAACTAATAAAATATTCAAATACAATTAGACGCAAAATTATCTGGTGATGAGAAACGGAAAGCATACCTGTTCAGGCGTCAGATCTCTCTGTTCATTAGCGAGCATCTCATAGCCAACCATAAACTTGCGGATGGTGGCAGATCGCAGTAGAGGAGGGTAATAGTGTGCATGTAGCTGCCAGTGTCTCATATCTTCCTGTAGATAACTTCCTGTTGGGGCCCCTAAAGTACACATCAGAATTGTTACCACAAAGATCACACTGCAAACAGCATTGGAACAATATCATCTCCAGATATAAATTTAGTTCCCTATCTGTCACTCACTCGACGTTGTGTCGATGTAGTGACACTAGGGGTCACTCTTGGGAGCCCGAGACCCCTTCTGATCTTTTATAAAAGGCCAATAGGAATTGGCATGTGGTATTTGCATGCCACTCCCCCGGACATACGGGTATAAAGGAGGGGGCATGCATACTGCTCATTCAGATTTTTTCTTCGGAGCTGAGCGCCCCGGCTATTTAATTGAGAAATAAGCAAGCTGAATTCCCATGGCATCCATTCACCTCTGCTGGATCCTTACGGCACATTACAGCGGCTTTCTCCCCTCTCTGCACGGGTGCACTCCAGAGATCACCTCTGGGCGCTTCGGCAGATCATTTAAAGTGTATTCTAAAAGAGTATTTTCCCTTTCTAAAAGAGTATATTCTAAAAAAGCGGCACACATCGGAACGTCTTTTTAAAGATGCCCTTCCTGATGGAGGGAACGACACGTTGTGTCCCTCCTGCCACAATGCTGAACTACCCACTGAAATGGCCGGGAGCTTATTCTCATCTCCTCAGCACAAAACCTGAATGAGCGGTACACATGCCCTCTTCTTTATACCCGTATGTCCAGGGGAGTGGCATGCAAATACCACTCGCCTATTCTCAATGGCCTTTTACAAAAGATCAGAAGGTGTCTTGGGCTCACAAGAGTGACCCCTAGTGTCACTACGTCGACACAACGTCTTGTTCCCTCCATCAAGGAACGGAGGTTACGGAAGTAACCAGGATGCTTTATACTGAAATGTCTAACTCTAAACTCAACATGAAATGGCACTCACCCATTCAACCCATTTTACTTCTGTAACGAAATGTCTTTCAGAGTGAAACAAAATATTAAACAAGAAAAACATGTAGGGTGGGACTTGACATCAGTCGAAACATCTTTCAGAGGGAGCTTTCTGATTATTAGGAATAATGTGAATGGTGTACAATAAGACCAGGAAAGAGTTTTAAGAATGGTATGAGGTCAAATGGGGTAAAAATTGAATTCATATTTTTTATACACATTTGATACACATGCCATACACAGCATCTAAAAATGTAGCGTTCCCGCACGAGATGATAAAAAAGGGAGACGTGTCTAGCACATATTTACATAGAAAAACACACACACAAAAAAAATGTTTTGTGGAGATCTTTTGCTATTGCGTCATGCTCTTTTATGAGTGTCTCACTGCATAAGCACTGCATTTTAAAATGCTGTATAAAGTTTAAAGGAGATCAATTTGGAAAAGCGTGTCTCGAGATCCATGCGTTCTGTTCCATTTTGTTGCACTCCATTTCCATCATATTGTCAAGTTTAAACATCCCCATCACAGCACTGGCCTCACATACATGTTGTTATCGCAGTGAGGTTCAGTCTGAGCTGCGAATGAAGCTTCAAAACTGAGCTCAATTGAACACCACCCATATATCGGAATATTACTACCAGTCATACAGCTTGAGTCTGGGGTAGTGCCGTGGTACTGGAATGCTGTGCAACACTAAGTTAAAATAAGAGCTGTTGAATGAAGAATTTCTTTTTCGTTTTACTTTACTTTTCGTTTAGCATCAATCAGAGGGAGCTTTTTGATGAAAGATTATTTGAAATAATGTGAATGGTGTACAATAAGACCACGAAAGTGTATTAAGAATCAGTATTGGGTCAAATAGGGTCAAAATTGAATTCATGTTTTTAATACACATCCATAGCCTTTTACTGACTTAACAGATGGAAACTTTGCAAAGAAATGACAGTTCAATCATTGCTTTCAATATGTTAAGATTTAGCATGTGACAGCTCATTAAGTTTACTATGTGTTTCATTTTAAGCAACAGATTAAATGGATAAAAAAGCCAAATGGAATATCTAAACGTGTCATTCTCACAATCCCTCAAAAAAATCAAAAACTACTGGGTGCACATTTCAGTCCAATCTAAATGACTTGGCATCCATCTCACAAATGAAAGAAGTGTCTGTGGCTACATCAAAGACATATAGGCGAAACCACAGCACTGGGCCCATGCTAAAGCCCTCCAAAAAGAAGAAAGACAGTCATACAGGTTTGGAACAAGACCAGAGAAAAGTAATTGATGACAAAATTCTCAATTTTGGCTGAACTATCCCTTTAATTAACAACCCAGCCAACATATCAAGGCGTGCAAATGTCTGGATGCCAATGGCATGTGAGAAATCTGTTGCAAGGTATCACAGTGCATATTAAGTTATAAAATGGCTGTGAGAACCAGCGATTTGGCCGTGCGCCCAATCCCAGATCTCCTTCGCTTATCCCCATGTAATGAATGAAAAGCATATCATGCAAGTTAAATCAGCTTTATCCTGTCTGTTCCAATGAAACGGCTGTTAATTTCCTCTGCTGACATTTTCTTGTCTGCCTCATGCTAGCTGGGATGTTATTGGGTTTGGATCGGGGTCTTACTTCCCAGCATTCACATCTTGGGTTTTGTCTAGTTTTTGTTGACGTTCCTGGTTTATATTTGCCGCTTGGCTCTCAGGATTCATTTAAATGCTGTGCAAAGTTATGTAGAGATCACTGGTAAGTGGTCATTTTTGTCCATGCCAGTGAAAATAATGTAAGGTTTAAATTCGCTAATACTGTACCTACTGTAAACAGTTTAAGAGTCTAAAAACTCTTGGCGAAATGGCCAAGAATATCAAGTTCGGTGATCTGAGCTTTACAAGACATTCCATGTCTATTTAACGATTATAGTGAAGTCATCTTTTCTAATTTGACTTTTCTTTGAGCCTCACTACCATCATTTTCAAGTGGGAATACTATCACATCAAAAATAACGGAATGTAGGAGTCTCGTGATTTATTTTAAAAAGTTGAACTTATTCTAAACTTGACATAGCACCTAAAAAATTAGCATTCCTGCACACGATGATAAAAAAGGAAGTCATGTCTAACACATATTTACATAGAAAAACACGCACACACACACACACACAAAACATATGGTGGAGATCTGTTGCAACTGTGTCATGCTCTTTTGTGTCTCGCTGCATTAACAATGCATTTTAAAATGCTGTATCAAGTTTAAAGGAGTTCAATGTGGAAAAGCGAATCTCGAGATCCATACATTCTGTTCCATTTTGTTGCGCTCCATCTAGTGTCATGTTTAAACAGCCCCATCACAGCACTGGCCTCACATATATGCTGTTATGTTACCCAAATGCAACTTCAAAACTGAGCTCAATTGGACACCACCCCTATATCGGAGCATTTCTACCGAACATACAGCTCGAGTATGGTATAGTGCCGTGATACTGAAATGCTGTGCAACACTAATTTAACATCAGAGCTGGGGAATGAAGCATTGCTTTTTCGCTTTACTTTATTACTTCAGATTTGAGAATTAGCACTTCTGCTTATAACTAGGGGCCCTAGTTTAAGAGCACTAGAGCCAAGCGCAGCGCTATGTCATAAGTCATACATGGAAAGTCAATAGGCATGGCCAGGAAGTTTTGGTATTTTCATGCAAGCATGCACTAAGTATAGGCACACGTTGGATTGCCAAAAATGCATGCGCAAGGTGCTAATGGGCTGGGTCAAGTGCAATTTAATTCTGAGGTTGTTCTCTGGCACTGTCTGCATTCTATTATATAGTGCATTCCCTGTCAGCACCAGCAATATAAAAAAGACAGCACTTTCAGGATTGGTCCCTGTTGAATGTCAGGAATATTTCTATGACAGTGACACGGCCCTTTTATATGCATGGAATACGTGGTTCTCATCAGGATTTGTATTTATGCCCTGTTAATTTATAGAGAATGTAAGTATTATTAATCATTTTCATCTACTGACACACAAATCATGGCTAGTATTAACAGTGTTTGTATCGGAATGCACTTCATGCTCATGCATATTCATTTTAATTAATGTATTGAAACATGAAAAAATGTTACGAAAAATATTACTCAATTCAAATTACACAAATGAAAACAAAATTCTATGAAGTGATAAAAAAACAACAAAAAAAAACAGAAAAACATCCGAAATCCCAAAAGTTTTCTCTCCAACTTCATTTTCAGTGACTTAAAAATCACTCTTTGATAACAAGTGGAAAAATACCAATACAAATTATAAAATATCAATCAAGATAATAAAACAATAGTAAATTAGAGCTGTCAGTCGATTAAAATGTGTAATCATTATTTTTTGTAGTTAATAGATTAATCACAGATTTTAAAAGTGCTGAAATTTTACACTATATTTAGTCATTTTATTGTCAAAATGCTTTTATTTATTTCTTGGGAAATATAATGCCTTATAAACATTTTCCAAACAAAGCCTTCCACAGTATAAAGATCAAAATATCTTTATCACCAAAGATATCACCAATTCAAGTATAACATTTAACGTTTCCAACGTCTAAGTGGGAGTTTGATCAATAGAAAGAACTAGTCCCCACACAGGTTGCATACTAATTGCAATTGGCATTAAATCTGTTAAACTCTCATCCTCCACAATATTAATCTGCTGGTAGACTGTCGCTTTCTACTTTGTTACAGCAATCGTGAAGCTGCGTTCAATATTCACATCAAATTGCCGCTATGAACTCACCTGAAAAGTGCTTGCAAACCAACACAGCTCATTCTGCATTTTGGTGATAGTTCAGATTTGGTGTGCTTCTGTGGTAATTAAAATGTGCCTTACATAGGCTTAAAAATACTTGATTTCTATCACAAGTCCCATCTGGGCTTGTTTTGTACATACAATAGCGCAAAGAGCTCCTTTCTCCATAATTTTATCACTGACAAGGAGGCGCTGTCAGAGATCATTTTATTTACTGATATAACGACCTCCGCAGCTCTAAGGAGAGAGCATAATGGTCAACTTTATCAACGTTATATGTTACGACAGTACCACCCATATAATGTCTATAGGTCCACTGCCTTATGCTGTTTTAAGATAAGCTTGTAGGCTCTGTTGGTAGAAGGGCTCTGGCGCTGTATGTGTGTGTGTGTGTGCATGTGTGTGTTTGTGGTGAGTGTGTCAGTGTAATGACTCCAGGTGGACACATTACAAAGGTTACGCCCTTCATACCAGCGTTATGCTGTATTAACGGTAAATCCGTTAATCGCATTTAAGAAAAATGTTCGCATTGAACTTTTTTAATAAATCGCATGCTTTACAATTCTGACAGCTCTATTGTAAATATAAATATTATAATAATAATTAAAAAATATTTCATGAGCTAAAGATAGATTTATACAAATCTCATAAAACGTTGTTTCATAAAACGACTACAACAGTGATCATCATGGACATAATTTGATGTTGAGTGGCGGTGAGTTTGGAAATTGACTTTTTTCTCAACTGTTGGTGAAGTCTCCAATCTCCAAATGAAGGAACTGAGTTTAGACTTAGCGCTGAAAACAGACATGCTTTTGAAACGTTTTAGCACAATTACCTATTTCTCAAATTGCGCTTTGCACCACTTAATTGACATACAATACAATGCGCGCATATACCCCCCACCCGCACCCACTTACACTTTGTGCAGGCTTGAGAATTGCACTTAAAATTTGAGCACTAATGAAAATAGAGACTTAGGTCTCTGTTCGGGTGGTTTATGTATTCATTGTGCCCTCTGGTGTACTAACGAGAGAATGCAAATGTAAAAATGGACTAAAAAAAAAACAAATAATTGATAAAACTGTTTATGCACTATGCAGCTCCCAAAACAAATATTGTGGCTATGGCGCAGGTTGAACATCAATAACATTAAACTTCATTGATTATCAAGTGTCTTGTGAAGATTCTTCAAATTTCTACTTTTGTGTTTCACAGAAGAAAGTCACAAAGGTTTGGAATTACACAAGAGTGGGTAAATTGGGAAACATTTGCATTTTTGGGCCAACTATCACTTTAACATTTAGTCATCGTTTAAATTGAGATTTTAAAACACATCTCTAGATCCTTAAATCATGGAGATTGACACTCAAAGTTTAAATCAAAGTACATGTCCTTGCCAGGATGAATAGGATTAGCAAAGTAATAAGCTGAACTGAATTCAAGGTGTGCTTTTAGAGGTTTTATTCAATTAAACTCTTCGTATTTCTTATCAACTATGATAAGCCATGTTTACTTGCTTGGAAATGGCAGAAGCAATCTAATAAATCCCAATTTATCCCACCATGCAGAAATGGCCATAAAACAAACAATTTCAATGACAGTAAAAGCAGGATTGCAGTGCTGAGAAATTCCACTAGTTGCAGAGACTGGTTGGTAAATTTCGCTTTGCACTCTGAATAATGTGCCAAGACTGTTTATCTGGTTTCTTTAACTAAATACAGTATATAAATCCATAAAAGAGGCCTGCATGTCTCGACATCTTAATTAATTCATTAAATTATTATCTGAAAAAAATAAATAAAAATGGGCTTCATAATATTAAAAGCAGGATGATGATTAAAAGGCAGATAGCTGTGGCTTGCAGTAGGTCCTTTATAAACTCAAAGAACCTTGAAGGAATATTTACCCATTTAAATTCTTTTATCAATTACTCACCCTCCTCATGTTGTTCCAGATCCAGAAATCTCATTCGTGTCAGATTAAAAAAATGGCTTGTACCAAGGTTGATTAACTATCTCTGTAACTGGCAATTTAAGTCACCAGCTGACCAGTTTAACTGGTTTAGGATTCTCTTTGTTTAATATATATGTTAAAATAAAGGTCATCAATACTCAAGGAACCAAAGAACATCAAACTCAGAAGGTGACATCAGCAAGAGTTGCTCATTAGCGGTGAAAGCTGCCATGGCGCTAACAAACAACAGAGCAGTGTGCTAATTAGCCCGCTAACGCTAACTACCCAGCTTATCAGGACGCCTTTGTGCCTCAAGTGACAAAAACAAATATTTGATTTCCTCAAAATAATGAGCTCCACTAGAAAAAGACAACAAAAAAAAAAAAACCAAGGTTTTCATGACAGTGTAAATGTGACTTTCCTTGCATCCAAACACTTAATGAAAGTAGTGGTTACCTATTATTTAAACACTCAGAAATGAAGCTTGATGATTGTGGCTTCAGAACAAGGAGAAACAAACGGAGAATAAAGTGTATTTCTGATGTTCTCAAAGAGCTACAATGTCAGTCTTATTAAGGAGTCGATTTGAAAGAATACAGGTTGTTGATACTGTTAAAGGCAGGAATATACAGTATATATACAGTTGCAATCAAAACTATTCAACCCCCTTGACCTGCAAGATATTCTGGTTATGCGAATATAAACACATTAACTAAAACTTCAATAAACTTTCAAAGAAAGTTTTTAATACACATTTGAATGATTTTGAGAACATAAAAGTTAGGGTTAGGTTAATCTAACCTATCCCGAACTCTCCACAAATGTCAATTCAAAATTATTCAATAGTCAGTATTTGTGGAGCATCCTTTTTCAAGCAAGTATTCTTGAGCTTCTGACACCTCTTTATAGGCATCTTAAGCCATTTCTCATGTACAAAATCTTCCGGCTCATTGACATTCTTTGGTTTCTGTGCTGACACTGCTTTCTTCAAATCCCACCAAAGATTTTCAGTTGGATTTTAATGTAGGTACTGAGATTCATTCAAGGTCATCCCTGAACCAGGCTTTGGAAAACTTGACTGTATCCTTGGCACTGTTGTCATCACCAAGCTTCAATTAACGCATTAAAGGCATCACATTCTTTGCCAAAATGGCCGGATACCCCAAACAATCCATGGGGCCAGTCACATGGTCAGGCAAGCCATTTCCTGTAGCAGCAAAACACTCCCATAACAGGACTGACCCACCTCCATACTTGACCATAGGGATGGTGTTCTTCTTGTCATAAGCTTTGCTTTTCTTAGTCCAGACATAATGCTGAACCACTGGTCTTGTGTTTCATTTTGGTCTCACAAGTCCATAGAACCTTCTGCCTGAACTCTACAGGCCTACATTCCATAGTTACGTAAAATGAGCTAATTTATATTTTTTTTAATATTTTTTTTTTTGTCACAACTTAATTTCATTGTGTGCAAACAATTCAAATTATTTGCATTGGGACAACCTAAATTGTTGGCCATTACAAGATGTAATGTACGTACATGTTATGTCAAGTTCCCAGCATGCACCTCAACATGAATAAAAACTGTAAATCTCTTAATATAATGTTTAAAACTGATTGGTACAATGTTGTCCTCGATTGCTGAGGCTACAAGCTCACAGCTTGTTACATATATGACATCAAATGTTTGACAAAAAAAAAGGTGTATAAATAAAGTTCCTTTTTGTTTTGCCACAGTTGCATAGAAAAGCATATTTGCTGTATGACATTAAACTTACATTTTAAAACTTAAACACATGTCTTTATAAAGTGAAGGCTTCATTGTGTTTGTAAACAATTACTTTTTAGCCTTACAAATTTAAAAACAGCTACTTGAAATAGGGGTTGAATAATTATGGCTGTATTTAAAAAATATTTATTTTTAAATATACTGTAACATTTTGTCAGGTTTTGAGTGATTCACCCATTTTCTTTTGTAATTTGCAGAATTGCCGGGTGTTCCATATCACTCTGAGCAGACAGACATCTTCAGGTCCATGCATCTATATCTAAGAATGTTCACACACACTGTTACATATAGCAGACGCACATGCACTGTAGGTGGTGGACATTCCAACAAAGCACAGAACAAATCAATGAGTCCACTTGGGCCTGTGTAGCATTCAAACCCCCCTGTTGACCAGTCACTAGATGTTCTCTCACCCAAAAGAATACAAGACTGCATGCAGCGAGCATCAGGGGGTCAGGACAGCAGGACTTTCATATGAAGCAGAGCACAAACCCAGGCAAAATTACACTGCTGTCATCTCTAGTACTCATGGGAAAAAAGACAGACCAATTGAATTACAAAATAAATCACTGTGCATTATACACACACACACACACACACACACACACACACACAAAAAAGTACTTATACTACTGCCAACTCTATTTTCATATTACTCAAAAAATCTAATGTATCTTGTCAGCTTTACTTAATCGTGTGCATTGGGACAGCATGAATATTTGTTGTTTAGTTAACTGAAACTGGGTAGAAGATTTCTAGTTCCCTGCAAGCTTTTCTTGGGACTCGACAGGGAGAGTAAATGTTAATATAAACTGTTTTTTTATGTGTCTTTGCTCAAGATGAATATAAAAGGGGAGACATTGTATTGTTTCATGTTTTGAGCTTTAGAATCATTTCGGTTATGTTGTAGTTTTGTAGGTTACCATCATGGTGAAGAGTGGAGCTTGAGTCTACATTGAGGGCCGATACATTTTGAGTATTCTACATATTTCTTTATCCATTGAGCAATTGCTGTGCCAAGTTTCACTCAGAAGTGTTTTCCATCAGCATGTGTTTAGCATGCTACTAGCTAGCATATCAATAGAGTTTCATATGAGGTTTTCTGACATTTTTAATTGTTGTGTTTACTCAATTCAGTTAGGTTTCCTCTAATAGAAGTATTTAAGTTGAAATTAGATGATGATTTTAATTTAGACAACTCATTTCAAACATTTGGAGCCACTGTCCATAACTGAATGACAGTCAGACAGTTATTTATTTGAGTCTAGAGCAGTGTTATAAAGTTGATATGTTAACTAAAAACTATAGCATAACTAGCATAACAACTGGCTTAGAAAGCACCACTCATTACGACGAATACATTTACTGTATGACCATGAACCTCAACACAACTTTAAACCTGACTTTTTTCTTGTTAGTCTTCCAGAAGGCCATTATCCAGACAGACTGATGAAACAACTTTTCTAGTCTTAACTGTTCTGACTGTGGCTGTGTAAACATGCCTAATGAAAAATTTTGTTCCCAACTTAATCTAAGGCTTCATACAATTGATGCAGAGCTTAAGAGAAAATCTTCTTCTGTTTTTTATGGTTATATTACTATACATGGTATGGTCTTATTAAAACCAAAGTGAATTAAATGCAATCGATTTGTGAAGTTATGAAGGAAACGTGAAGTCATTTGAAATATCTCAGGCACAAAAGTATTTGGTACAAGCAAGATAATGAACTTTGCTAAAAACTTGACTTCAGGGTCAAATGCACTGGCGTGTGTTCAGATTTGGAGAGCAGCAAATAACAAATTACTTTATCAATTTACATAATAAAACCAGAGTTAATTTTTAATTAAGAAACACTAGTCTGGCATAGACAGACATAGTAATTAGTGGTGCTTGCAAAGCAACACTATTGTAATCTCACATACTTATTAGTGGTGCTTGCAAAGCAACACTATTGTAATCTCACATACTTATTAGTGGTGCTTGCCATAGGCAAAGCATCACTATTGTTCTCTTGCATACTTATTATTAGGTTGGCTTGAGAAAGCCAACTTACTGAAATCCTATTTAAACTTAATATTATTATTAGGTTGGCTTGAGAAAGCCAACTTACTGAAATCCTATTTAAACTTATTATTAGGTTGGCTTGAGAAAGCCAACTTACTGAAATCCTATTTAAACTTATTATTATTAGGTTGGCTTGAGAAAGCCAACTTACTGAAATCCTATTTAAACTTATTATTATTATTATTATTATTCTGAGACTAAATTTCTAAATGTAACTCCTCCTAGAGCTTTTAAGCTACATGCACCAAACTCGGCACAGACCTTCAGACTAATCCCGAATAGTGTGCTATATCTTTTCTAACTGATCGGACTTACGGTTTTCCTAAAAATGACGATCAAAACTCGGAAAAACTCCCATTGATTAACATTGCGGAATGTTCAGAAATTTAAATCCCAACTGACGTTTTCACACACACAGACGAAAAAGGGCCTGTCAGCCCTGCGTCTCTCCTTCTCTCTCTCCCTCAGAGGATTTCTTTTATCAAGCAGCCAATAAGTAATGACCTAAAATCTTCATAGCCACAGTATAGTAGCTTCCAGGTTGACTTGATTCACTCAGTATGGAAAGGAGGCTTGATAAGTATCACCCTGGTAACTGCATAGCAACCAGACAGGGTTACCCTAGCAACCAAATAACAAATCACATATTTCTGCACCAGAAAATCATACAGACATCCTGTTTCACTTATTTCACTCAGGATGGAAAGTAGCCTTGATATGTATCACTCTGGTAACTGCCTAGCAACCAGATGGGGTTACCCTAGCAACCAAGTAACAAATCACATATCTCTGCACCAGAAAATCATACAGACTTCCTGTTTCACTTATTTCACTCAGGATGGAAAGTAGCCTTGATATGTATCACTCTGGTAACTGCCTAGCAACCAGATGGGGTTACCCTAGCAACCAAGTAACAAATCACATATTTCTGCACCAGAAAATCGTAGTGACTTCCTGTTTCACTTATTTCACTCAAGATGGAAAGTAGCCTTGATATGTATCACTCTGGTAACTGCCTAGCAACCAGATGTGATTACCCTAGCAACCAAGTAACAAATCACATATCTCTGCAACAGAAAATCAGAGAGACTTCCGGGTTGACTTATTTCACTCAGGATGGAAAGTAGCCTTGATATGTATCACTCTGGTAACTGCCTAGCAACCAGATGTGATTACCCTAGCAACCAAGTAACAAATCACATATCTCTGCAACAGAAAATCAAAGAGACTTCCGGGTTGACTTATTTCACTCAGGATGGAAAGCAGCCTTGATATGTATCACTCTGGTAACTGCCTAGTAACCAGATGTGATTACCCTAGCAACCAAGTAACAAATCACATATCTCTGCAACAGAAAATCATAGAGACTTCCGGGTTGACTTTATTCACTCAGGATGGAAAGTAGCCTTGATATGTATCACTCTGGTAACTGCCTAGCAACCAGACGGGGTTACCCTAGCAACCAAGTAACAAATCACATATCTCTGCAACAGAAAATCGTAGAGACTACCTGTTTCACTTATTTCACTCAGGATGGAAAGTAGCCTTGATATGTATCACTCTGGTAACTGCCTAGCAACCAGATGTGATTACCCTAGCAACCAAGTAACAAATCACATATCTCTGCAACAGAAAATCAGAGAGACTTCCGGGTTGACTTATTTCACTCAGGATGGAAAGTAGCCTTGATATGTATCACTCTGGTAACTGCCTAGCAACCAGATGTGATTACCCTAGCAACCAAGTAACAAATCACATATCTCTGCAACAGAAAATCATAGAGACTTCCGGGTTGACTTTATTCACTCAGGATGGAAAGTAGCCTTGATATGTATCACTCTGGTAACTGCCTAGTAACCAGACGGGGTTACCCTAGCAACCTAGCAACCAAGTAACAAATCACATATATCTGCACCATTATATCGTAGAGACTACCTGTTTCACTTATTTCACTCAGGATGGAAAGTAGCCTTGATATGTATCATTCTGGTAACTGCATAGCAACCAGACAGGGTTACCTTAGCAACCAAGTAACAAATCACATATCTTTGAACCAGAACATCGTAGAGACTTAGGGGTTGACATATTTCACACAGGATTGCAAGGAGCCTTATGAGTATCACTTTGGTAACTGCCTAGCAACCAGATGTGTTTACCCTAGCAACCAAGTAACAAGTCACATATCTCTGCACCAGGAAATCATAGAGACTTCCTGTTTCACTTATTTCACTCAGGATGGAAAGTAGCCTTGATATGTATCCCTCTGGTAACTGCCTAGCAACCAGATGCGGTTACCCTAGCAACCAAGTAACAAATAACATATCTTTGAACCAGAACATCGTAGAGACTTAGGGGTTGACATATTTCACACAGGATTGCAAGGAGCCTTATGAGTATCACCTTAGTAACTGCCTAGCAACCAGATGGGGTTACCCTAGCAACCAACTAACAAATCACATATCTCTGCACCAGAAAATCGTAGAGAATTCCGGGTTGACATAATTTATTCAGGATGGAAAGGAGGCTTGATAAGTATCACTCTGGTAACTGCCTAGCAATGACAAGGGCTTACCCTAGCAACCAAATAACAAATCACATAACTCTGCACCAGAAAATCGTAGAGACTTCCTGTTTCACTTATTTTACTCAAGATGGAAAGTAGACTTGATATATATCACTCTGGTAACTGCCTATCAACCAGATATGGTTACCCTAGCAACCAAGTAACAAATCACATATCTATGCAACAGAAAATCATAGAGACTTCCGGGTTGACTTTATTCACTCAGAATGAAAAGGAGGCTTGATAAGGATCACCCTGGAAACTGCCTAGCAACCAGATTGGGTTACCCTAGCAACCAAGTAAAAAATGATATATCTATCTGTCTATCTGTCTATCTATATATCTATCTATCTATCTTTCTGATGGTCAATATCTATCTATCTATCTATCTATCTATCTGAGGGTCAATATCTATCTATCTATCTATCTAACTATCTGCGGGTCAATAACTATCTATCTATCTATCTGTGGGTCATACTCTATCTATCTATATCTCAGGGTCAATGACTATCTGTCTATCTATATATCTGACGGTCAATATCTATCTATCTATCTAAGAGTCAATGACTATCTATCTATCTATCTATCTATCTATCTATCTGAGGGTCAATATCTATCTATCTATCTATCTAACTATCTGCGGGTCAATAACTATCTATCTATCTATCTATCTGTGGTTCATACTCTATCTATCTATATCTCAGGGTCAATGACTATCTATCTATCTATATATCTGACGTTCAATATCTATCTATCTATCTATCTAAGGGTCAATGACTATCAATCTATCTTTCTATCTTTCTATCTATCTATCTATCTATCTGAGGGTCAATATCTATCTATCTATCTGAGGATCAATATCTATCTATCTATCTATCTATCTAATGGTCAATATCTATCTATCTATCTATCTATCTGATGGTCAATAACTATCTATCTATCTATCTATCTATCTATCTGATGGTCAATAACTATCTATCTATCTATCTATCTATCTGAGGGTCAATATCTATCTATCTATCTATCTATGGGTCATACTCTATCTATCTATCTATCTATCTATCTATCTATCTATCTATCTATCTATCTATCTATCTGAGGGTCAATATCTATCTATCTATCTATCTATCTATCTATCTATCTATCTATCTAATCTATTTGATAGACTGAATGGTTTTATAATCTCTAAACTTTGAACTTTGAAAACTACTACTTATAATTACATCAAACTAGAAACCGTAAATCTTCAAACTTTTACAACTACTTCAAACTTTATGCTAGGCTTTCTCAAGCCAACCTAAAGTTTGTACTCAAACTTTTTAATCTAGTTAGGTTGGCTTGAGAAAGCCAACTTACTGAAATCCTATTTAAACTTATTATTAGGTTGGCTTGAGAAAGCCAACTTACTGAAATCCTATTTAAACTTATTATTATTATTATTATTATTCTGAGACTAAATTTCTAAATCTAACTCCTCCTAGAGCTTTTAAGCTACATGCACCAAACTCGGCACAGACCTTCAGACTAATCCCGAATAGTGTGCTATATCTTTTCTAACTGATCGGACTTACGGTTTTCCTAAAAATTACGATCAAAACTCAGAAAAAGTCCCATTGACTTAACATTGCGGAATGTTCAGAAATTTAAATCCCAACTGACGTTTTCACACACACAGACAAAAAAGGGCCTGTCAGCCCTGCGTCTCTCCCTCAGAGGATTTCTTTTATCAAGCAGCCAATAAGTAATGACCTAAAATCTTCATAGCCACAGTATAGTAGCTTCCAGGTTGACTTGATTCACTCAGTATGGAAAGGAGGCTTGAAAAGAATCACCCTGGTAACTGCATAGCAACCAGACAGGGTTACCCTTGCAACCAAATAACAAATCACATATCTCTGCACCAGAAAATCATACAGACTTCCTGTTTCACTTATTTCACTCAGGATGGAAAGTAGCCTTGATATGTATCACTCTGGTAACTGCCTAGCAACCAGATGGGGTTACCCTAGCAACCAAGTAACAAATCACATATCTCTGCACCAGAAAATCGTAGTGACTTCCTGTTTCACTTATTTCACTCAGGATGGAAAGTAGCCTTGATATGTATCTCTCTGGTAACTGCCTAGCAACCAGATGTGATTACCCTAGCAACCAAGTAACAAATCACATATCTCTGCACCAGAAAATCATACAGACTTCCTGTTTCACTTATTTCACTCAGGATGGAAAGTAGCCTTGATATGTATCACTCTGGTAACTGCCTAGCAACCAGATGGGGTTACCCTAGCAACCAAGTAACAAATCACATATCTCTGCACCAGAAAATCGTAGTGACTTCCTGTTTCACTTATTTCACTCAGGATGGAAAGTAGCCTTGATATGTATCACTCTGGTAACTGCCTAGCAACCAGACGGGGTTACCCTAGCAACCAAGTAACAAATCACATATCTCTGCACCAGAAAATCGTAGAGACTACCTGTTTCACTTATTTCACTCAGGATGGAAAGTAGCCTTGATATGTATCACTCTGGTAACTGCATAGCAACCAGACAGGGTTACCATAGCAACCAAGTAACAAATCACATATCTTTGAACCAGAACATCGTAGAGACTTAGGGGTTGACATATTTCACACAGGATTGCAAGGAGCCTTATGAGTATCACTTTGGTAACTGCCTAGCAACCAGATGTGTTTACCCTAGCAACCAAGTAACAAATCACATATCTCTGCACCAGAAAATCATAGAGACTTCCTGTTTCACTTATTTCACTCAGGATGGAAAATAGCCTTGATATGTATCCCTCTGGTAACTGCCTAGCAACCAGATGCGGTTACCCTAGCAACCAAGAAACAAATCACATATCTTTGAACCAGAACATCGTAGAGACTTAGGGGTTGACATATTTCACACAGGATTGCAAAGAGCCTTATGAGTATCACCTTGGTAACTGCCTAGCAACCAGATGGGGTTACCCTAGCAACCAACTAACAAATCACATATCTCTGCACCAGAAAATCGTAGAGACTTCCGGGTTGACATAATTCACTCAGGATGGAAAGGAGGCTTGAAAAGTATCACCCTGGTAACTGCATAGCAACCAGATGGGGTTACCCTAGCAACCAAGTAATAAATAATATATCTCTTCACCAGAAAATCGTAGAGACTTCCTGTTTGACTTATTTCACTCAGGATAGCAAGGTGTCTTGAAAAGTATCACTCTGGTAACTGCCTAGTAACGACAAGGGCTTACCCTAGCAACCAACTAACAAATCACATATCTCTGCACCAGAAAATCGTAGAGACTTCCTGTTTCACTTATTTCACTCAGGATGGAAAGGAGGCTTGATAAGTATCACCCTGGTAACTGCATAGCAACCAGACAGGGATACCCTAGCAACCAACTAACAAATCACATATCTCTGCAACAGAAAATCGTAGAGACTTCCGGGTTGACATAATTCACTCAGGATGGAAAGGAGGCTTGATAAGTATCACCCTGGTAACTGCATAGCAACCAGATGGGGTTACCCTAGCAACCAAGTAACAAATAATATATCTCTTCACCAGAAAATCGTAGAGACTTCCTGTTTGACTTATTTCACTCAGGATAGCAAGGAGTCTTGAAAAGTATCACTCTAGTAACTGCCTAGCAACGACAAGGGCTTACCCTAGCAACCAAGTAACAAATCACATAACTCTGCACCAGAAAATCGTAGAGACTTCCTGTTTCACTTATTTCACTCAAGATGGAAAGTAGCCTTGATATATATCACTCTGGTAACTGCCTATCAACCAGATATGGTTACCCTAGCAACCAAGTAACAAATCACATATCTATGCAACAGAAAATCATAGAGACTTCCGGGTTGACTTTATTCACTCAGAATGAAAAGGAGGCTTGATAAGGATCACCCTGGAAACTGCCTAGCAACCAGATTGGGTTACCCTAGCAACCAAGTAAAAAATAATATATCTATCTATCTGTCTATCTATCTATCTATCTTTCTGAGGGTCAATATCTATCTATCTGTCTGTCTATCTATCTATCTATCTATCTATCTATCTATCTATCTATCTATCTGAGGGTCAATATCTATCTATCTATCTATCTATCTATCTGTGGGTCATACTCTATCTATCTATCTATCTATCTATCTATCTATCTATCTATCTAATCTATTTGATAGACTGAATGGTTTTATAATCTCTAAACTTTGAACTTTGAAAACTACTACTTATAATTACATCAAACTAAAAACCTTAAATCTTCAAACTTTTACAACTACTTCAAACTTTATGCTAGGCTTTCTCAAGCCAACCTAAAGTTTGTACTCAAACTTTTTAATCTAGTTATTAGGTTGGCTTGAGAAAGCCAACTTACTGAAATCCTATTTAAACTTATTATTATTATTATTATTATTCTGAGACTAAATTTCTAAATCTAACTCCTCCTAGAGCTTTTAAGCTACATGCACCAAACTCGGCACAGACCTTCAGACTAATCCCGAATAGTGTGCTATATCTTTTCTAACTGATCGGACTTACGGTTTTCCTAAAAATGACGATCAAAACTCGGAAAAACTCCCATTGACTTAACATTGCGGAATGTTCAGAAATTTAAATCCCAACTGACGTTTTCACACACACAGACAAAAAAGGGCCTGTCAGCCCTGCGTCTCTCCCTCTCTCTCTCCCACAGAGGATTTCTTTTATCAAGCAGCCAATAAGTCATGACATAAAATCTTCATAGCCACAGTATAGTAGCTTCCAGGTTGACTTGATTCACTCAGTATGGAAAGGAGGCTTGATAAGTATCACCCTGGTAACTGCATAGCAACCAGACAGGGTTACCCTAGCAACCAAATAGCAAATCACATATCTCTGCACCAGAAAATCATACAGACTTCCTGTTTCACTTATTTCACTCAGGATGGAAAGTAGCCTTGATATGTATCACTCTGGTAACTGCCTAGCAACCAGATGTGATAACCCTAGCAACCAAGTAACAAATCACATATCTCTGCAACAGAAAATCAGAGAGACTTCCGGGTTGACTTTATTCACTCAGGATGGAAAGTAGCCTTGATATGTATCACTCTGGTAACTGCCTAGCAACCAGACGGGGTTACCTTAGCAACCAAGTAACAAATCACATATCTTTGAACCAGAACATCGTAGAGACTTAGGGGTTGACATATTTCACACAGGATTGCAAGGAGCCTTATGAGTATCACCTTGGTAACTGCCTAGCAACCAGATGGGGTTACCCTAGCAACCAACTAACAAATCACATATCTCTGCAGCAGAAAATCGTAGAGACTTCATGTTTCACTTATTTCACTCAGGATGGAAAGGAGGCTTGATAAGTATCACCCTGGTAACTGCATAGCAACCAGACAGGGATACCCTAGCAACCAAGTAACAAATCACATATCTCTGCAACAGAAAATCGTAGAGACTTCCGGGTTGACATAATTCACTCAGGATGGAAAGGGGGCTTGATAAGTATCACCCTGGTAACTGCATAGCAACCAGATGGGGTTACCCTAGCAACCAACTAACAAATTACATATCTCTGCACCAGAAAATCGTAGAGACTTCCTGTTTGACTTTATTCACTCAGGATGGAAAGTAGCCTTGATATGTATCACTCTGGTAACTGCCTAGCAACCAGATGTGATTACCCTAGCAACCAAGTAACAAATCACATATCTCTGCAACAGAAAATCAGAGAGACTTCCGGGTTGACTTATTTCACTCAGGATGGAAAGTAGCCTTGATATGTATCACTCTGGTAACTGCCTAGCAACCAGACGGGGTTACCCTAGCAACCAAGTAACAAATCACATATATCTGCACCAGAAAATCGTAGAGACTTCCTGTTTCACTTATTTCACTCAGGATGGAAAGTAGCCTTGATATGTATCACTCTGGTAACTGCCTAGCAACCAGATGTGATTACCCTAGCAACCAAGTAACAAATCACATATCTCTGCAACAGAAAATCAGAGAGACTTCAGGGTTGACTTATTTCACTCAGGATGGAAAGTAGCCTTGATATGTATCACTCTGGTAACTGCCTAGCAACCAGATGTGATTACCCTAGCAAGGATCTATCTATCTATCTATCTGTCTGTCTGTCTGTCTGTCTATTTATCAGTCTATCTATATCTATCTTTCGAACTGTCTATCTATCTGAGGGTTAATATCTATCTATCTATCTATCTATCTATCTATCTATCTGAGGGTCAATATCTATCTATCTATCTATCTATCTATCTGAGGGTCAATATCTATCTATCTATCTATCTATCTATCTATCTATCTATCTATCTATCTATCTATCTGTCTATCTGATGGTCAATAACTCTATCTATCTATCTGATGGTCAATATCTATCTATCTATCTATCTATCTATCTATCTATCTATCTATCTGTGGGTCATACTCTATCTATCTATCTATCTATCTATCTATCTATCTATCTATCTATCTATCTATCTATCTATCTGTGGGTCATACTCTATCTATCTATCTATCGATCTATCTATCTGATGGTCAATATCTATCTATCTATCTATCTGTGGGTCATACTCTATCTATCTATCTATCTATCTATCTATCTATCGATCTATCTATCGATCTATCTATCTGATGGTCAATATCTATCTATCTATCTATCTATCTATCTATCTATCTATCTATCTATCTATCTATCTATCTATCTGTGGGTCATACTCTACCTATCTACCTATCTATCTATCTATCTATCTATCTATCTATCTATATATCTATCTATCTAATCTATTTGATAGACTGAATGGTTTTATAATCTCTAAACTTTGAACTTTGAAAACTACTACTTATAATTACATCAAACTAGAAACCGTAAATCTTCAAACTTTTACAACTACTTCAAACTTTATGCTAGGCTTTCTCAAGCCAACCTAAAGTTTGTACTCAAACTTTTTAATCTAGTTATTATTATTATTCTGAGACTAAATTTCTAAATGTAACTCCTCCTAGAGCTTTTAAGCTACATGCACCAAACTCGGCACAGACCTTCAGACTAATCCCGAATAGTGTGCTATATCTTTTCTAACTGATCGGACTTACGGTTTTCCTAAAAATGACGATCAAAACTCGGAAAAACTCCCATTGATTAACATTGCGGAATGTTCAGAAATTTAAATCCCAACTGACGTTTTCACACACACAGACAAAAAAGTGCCTGTCAGCCCTGCGTCTCTCCCTCTCTCTCTCCCTCAGAGGATTTCTTTTATCAAGCAGCCAATAAGTAATGACCTAAAATCTTCATAGCCACAGTATAGTAGCTTCCAGGTTGACTTGATTCACTCAGTATGGAAAGGAGACTTGATAAGTATCACCCTGGTAACTGCCTATCAACCAGATGGGGTTACCCTAGCAACCAAATAACAAATCACATATCTCTGCACCAGAAAATCATAAAGACTTCCTGTTTCACTTATTTCACTCAGGATGGAAAGTAGCCTTGATATGTATCACTCTGGTAACTGCCTAGCAACCAGATGTGATTACCCTAGCAACCAAGTAACAAATCACATATCTCTGCAACAGAAAATCAGAGAGACTTCCGGGTTGACTTATTTCACTCAGGATGGAAAGTAGCCTTGATATGTATCACTCTGGTAACTGCCTAGCAACCAGATGTGGTTACCCTAGCAACCAAGTAACAAATCACATATCTTTGAACCAGAAAATCGTAGAGACTTCCGGGTTGACTTATTTCACTCAGGATGGAAAGTAGCCTTGGTATGTATCACTCTGGTAACTGCCTAGCAACCAGATGTGATTACCCTAGCAACCAAGTAACAAATCACATATCTCTGCACCAGAAAATCGTAGAGACTTCCTGTTTCACTTATTTCACTCAGGATGGAAAGTAGCCTTGATATGCATCACTCTGGTAACTGCCTAGCAACCAGATTGGGTTACCCTAGCAACCAAGTAACAAATCATATATTTCTGCTCCAGAAAATCGTAGAGACATCTGGGTTGACTTAATTCACTCAGGATGGAAAGGAGGCTTGATAAGTATCACCCTGGTAACTGCATAGCAACCAGACAGGGTTACCCTAGCAACCAAATAACAAATCACATATCTCAGCACCAGAAAATCATACAGACTTGCGGGTTGACTTTATTCACTCAGGATGGAAAGGAGGCTTGACAAGTTATCACCCTGGTAACTGCATAGCAACCAGACAGGGTTACCCTAGCAACCAAGTAATAAATCACATATCTTTGAACCAGAACTTCGTAGAGACTTAGGGGTTGACATATTTCACACCGGATTGCAAGGAGCCTTATGAGTATCACTTTGGTAACTGCCTAGCAACCAGATGGGGTTACCCTAGCAACCAAGTAACAAATCACATATCTCTGCACCAGAAAATCGTAGAGACTACCTGTTTCACTTATTTCACTCAGGATGGAAAGTAGCCTTGATATGTATCACTCTGGTAACTGCATAGCAACCAGATGGGGTTACCCTAGCAACCAAGTAAAAAATAATATATCTCTTCACCAGAAAATCGTAGAGACTTCCTGTTTGACTTATTTCACTCAGGATAGCAAGGAGTCTTGAAAAGTATCACTCTGGTAACTGTCTAGCAACGACAAGGGCTTACCCTAGCAACCAAGTAACAAATCACATAACTCTGCAACAGAAAATCAGAGAGACTTCCGGGTTGACTTATTTCACTCAGGATGGAAAGTAGCCTTGATATGTATCACTCTGGTAACTGCCTAGCAACCAGATGTGATTACCCTAGCAACCAAGTAACAAATCACATATCTCTGCAACAGAAAATCATAGAGACTTCCGGGTTGACTTTATTCACTCAGGATGAAAAGTAGCCTTGATATGTATTACTCTGGTAACTGCATAGCAACCAGATGTGGTTACCCTAGCAACCAAGTAACAAATCACATATCTTTGAACCAGAACATCGTAGAGACTTAGGGGTTGACATATTTCACTCAGGATTGCAAGGAGCCTTATGAGTATCACTTTGGTAACTGCCTAGCAACCAGATGTGGTTACCCTAGCAACCAAGTAACAAATCACATATCTCTGCACCAGAAAATCATACAGACTTCCTGTTTCACTTATTTCACTCAGGATGGAAAGTTACCTTGATATGTATCACTCTGGTAACTGCCTAGTAACCAGATGCGGTTACCCTAGCAACCAAGTAACAAATGACATATCTTTGAACCAGAACATTGTAGAGACGTAGGGGTTGACATATTTCACACAGGATTGCAAGGAGCCTTATGAGTATCACCTTGGTAACTGCCTAGCAACCAGATGGGGTTACCCTAGCAACCAAATAACAAATCACATATCTCTGCACCAGAAAATCATACAGACTTGCTGTTTCACTTATTTCACTCAGGATGGAAAGTAGCCTTGATATGTATAACTCTGGTAACTGCCTAGCAACCAGATGTGATTACCCTAGCAACCAAGTAACAAATCACATATCTCTGCACCAGAAAATCGTAGAGACTACCTGTTTCACTTATTTCACTCAGGATGGAAAGTAGCCTTGATATGTATCACTCTGGTAACTGCATAGCAACCAGACAGGGTTACCCTAGCAACCAAGTAACAAATCACATATCTTTGAACCAGAACATGGTAGAGACTTAGGGGTTGACATATTTCACACAGGATTGCAAGGAGCCTTATGAGTTTCACTTTGGTAACTGCCTAGCAACCAGATGTGTTTACCCTAGCAACCAAGTAACAAATCACATATCTCTGCAACAGAAAATCGCGGAGACTTCCGGGTTGACTTAATTCACTCAGGATGGAAAGGAGGCTTGATAAGTATCACCCTGGTAACTGCATAGGAACCAGATGGGGTTACCCTAGCAACAAAGTAACAAATAACATATCTCTGCAACAGAAAATCGCGGAGACTTCTGGGTTGACTTTTTTCACTCAGGATGGAAAGGAGGCTTGATAAGTACAACCCTGGTAACTGCATAGCAACCAGATGTGGTTACCCTAGCAACCAAGTAACAAATCACATATCTTTGAACCAGAACATCATAAAGACTTAGGGGTTGACATATTTCACACAGGATTGCAAGGAGCCTTATGAATAACACTTTGGTAACTGCCTAGCAACCAGATGGGGTTACCCTAACAACCAAGTAACAAATCACATATCTCTGCACCAGAAAATCCTATAGACTTCCTGTTTGAATTATTTCACTCAGAATGGAAAGTAGCCTTGATATGTATCACTCTGGTAACTGCCTATCAACCAGATATGGTTACCCTAGCAACCAAGTAACAAATCACATATCTATGCAAAAGAAAATCGTAGAGACTTCTGGGTTGACTTTATTCACTCATAATGAAAAGGAGGCTTGATAAGGATCACCCTGGAAACTGCCTAGCAACCAAATAAAAAATAATATATCTATCTATCTATCTGTCTATCTATATATTTATATATATATATATATATATATATATATATATATATATATATATATATATATATATATATATATATCTGAGGGTCAATATCTATCTATCTATCTATCTATCTATCTGAGGGTCAATAACTATCTATCTATCTATCTATCTATGGGTCATACTCTATCTATCTATCTATCTGAGGGTCAATAACTATCTATCTATCTATCTATCTATCTATGGGTCAATGACTATCTATCTATCTATCTATCTATCTATCTATCTATCTATCTATCTATCTATCTATCAAATCTATTTGATAGACTGAATGGTCTTATAATCTCTAAACTTTGAACTTTGAAAACTACTACTTATAATTACATCAAACTAAAAACTACTTCAAACTTTCATGCTAGGCTTTCTCAAGCCAACCTAAAGTTTGTACTCAAACTTTTTATTCTAGTTATTAGGTTGGCTTGAGAAAGCCAACTTACTGAAATCCTATTTAAACTTATTATTAGGTTGGCTTGAGAAAGCCAACTTACTGAAATCCTATTTAAACTTATTATTATTATTATTATTATTCTGAGACTAAATTTCTAAATGTAACTCCTCCTAGAGCTTTTAAGCTACATGCACCAAACTCGGCACAGACCTTCAGACTAATCCCGAATAGTGTGCTATATCTTTTCTAACTGATCGGACTTACGGTTTTCCTAAAAATGACGATCAAAACTCGGAAAAACTCCCATTGATTAACATTGCGGAATGTTCAGAAATTTAAATCCCAACTGACGTTTTCACACACACAGGCAAAAAAGGGCCTGTCAGCCCTGCGTCTCTCCCTCTCTCTCTCCCTCAGAGGATTTCTTTTATCAAGCAGCCAATAAGTAATGACCTAAAATCTTCATAGCCACAGTATAGTAGCTTCCAGGTTGACTTGATTCACTCAGTATGGAAAGGAGGCTTGATAAGTATCACCCTGGTAACTGCCTAGCAACCAGATGGGGTTACCCTAGCAACCAACTAACAAATCACATATCTCTGCACCAGAAAATCGTAGAGACTTCCTGTTTCACTTATTTCACTCAGGATGGAAAGTAGCCTTGATATGTATCACTCTGGTAACTGCCTAGCAACCAGATGTGATTACCCTAGCAACCAAGTAACAAATCACATATCTCTGCAACAGAAAATCAGAGAGACTTCCGGGTTGACTTATTTCACTCAGGATGGAAAGTAGCCTTGATATGTATCACTCTGGTAACTGCCTAGCAACCAGACGGGGTTACCCTAGCAACCAAGTAACAAATCACATATATCTGCACCAGAAAATCGTAGAGACTTCCTGTTTCACTTATTTCACTCAGGATGGAAAGTAGCCTTGATATGTATCACTCTGGTAACTGCCTAGCAACCAGATGTGATTACCCTAGCAACCAAGTAACAAATCACATATCTCTGCAATAGAAAATCAGAGAGACTTCCGGGTTGACTTATTTCACTCAGGATGGAAAGTAGACTTGATATGTATCACTCTGGTAACTGCCTAGCAACCAGATGTGATTACCCTAGCAACCAAGTAACAAATCACATATATCTGCATCAGAAAATCATAGAGACTTCCGGATTCACTTGATTCACTCAGGATGGAAAGTAGCCTTGATATGTATCACTCTGGTAACTGCCTAGCAACCAAATGGGGTTACCCTAGCAACCAAGTAACAAATCACATATATCTGCACCAGAAAATCGTAGAGACTTCCTGTTTCACTTATTTCACTCAGGATGGAAAGTAGCCTTGATATGTATCACTCTGGTAACTGCCTAGCAACCAGATGTGATTACCCTAGCAACCAAGTAACAAATCACATATCTCTGCAACAGAAAATCAGAGAGACTTCCGGGTTGACTTATTTCACTCAGGATGGAAAGTAGCCTTGATATGTATCACTCTGGTAACTGCCTAGCAACCAGATGTGATTACCCTAGCAACCAAGTAACAAATCACATATCTCTGCACCAGAAAATCGTAGAGACTTCCTGTTTCACTTATTTCACTCAGGATGGAAAGTAGCCTTGATATGTATCACTCTGGTAACTGCCTAGCAACCGTATGTGGTTACCCTAGCAACCAAGTAACAAATCACATATCTCTGCACCAGAAAATCGTAGAGACTTCCTGTTTCACTTATTTCACTCAGGATGGAAAGTAGCCTTGATATGTATCACTCTGGTAACTGCATAGCAACCAGATGTGGTTACCCTAGCAACCAAGTAACAAATCACATATCTTTGAACCAGAACATCGTAGAGACTTAGGGGTTGACATATTTCACACAGGATGGAAAGTAGCCTTGATATGCATCACTCTGGTAACTGCCTAGCAACCTGATGGGTTACCCTAGCAACCAAATAACAAATCATATATTTCTGCACCAGAAAATCGTAGAGACATCTGGGTTGACTTAATTCACTCAGGATGGAAAGGAGGCTTGATAAGTATCACCCTGGTAACTGCATAGCAACCAGACAGGGTTACCCTAGCAACCAAATAACAAATCACATATCTTTGAACCAAAACTTCGTAGAGACTTATTGGTTGACATATTTCACACAGGATTGCAAGGAGCCTTATGAGTAACACTTTGGTAACTGCCTAGCAACCAGATGGGGATAGCCTAGCAACCAAGTAACAAATCACATATCTATTTAACAGAAAATCGTAGAGACTTCCGGGTTGACTTATTTCACTCATGATGGAAAGTAGCCTTGATATGTATTACTCTGGTAACTGCCTAGCAACCAGATGGGGTTACCATAGCAACCAAGTAACAAATTACATATCTCTGCACCAGAACAACATAAAGATTTCTGGTTTTGTTCATGGGACTCAGGGTAGCAAGGATCTATCTATCTATCTGTCTGTCTGTCTGTCTATTTATCAGTCTATCTATATCTATCTTTCGAACTGTCTATCTATCTGAGGGTTAATATCTATCTATCTATCTATCTATCTATCTGAGGGTCAATATCTATCTATCTATCTATCTATCTGAGGGTCAATATCTATCTATCTATCTATCTATCTATCTATCTGAGGGTCAATATCTATCTATCTATCTATCTATCTGAGGGTCAATATCTATCTATCTATCTATCTATCTATCTATCTGAGGGTCAATATCTATCTATCTATCTATCTATCTATCTATCTATCTATCTATCTATCTATCTATCTGAGGGTCAATAACTATCTATCTATCTATCTATCTGTGGGTCATACTCTATCTATCTATATCTCAGGGTCTATGACTATCTATCTACCTATATAGATCTGACGGTCAATATCTATCTATCTATCTAAGGGTCAATGACTATCTATCTATCTATCTGAGGGTCAATATCTATCTATCTATCTATCTATCTATCTATCTATCTATCTATCTATCAATCTATCTATCTATCTATCTATCTATCTGAGGGTCAATAACTATCTATCTATCTATCTATCTGTGGGTCATACTCTATCTATCTATATCTCAGGGTCTATGACTATCTATCTACCTATATAGATCTGACGGTCAATATCTATCTATCTATCTAAGGGTCAATGACTATCTATCTATCTATCTGAGGGTCAATATCTATCTATCTATCTATCTATCTATCTATCTATCTATCTATCGAGGATCAACATCTATCTATCTGTGGGTCATACTCTATCTATCTATCTATCTATCTATCTGAGGGTAAATATCTATCTATCTATCTATCTATCTATCTATCTATCTATCTGTCTATCTGATGGTCAATAACTCTATCTATCTATCTGATGGTCAATATCTATCTATCTATCTATCTATCTATCTATCTATCTATCTATCTATCTATCTATCTATCTATCTATCTATCTATCTGTGGGTCATACTCTATCTATCTATCTATCTATCTATCTGTGGGTCATACTCTATCTATTTATCTATCTATCTATCTATCTATCTGATGGTGAATATCTATCTATCTATCTATCTGTGGGTCATACTCTATCTATCTATCTATCTATCTATCTATCTATCTATCTATCTATCTATCTATCTATCTATCTATCTATCGAGGATCAATATCTATCTATCTGTGGGTCATACTCTATCTATCTATCTATCTATCTATCTATCTATCTATCTATCTATCTGAGGGTCAATATCTATCTATCTATCTATCTATCTATCTATCTATCTATCTATCTATCTATCTATCTATCTATCTATCTATCTATCTGTTGGTCATACTCTATCTATCTATCTATCTATCTATCTATCTATCTATCTAATCTATTTGATAGACTGAATGGTTTTATAATCTCTAAACTTTGAACTTTGAAAACTACTACTTATAATTACATCAAACTAGAAACCGTAAATCTTCAAACTTTTACAACTACTTCAAACTTTATGCTAGGCTTTCTCAAGCCAACCTAAAGTTTGTACTCAAACTTTTTAATCTAGTTATTAGGTTGGCTTGAGAAAGCCAACTTACTGAAATCCTATTTAAACTTAATATTATTATTATTCTTCTGAGACTAAATTTCTAAATCTAACTCCTCCTAGAGCTTTTAAGCTACATGCACCAAACTCGGCACAGACCTTCAGACTAATCCCGAATAGTGTGCTATATCTTTTCTAACTGATTGGACTTACGGTTTTCCTAAAAATGACGATCAAAACTCGGAAAAACTCCCATTGACTTTACATTGCGGAATGTTCAGAAATTTAAATCCCAACTGACGTTTTCACACACACAGACAAAAAAGGGCCTGTCAGCCCTGCGTCTCTCCCTCTCTCTCTCCCTCAGAGGATTTATTTTATCAAGCAGCCAATAAGTAATGACCTAAAATCTTCATAGCCACAGTATAGTAGCTTCCAGGTTGACTTTGTTCACTCAGTATGGAAAGGAGGCTTGATAAGTATCACCCTGGTAACTGCATAGCAACCAGACAGGGTTACCCTAGCAACCAAATAACAAATCACATATTTCTGCACCAGAAAATCATACAGACTTCCTGTTTCACTTATTTCACTCAGGATGGAAAGTAGCCTTGATATGTATCACTCTGGTAACTGCCTAGCAACCAGATGGGGTTACCCTAGCAACCAAGTAACAAATCACATATCTCTGCACCAGAAAATCATACTGACGTCCTGTTTCACTTATTTCACTCAGGATGGAAAGTAGCCTTGATATGTATCACTCTGGTAACTGCCTAGCAACCAGATGTGATTACCCTAGCAACCAAGTAACAAATCACATATCTCTGCAACAGAAAATCATAGAGACTTCCGGGTTGACTTTATTCACTCAGGATGGAAAGTAGCCTTGATATGTATCACTCTGGTAACTGCCTAGCAACCAGATATGGTTACCCTAGCAACCAAGTAACAAATCATATATATTTGAACCAGAACATCGTAGAGACTTCCTGTTTCACATATTTCACTCAGGATTGCAAGGAGCCTTATGAGTATCACTTTGGTAACTAACTAGCAACCAGACGGGGTTACCCTAGCAACCAAGTAACAAATCACATATCTTTGAACCAGAACATCATAGAGACTTAGGGGTTGACATATTTCACACAGGATTGCAAGGAGCCTTATGAGTATCACTTTGGTAACTGCCTAGCAACCAGATGTGTTTACCCTAGCAACCAAGTAACAAATCACATATCTCTGCACCAGAAAATCGTAGAGACTTCCTGTTTCACTTATTTCACTCAGGATGGAAAGTAGCCTTGATATGTATCACTCTGGTAACTGCCTAGCAACCAGACGGGGTTACCCTAGCAACCAAGTAACAAATCACATATCTCTGCACCAGAAAATCGTAGAGACTACCTGTTTCACTTATTTCACTCAGGATGGAAAGTAGCCTTGATATGTATCACTCTGGTAACTGCATAGCAACCAGACAGGGTTACCTTAGCAACCAAGTAACAAATCACATATCTTTGAACCAGAACATCGTAGAGACTTAGGGGTTGACTTATTTCACACAGGATTGCAAGGAGCCTTATGAGTATCACTTTGGTAACTGCCTAGCAACCAGATGTGTTTACCCTAGCAACCAAGTAACAAATCACATATCTCTGCACCAGAAAATCATAGAGACTTCCTGTTTCACTTATTTCACTCAGGATGGAAAGTAGCCTTGATATGTATCACCTTAGTAACTGCCTAGCAACCAGATGGGGTTACCCTAGCAACCAACTAACAAATCACATATCTCTGCACCAGAAAATCGTAGAGAATTCCGGGTTGACATAATTTATTCAGGATGGAAAGGAGGCTTGATAAGTATCACTCTGGTAACTGCCTAGCAATGACAAGGGCTTACCCTAGCAACCAAGTAACAAATCACATAACTCTGCACCAGAAAATCGTAGAGACTTCCTGTTTCACTTATTTTACTCAAGATGGAAAGTAGACTTGATATATATCACTCTGGTAACTGCCTATCAACCAGATATGGTTACCCTAGCAACCAAGTAACAAATCACATATCTATGCAACAGAAAATCATAGAGACTTCCGGGTTGACTTTATTCACTCAGAATGAAAAGGAGGCTTGATAAGGATCACCCTGGAAACTGCCTAGCAACCAGATTGGGTTACCCTAGCAACCAAGTAAAAAATGATATATCTATCTGTCTATCTATCTATCTATCTATCTTTCTGATGGTCAATATCTATCTATCTATCTATCTATCTATCTATCTATCTATCTATCTGAGGGTCAATATCTATCTAACTATCTGCGGGTCAATAACTATCTATCTATCTATCTGTGGGTCATACTCTATCTATCTATATCTCAGGGTCAATGACTATCTGTCTATCTATATATCTGACGGTCAATATCTATCTATCTATCTAAGAGTCAATGACTATCTATCTATCTATCTATCTATCTATCTGAGGGTCAATATCTATCTATCTATCTATCTATCTATCTAACTATCTGCGGGTCAATAACTATCTATCTATCTATCTATCTGTGGTTCATACTCTATCTATCTATATCTCAGGGTCAATGACTATCTATCTATCTATATATCTGACGTTCAATATCTATCTATCTATCTATCTAAGGGTCAATGACTATCAATCTATCTTTCTATCTTTCTATCTATCTATCTATCTATCTGAGGGTCAATATCTATCTATCTATCTGAGGATCAATATCTATCTATCTATCTATCTATCTAATGGTCAATATCTATCTATCTATCTATCTGATGGTCAATAACTATCTATCTATCTATCTATCTATCTGATGGTCAATAACTATCTATCTATCTGAGGGTCAATATCTATCTATCTATCTATCTATCTATGGGTCATACTCTATCTATCTATCTATCTATCTATCTATCTGAGGGTCAATATCTATCTATCTATCTATCTATCTAATCTATTTGATAGACTGAATGGTTTTATAATCTCTAAACTTTGAACTTTGAAAACTACTACTTATAATTACATCAAACTAGAAACCGTAAATCTTCAAACTTTTACAACTACTTCAAACTTTATGCTAGGCTTTCTCAAGCCAACCTAAAGTTTGTACTCAAACTTTTCAATCTAGTTATTATTATTATTCTGAGACTAAATTTCTAAATGTAACTCCTCCTAGAGCTTTTAAGCTACATGCACCAAACTCGGCACAGACCTTCAGACTAATCCCGAATAGTGTGCTATATCTTTTCTAACTGATCGGACTTACGGTTTTCCTAAAAATGACGATCAAAACTCGGAAAAACTCCCATTGATTAACATTGCGGAATGTTCAGAAATTTAAATCCCAACTGACGTTTTCACACACACAGACGAAAAAGGGCCTGTCAGCCCTGCGTCTCTCCCTCTCTCTCTCCCTCAGAGGATTTCTTTTATCAAGCAGCCAATCAGTAATGACCTAAAATCTTCATAGCCACAGTATAGTAGCTTCCAGGTTGACTTGATTCACTCAGTATGGAAAGGAGGCTTGATAAGTATCACCCTGGTAACTGCCAAGCAACCAGATGGGGTTACCCTAGCAACCAACTAACAAATCACATATCTCTGCACCAGAAAATCGTAGAGACTTCCTGTTTCACTTATTTCACTCAGGATGGAAAGTAGCCTTGATATGTATCACTCTGGTAACTGCCTAGCAACCAGATGTGATTACCCTAGCAACCAAGTAACAAATCACATATCTCTGCAACAGAAAATCAGAGAGACTTCCGGGTTGACTTATTTCACTCAGGATGGAAAGTAGCCTTGATATGTATCACTCTGGTAACTGCTTAGCAACCAGACGGGGTTACCCTAGCAACCAAGTAACAAATCACATATATCTGCACCAGAAAATCGTAGAGACTTCCTGTTTCACTTATTTCACTCAGGATGGAAAGTAGCCTTGATATGTATCAATCTGGTAACTGCCTAGCAACCAGATGTGATTACCCTAGCAACCAAGTAACAAATCACATATCTCTGCAACAGAAAATCAGAGAGACTTCCGGGTTGACTTATTTCACTCAGGATGGAAATTAGCCTTGATATGTATCACTCTGGTAACTGCCTAGCAACCAGATGTGATTACCCTAGCAACCAAGTAACAAATCACATATCTCTGCATCAGAAAATCATACAGACTTCCGGATTGACTTGATTCACTCAGGATGGAAAGTAGCCTTGATATGTATCACTCTGGTAACTGCCTAGCAACCAGACGGGGTTACCCTAGCAACCAAGTAACAAATCACATATATCTGCACCAGAAAATCGTAGAGACTTCCTGTTTCACTTATTTCACTCAGGATGGAAAGTAGCCTTGATATGTATCACTCTGGTAACTGCCTAGCAACCAGATGTGATTACCCTAGCAACCAAGTAACAAATCACATATCTCTGCAACAGAAAATCAGAGAGACTTCCGGGTTGACTTATTTCACTCAGGATGGAAAGTAGCCTTGATATGTATCACTCTGGTAACTGCCTAGCAACCAGATGTGATTACCCTAGCAACCAAGTAACAAATCACATATCTCTGCACCAGAAAATCGTAGAGACTTCCTGTTTCACTTATTTCACTCAGGATGGAAAGTAGCCTTGATATGTATCACTCTGGTAACTGCCTAGCAACCGTATGTGGTTACCCTAGCAACCAAGTAACAAATCACATATCTCTGCAACAGAAAATCATAAAGACTTCCTGTTTCACTTATTTCACTCAGGATGGAAAGTAGGCTTGATATGTATCACTCTGGTAACTGCATAGCAACCAGATGTGGTTACCCTAGCAACCAAGTAACAAATCACATATCTTTGAACCAGAACATCGTAGAGACTTAGGGGTTGACATATTTCACACAGGATGGAAAGTAGCCTTGATATGCATCACTCTGGTAACTGCCTAGCAACCAGATGGGTTACCCTAGCAACCAAATAACAAATCATATATTTCTGCACCAGAAAATCGTAGAGACATCTGGGTTGACTTAATTCACTCAGGATGGAAAGGAGGCTTGATAAGTATCACCCTGGTAACTGCATAGCAACCAGACAGGGTTACCCTAGCAACCAAGTAATAAATCACATATCTTTGAACCAAAACTTCGTAGAGACTTATTGGTTGACATAT